>JBBMOE010000006.1:992050-1592050 GCA_037975065.1 Chaetodon trifasciatus
TATATATATATATATATATATATATTGAATTGTAAATTAAAAAAGATACAAAGCCTTCAAATATACAGACGTCTAATCTAATGAGAACTATAAGGGAAAAAATCCTCCCATGTTTTGTATTTGGAGAAAAACTAGTGAGACGCTGCTGCAGTGGGCATCGCTCTGAGCTCCTCCTGGAACTGGTTACAGTTGGGATCCCCTCTGACTTTAGGTGTCGCTGGAATCTGAACCCCAGTTAAGGGGTTAACACACCAGCACTCGCCCCGCTGGCCGTGGGTGGACATGTTGCACTGCAAAGAGGGAGAAAAAACACAAACTAGACAAGTTGGAAAACACTAGAAAAAAGAGGGAGGGGTAAAGATGCACAGTGGGAAGTAGGGGGTGCGTTAATGAAGCATGACGTACGGTGGCTTGAGATGTGTGTGTGTGTGTGTGTGTATGGGTACTGGTGGATCCTCTGGTGGCGTGGGGCCATTGGATGAGAGCGAGGGCCATGGCTCGGGTGGGACAACACTCACCCAATAACAACCCATCCTCAGGTCATGCCCCCTACCCGCAACCCATCCACAGCCACACATGCCATAACAAACACACACACACACACATAGAGGCATGCCAGTAGACCAGCCCCCCCGCGGAGCCCCCCTCTACTCAGAAATGAGGTCGTAATTGAAGTGGACACAGTTTACGCCGCGCACGCGGGGCGGCAGTGGAGGGGACGGCGAAAAGAATGAAGAGCTGGAGGGAAAGAAAAGACTTTCCATTTTCTTCCTTCGATGAGAAAGAACAAAAAAAGTGACAGTTACAGTAATTACCCCGCGACAAGGAGGGACAACTCCAAAAGGGAGCTGAGTGTTGAGGAGGTACAGTGTTCCTCCCTGGGAACCAAGGACTCCAGTCCGAAACAATGCTGTTGTTTGTGACCAGTGATGAAAATTGGCTGAGTGGTTGAGAGCCCTGCTTTAGGAAACTGTGGCGCCTATTCAAATCTTCTTTTCTGCTCTACTATCCTCGTAAGAAAACACTGGATATGTGACCTTGTTTGTCCTCCTCTGTCTGATTTCTATGGATGAGCAGAATTCAAATTCAAGCCCCCAGTCGGAAGCACAGTTCGTTCCTCGGCTTAACAAAAGTCTTCCCATGAAGTACGCCAAACAGTTTTATTGCCTTGTAACCTTGAGCTCAGAAGCTGTTGCCTCATTCATGATGACAACATCTCCACGCGCATTTGTGTGTGTGTGTGCGTGTGTGTGTGTGTGTGTGTGTAGAGCGGAGTGTTAAGGAAGAGGAGGGTGTGTGTGAGTTTATAAAAAAAAGGGTGAGGGGGTAGTTGTGTGGAGAGTGGTAGCAGGTGGGAGCGAGGGGGAGTTTTTGAGTGTGTGTGTGAGAGAAGAGACAGGAAATCCAAGAGAGAACTAAACCAAATGATACACCGTGCAGGACTGTGTGTTAGGGATGCAGATTTTAAAAAGTTAAAGGGGGGAAAACCGTGGAAGAAAAACGGATGGAAAAGTTGGAGCAAACGAATTCCTCGTCGGCACGCAGAGGGGTACTTTTTAAAAACAGGGTTTTTCCTCCTGCGCTCTCAAAAAGCACAGCTTGAAAAAAAAAATCTCCGTCCTCATGAAAACAGAAAAACACAGTTGAAACGCCAAGCCAACAGGAGGAGCTGTAACCGTAACCCTAAAGCTATGCGGGCCAATCAGGAGCCTGAAAGAAGCTGTTAGCTAACAGGCTACATCTTGTCCGATGTAGCAGCGACCTTTGAAGCGCCTCTGTTCTCCATGAAAAGGGAAGTCTAACTGTAGCCTACATCTGAGTATAAGCATGTAAAAAGCCGTTAGCATCGTCAGTGCCAGCTCCATGTCGGATATTTGCCTGTAATCAACACATAACTGTGCAGATTCTGTCCTTATTTTCCCCGTCCGTCTGTCAACACTGCAAAGAGTCTCTGAACGTCTTCATCCTGCACTGAGTTTTCCAAAATGTTGGTTTTCAGTGACCTAAAGCTGCGTTCACTCATAGAAGCTCATAGAAAGAGCTATTTTAAGCCTGATGCAACCTCTGGAGTTCACCATGAAGCACCGCACTGCTGCTGCTCTGCTCTCTATGGGCTCACTCATGTCTACATGCTGGCCAAAAACCCCAGTGAGTGACGTCACGGCAGGTATTTTACCCCTGACAGCAGATAGAAAACACCTGCTGCGCTCCTCACTGATCATCGGGGGCGGGGGTGTGGTCAGCTTTGCGACAGTCAGACACTCTGTCAGCTGTTTCCTGCCGTGCATTTGAGTGTTAATTTAACGTTTAAAAATCAGATGAATTAGTTCACAGAAGGGTTGATATGAAAGAGCCGTCATCTGATCTGAATAATGGAATTTCAATGAGGAGCACAAAAACAGCACCAGGTGCCAAATTCAGCCAAGCAACTCCCTCTCACCCTGTCACTGAGACTGTGTTTACACATGTTTAGATTCTGCCTGACGTAGTGTACCTGGTGTCTCCTTGACAAGCATTTAAAATAAATATCTGTCAGTTTGACTGATGCTTCTATCAACATGCATTTGAGGTCATGGCTGAGGAAATCATTTTGGTTTCTATCACCAAAAATCATCCAGATTTTTAGAAGTATTAGTCTTATAGATGACGTTTCAGCCGGAGATGAAGTGAGTTAATTTTTTTAAACTGAAATTCTTCTTATTATTAACTCCATCACTGATGAAGATTGATCCCACCTGCTGAAGAAGACTGTGAAATGTGGTTAAATGCACTGGGAAAAGCTGATAAGTGGACATCGAATTAACTTTTTTTCATTATGTCTAAGCTCATGACACAAATATTCACACATTCCCTGATATATTCTCTAAAACATGAGCCATAAGAAAAAAAAAAACATGTTTAATGTGTAATTTATTTTAGTTGGTTATAGAATAGCCCCAAATGTGGGCCAGCTTGGAGGGCAGCTAAAGGAAAAAGATGGAGAGGATCCTCAGACTCTTAAGACGTATTAGATAAATGAACAGGCAACATTTTGACCCAAATGGGCATGGCCGATAAACCAAGTAGACGGCCCTTGGGGCAAAAATGAGTTGCTGGGCCCCTATTAGCCCCCGTTCCTGCCTTAAAATTAGGGACCCTCTTCAGGATAAGGGCTTTAAGATGTGGTGAGAAAGCACGACCTTCAGACCTTTCTCAGCTTGGAGCTTTTGGGACTCCTGCGGTTCTGGGTCCTCGGGCAAATTGCCTACTTTGCACGCAGGTTTTCATCAGACAAATGGCTAAAGGCCTGGCATGTATGGATATATACAGTATAAGCACAAAATTGATGACATAGGTGGAGCGTGCCAGTCCTGCAGCTGCTCAGTGTAAAAACTCTTGGCATAAAGTGAGAGCGCTCGGACACACTGGTACTGAGAAGGTAGAGGAGTTCAGTGATGTGAGGACTGTGTGAACTGGCTTCCCCAAACTTTCTGGGTTTATTTCCTCAAGACCGCAGCGGTCTGCTGATATTCTCAGTATGGGCTTTGACATGAAGCCACTCTCGTAAACCTCTCCTCTTGTAACTCATTTTCCTACCAGGCATAAATTGTTTTGCTATTTACTGTATTTTGGATGTTTTTATTTGCTGGGATATTTTCCAGTCTTGACTGGCTGCACTGGTTACATTTCCTCCTTTTATGATCGCCCTCGAGTCAGTGTGGTCTCTTGATTCTTGTATAGCCCCCGCACTTAAAACATATTTAAATATAGTGTTTTAATCATGACATCTATGAATCTTCAGCGGCTGATTTAAGTGTGTAGCTTGATTTGCTCATGGCAGGAAGTCATTAGTTCTGTGTATATGCACCTCGTTCTTCGCCGTGTTTGCCTTCTTTTTCAATGAAGAACTTGTCATTTTCAGCCTAATTAAATTTTTTTCAAAAGTGGAGATTAATGTGTAGGCGTGTCATGGATGTGGTCACTATAAATCCGAGCAGCCGCAGCGTTCTTACTCGACAAACGGAGTGTGTGTTCAGGTGCGACGCGAGCTCTGTCCATGGCTCACCTGTTTGAGGTTGTACAGTCCATGTCTGTCACAGTTTGGAAATTTGAGCCCGTACAGGTTTTCCAGCGGGCCTCTATTATCCTCAGAGGTCATTTTGGAGATCTCCTCCAAGACCTTGTCCAGCTCCTGCTGACAGGCGCTCTGAAAGGACGAAGAGGGAGAGGATTGTTAACACCAATGCTAATAATGACGAAGACTATTCAACACTCATCACAGCGGATGCATAAATATGTTTAAAGAAAAAAAAAAATACTTCAAGTCAATTAGATAAAAAAAAGGATAAGTTTGACTTAAGTTTGTGGCCAAGAAACGAGCTCTGTCCAAGAAAAAGAATGGAGAAATAAAATACTTCTGTGTGTCTTGTAAAAATGTCACAAATACACACATTTATAGCTAACAATTTAATGGGGTGTAGTTAGGCAAGCAGAAAGTTCAGCCAATATTATTGATGTGCGTCTGGTGGAGTGGAACACGAGTGGCTAGACTGCTTAACTCAGCTGGTGGCCATGGCCACACACACACACACACACACACACACACACACACACACACACACACACACACACGCAACCTGTGCAGACGCATGTTCGTACACCTCCATAAATACTGCGCACACTATGGAGGGATGTGCAGACACACGCTTACCATATATCCACCTACACATGCAGACACACACACTCTATTGCAACACACACACACACGCAGTGAGTGCATCAGGCTGCCAGTGGGATCAAAGGGGTCCAGTCTTATGATTAGTTGGCTGAGGATGAGAGAGAGGGGCAGGAGGAGGCACAGTCTGCCACAAACCTTATCAGACATCTGAACATATGGATGAAAAGTACTCTTTCTTTCTCTCTGGCTCTCTCTTTCACATTTGCTCTTACAGTCTTCTCTCTCACTCACTCATAATGGAGACGCACACAAACCCACACCTCGGCGCAGCGCACGCACCCTCCACTTTCACTGCTGCCTCCCGCTCACATGCATTAAAGGACAGGCACATGTTTAGGAGATTTTATGTCATCCAATACTCGCATGCCATTTGTGCATTTAAAGAGTTGGTTGCTGTAATTATTTCTTCTTTCCATACCAGCACTGTGAGACACAGGGAACAAAATCTGCAGTCCTCATTCCAAACAAAAAGGTTCGTGCTCGTATGAGGTGTCAGCAGTCTGAATGAGTCAGATCAAGTGGGAATCTTTTGAGGCTGCAATCCTTTTAGTTTTTCAAAGTTTCTTATGTTGCGGTCATTTATTGCCATGACAAACTGGGTGAGACGTGTTCGCTTCTGGTCGCAAATTGACGACGCCTCTCTCCGTTCAATCTGATTGAACTTTGACACACAAACTCGCAAGCCTCCCCAGCTAACAGACAGTTTGAGAGTGACCCCTCATTCAGGGAATGCTGTTTATTTGTTTTCTTATTTCATAAGTTTATGGTGAAATAATGCAAGCCGCAGATGCTGCTCGGCTGTAGCGATTGCAAGGACAGTGGCAGAGATGAACAGACAGCTTTTGGCCCACTAACCCTGACAGCTCCCACAGTTTACATTAAAGCGCCGCGTTAGCTGCACTGTGAGTACATTTTGTCTGGTGGAATCCGGTCTGACTGCACCTTCAGTGTGTAGCCGTGCTTTTCGTCAGCGTGTCATGTCACATGCTGTGGCAAAACACAGGTGGGACAAGAAATAGCATGCATTGAGTTGTGAGCTAGCACAGCCGAAGGGCTAACAACACCGTTTCACCTCTCGAACACTTTACAGTATTGTTATCAATCAGTATCATTGACCTGCTCTCACTGCAGTTACACCCTCATTATTCTCTGCTGCTTGCATGTATATTGTGTTATTCTGCCATGCATAAACAAGGATGTGTTATTAGTCCCGCTAGCCTCAAGCAAAGATGGGGGGCAGCCTGCAGAGGTCTGATAAACCTCAGGTGATTGACTCATGTGACATCACTTGAGGCTGCAGATTTCATGCAGCACCCTCTGCAGCCACAAAAGGCTTCATACAACTTCTCTGCAGTTGTAGGCCTAGACCTAGAAACAGACTTTGGTGCGTAAAACCAGTTCTTCTTAAGGTTTTCTGTTTCAGTGACATTAAAATATTAATTTACTTTCATTTTATTACCATGAAAATAGTTCGAAAATATATTTTGTGTCCATAATCTGCATTCAGTGGACAAATTTAAAATGAAAAGGTCTTGCTTTAGCTTGATTACCATGCATACATATCCAAAAAAAATGAAGGCAGCATCAGGTCAAATGGAATTACTCTCTGTGAATCAATAATATGAATATGACGCAAAAGACTTTCAATTATCTAAAACGAAAGTCTATATATTCAAAGCAAAAAGGTAACAAATCTGACACAACCGCAGCGCTGACAGCGAAGCATGCGTTTTGTGTACAGTACTTGACCTCATATGACCACCCACAACGCAGTGCATCCATGCTTGACACCAGCTGTCTGAAGTTCCTCCCCCTGCCCAGCTGCACCACTCGATTTACTGCATTCTCTCTTTTGTTCCGTCTAATGATCTTGACAATTGTTTTGTACCTCCCGCTTATGATTTTTTTGTTGTATTTTGTTTTGTTTTGCTGCAAGCGAGTGAGTTAAGTGAGGGAGAAAATGAGCAAATGCGCATAATTGTTTGCCATGTTGAGACATATACAGGCCTCTACATGCTTAGCCACCCAGGGCAAGCTCATTTGCATGAAGCAGAAACAATATATCTGTTTGTACGCCACCCCATTAAGGATTTTCCAGGAACTGTTTTTATTGAATTGCCTCTCCATATGAGACTCTGAGTGTTAAAGAATGGGGTGGGGGATGTAATCTATAGACTGCATTAAAGTGCCAACATGCATCCCATCACTTTTCATCATGAAGATGCTCAATATGAGCAATTATTATAGCTAACTGTCTTAATGAAGCCCATGTTGCTTCAGTTACGCATAATTGGAAATGTATCAATAAATCCACAGAGGTGGTGCACAAAATATTCTAAAATTGGAAAGACTTCACCATATTAGTCCAAAATCAGCATAAAATCAAGAGTTTCAAACACGAGTTCTGCATTTGTTTAGGAATTTCCTAAAACCGCCTCTCAGAAAATGACTTCCTTATTGCCATCTTGTTGGAAATATCACATTCTTGGACAACAATTGAAGCTATCAACAACTTTATTTTCACATAACAGTTCTACTGAGGAGACAAAAAGCTCACATTATAAGGACTCATCTCCTACAGTGTGTGGAGACAAAACCCTGGTGCGCACCGGGAAAGCCCTAAAAGTTTAGAGTTGAAACTTAGGTTTTGGTTGAAATGAGGGTTTAGTGAGGCTAAGAGCTGGGATTAGGCATGTGGTAGTTATGATTTAATCCCCAGGGAGTGAACGTAAGTCCATGAGATATCAGTGATACAAAGTGTGCATCTGTATGAGTGGATGTGTGTGTCCATGCACGTGCGTTTGCTTGAATGAATGAGCGCCCAGAGGAGGGCACTACTGTACCACAGCACGCAGCAGCTTGTTGACCTTTTGTCACTGCTCGCCTCTGATAGGCAGACACTTCATCGCCATACACAACGACTGGAAGACCCCACACAGAATATAAGCCGGGATACTGCATTGAGGAAAAATAGCCATTTTTAGGGAGCAAATGAGGTCCTTCGTTCATGCAGAATTATACTGCAGTGATATTTTCTATTTTTGGAATTTAGTAGTTTTCTTCTACTCTGTTTGCAAAACAAGCAAATAAGGGAGATTTTACAACATAATGTTAATGCAGCTTTGCTTGTAAGATTTATAATAAGTAACAAAGTCAACTATTTTAAACTTTCAGCTCATGAATGGGCGTCATATCTACATACAAGCAAATCCTTGTGTTGTAAATATATTTATTTTTCGATCCAGTGTATCAGTCTTTTCGTGTAAATTCACTGGCTTCCACCTCTGTTTCTGCCTTTGAAATGCTTCAAAACAGCCCAGATTATGGTGAAAAGAGCCTTTAATGAAATGAGAGGGTTTTGCATCTGTTGCAGTAAGAAGGTTCAGCTCTGACCTGAGGCACTTTTTGGGTTCGAGAGACCTCTAGTTGATTCGTCTTCATCTTGGCTCTGCGTTCATTCAGGTGTTGTATCAAGGCAGACTCCTGCCAGTGCCAAGTGTCGATGGCTGGTCTTTTGGTGAGTGGATTCTCAGTCCCATGAACCTCTACAAACAAACAAACAAACAAACACACAAACCCTCTTAGTATTACACTTAATCTGCAGCATCTGTACAAAAAAATCTGTCTCGGCCTTCTTGAAAACAGATTTCAAATTCAAATTCACCCTTTTTCTACCCTTTCTGGTTTTAATCCCAGAACAACTTTCAATACTTTAGAGGATCTCTGAACTGCATCTCCTGATCTGTGTCCTGTCTCATAGGTATGTTCTGTAGTTAATGGACAGATCTTACACACACACCTCTAAGGACTTATATTTCCCAAAAATTTTAACCTAAACCTAACCCAAGTCTTCATCCTAAAATTTGAGGATTTACATTATGGGGACCTGCATTTTGTCCCCACAAGTAAGGCAAGATTTTTGTCCCCACAATGTGAGTAATACATGGGCACACACACACTTGTACTTCTATCTCTGTGAGGACCTTAACCTCACTACTACATGTCTAGTCCTAACCTAAACCAAAGTCTATCCTAAGCCCTTTAAACTTATGAGGACCAGTCAAAATGTCTTCATTTTCCAAAAAATGTCCTCACTCTGTTGATTAAAAACACTATGTAGGAAATACAAGTGTGCAAACACACACACAAACACACACATACATGAACCTTACCTTACCCTAATCTTAACCCAAGCCTTCACCCTGAAATTTAATGATTTACATTTCGGGGACTTACGTTTTGTCCCCATAAGGAAGGCGAGTCCCCGCAGTTTGACTGTGTAAACACATTCATGTCCCCACAACATGAGCAATACATGGCCACACCATCTCCGCTGCTTACTAAAACACACACACACACACACACACACACACACACACACACACACACACACACATCTCTCTACATTTATCTATTCTTTAATCACAAACTGCTATTAAAAGCCAGCATTTTTCCTTTTACAAGTCACCGTAATCCTGGAATTAGAAGACAAAGTCATTCTGTGTCCTCCAGGCATCCTGTGTCCCTCATACCTCATGTTACTGAGGTGTTGCAATTAATGTAATTACTATGGTGACACTGTGAACAGACCCGTGAAGATCTCTTCTGCAGAATAGCAGAGTGCTACATTCAGCCCGCTGAGGTTTATAATTCTGGGCTCATGACGCAGTTTGCACAGGTCTCCTCTGATCAGTGGGGTCACTCTGAGTGTGTTTCCTGCTGCTTGTTATGCCAAAGTATGTTCAGCATTTGTTGGAGGCAGGAGAGACAAAACACAAACAACAAGCTAACAAGTTAATTCAGAGCAGGCAGACAAAGTATGATGGCAAATTAATACAGAACGTCAGTCCTAAACACGAGACCAGCTCTGTGACGCTAACGAGCGTCAAACACGAATCGTCTGAGGGGTTAACGCTGTACAGTCGTTAATCAACAGTCATCGCAGACATAATGATCCGAGATCGTCTGACACATTTCAACAGGAGGGCCGAGACTAAAGCGGTGACTGGATTAAAGAGCTGAGCTCGACTGCTAGTCACTGGTGGTGAGTCCAGACTCGCGGGGAAGCACCTCTGATGAAGGCTTTTCACGCTGACTAAGGACTTTTTTTGGGTACCTAACCTACCTGCCAGGGGCTCTGTGTATGTGTGTGCGTGTGTGTGTGTGTGTGTGTCTGTAATTAGTGCTGTAAAAACAGGAGCAGGTTGTAAATCACTCCTGAGAAGGGAAGGCCCCCCCAGTGACTCCTCTCGAGCTGCGAACACATGCTATGACACCGTCTGAAATGTTTCTGTGCGTGTTGTTGTGTGTCTGCGCACATGAATTTCAGTGAACAATGTGCCAAGTGTAAAATCTGCCTCACCACAGACACTTGTCTTGCAAGTCACATTCAGCCTTAAACGTTTATTTTCTTTCTATTCACTTTTGTCAAATCTGATTGGCTCATCCTTTCACTTGCAAATGTAAAATTCTTAAAAGATGTCGATTCAGTTGTTTAAAGAAAATACAATTTTAGAACTCTATGATAAAGATATTATTAAAATCAATCAGCAGAAGTCCCTTGAAGCTAGATGCTTTTAGGCGGCATGAAGAAGAGCCAAAGATCCCCATGAGTGACTTGGTGTAATGAGAATCCAGTGAGTGAGTCAGTTGTTTAGAGTTGCCAGCCTCTTAATTATTTTGAACTGGTTTAATATCTGGCAAACAGATATCGCCAAAGGCCACCTCAAGCTGAAAAAAACCTCTGAACCCCAGCACCACAGATTTAAAGCAAGTAGTGCATGTTTCATCTTGAAGAAATCACAAAGTTATGTACTGTAAAATCTCACCGGGGTATGAACTGCATGATGACCATCATAGTTTAGCATGCTAGCATGCTAACATTTGGTAATTAGCAACATGAAATGCAGCTGGTGCTGACGGGGATGTCATTGCTTTCGTGCATTGTTGTATTGACCTGACGATGCCGCCGGATAAAAGGTCAGGGAGTCCTCCAGAGGGAAACATTTGAAGCAAATTTCATGATAATGAACAGTTTCGTTCTGAATCAAAGACTTCAGCCTGCTGGTTGCATGAGATCGAAAGTCAGGGAATCACCAGAGCTGTCAAGATTAGTGATTTCACCAGATAAATAGAAACTTTGACCTGCTGTTGGCACCGTCTGTATAGTCAGGGGATCTCCAAAGTTGTTCATCCTCTGGGACACTTCAATATCTGTACCAAGGTCATGGGCATCCACCCAATAGTTGTCAGGGCTTTTCACTGAAAGCTAAAAACGTCAACTTCATGGCAGTGCTGGAGGAAAAGTTAGGGAATCTGCAAAGTCAGTAGGGTTCATCCTCTGCAGCTCAAGTTGACTGTAGATTATATGATGCCCTTGTTCTTTTGTATATTTTTCTCTGACTCTAACCACACAAGGAAATCTCTCCAATCTGATAATCCAGTTAGAGAAGCAATGCAAACAGTTAAAACTTTGTGGCCACAAAAAAGGCTCTTTTAAGAAGCTAAATTCTATTCACCAACAGTGGAAGACTGTCTTACGTCTTCTGCAGAACACATTAAACATGCTTAAAAGAGAGCTTGACATTTTGGATTTAAGTTGCTCTAAAAGAAAACTGCTCTGACGCTTCACTGCACATGGGTTTCAAAAGGTGACGCTCAGCAGAGCAGAAATGTTAAAAAGCTAACTGAAGTGCAACTACGAGCGGGTAAAGGTGTACAAATCCCGGTTTATTTCTCTTGTCGTGTTTTCTAGAGACTCTTAATGTATAGACACTTACTGTATAGGAATTCATGACAGCATGTTCCAGGGAGAAAAAGAAAACAACATGTCTTTAGCCAACAGCTGTCATTTAAATACTGTGTTGTTGATTCTGTACTCAGCGCCATAGAAACTACCTGTCTCGAGCTGTTTCGAGTGTTGGCTTTAGGTATTGCCTTTGAGCAATGCTTTCACAATTCTCTCACAGCACAGAATGAGTAATGTCTTTCCAGAGTTGCTTAGCATTCATGTATTTGCCCTGTTATCGTACACACAGCGAAGCCGTGTCTCAAAAACTTCGCTGTGCTTCCACTGCCAAGAAAGTGGCCTTACAGTACTTCAAACCATTGTCAGCGTAAATGGTTCCTCTCAAGGCTCGGCCACTTCAAACACTTTACAGCTGGAAAACAGACAAAAAGAAACTGAATAATGAAGAGGGCTTTGCTGAGCCAGAGGTCCCTTCGAACCTTTTACGGTTAGCTCGTTCTTTCAACTCTTGATGCTGCTGCGCTTCCATGTGGCCATGTGTGTCATCCTAACCAGAAGATGGTGCCTTTGTAGTTTAAAGGGAAAACTGTGGCCAATTGCTGCTCCTCCAGACTTTGTCAGACTTAAAAGACAGTGAGTGCACTCTGAGGTCAAGGTGATTTGGTCTTAAACATATGCTTTTTACCGAAACAGTGCTCATGCACAAAGGTCCATATTTTAGTCTTTATGCTTGCTTTTCTTTTCCTCTCCCACAGCAGTTTCTTCTCTTTAAAAACATCCCACATACATTATTGTTCATGTCTTTTGCCACCTGCAAAAAGCATTTAGATCTTTCACTTTAAACTGCTCTGATCAATATTTTTTCAGTAGATGAAGAGACAGATATACTTTGTAGGTGTAGGTGGAGACCAAGACAGAGCTAAAAAAAGAGAGGTACTGGACTTCGATTTGCCAGGTGGCCAAAAATATGACTCTACACAAAAGTCAGGCTTAAATAACAGTAGCAAAACCACAGTGTGACACACTTTACTAGGCTGCAGCTGGAGACTTTTTTATTAAATGCACAGCAGAGATATCAAAGTCAATCAATAATCTGTTTTAGAGAATTATATTGTTACTATTAATGATGCATCAGCATGGATGCAGAATTTTATTCTATTTAATCTACATCATGTTTTTTGGAGTTGAAAGTACAATATTTCCCTCTGAAATTAAGTGAATTACAAAGTACCATAAAACAAAATTTTTAACCACTAATTAAAGTGCCGGTGCCTGTGAATGTACTTCAGCGGCTGTGATAGTAAATTCTTTCATATTATGCAACTTCAGCTTTTTTAAGATTAGCGCAAAGGAGGTCGGGCTTCCCATTTACACCTGAGGGTGAGTTTTCTCAGAATTGCAGGCATCAACATGCAGCTCTCACCCAAAGTGATCTCTTATATCTTCACCTTTTCCTGTGGATGTGTGCTGCATACACACACACAGTGCGCACACACATCTACGTAGAGTAATTAAAGACCTGAGAGAGCGAGGGAAGAAGAGCGAACATGTCCCAGCAGGGGATCACCTGCAGGGCAACAAGGGCACTCTTGGACCACCGACAGCACAAGAAAGAGATGCTCAAGGATTACACAGCGCAGGAGTTTCCTATTGGCTGGAGAAGTGGGTTTGTCAGTAGAGGATTGGTGGTCTGAACGTTGTTACACTGAATAAAAGCATTGGTTATGAATCTTGAAGTTCAGATTAGTCCAATTGGTTTGTAAGTCTCACGTACACTGGGCTGAGTTGTAGATAAGATAGAAAGCAAAGAAAGGCTTTGGACTGTGCACTTTGCACTTTTGAACTCGTCGAATTTGCTGAAAAACAGCTCCCATTCCTCGATTACCGGCCCGGTCTGACCAAATGGCCTACAAATAACACACCAAGGTCTTAAGTCATTTTTAAGCCATTTTTAAGCCATAAAACAAAGCAGTTTTTTCGCTTTGCACGTGACATTTAACAGCATCTGCATGAAGCTTTGCACACGTCATTTAGGTGAGAATGTCACGAGGGAAACAATGGCTGGTGACGAAGAGCGAGACCATCTGCACATGGAGGAGGCTGGGACGGATTGATGGGTTAAATTGGCATGTGAAATGTATTTATGCGCCTTCCCATGTGATCACACTGTGATTCCATGGTAACACACATGATCAACATAAAAACCCAGCTGCCTTCATGCTTTCACAGCAGCAGCAGGCCTTTTTTCACTGAAGGCATTTTGACATGTCACTCTAGGAAAATCATAGATAAATGACAGAATGAATGAAGACTGACTTCCATTTAGCTGCTTTACTTTCAGGGCATACCTGCTCGCTGTCACACTGTCGGGACTCACTGGGACATTACAATGAATGTTATCATTGTACTCTTTCTTCATTACAGTTCTCTGTTTAATGTCATGCACCCTGGCTGGTGCAGACTGTGCTATCATATAAAGAACAAACAGGAAGTAAACAGGAAATCTGTGTTTCCATTTTGAGGAAGTGATCTGAAGTAGCCACCACTGGGACAGACAGCAGACAGAGTCCATCATTCAGACTGCTATGTACCTCTAAATGGAAATTCTTTATTTGTTTCTAAATTTAAAATGCTTTTAGGATTACATGACTGATTGTTTGCTTCTTTCAAGCGGCAGCTAGATTTGATTCTGCCCGGTTAACTCAATCACTACAATCATCCAGAGCGAGTCTCGCCCTCACAAATGCTGGGATAAAATGTCCAAACTGCTGGAATGCAGTGGAACAGAAGTATTGGATTTCAGCTTTCCAGGTATGTGAAATGAAGCTGCGCTGAACAAAGCGTATGCATTGCTCAACGGACCGTCCCTGCACACATACAGCTCATGTTGAAATGTTGATGGCTAACGCAAATATTGTTGTATAATGATGCATCCATGTCACTGACAGACGCCCCCCCCTTGCCATGGACGCACCTCATGAGGGACAGTGAATTAAGTTTCTTTGTCCAGGATTCGCATGAAGAGAAAAGTTTTGATTCATTTGGAGACTGAAGCTTGAACACACACTCATCAGCAGACTGAGAGAACATTTCCAAGTCGACACCCACTGCAAAAATAGTTGAAGTGGAAACAGTGAAGATGATGTGCCACTTCTAATATTACAACCTTTTCGGATTGGAAGGATTCAAAGCATGGATTTAAAACATCAGTGTTGCTGTTTTCTGTCACCTTTGCAATGTGGAAATTTGCAGAAGTGCTGTTGCTGTGGAAGAGTTGGAGGAGCGGAGACATGCCGCAATCATGACATCAGCTGTTAGAAGAGCAAAAATATGTCAAAATCATAAGGCGACGTGAAGCGCGCCCACATCAGATAAAGCTGGAGCGGTTTGGACTCTGGACTATAAGTCAGGCCGTCATGTTGTTTATTTCAAGTTAATTCAGGTGAGCTCAAGTGGGAATAACAGCATTTGAACTCAGGATCACATGAAACAACCGTAACAAAATGTTCTGTTGTGCGGTTATTGAGGGGTGAGAACGTCATGTCAACCAACCACAGGAAACAAACCCAAAATGTGCATTTCAGTGTGTACAAAGGAAACAGATGCTGACATCTGATAGCCGGCAATGCTCATGCTTGAAAAGCCAAGCATAACACAGTGAACTGAGGGCAAACCGCAGTCTGATCTGATGCTCATTTTGAGCTTCTCCTTCATGTGTTCGAACTGGTTTCAACACCAAAGACGGTAAATCACAGCAGAGAGCGCAGACAAGTCCATCACGTTTAGCTGAAGTTACAGGGTCTGGAACTGGTTTTGTTTTTACTACCCGCTCCCAACCGAACTAGAAAAAAATCACCTCTGTTGAGTCTTTTAATGTCTAAAAATGTTCACACAAAGAACTTAAACAAACTCCTCACACTTCACCTGAGATACATAATTGCACACAAAAAGTGCCTGATTGAGAAATTGGGTCACAC
Organism: Chaetodon trifasciatus; assembly: GCA_037975065.1. NCBI lineage: Eukaryota > Metazoa > Chordata > Actinopteri > Chaetodontiformes > Chaetodontidae > Chaetodon > Chaetodon trifasciatus. The sequence continues at coordinate 1,007,493 of JBBMOE010000006.1, forward strand.
CTGTTGGAGTCTGCACCTTTCCCAGCAGCACTCTGAAGGACGTCCCTGCGGCTTCTTCCATATTTACAGCACGTTAGGGTCCTAAATTCAAACTGCTTGTAAGTTTTTAATTTCTTAACGTGTATTAAATCGCTGTCACGTACCATAAACAACAGCCCGCGTCAAACTAAGGCGCCCTCAATGGGAGAGCTTTGAGGATATGTGGGTTACAGACATGCTACGGGTTCACTGGAGGGATACTGCTTGTTTTCGCTCACAGATGTTGGCCTGCCACTGCCTGCCAAACACACTGCATATGTCAAACTTCATTTTCAGGAATCAACAGTGACCCTTTGTCCCAAATAACTGTAACATGGGAAGAGAAAGCCTGACATTTCTCTGTCCCCGCAAGATTTCGGGGTTGTATATTTTGGGTGCTTGTTGTGACCGAATTCGTTTGATCTAGATGTGGTTTTTCTGACATTTAAGTGTCCCGCAGTGAAAATAATGCTTTGACTCAGATTCTCCGTGAAACTCCTTCAAGTCTGTTCTTCTATATCACCTCCAGGTACGGTGACGGGTCAAGACTAGCTCGCTGGGTGATGCTGGCACACTTGAAGAATATTAATGAACATCTTCCTGATGAAGACTGGAAGGGTTTGTATTTAATTACAGAAGGCATGTATTTGGCACAGGACCGGTATTATCAGCAAAAAAAAGACTATGCAGACCCCACACATGTGCAGTAATCTTCTGCCACTTTACGCTGTGGCTGCACTGTTATAGACTAACACTGTATCATGGTAAATTTAACGCCCTTAATGAAGTAACATTTACCAGAAACAAGGGCTAAATTCCTGAGGACATATTCATTGCTTCCACTCTTAAAGTCACAGGATGTTTCAGAGTTAGCTTTTAGAGCAAGAACATCAATAAAAGCAGTAACAGTGTCTCTCATACAGTCACAAAGTTGTTTTCGGTCTCACTGAACCTGACAGTCATTATCTACTTCTTCTCTGTGATTTTTATCTCTGTGCTGCATCTTAAATGTCTGTATGTAATTACCCATTAAGACAAAGCATCCTTTGAGAAAACACAGTGATGGTTTCGCATTATGACCCTGACATACAGTGACCAGATGGTCCAGCTTGTCCAGGGTTGTCCTGCTTTCAAGCTGGGTGTCCCAAGTCCTGACAAATACCTGGAAAACACTAAAATGCTCCGGTTTTCACATCAGTTTAAATGATAATTATAATATCATACTGGTTTTCAGTGCTTACATCGATGTTTATCATGTTCTGCTCCGTTCAACGCTTTCATCTGATTTGTCTGTGTGTGTCAGTAAATCAGTCAGTGTCTTGTTGTCAAGGCTGTTGCTGTCAGTGAGTCACAGGCTGTGACGCTTGCAGCGCTAACTGACAGTATGCTAACAGTTAGCTGCCGCACCGAAGAGAAAGTTCCCACTTCCAGGGTTTTAAAATGTGGCACTCCTCCATATGATTAGATATCTGAGAGACAAACTAACCATGTACAATCATTACTGTTAGTCAGAAAGGTGAAAGCAGTGCTTAAAGTGCTGCATCCCATCCCTGTGAATCAAAGTGTAAATAGTAAAATTAAAAAGTTTACTGTAGCAAACAGAGTGATTCAGAGTGACCCTTAGTTTTCCTACACCCAGCTTTTAATGTGCATCACATCCATGCATTCGAGGCCATGTTTTCAGCCTAGATTTAATTTATGATTTTATTATAAAAGAATGTTTGGATTGGTGTCTTATAAGAATGTCTGAATTTATGCATTGACATGTAGTTGACCTGAGGGGCCTCATGCCTTCGCACTTGCCATGTTTTATGTGTAGCGGCTCCTGTCTGTCTGAGTAACATGCACACATTGTCGGCTCCTCCCTGGAGTCGTGATGATACAAGGTTCTGTATGATGTAGGATATATACTTGGGAAATATTTGGCTCTTAAGCTGCTAAATAGGACAATGTTAACCAGCTCAAGTTCAACAAAACCAAAACAATGAGCTGAAAGACGATAAAACATCACTAAATAAAGTTATGCAGTTTTAACCTACCATTTGTAGCCTGGTGGTCCAGACTTGTTGTGACATCCAAGTCTACTTTCTGTCCACATCGTCCTAATCCCTGGATGAGCTGTTGCAAAGGTAAGTCAGCCTCCATGCTCGGGTAGCACCTCAGGCCGCTGGAGCACCTCGGCGTGTAGACCCCGCAAAGCTCCCCTTCCTGCCTGGCACACACTGGACAGCAGCCGCAGCCCAGCTCCCTCACTATTTCTGGACATAACGGCGTGACTTTGGGACACGCAGCGAGACGCTCCGCGGTACAGCTTGGGCATCGGAAGGCCAAATCCCCAAGTAAGATTCCAGGCAAAGCGAAGTATGCAAACAGCAGCCCATAAGTAAAATATATGACCATTCTTAGGCTCTCTAGGTTTATTAGTGACTACTGAAAGTTAAAACGACCCTTGGACGGTAACAGTATGAACCTCATGATCCTGAAAGTCAGCTGTGTGTGGGTAAACATCGTGATGCCACTGACAGGGTCCTATCTGCTCTCATATTACCGCCTGACTGTATGCCAGAAACAAGAGAGCCAATGACTCTCACCATCAAAGAACACATGATTGATTTTGGTTTGTTTCATTTGTGCAGACGCAAATGCAGGCAGGCATGTTTGAAAAGTACATTGGAAGATGTGCAGTGGAACCCCCAAAACCCCCAGAAGGGGTTTATTACACCCACATATGTATGCTTCCAATTCCTATATTCTAACTCAATATAAAATTAATAGAGCATGAGGAGAGTTTTGTTCACTGCGAGCTCAAATGACAAACACAAATACGACTGAGTCAGCACCAAGCAAACTCAAAGCAAGCCATAGAAAACCAGAGCTTTCCTGGGGATATTAAAGCTGAGTGTCTGTGATGTGGCCCCTTCATTTGTTCCATGTCAGCTGGCACTCAGTTAAAGGTGAGGCCAGGGGGCCAAAATTACTCTGCATTTCAATCTACCCCAATTATTTTGCCTCGTGGTGGTAGTCAATATAACGTGTTACCAAATGCATCTGGAAAACCGAAGCCATTATGGCCCGGCTGTCCCTCAGCATCAAGCCTCTGCTGACTTGTAGCCTGTGGAGATGGGACAGTTGTGACTTTGGACTGACCCCATTGTGGTGTTTCTTTCCTCTGCTTCATTTTTTCAGTTCACCTTGGCGTTGTTTGACTTCGTCATTCATTACACAACAGGATCAAAAATGCATTCATATATAGCTAGTGGTGCAAGATTGTCCTTTTAGCCTTATGGAAAATACTTTAACACTTCTGTTCATGTATAAAGACACATACCTGTGTACCCATGCAACAGTTTGTAGCACAATTAAATGTGTTATTACAGTCACTTACATTTATTATTTAGCATGTTGGCATTCAGCAAGTCATAATCGCATGTGCACAATAATGTCACTGTACTGTGATCATGACTGCACTTCAGCTGCAAAACTGAAAGCACTCATGAATAATCCTTTTGATATGACCAGAGGAAACTCTTTTTCTTAAATTAAAAATGTCACGGCAGCTCTAATGGATCACAAGGTTTCTGAGGGCACTCTATAGGAGCTGATTTAAGTGTAGCTATAAACCTGTATGTAATATCTTACCAGTCTGACTGGTAAGAAAGCACCAAAGGTGAATGACCATTAGATCATAATTACTGGTGCTGTGTGGTCCGTGCGTAAATGTGCACCGCACCGCTCGGTTGGAGACTGCAGATGAAGTGCATCAATCATTCACCACCCATTAATCACACACTGCCTTAACCACATTAAATGCTGCATTTTGACGGACATTACAATCTATACTACATAAACAAACTGCATGGCAAAGTGAAAGCAGTTTGCTGGCGGACTACATATGGAGAGGGGTGTTGCTCAACTTACTTGGTCTTTACCTCATAATGAAACCATGAAAGATGTAAAGCAGATCAATTTGTTAAACATAGAAAGAGCACACTGTTCTGCTGTGCATCTGACAGAAGAAATAAGAGATGGTCTGCATGGAATCGCCCTTCGCATTGGACTGACGTCATTCAGCCTTATATCCCATCCAGCATGTCCTTTTCTCTCGAATAACCTCCCTGTTGACATCAGACAATTGCTGCTGAAGCCTTTAAATCACAGCTAAAACACATATTTCACCTTCAGTTTGTTTAAAGTGCACCTCTCCCGGAGAGGAACCAACCTGCAGTGGTGGATTATTCCAGAGAGGTGAAGCTCAGTGGACAAAGGCTTGACCACCAAAAAGGTTCTGATTCAATAGAGGAATAGTTTAGTAACCGGCTTCAAGGCAACAGAAAGAACTTGACGGGAAAATAAGGCTGGAGATATACGAGGGAGTCAGACCGATTAAAGCCTTTTAGGCAGGGAGGAGGATTTCAGTTCCAGTTTTATGTTATCCAGCTTCGTAGATCTTGTGAGGACTCTGGGAGCGGTGTTCTGGTCCGGTTGGACACGTTTTGTTGCTGTCTTAATTAGGCCAGAGAAAAGTGCACAACAGCAGTCTATTGTGGATGTTGTGAAGGCGTGTACAGGGATTTAAGCCTCTGACTTTGATGAAAGGGGGCGTATTTGGGCTGTTTTATGGAGGTGGGAGACGGCTGTTTGTGTTATATTCTTTGCACTCAGGCTTCTCTGTGCTGGACCATCATTCGTCCTGGGATCTCTCGCTCCCTGTCCCAGCTGTCAGTGACTCATCCAGACATTTGGACCTGGATCATTGCCCCCCCCCCCCCTTCTCTCCCACTCTGCCGAGTTTGCGTGGCTTGTCCTCTTTCCAGGTCTTCATGGTGGAGAGGAGCGCATGTGGATCAGCCTCTACCTTCCTGGCAACACCTGAAGTTTCTCAAAGTCCTCCAGGATCCACACTCTCCACTTATGTTTTACGATCTACATAAATATGTATTTTTGTCATCATAATTTATATATACTGTGATTTTATTGCTGGACTGTTCTATACACATGACATCTGTTGCGTGTCTATCAGTCCTGGGAGAGGGATTTTTCCATTTTTTTCCCATTAAAGGGGATTTTGGGGGGGGGTTTCCTTATCCAAGCCGAGGGTCTAAGGATCATGGGTGTCATATGCTGTTATAGACTGTAAAGCCCTTTGAGGCTTATTGTCATTTGTGATACTGGGCTATATAAATAAAAACTGACTTCACTTGACTTGAAATAGCCTCACCAGCATCTCTTTTCAGACCAGAAACCATTGTTCCCTTGCGGTGTGCGTCAGACCTGACTTCATCTGTGTGCACAGTTTGTTTGGAAACAGAAGCTGATCCTTTACACCATGACAGTTGTGTCCTGTGCCATCAGTCATTCTGCTGTTTTCCCTCTTCTGGACCTTTTCTTTCTCCTATCCTCAATTTTTCATAGCTGTTTCTGAATGTACTCCCTGTTTGCTGCATAGTGCACTAGATTTTGTTTCCCACCTTTTTACTGAGTGTAAATTGTGTGCCCTCAAAAAATAAACAGCCGTTTAATTTCCATGGATTCTTCACAATAAAAGTCACTTATCACACAGCACAGCGGGTAAAAGAAGTTGTTTACCTGCTGCAGGTGAGATGTTTGCTTCATGCAGCTTCTCACTGTGGCTGTTTGCACATTTCAATTCGCATAAATGCTTCACAATAAAAGTCCTCCTTCATTTTATTATTCCAAAGCTTTTGTTATGAAGCAGCAACATCAGGAGATGTTTTGGTTTTCATGAGCAGTAACTTGACACTAACATGGCTGAAAGCGAGCATAAAACAGTAAAATAAAGCAGATGGAAGTGCAAACAGGGACACAGGAGAGAAACTAAACTCCAAACCACAGAGATTCAGCTAGAAGCTACAAAAGTGCTGACAGCTGAACACACAAAGATTCAAAGACATATTTCTCTCTGGTCTCTTGCACAGACATGAGTTGAGTCTCGAAACACGCTTGGTTGAGGTGGAGATGGGGGCTCATCGTGGGTTGGCTGTGGTTGGCGAGATGTCACCACAGCCTGCTTGGAGGCAGGTTGGGCGAACTTTGGACCAACTCCAAAGATGGTCCATCACAGGCGTGACTCAGCACAACTGGTTACATTCAGAGGTTTGAGGACCAGGAGCTGATCAGCAAGTTGAGGACTATGAAGGAGGCACTCCAAATAATGGATCAGCAGTTGGAGGACCTTTAAATAAGGTTCACAGACCTCAACAAACCTTGAGCTTGTTCGAAGCTGAGAAAGCCATAAGTGAGGCCCCCCAGACAGACACTGCACAGCTTGAAGAGGAGCTGAAGGGACAGGAAGGACTTCCTCGCTGCCTTACAGGCCCTCGAAATTCTGCCAGAGGCTGAAGTCTCTGAGGAAGAGGTCCTGAAATTTCCTGGCTCCTGCACTGACGTGGGAGGAGAGGAAGAGCTGAGGCTGCATTTATGCTGATTAAGCAGCACAGTGCAATTCTGGAGCTCATTTGGCACAAAACTGCATTTGTGTTAAAACCTGCTCAGACCATCTCTTATCACAAATGCAGATGCAGGGAAATGTTGGTGGCTTTTGTTGGCAGATGCACACGCACACAGAACCCAATAATCATAAATCACCTTTAATTCATATGAACTTTCGATTTGCGACACGCTTGGTTATCTTCTGTGGATTGATATGTGCAGCAAAATCTAACTTTTAATGCAACTCAGGAACTTTTAATATCATCCACAAAGGTGCATTCTGGGGTTTTGCATGCTAGCATGTGCACCCCATGCTTGCATTTTGTCCAGGTGCTCCGGTTTTGTCCCACCGTGTAATGCAAGTTAGTTAATTGGCGAATCTAAATTGCCCATACATGTGAATGTGGCTCTCTGTCTGAGACCCTCTAACACAGTGCTTCTCAAACTTCTTCTGGCATGCCCCCCTTCAGAAGCTGAAAAATGTTCACGCCATCCCGCCCCATGATTTTTACCCATCCTTAACAATGATCACTGCACATTTAAGCTCTGGGATAAGTCGAAACATTTTCAACCTACATGAATGTAGATTTACATCACTTCACACTGCGATGGATGAATTCAGGTCTGTTAATGCTCACAGTTGACAACAATCATTTTCAGTTGGTGTAGAAATGAACTGATGTCCTATTAAGTCATGAAGTGATGGGAAATAACAGAGAACTAAAGATAATCAATGAAGAAATGCATGCGTGGACTCTTATTAACCCTATTTCCTCTCTTATTTTGTAGTAGCCTCCTCATGCATTTCTGTATTTTTACTTCCTGCCTTTGTTCTGTTTCCCGCCAGTTTTAAGTACCACCTGTTCTCAATCATCCAATCAGTTCCCAGTATTTATAGCCCCAGTAATCCACTACCTGTTTACCAGCTTGTCTTTCAGTCTATGTTGTCCCTGTTGTTGGTTGTTAGCATTTTTGTCTGATCACAACTGGTACCATTGCCCCCATCCATATAACATTAACAGCTCCCAGTAACCGCTACCACAGCCCCTGTGCTGTGCTGAAAATGGTGCTGGCAGGACAGGTACAGAACTCGCCACTGAGGGGTTAAACAAAAATACACCTCTCACACATGACACACATCTTTTTCTGTGTGTTCACAATGAAAGTCTCGATGAATCTGCAAGGAAACACAGAATAATAAGAGTTTTAAATCTTTCATGTGTTGCTTTACTCTATTAATTGAAACAGAAAAGTTGGGATTATAGGATTTGACTGTCAGTACTAATGAGGAGCATAAGGGCATGAACGGTGATTACGTAGTGACATATGATGTAATGATGGACTAACACACAGTCATATGATGAAGCGTGTGTTGCACCTCTCGGAGGCCGTGTGCTAACAGGAAGCTTCTCGCCCATTACACGAGGAAGATATTTCCTCGTCTTTGACTGACCCCAGGATGCACGCTAGGCTTTCCAGCCTTGCAGCGCAGCTCCAGCGTGATGTCAGCGCAGCTCACTGCATAACACACTTTGACTTAGCTGGTCTGGGTATGAAGTAACGTCTGTCAGGTTCATCTATCCTCACTCTGCCTGGTTCTGCCACTTGCATAACATTTCTGGACTGGAAAAAAAGAGAGGTTTGCTCGATGATCAAAGAGGCTCTGAATGTTAATTTAATTTTTTGAATAACCATCAAGCGAGACTAAATTCTAATGTTCTATGTCCCTGAAAAATTAAGCGTCTATGAATGCCTTGCTTGAATGAGTTGAACACGTTTATGCCAGTAAATTATTAGGAGGAAACTTAACATCTTTGGTTATAAAATAGTTTTGGTTAAAACAACAAAATGTAGAATATGAAGATTTCTCTCTTTGGCACCTCCCAGTGGTGGAGCAACAAATTAGTGGCAGACACTTACCATCACTTTGCATCGCAAACCTTTCGTCTTTGGAGAAAAACTGACATTTTAAAGCACTTCCACGTTCCTTCCCACCCACGTGCTGTATGCAGCTGCATGTTGTTCCACTGAACAACTGGCATATGACAACGCATTTCACTCTGCAGTCCCTACATGCTGGTGAGCCGTTCTGTTCATTGGATGCATTTATTGGATCACTGTTTTAATTAGCCAATGTTACTTCACTGCGTTATCCATTACAGGCCAGCATACGTGCATGTGGTGAGATGGCTATGAGAGGGTGACCACAAGCAGTCAGTATCCTCCCGGTTTGCAGACAGCATAGAGTGCACTGAGCATCTTCAGCTCCTTGCTCTGCTCCGCTCTTGAATGGAGTGTTCAACAACACACCACAGACTTGTTGAATATGTTTAAAAATGAGTTATTGATCCCTTTGAGTTCTATTCAGTTCTGATCCACCCTAATCTCTGATGGCAGACGTCCTCCTCTGCTTTATTTATAGCTGTAGTGCATCATCCAGACATAGAACCAGGCAAGCTGTTAATTACACAACTTCATGCAGCACAATGCTGGTGGGTTTGTGCGGAAAAAGAAGGATTTAAGTTTTACCCCTCCTCTCTAAGGCAAATATCAGGTTCACACTGCATGGCCTCTTTGTTTGTACCTGAAAAAATATTTTCCATTACTTTACATGAGAGGCACTGTCCAAACAGCACGTGCGTCTATCTGCTGTGTACTCTGCTTGCTCTGTCACTTACACTGTTATGCCTTCAATTTAGGGAAGTGGAAATGTTTTCTTATGACCACTCCTCAGTATTTCTCCACTCACAGATGCATTAGGGTTGTATTATGTGTACCCGTCGCTTAGCAACTCCAAATGAATGGGCAATAATGTTGGAACGTTTAATTTTACAATTACGCAGAACAACCTGATAGTGCAGCGCTGAGAGATATTTTAACGGGGCTCCTGAAAGATCCATCTTTCAAAGAGTCATTTAGTCGAGACAAATGGAATACCACAGAAAGGTGGTCACATTTTCCGCAGTCAGTCATTTTCCTCAGTCGTGAGTATAATTCAAAGGAGAGGAGTGAAAGGGAGGCCTATATTTGGGAGGATTCTGATATCCAGCGCTAAACAAGAGACTGATGTGGTTGTAGGATTATGAATAAAAGGTCTCTGAATGAGTTTTAATGAAATAGCAGGATTAGTACAAGAAAGGGTTCCACTTGCTTGCCTTTTTTTGGCAAAAAAAAAAGCACAATTTGACTTAAGGGCAAATAGCTTTCAGTAGCGTGTGTGTGTGTGTCAAAGAAAGAATGCAGTGAGTGAGAGAGGTTGAGTGTTGAGGAAATGGAAGTTATGTTGAATCACCTGCTTTCAGACCACACAATTAAATAAAATGTTTTTCCAAGTGAAGGTCTGACTGTTAAACGATGTTTTTCATGAAAGAAAATTCTTCCAATCAACTAATGAAACGCAACAAAAGCAGTATTTATTAATAGTTTCCACACGAGGGAACATTCGTCCTTTCTAATAGATTTGATCACAGAAATACTCGTCTGTGCTCGGGGGAGCAGGCTCAGCAGCAGATCTGTGGAAGCAGATTATCATGTAATTACTCCAGAGGACCGAACGGCCTTGCAGCGAGAGCAGTGTCCAGCCTTGTTTTATCACACAGCGGCTGCACACACAGAGCAGGGACTGACCAGGGGTCAGTGGGTGATAAGAGGTGTGACACCACAGTCATGTCTGTGAGTACCTGGCTCCAGTCGCTGTGGTGCTCCAGCTATTCGACTTCTTAGAGCAGAATTGCACCGCAAAAATCAGTTGTGTTGATCCGGATTTTGTTTAAGGCTGCGCTAATCGATATTTTTACCTAACAATGGATCCAATGGGAAAACTGCCACCAACACTGGAGCATTCGGCAGATGAAGAGCCAGATATTCCCCTCAGGAGGAGACCAAAACAGAGCAAAGAGAAGCGTGAGTATTGGACTGCAGACAGAGGCACGACTTCAGCTGAATGCTAATGTTTCTGCTGGATGTGTTAATACGCAGCCTTTAGCTAACACGTTCGCTCTAATAACATTATAAGGTGATAATGTGTAAATGTTAGTTATGAGGATGCAAACTCTCACTGACGGTCTATAGCCCCAGCGACATCTATTACAAGAAAGTGTGCTTTAGTGTTATGACTGACAAAAGTCATGCAATCAAAGTGTTTGGGTTTCTGTGTGGGAGAGTTTCTGCGCTCCAGGGGTCCACATTCTGCCACGTTTGGGGACATACACTCCCAGTTTGATCTCACTCCAGCTGCATTCAGCATGGTTCAGTGGTTTCTAATTTAATTGGGGTTTAGGATTAGTATCAGCCAATGTTAAGACAAGCCTCCAGGAGCTAATGTAATGAAATTTAGTTCCCCAAGACGCATTAAAACAAGTCTGTGCGCATGTGTATATGTTGTTATCTGAATGTGTGCATCTCTAGCCAGCAGTGCTGAGCGTGGATGGGAACACTGAGGTTTGTGTTACCTCCCGGAGTGCTGGCTGCCTCGCACAGACATGAGGCTCAGGTGAACTGGAAACTGCTTCTGGTTGTGAATGTTTGACTTTCTGTTTGTGTGTCTGCCAGCTCCACAAGAACAGCCTGTTCGAGGCATTTCTCCACCTTTAGCTCAGTGGGTTAGCAGAAAATACACCACCCCCTTATCACCAACCCCTGCCCCTCTGACCTTGAATAGGAATAAGAATTACCACAAGACATGAACACTGACATCAAATATATCTGTGACATACAACCATGCAGGCTCGCTGACATTGAGGCCTCTCAGTTCAAGTGTCTCTGGGGGGCTGTGTGTGGAAAATGTCTTTGGGTAGCATGGGAACAGCCGGGACCAGTCTGGGAAAGGAAGCAGGCTGTCCATTGCTGTTGCACAATCCAATTAGCTCTGAGTTGCACCGATAAGAAACTGGACCAGATCACACAGAGGCTTTTTGTGACCAGTTGTGCATCTGTTAGTTGGCTGGTAAACGATTTGAAGCATCTTCAGCACAGGTTCGACTCAAGGCTTTTCCCAGGGATCCACAAGGAAGAAAAAAAAAACAAAAAAAAAAACAAAAAAAAAACAGAAAAGGCTGGGGTATGTGCTCACAGTGTTTTCTCTTTGCTTATCAGCTTGGGATTTTAAGATTTTAAAGCTTTGTTAGGTTGACATACGTTTTATTTATCAGTTAACGGGAATGCTTTTGTTTCATTAAGTTTATTAAAGAGATTAAAATCCATTTATGCTAAGCTATTTTATCAGTCTTTGATTTTCCATAGGGACCTGTAACTGCAGTAACTGGCCAGTTTGAGAATTCACAGCATTCCCAGTACATTTGTTTCATACAAGAGACATTACACGTGTGCATATTAAAAAAAATAATAATAATAACGAAAACAAAACCTTCCTCTCGCCGCATTCCCTGATAACATCTGTTTTCAGTGTCTGCCTCCCACGAGATAAATTCATTAATTTGCGGGAATGTCCAGGAAGCAGATGGCCGTCACGTCTGCTCCGTACAGATCTTAGTTTTTCCTTTTCAAAATGTGAAGCTGGACATGTTTGAAATCCTGCCTGGAAGCTAACAGAGCTTTGCAAATATAAGGGTAGGTGGTAAATTTAAGAGGAAGCACAGAGCGGAGCCTTTTCTTCTTCTCTTAAACTAAATTTTTATCAGATTTTGTATCACCTCTGTGGAAAGAAAGCTCTTAATCAAAGCACTGTCTTGCATGTGGGGGGAGGAAGCGCAGAAAATTGATTTTCCAGCTGGACAAAGTGTCCCTGTGCGCCTGGACATGACGGATACCACAAATTGAGACACAAACATTTTGAAAATTAAGTTTTGCTCTGTGTTGTGTTTATAGTGGCTTCACAGCAGAATTTTAATAAGTAATTAATTCATTTAAATCACTTTTTCTTCTTCTCTTTTTTGAATAGATGGTGTTGACTACATACTTGCTGGTGCTTACCTTTATCTGGACAGGTAAGCCAGTATTTAAATAGAGAGGCACTCACACACTAAATCAAATAAATTGAAATGATCGTGAGTTTGCTCTAACTCAAGAGTCACCAGCATAATGATTTGGAGGTTAAAATGACAGATATCCAGATGTGATGCACCATCCAGAGTCTGGTAATGCTGGTGTGGGATTAAGTTGGATCCATCAGCTTCCCTTCAAACTGATGTTTTTCTTTTCTTCTTAAAGAGAAGAAGTAATTTTCCAGGTGTTACAATGTGGAAAAGATCTCCACTAAGACACTCATGTTCAGTGAGCTTTTTTTAGGATTCATTTGTTTATTGTCAATATATCTAACAGACCTTAGGCAGCGATGTCTGCGTCAGTGATGTTAGCTGGTTGGCTTCAGGAGGATTTGGCCTGTTAACCCGCACTTATTTTAAGCATCTGCTTTCTCCAGGAAAGGCTGCAAAATTTGTCGTTCCACCATGTGACCGGCACATGTTTGAAAGCAATGTTGATAACTGCCTGTCGGACTTCAACAAGAGCTTGGAGACAAGTGGCTATCGGGACGGGTGTCCATGGCCGGCTGTGAAAGGGTGAATTTTATGTTTCTTTTTGCCATCATTTAGGAAATGTTGTGTTAGTTGTAATATGAGCACCAGTCAAACCTCAAACAGGGAAAAACAATGTAGAAAATAAGATGGAAACATGGCATCTCTGTTTGTTAAGTGTACTAATTTGACTGTCCACACGCTTCAGTGCATGTTTAAGTCACACGCTTCGTACGCGTCATTATTCATGACGTACAAGTCTGTTTCCACTGCACTTTGCTTTTATCAATACACCAACTTTTCCACCTCAGCTGAGCGGAAATGCACAAACTGACAAAGGAGTGGATGGAAACCCAACTGATGAATTAGTATCAGATACAAATCAATCGTATTAATCCACAATGCTTAAAGCTGATGAAATTCTCACCCTCTTCTATTGAACTTCAGTGTGTTGTGATGAAGCAGCCGACAGCTGTTATGTCAGCGTGTCTGATGCATGTTCAACCAACGTTTAGGTAGAGCAGACTCCAGTGGGAGTCAATATTAAAGGGCTTGACTCAATATCAGGGCCAAAAAACTTACATGATAACTTTTGTTGGATAGCAAATATATGCTATTACAAATGCACATGCCAGCTATGAGTCTGTGTTAACGTCGTTGCTGGTTGAGCCTTGGCGTGCCTGTGTTGCAGGGAGTCGTCCCTGAGCTCAACATCGAAGAGTCCAGAGAGTGAAAACAGAGGACGGCTGTATAAAGTGGCACATTACGTACTTTTTTATGGTCTTTTGAGTAAAGATATATGACCTTTAGTCATGGGAAAGTCAGATACTTTCCTGTTTCCTGGCTACATTTGGTGCCGGTCAAAGTTTCAGCTAATTATTCAACTGTTGATGAAAAAGTGCGAGACTTTTGCTCCTGGGCTCGTATTTCCAGACAGCAGTTGTTTGTGGAGACTTTCACCCTTGCCGTGCTACTGCAGTAGACTTTAATTATGGCTGTAATAATCCATATTTTACTGTTAACATGGTTTGGAGCTGAGGTTCCATCGTCTTCACGTGGTGTTAGGGTGGAGTGTCCATCATCACAAGGAGCCCAGCTTGGTGATCAAGCCTCCAGCCGTCACTCTTGATTCAATCTCAGTGGATGTTTTCCACACTAAAATCTTGTAATGACAACCGTTGGCATGATTTACGCCGGTTTCGTGAGGCTTCGGTCGCTTCTCCACCCAGAGGACGTGTCATATCAAACTTAACAGTGAAATGTAAGCTGCCTCCTAAACATCAGTGGGTGATTTCTCCGTTTATGTGAAGCTTGGGCTCGATGTTTTTGGCTCACTTTGCATCATCTAAAACTGCTGAGTTTAGATATTGAAATTGCAGCCTTAAAGGACCATGCCAGCCTCTTTTTTTTTAGCCAGTTAACTTTAAATCATATTAGTACATTAGTCACCACTTTCCAAACCGTGCTTTATTTAACTCTGTGGTTCCCAAAGACTTTTTTATTAATTCCATCATTTTTGCTTTGACAGACGCTATTTGAGAGTGCTGGGCAACTGGAAAACTTGGGCAGACACACGTGTTGCGCTTTTTTTCTGTGGCATCTATTAACCTCGACCTGTCATGTGACCCGTCTCAGCTTTTTAACATGGTGGTATTGATGTTTGTTACTTATTGCTTTCGCTTTGAGGTTTCATGTTCCAAGAGAGGCCGACATGTAAAACTGAAAGCATGAACTATGAAATAGCGCCAAGATCAGGTCTTGTGGATTTAATCTAAGCAAAAGATTCAGTTTGAATCCTGGTTTCCCATTGGACGTGACCCATGGCGTCACCAAAGATGAAGGAATCAAGGCGTCCCATTCCACACCACCTTTCCGCTGCGACATCAAGTTGCTACAGGAGGTGTCCCTCCCCTAATCAAGCGTTTGTACTGTGCAACCAGCGGTCTAACCTAGCCTGCACAAGGAAGATAAAACTTCAACAACCTGTTCGATGTTATCCGAGGAGGAATGAATCTCAGCTGGACTTGCTTGCCATCATGGTCATCAGTACCGGTGAGGGATCAGTGGTGTTGTAGACCTCCTCCTTTGTTGAGGGATGGTGTCTCCATTTTTACGTAAACTGCCTCCTTCAGTCGTCTGTCAAGTGAGTTCAGTCAAGTGAATTAGCCATATCTGATCCTCAGCCTACAGATCAATGTCAAACCTCAAGACTTCACACTTCACTTAACTTCGTTACTTTGCTCTCTTCTTCTGCAGCATCTACAACAAGCTGAAGCACTGTGTGGACGACTGGGCGAATGCCTGTTGGTGTCGGGGTCACGGATCTCTGGTGGACAAGGTCTTCATGAAGGTCCACGACGTGCACTTTTCGGTCTGTGGACAGGTCCACGACCCCCCACTCACGACTCTCATCATGTTAATAGCGCCTGTTATCATAGCAACGCTCCTCCTGCCGCTTCTGTGTGCTAAACTCACCACCTACGACATCGAGATGCCCAGCACTTTGGGGCTCTGATGTGCAGAGCAATTTTCCTATAATATGTAAATATATATATAGAAAATTGGACGCATGCATTCACAGATATAATTACTTAGAATTATCAGCAATATTTTCTTGTAATATTCAATATGTTCATATCTTTTCATTTTCATACAAAGACATTACATTGCACGATATCAAAGGTGAAACATGTGACTGATATTTCTTCCAAGACAACTATAAAGCCATTTATCGTTGTAGTCATTTTTTCCCTTAAGTGTTCTATACTACCTCTCAATGGCTGGGTGTGTTGTGAGGTTCTGTAAATCAGCATGCATCAAGCATATCATACATCCTCTAGACAGAAATTTATACTCGACTGTCTGAATTCTTTGCTGCGAATGTCTCAGCTTTCTGGAACTCATTATTTTGTCATATATGGTGAACCCCACCCATCTGGCACCTATAGTGAGCAGAGAAAAAAAAAACCTTAACAATGATTTACTGCACTGTTTCTCAAACTTCATGCCAGAAGTCTATGTGATACTTGAATAATCCGTATTGTAATTAGTTAAGATGACAAAAAGGACGATTCTGTTTGTATTTGAAACACATAATAAATATTTATTTCAGACAAAAAAATAATGTTTTACAGTTGTTTGAAAACCTCTTTACAGCAATAGCAATGGACCTTCTGTTCAAGTATCCACTCCTGACCTAAGTGTCAGTCTGTTACCAATGCAAACACACTGCATTTCATCATTAGCCATCAGATTATTACATCGAACAATTGTTATGTAGACCAGCTGTGTGTCATTAAGACTGATGTAAAGCTCCGTTAAGCAATGTTTTCAATTTCAACTTCAGATCTAGTGATGCTACAACACCCAAATCTGCGGCTCTGTGCTGTGCTGAGAGCTCTCCACCTGCCCGGCATGGCAGAGAAGAAGAAGTAAACAAGAGGGCATTGAAGAGAGTCGAGCAAACAGCAATGCACACAGCAGTGAGCAGTGTTTCTCTGCAACACAGAGAAACTGTACAATACTCCAGTGGTTTACCCATGTTGCTCTGTTCCAGCTGGATGTGTAACACTACTAACACATTAACCCTTACACACTGATTTGGCTCGTTACTGTGAGTTGTTCTGAGGTTGCTGCTTAGTGCAGCTTCAACAGCGTTTTGAGATAAATACTGAAGTTTTATGGAAACCATGGCTTTAAATGAGCGCTCTGGTGGTGGTATGGCTGTAGGAATCAGAGGTTCTTTTATGTGAAAGAGAGCACCTCGCTGAGTTAAAAGAAAAAGACTCTCAACATAATTTCTATTTAATCAGTTAATTAAATTTTAAATAATTTCATTAACAACATAGGCGACAAGAAAAAAATCAGGACGCTAATCCTGCTAACCCTTTGGTATGCCTAAACAGTAGTATCCAAAAGGTATTATCCACTATAACTCTGCTGCTCTCGAGGGAATATCAGCGCGAACAACCTTCCGTATTACCGTTGATCTAGTTTCACACACGTCTGATTTATAGTTCTATAATGGTCAAACCTAATACCCTATTCCATATGCTAGAACCCCAGACGTCTCTACTCAAAGCAGTGATGTTGAATTAAAAGAGGTTCAAAAATAACAGAGCCAAGTCTCAGATTTGGGTGGGTGGTCCGCCCTGCTACCACGGCGGTATAAGGCGACAAACCGTGGTGGACTCAGAACATTGACGTGGCAGAACTTTCTGAAGGTCAAAAAAATTATTTTTCAACTTGCGTGTTTCAACTTTTAGCGCCCCGACAGGACCGAGTGGCAGCACCACACCTTTTATTATCTTAAATAATACCCTCGATTCCACTTTTTCTCTTGTGTAAACACCGAAAGGATGTTTTGCTAAGTATTGGCTCGCCGGCCCACTTGGCCACGGCCTCCACGCACACTCAGACACACCGGTTCTTGTCATAACAGGAGCACGTGGATGTGTTGAGCAGACTTGTATTCTCAGACAACAAAGGACGCTGACCCATGTGACTCTTTTACCACTGAGGGTCATCGAGCACTGCAGATACACACTTCTACTGGGTTCAGCAACAACAAAAAACGAACACATGCACAATTATTCTAATACTTATTTAAGAAGATGTTTAGCTCCCAGCTTCATCTTCATCTGGAGTCCAGCTAATCTTTGTTCTCATAGCATTGCACTAAGTGTCCTGCTCATAATTAACTGCATATTAGCCTGTGCTGGTTACGTATGGAAGCTAACGAGCGACAAAACTATTCATCAAGAGGACAAAACAAACTCAAGCTTTATTGAAGCCGACAGTCGAGAAGTCTGAGGTCTTGACAGTGTCAAACAGCTCGCCAGCAATTTTTGGCTGACGGGCTTCAACAAGACAGTCGCAATTAAAATCTTGTAATCAGATGATGCTCCTGGTCTATTCAACAGACTGTTCTGCTTTCAGCCGAAGTTTACATGAACGGAAAATAAACTGCCAAAACACAGAGCGTGGGACTTTGAAGACAGAGAGCAGAGGAAGTCTGACTGCTCGCTTCAAAGAGGTCATGTCCTCTTTATTCTCGGTCCAGGGCTTTGTGGACATTTTAAAGGATGATAAGAATATTTGTTTTAGACTTGGTTCTTTTAAATTTGACAAATTTTAGGCCAAGAAAAGTGACCAAAAAAATGCAAATGAAAAAATGCTAGAATTTAATTGCTGGCAGGAGGAAAAAGCTCGTAGAAAAACAGCCTTCAGACATTCATGAAGGGACACTTTGCGACATATATTTGTTTTAAATGTAAAGAAACAAGATTACATAAAGTAAATAAAGCTGCTGTTGAATTAAACATGGGAAAATATCCATGCCAAGACAAAGATTTTTCCTATTGCTTCAGCATTACTTGTGGGGGCCGGCTAAACCTATTATATCTATCACTAGCTTTGGTGTTAATGAACCTCCTTAAACTGGAATTAGCTGACAAACAAAATAATGTGCCTGAAAACACAGCCAGCCAAACATTTACATTCAATAATGTCATGAACACAGTCGGGCCAAGTTTAATGGAGGAACTTATCAGTGTGTTTGCCCTCAGTTTTCCAGTCCCCGAAACATAAACATGTGGCTGAAAAGGTCCATTAACAGCACAGCCTGTTCTGAATGACACTGAGTGCTCGTGTGAAGCTAAGCCATTGACTTGAGCTGCAGAATCAAACGCAGATTACAGCAGGTGTATGCCTCACAACGAACTGCAGCTTCAAGTGCAAAGAGAACAATGGAGGACGGGGAGGATTAATTTCCAGTTATAATTTCATGTCACTTCACTGTGCGAAACGCATTATTCTCCTCTCTTGACCTCCTTCTCTCCATTGTACGACACAAAAGCCTGGACTGTAAGCCATATATTTTTACATTGCAAGTGTTGGATTGCCTTGACCGCTTTATGTACACAAAAGAGACGACAAACTAAAAGGCTGGGAAGCAATATTTACAGATCGAAGGTCAGTTTCCCCTGAGACAGAATTCTTGCATGGCTCGTAATGTGGGGCACGGCTATGTGAAAGGAGATACACTGGTTCTTGTGGTTAGCATACAAAAACTATACCGCTGACCATAAAAAGTAAAGATTTATGTACTTTTAGACTGTCATGATCTGTGCTTCACTTTGTAGAATTTGGAGTTTTTTATTGGTTATATGCCTGCAGCAGCAATCTTTATTATCCAGTGAATACAAGCTATTTACAGCTATTTACATAAACCTCCTCAGCAGCCGCACAGTGTCTCTTTACCATGGCCGGTATAGTAAGTGGACGGCACTTCTGGGTCTAAGCCTGCATTCTCTTTAATGGCCAGGAGGGGGCGACTCCATTGGTTGCAAAAAGAAGTCGGATTGTGTGACAGCTTATGAGAAAATGAGCCTTCTTGTCACTTGATTTATTACCTCAGTAAACAGTTTCCTAATGAGTTTATGGTCTCAATCGCTGGTTTCAAGTCTTCCTCCACACAGCAGGATGCTCATTTCGTAACTTATGGTGCCTTTTACTGCAAAATAAGCCATAAAGAAGGGTATGCTTTAGGCTACCTGTGATTGACAAGTCACTACCATGACGTGTTCTTAGTCAGGCGTAGCAATGCGTATCTTCCCCAGCTCCACCCTCTCGTCCCAACGTGGTCACTTCTGGCACCAAAAAATTAACAAACTATACAGACTATGCTCTTTACTGATTCCACATCTTTATCCATTGCAGCAGATACACAGTAGAGGTAAACACACAGAAGCAATGAAAGGTGGAGGGATAGAAGGTGGAGGGTTTCTGCATACTATTTACTCTGAAACTGTCAGAGCGCAGGAAATGGTGACTCCTTTACGCATCTATCGCCCTTGAACGTGATCAGGGACGAGTTCAGTTGGGCTTTTTGCACTTCAGAGATGCCGAATATATTAATTAAGTCACAGCACATCTGCTGATATCTGATTTTTCTTTTTCGTTTTTTTTCTTTTTTTTTTTTACAAAACTCTATCATACAAAACCGTCATGTTTGAGAAAGCTGACACAGAACACCTCAGAACCACCAGGCTTCAGTCTGATGTCCACATAACATTCATAAAACGCCCCCAAATTAAGCATTTTGGGTGGATTATTTGTCAGTAACACACTGGCCTGTTAGATAAATCCCACCGATGTCTTCTTAAATAAGAGTGCCATTCAAACCTCTTACTGAATAATTAGGTCTCGTATGAACTTTCGTGTCAACAAGTTTCTGAAAAGTGTCGCGGCTCAACGGTAATTAAAATTCTATCGCGGGCTCAAAATATAGGAGGTGAAAAATAAATCTCTGAGTATTTCAAAGCGCCTCTGAACACAGATGGTGCATTATAATTCCAAGCTCACAGTCTTACCGTACAATGCATCATTCATACATTCTGCCAACACTCAACTGTTCCCCAGCGTTTTCTGCACTTGTGTGTTTGCTTAGTTTCTATGCTTTTCCAGTCAAGTGTGTTATTATATTATTCGTGACATCGGTGAAAAATGCACCACGCGATGGAAATATTGCAGAGAAGATGAAAGAGCGGACGAATAATGGCTTATTTTCTGTTTTGAATGTGTTGATTTGCACAATGCTCTTTTTATTTTACACTAACTCTCATAGCAGTTTAAGCTAGTTGGAGGCTAAACGCCGCTGGGAATCCGGCGTGGCGTTAAGTCCAAAGTTCACAAAATAAATAGTTACAACAAAGTAGAAAAATAAGGTTGAGACCATGTAAGCTATTTACTTATACATCCAAGGTCACAATAACGGGGTCAGCGGACTGGTATGTTGGGCATTAAACACCTAACAAAGTACAGTAACACCCCTCGGAGAGGCTTGCTCAGTCTCTGCAGAGATTTTGGCTTCAAGGGGAGACCACATTTAGAGAGGGGGCTTCGTGCCAGGGAGCTTGGTTGGCAGCGACAAAAGTGAACTTTTGCCCAGTCAAAGTGCTCATTACTAAAAGTCTGTGGAGAAAGGAAAAGGACTACTTAACTCCTTGTTTGCACATCATTGCAACCTATAGGCGATGGCAGTGGTATAAAGGAAAACGGCAGCTAAACTACATCGGCAGTGGAATTCAGGGCTTTGAGATTTAGGGTCAATTCGCCTGGACTGTCATGCATTTTGATGAAAATCCGCTTCCTGAATGAAGTGAGATGAAGGCAAATTGACCCTATTTCCCACTTCCAGGACCCAAATAAATGGAAATCACCCGGCCCACTGTTGTCCTAAGGTCGCCATCATCATTGCACGTATGCCCAGAACCTGCAGAGTAATTAAAGGGATAGACAGGACAAAAAGTCTTCTGCTAGATTTGCATTGTCCACTTCAGGAGGGGTGCTCAGAGCTATTTTCTCTGATCGTCTGACACAATGACATCTTCAGGGAGTTTAACACAACACCACCACAGAGATCTAAGATTAGGTGTGCTCTTTTAAAAAACTGGAATAAACAAAGGTAAGAAGTGATTATCCAGCTACAGCTTTGAACATTTTACAAACACCATTACGGTAGCTCCTCTCGCTTTGTCGCCGCTACCCACAGACACTGGGGTTTCCAAAGAGGCTTGCTCTGATTGGTCAAGAGCTGGAGGATGGAGGAAGTCACTGCGGCTGGGTCCCATTTAAATTTACACAAGCATGTGGATCTCGTTATACTCATCTCGTCCATCTTCGTCGAAGTTGGGAGAATCCTCGTCGCAATCGAGCTGTGAAAAGAGAAACAATCATTTTCATCAAAGGTTTGATCAAAGGTCAAAATAAGGCAACTAAGGATGCTTTAACCTGATTGGTGCTGTTTGAATGAGACCAAGTGAAGGTCACAGTCTGCTTCAAGGTGGATTTTATGGTACCAGATGTTTGATTTTAACATGAACTCAGCAGATAAACTACAGTTAAATCTGATAAATATGAAAAGAAATGGCATTTTGGGGAAATATGCTTATTATATTATGCTTCGGATTATTTCAGAGAGTTCTATGAGAAGATTGATCCAAGTATAAAGCTGCAGCCAGCAGCTAGCTAACTTAGCTTAGCACAGAAAACTCTGTCTGGCATGGCCGCCTGCAGCCGTCCAAGGGACCAAAATTAGCTTTAGATCACTAATTAACATGCATTTGTTTAGTCTATGCAAACATCAAAGTGTAAAATCAACAACATCCCATTGTACCAGAGGTTACATGACGATATCCAGCCTTTGAGCTAACAAAGCAAAGAATGAAAACGTGGAAAAAATGCATATAAAGAGCAGAATCTGGCTCATGTCAGCGTGACGGTTTGAGGGCTGAAGGATCTGACATGATGGAGTTCCACTTCAGGTCATTTTGGAGATTTTACTGATTGGAGGCATTTCTCCAGGACCTCGGGTTCATGAGGCCTTTGGATGAACACGTCTCCAGTGGTGGTCAAGTTACGAACAAAGCTGTTTATTCTAGCTCCTGAAAAGCTGACATTTTGGAAATGGGAGGCTTTAATCTGACAGTGATGACATGTATGGGTTTGGGAGATCTAACCAAGAAAACACGAAGGCCCGCTTCAGGATGGACCCTGAATATTTAACTGGAGCGAAAAGAAATATTTGCATATCGTTTTGAGAATATTTGGATGAGAAAGCCGTCCATGATCACAGAAGAGGAAATCACTTGTAGTTCATGTGTTAGATATAAGATATGAAAACATGCCAACATCCATTTAATGTTAAATTTGCTGTAAAATAAGCATCTCGAGGCCATGTGGGATAAAATAATTGTGGCAAAGGTTCAAGCATTCCTGGGATATCTCCGCTACCCAACGTACCGCCTGGAGCTCGCGTTCCTCGAAAATCCTGGAGAGGACGAGGCGGCGCAGCGGCACCGTCATGATGAGGACGAAGGGGAACGCCAGGGAGGCCACGGTGGACTTCACGACCCACAGAGCCACGATGCACAGCAGCTGCGTCAGCGTGAACATGTTCATACGCCATGTCTTCACCTGCAGCAGCACACGTGTGGTTAATGGGATGGAAACCAACAGAGCAGAGACCACAGTGCAGACACATTAAAACACTGAATCCCAAACTGTTCCCCGGCAGCAAGAAAATCTCACATCTTTTGGCTCCATCTAGTGGAAAATCCTGCATCTAATGATTTGTGGAAAATATGCAAGAGAGGGTGAACTTTCTGCAAACTCGTGTGCCACAAAATGTGTTTTCAACACAAGTATTATCAGCAGCAGAATGACCCGTTCTGATACAGATACTGTGAATATCCAGCTATACAACCCTGTGGAGGAGCCAAGTGTCAAGAAAGCATCATTAACAGGCTGCTTCTGAACGCATTTCATCATGAGAGATGTTCTTTTGACTATTCTCTGCTTCACCAGACGCAATGCAAACCGTCTTTAATGAGAAACGATGGCTGCGTGCATGAACACAACCGTGCCAGATCCTTGAAGTAGTGATGCATTAGGCGTCGATCCACTCCATCCTGGTTTGTGATCATTCTGTTCCAGTCTAAGGCCAGGGTTCTTTCTTTTGTTCTTCATCGCACATCATTGGCCTCTATCACGTTAGCAGGATTGCTAACGTGATAGAGGCCAACATGTTGGCTGTGCTAGTCTCCTTGTGGCTACATCAGCTGCCATTTTATGTCCTTCTGCTCATTTGTCTCCTGTGTTTTAAAGTTAGATTAGTGCTGCTGTGTTTCTTTTTCCTATTTACTGTGTTGAAGGTTGGTTTTGTCTAATATTAAATGAAATTTACTAGATTTGAATGTGTTATGTTAGCCTTAGCCGCCCTGAAGGGGAAGCACTGTTTGCTGTTTGCATGACAGAAAGGAAGGAGAGTACATCATCTCAAATGTACTTGCTGAAGTACTCCAATAGAAATGCGAATACTGCAGTATGTAGAGACCTTATCCAGATCATTCTCTGTCACGTGTGCAGGCACTTCCTGAGCTGGTGTTGCTTAGCAGTTAGTCAGTGAAACAAAAAACACGCCGATAAACAACACGATCTACACATTGAAATGAAAGTCTGACATCAGAGAATACATTAAGTGTATTCTTCCATTACTGATGATCAGCTGGAGAAGCTAAACCCAGCAGCGACTGCGCAGCCAGAAACCAAACTGTGTTTATCCTCAACAGTTGAGGTAACTCTCTGTTTGGGGTCAAAACTCCAGCAATGTTTTCCTTTCTCCAAGCATCTTGGAAGGCGAAAAAATTGCGCCAGAAATCCCTCCTCTGCTTGAAACTCTCTGTTGGTAAAGAAATGACAGCTTTCTGGATGTGGAGCAGTCCAAGACGTACAGAGCTGTGAAAACCTGGATGGCGTTGAATAAGATGGCTACCCTATCGAACCGAGATGAAAACCAACACTGCAGCCTGGACTCTGCTGGGTTTGGCTTCTCCGCCTCGCCACTAATAATAACAGACGAGGGCATGTCAACATTGTTACTGCGTGTGTTACCTTGGTGACGTAGATGTGGTCAGGGTGGTGCTTGGCGGGCGTGACCATGAGCGTGATGCGTTCGTACAGTTGGATGCCCGTCAGAGAGGTGACCCCCATGTAGAGGAAGATGCCAAAGAGCACAGCGAGAGGGATGAGGCGGAGCACGTCTGTCATCACTATGGACATACCTGATGGGTAGAGAGGGGTCAAAGGTGGCGCTCTCAAAGATATTCATGTACAAGAACTGTGGAGGGAATCGTTCATGCAACGAGGGAACAACCCTCCTGCTAAACACCCCGTCCATGCCATTTTATTCGAAACACATTCACTGTTCGGCTGCCTCGGTTGAAACGCTCTCCGGACTAATCCAAAAAGTCTTATTCCTAATCCAAACAGCATTTCAATCAAACAAAAGCTCAACGATCACGATGAGTCATTATGGTCGTGTACCCGAAGTGGATCAAAACGCGCTTAAGACCACTTCGGGATCCCTGCTTTAACTGAAACAAGAGATTCTGCTGGCAGAGCAGCGCAAGTCAGCGGGCGCAGACAATGTCACACGTCGCATCTTGAACGATTTTCAGCAGGAAATACGACTCTTTCGGTTCAGTTTGAAGTCAATTTGTAGACAAATTATTTTAAGATGTTGCATTGGCCGATTCATTCCTCACGAATGTCTAGCCTCTGCCACTCCGTACCTTTGAGCTCATGTTTTCATATAACCCCCACAGCCAGATAATAAAATAGAATAAGTAGTCTGGATTCTTCTTTTCTCTCGCTCAGTCAGACGCACCGTTGTCGTTGATGTGATTCTTTATTTTGAGGAGAATTATTTTGTTCCTTTAACTTTATAATTATGATTCAGATTTCATATGATGCTCCATCCTCACTTGATCGCTGTCGCTTTACCTGTCAAGTTACGATTGGATAGTCACTGTTTGTGGGCGGGGTTTAGCAAACGATCAGCTGGCATCCCCCACTCCCATCCTTCCCTTTCCTCTTACCAACAAGGACAGCCACGAGCAGCCCCGTCAGCCTCTGCTCTTTCACCTCCTGGATCATGGGCTTTTCGCCGGGCGCCGTCGCTTTGCTCATGACGGTGAGGGCGTTGACATGAGTGACGGAGCGCACGGTGGCCGCGGTGAGCCACGGCAGGCCGAAGAGAGGACAGATGGCGCCGAGGACGACGATGAGCAGGAGGTCCAGGTGGAAGCCCGAGCCTTTAACCAGGCGCCGCTCCTTCTTACTGACTATCAATCTGATGGGTTGGAGGAAAAAGTGTGAATTCTTTAAAGCTTCGTCTTACACAGATTGTACACCCGGAGCGTTACCACTGCAGACAATCACACTGTACGTACGAAGTGATCTGAGTTTCCATGAAAATGAGGATGAAGACAAGAAGGGCAGGCACAATGGAGGCTCCCATCATCCAGGTGGGGAAGGGCTGCTTGTCACCAAAGGGGCTGATGAACCACCCTCTCTTGTCAGGAGAGGTGACCGAGAAGCCCGACGGCACATCCAGTTTCTGAAAGTAAATAAAAATAATCAAGTTCTGAGCAAAGGGCCTGTAATAAAAGCGTTCAGCTGCTGTGACATCAGACTTACCTGTGTGTAAGTGTCAGTAATATGGTAATCCACCAGTACTGAAACTAAAATTGAGATGGGGATGCCAAAGTCACCAATGATTCTTCTGGCCTGGGGATATTGAGAAACCAAACATAGATCGAGTCAACATTCAGCTTCCTGACTTTAAACCAAGCTGGAGGTTCATCAGAAACAAGTCAAAGCAAGTCTCCACTCTCAGTTTAAAGGCTTAACGTCCACTGTGGGATGCATCAGTATTGATTCAAACAGTGTGAAACACAGGCTTTCAGTCCTGCTGTGAAAAAGTGTGAATTACATTATTGGCCACTTTCCCTCCAACTGCCATTCAGAGCTCCTCGACTGTCATCAACAGCCTTGAGGCTCGCAGCATAAACAGAGATGCTTTGTAAAATACAGCATTCACTGCAATACGTTTGTGTGGCTGAACTCATCAGCACACACTGCTGGCAGAAGAAAATGATGCCTCTGCTTGTAAGGTGCACATTGCTGTGTTATTTTACAGCTAATGGTGCAAAATGTGACAGAGCAGTCTGAGCTAAATGCTACACAGCTGAAAGAAAAGTCCTAAAGCAGGGTACCTTGCCACCTAAAAACCGACTGTTTCTGAATTTCCTGAGGAAGAAAGCCACAAAGAAAGTGCCCATCATGAGGACCAGAGACAGAAGAGCAGTGTTGGGCTGGTTGAAGATGGGGTCTACGATATCTTGGAGCCCCGTCGCTGGGGTGGAGTCACTGGGGTACATTGCCATCAGTGGATGTTCCTGAAACACCTGGAAACAAGAGGAGAGCCTCAGTTTATCCCCTGTTGATTGGCTGTCGAGGCTGGACGTCACGAGGCATCGCGAGGGTTACCTTGATGAGCTTAGAAAACGTCTCATAGATGAAGATGAGCGAGATGAGGAAAGCAAAAATCTCCTGCGTAAAAGGTGAGATGTAGCGAACAAGGAAGCTGCCCTCCGCCGCCACGATCACCAGGACAATGAAGATGAGCCAGAAACCGATCCACACTCGACCAGTCAGGTACTCGTAGTTGTGGGCCTGACAGAACTGCGAGGAAAGACACAGACATGTCGTTACATGTTCAGAGGAAGCAGAAAGGGAACTGTGTGACAGTAAAGCTGGAGCGTGTGATGCACCGTGTGGCGCTTAAACTCCTGCACCTTGTAATAGGCTTCTTCAAACACCAGCAAAGGTCCGGAGAAGCCTATGATGAGGAGCGGCTGACCGGCAAGCAGCGAGAATATGACTCCAAGAGTTGCAGTTGACACGATGAGCTCAGTCACTCCCATCATGCCCTCTGTTTTTTCTCCTGTGGGTGAAAACGAACAGCATCATCTTCAGAGCACAAGCGAAACAACACGGACTCCACAGTTCTTGTTTCTGGTAGGTTCAGTTTACCCAGCAGGCCTCCGAAGGTAATGGTGGGCGACAGCGCAGCAAAATAGATGAAGATGACGGCGGCGATGCACTGCATGTCCAGGGCGTCTTTCAAGTCGCTGACGTAGTGTGGGTAGCGGCGGCGGATGTCGTGGATCAGGCCTCCGAAAGGGATCCCTGAGCGCTTCAGAGGGTCCACCTCCTGGTCTCCCTCCTCCTCCTCCTCCGGACTCACCTCTGGGGGGTTTGTTACAAGCGCCATTACATAAAGGAACAACTCGTGACATGAAAGACATATTCTGCAAACACTACCAGCAAATTCTGAAAGGAAACAGGAAGGAAAACAATGATGTGAGAAAACTAACTGGAACCTGCACCATACGGGGTGACATGTTCCTTCATCACCATGAACACATGCAGTGCAGCTGGGTTGATCCCACATTCACTGTCCTGCTACCTTAAATACTCCCAAGAGCAACAAACGTGTATCAATCCTCAGCTGACATGGTTAAATAGTCCCCAGCAAATGCACGATTTACTCCTGTTTGAGTCACATTTCCTAAAAACTACAGTGCCCAGCAGGAAATTACTGCAAACAATATGCATTTAATTAGAAAGCACTGAGATGAGTGATGCCATCCTCATCCTCAATGCCGCTCTGTGTAGCATCTGTGATTGTAGTATCAAACAAGATGTTATGTTATGGCAATGAGTTTTTAGTAAGCTTTATAGTATAATCTAAAAAAAAAAGTGCATTTTGCTGTTTTTACCTCTAATTCGTAGCTGTAAAAACTTTCCATATGCATGTTTTTAACGATGCAAATGGAGGGAACGTCCTGCACACAATTTAAAAGGAGTCAGACGTTTAGGATCTGCGTTCGCGCTGCAGCACTGACACTGTTTTGGAGAATCGGGGGCTTCAAACCTGGCATTTGAAGACTTGTCTTGGAAGAGAAGCTCGTTAGGGACTTGACAGAGTACCTTTGTTGTTCTGCTCCATCCCAGATGAGGAGTGGTGGCGCTTGAGTTCCCTCTCCTTCCTCTTGCGCAGCATCTGCTTCTGGAAGTCCGCCACCGTCTTCAGGAGGTCTTTGCCCTCCACATCTGAGGGGGGAATGACGATGCTGCAGTCCAAAAATTCATTGATACCATTCAGGAGGTCCTGTCTGTCGTCAGCAAAATAGGCCACCTCATGGAAACTCTACAACAAAATACAATTGAATGTCATCACCGAAAGCTGAAGAAAGGCCGCTCAAGCTCAAAGGATGTCGTCTACAATTTATGACCGCAATAAGTGCGTATGTATCAGAGTGTCTGTTAGTCGTTAGAGGTGCTTCACTGTGAGTTGCATCTTGTTAGTGATTAGAAAATTACTCCAATCAATCAATTAGTCATCTTCTCCGGTGTCTTTGATGGCCATAAACAGCAGAATACCATGAAGTTTTCTGCACCACAAAGACATCCAAAAGGGCTGTTTCATAAATTATTCCGAGGGGGAAAATTAGCAGCAGCAAACACACAGTATGGTTGAATATACTCACTTTTTGTGTACAAAATGTTATATTTCTATCAATTCTACATCCATCCATCCATTTTCTATACCCCGACTATCTCTTTCAGGGTTGGGGTGTCAACGGGCGAGATTGGGGTACACCCTGAGCCGACTGCAGGGCAACATATACAGACAAACAACCATTCACGCTCACACTCACACCTAAGGACAATTTTAAACCACCAATTAACCTAATGAGCATGTTTTTGGTCTGTGGGAGGAAGCCGGAGAGAACCCACGCAAGCACGGGAAGAACATACAAACTTCACACAGAGGGGCCCCGCCCGACCCAGGGATCGAACTGGCAACCTTCTTGCTATGAGGCACGTGCACTACCTGCTGTTTTCTTTACTGTTTGTGACTCAATCGTCTGACTGAACTGCGGTTTCACGCCGTCTACTGTTTATATCTACCTTGTCAGACATGAGAGTGGAGAAGGAGCGTCCGATCTCGTGATAGTCCACGTTGGACTGACTGGGACCAAGCAGGACAAAGATAAAGCGAACGGGGACGGGGACCTCCAGCACCGACTCCAGAAGGGTCGCCTCACTCAGCCTGACGAAGGCCATGGCTGGCTGCTCCAGGAACTCCACACAGCCTGACGGGAAGCAGCAAACCACAGCAGGTTTAGACTTTTCTCACATCTCCGCATGAGAGGCGACGCTGTCGGAAACACAATCCTTCATTGAGCTTCAGCTATTAGCACCCTCATCATCTGTTAACTCTCAAATAACTCAACAGAAATGAAACTGTACAGTGAATCTCCTCCTCACTCACATCTGCAGTAGTTGTGGTGTTAATTTGCTGTTTGCTGCTAAATCAAGACATCCTGCAGCTGCAGGGGGGGGGGGGGGGAATTTTACATTAACACTACAAACTGTAATAAAAACAAAAGGTGATGAGACTACACTCAGGTACCATTAACAGTGATGCAAGTTAATTCTTTTATTTTTGCATTTAAGGCCTAATGGAGAATGTACAACAAGCAGATTCCTCTCCCAGCAGTCTATAAAAACAGGAGAAAGGACATAATTCCTCTGACTAATCTACTTTGTCAAAACTCCCAGAGCTTACCAACTAAAACAATGACAGCTTCAGCATCTTTGGGAATCTTGGCGAGGAGTTTCATCGATCTGGCTGCAGCTGGATGGCTCTCAGGAGGCAGAGGGTGGAGAGATTTCTTGGACGGGCAACAGAACAAGAAATATCATCATTGTTGTTCCAACCAACGTGATGTGACACTATAACACAGCATGGGACCAATAATGTGAATATATTGTGGGGATAGCAATGCATAGGAACAATAATCTAACATCCCGGTGCAGTTCATTTTAAACTGGATGACTGGTTCTTTATGTTTGAGCACAATCTCTTTAATAGACTGCTTGAAATTTGCCAACATTTTAAGCCATGGGGAACATTAAGTTTTCACAGTTAATGCATCAAGAAGCTTTAACTAGAAGCACCTGTAAGCTGACTAAGAGCATAATTCAACACATGTGGCACAGGGAGGCTTGCTTTCTCCGACTTCAAGAACTACCTACACGACTTCTGACCTCATAGAGGGGCGTTTCAAAGAACAATGCGAGAGCCACAGGCCTCACAACAGGAATTTAGTGTAATCATGCTTAAATCTATGCTTACTGCTGATTCTCAGAACTTAATGCAAACCATAAACTAGAACTAGACAGCTCAACGTCGCTTTTATCTCCGTCCATTTAGATAGCTGAGTTCAATTATCCTCGTGGATTCTTGTCAAAACTAGTTAATCACTTACTTTGGCTTTGTTAAATTGTATTTACTGTGCTGTCTGCCTGCACTGTTTCAACTACGTAACAGTCTGTCATCACCAAGATCTCACATGTCAAAGATCTCTGTCACCTTCTCATGTTGATACAAAGAGTAAAGGAAGTGTGAGGAATCAGGAGTTAAGAACAAACAGGGAACTGACAAAGAGGCTGACGAACACGTCTTGTTTCGGGTCGTACACCGGCCCTTTGTTATCCTGGTGCTCGTCGTGCTCTTCGGCCACCAGTGGCAGATTGGTGTCCGGGACGTGGTTGTGATTGAAGGGGCCGTGAAGGCTGCTGGATGACTGGTGGCGGTGAAAACGATGTTTCAGATCACTCGGATGGCTGCGGAAAGAAAAGAGCGACAGACAGAAAGAAAGAAAGAAAGCATGAGTCAGTCTGCAGGCATGCTGGTCTGTAGACGCAGCTAAATGCTAACATCAGGGTGCTAATATGCTCACAGGGACAATGCTAATAGCAAGAACTGTTTACCAGGGCCACATCTTAGTTTAGCGTGTTAGCATGCTAACATTTGTTCATTAGCACAAAGTACAGCTGAGTCTGCTGTCATTAGCTTTGCAGCTCATGAAGGATAAGTACAAATTAAGATGTTAAAGTGATGACGGCAGTGGATGAAATTACATAATTAATCCTGTGGAGAACAGAAATATCTCAACATAACTCTGAAACAGAAGTGCTAGATGAAGAGGCCTTAGGATATATCCACTGCGGATCACTAATGATCCACACGACAATCTATTGATTAGATATTTGATTTTGAACACCATCCATAAAGCCGCTCTGCTGGCATGATGGCAGTTTCAATCTTTCTTTCAACTGCAGGTATTTAAGATTATTATGTCCTACATCTTCCTCAACAGGAATGTGGATCTACTTACTACCTCTGCAGCCTGAGGGTGAATTAAGCGATCACTGTGATGAGATGAGTTCAGTTTTCACTTTCACAAAAACCATCATTTTGAAGAATTTTAATTAAGAGAGCTGCAGGATAATTTGGGTTACAGAAATGACCAGCTGTGATTCCTGCTCGCCTCATCTACCTTCTGTTCATCGACACGTTGCAGAGCTCCACCTCAGGCAGCTGCGATGAAGGTCATGAATCTAGAAAAGTCACCAGCAAAGTCCGTCCAAATCTAAACTGTTTGTTCAATCCGTGCCGAATGTGATATTTGCATTAGAACATCAGTAAAAGGGCCAGAGACTAATCTGTGCAGCTTTATTAGCTACGCCTTTGTGCAAGTGAGAGTAAGCATGTTTCTGCCCCTCTTTAAGAGAATTATTTAGTGTGTCACACCAGCCAAGTTTTTAACACTGCTTCATTACATCACGGCTCAGTCCACTGGTGACATCACCTCAGTCATTAGGCCCATGAGGTCCAATAAGACGGCGCCCAAATTGGACACGACAGCGCCGTGAGACAAAAGAACGAGGTGTGACACCGGGGTGAATTGTGCTCGAGACGTTTGCAGAGGAGTTTTAAAGCGGTCTGAGTAAGCGATGAGCTAAATTTTAGCAGCACCTCAGTGTGTTTCTTTCCACGTCGTAAATCTGATATCTCAGATTCATGATGACTCTAATGACATGAGGGTTTTTTCCCAGTGGAAGCAGCCAGTGACATGCTGGGAATTTATGTGGAAAGGCTGTGAAAGATGGAATGAACGTATGATGGCCTGCTGCTAAGAACGTCCACTGGCCGGCTTTGTGTTCATCTGTTGTGTCGCTTTGTGAGAAGCTGGTCGCCGCAATGTTTGTCATTTTTCATGATTTGCTATAATCTGCTGGGCGAATCCAAACTTTAGAAGTGCCAGATCAGAGCATCCACGCGAGGTTACTGTTACTGATCCAACCCGGGCTGTACCATTCTGGCTCGACAGAGGGGGAGCCAGACAGGGAGTGCTGGACACAGACATGAGGATGAGTTAACTAAAACAGGTATGAGGGAAAGTCTTTCGACAGCAGTCCAATCTGGAGCTGTTCTGCAACTTTGGATCATATCACGCAATAATGTGACAATTCTGTGACTCTGAAACTCCAGCTCATAACAAAGCATGTGCGACACGATCAAACGCATCAAAACAGCTAATTAAACGGGCCTATTCTCAGTGAGAGAGTGTGTGTACGATGTGTGTTTGCAAGTGAGCACTGACACCGACTCGTGTGCATGTCGGCTCAAAGAAAAGAGATTAAAAGTCTGCAGCCCTGCTAGCAGCTCTGTGAGCGCTAAATGCTAAAGTCAGCATGCTAACACGCTTACAATGACAATGTTAGACTGATGTTTCGCAGATATGATGCTTACATGTATATTAGCTTAGTTTAACATTTGCCAGGTATTTTGGGCACTAAATGACACGCTGGATCAGCCAAAGCTGCAATTCATCCTAAAGTTCACAAACCAAATTTAATGGCAGTTGAGGCAGTAAAAATCCATGGATCTGGCTCGATCCAATTTCTGTCGGTCATCAGATGTAAAGCCTGCAAAATACATAAACTGGAGCATGATGACAGCATCTGAATTTTGACAGGCATGGCTTGCTTTCCTTCTGGTAATTCAATGTGACAGCCGACATTTAGTTAGCTTGTTTTTTTTTCATTATGTAACAGTGAAAAATCCATAATCCGGTATGCGTGGCGCCCTATTCCATTGACCACGTGTGTCATGTCAGTTTGGCTGACATGTCAATGCAAGCGCCGATCGATACGTGGGAGCCATTTGAGAGAGCTGAAGAGGGGAGATGACATGTCACACGCGTTACGTCCGCATGCTAGCACTGTGCTGGATCTGATGTAACCGGCCCCTCCGGTGTTTTGTGAACAAGCAGCTGAGACAGTTTGTGTCTTTGAGGGTTTCTGGCGGGCGAGTCCCGCTCGCTAATGCCTACTGAATGCAGAAGCTGACCCCTGAAAGGGAGCTGCGGTGTCCCATTATATCCGTCCACTCTCCAAATCTACTCACATACACTTCCGCTGGTTTAGCAGCATCATACCCAATAATTTCCACCAACACCATCGACTGGAATGCCTGGAAAGAACCTGCTCATGCAGAAACCGCAGAGCACCACAAACTCAAAGGCTAAAATAACTGGTGAGAAACAGCAAACCTTTGGAGGGAAGACACCCGAATAGCTCTGTGGTTAGTCAGTCTCCTTTCATGTTAAATCCTGGGTTTCAACTCGCTCTCATCTCAGAGCAAACATGTTGGGAACATAATGAAACCGGTGTTATGAAAAGTAAAACGGTTAGAAAGGCCGGTTTCAAGCGAGGAGGTTCATGTTTTAACGAGGCTCGGACACTTTCCTTTTCATTCTCGGTGTGCGGGTACGAGCCTCAGATTGAAACACACACTCTTTTGTGTACAAAACAGAAGAAATTGAGACACAGAATATGTCAGAGAACAAAGGCTCGCACAAGAAGAACCAAACTTTCAACCTGCCGATCGAGGCTTTTAGACCCAGAGCAGCTCCAGCACAGTCCTGACATCTGAAACTCAGCCGACCGCGGGGAAGTCCACCGGACGATGAGCCAAGTGCTGTTAAATGTCACAATTTGGAAATTCCCTGTTCAGTTCCCCTGAGTTTGCCTTTTTGTAACCTTCGCTGCAGGATGATGATTAATGAGAAGAGGAAGAGGGCTAGGATTTTATCCTTCATGCTGCCATACGCATAACCCCTGAGACGGCACACAAAGCAGCGTCCACAGCAGCGCACTCTGACGGGTCTGCTAATACACCGCTAAGTCTGAGATAACGCTGTCTCACCAAGCAGGTGGGTTAGTCATCTAACTTTGGTATTAAATGGGATTGGGGCTGTTTGAGACTAAATCCAGATCTGTTGCCATGGTAACTAACACCACACACCAAAACTACCAGTAGGAGATCTTGTTCAGGCTTTCAGATCAAACATATAAAAGTCCTCATCGATCAGCCATACGTCAAAAATACTGTATTTAGTTTAAGTGTTTAAAAAGTCTGGATGGTGTCCTCAAGCAGCAGGTTTTTAGGGAATGTAACACAAACAGGTGTACAAAGGACATTAGCTGGGGACTATTTCCACCGGCGGATTAATACACGCTGGGTTCTGTAGTGAGTATTTCCAGCAGCAGTGTTTGCGGGACGGACTCGACATAAACAACGGTGTGTTTGTGTGTTCGTGGTAACGAAGGGACACGTCATCCAGAGCAGCAGTGTGGCTCATTGATGGATTTTTAATAGCTTTTGGAAAACAGAGTGCTCAGAGGAATAATGTTTCAGCCTTTGGACACACAGACAATGCCTGTTAGTGAGATAAATTTGGGTTTTTGGGGGGTTTTGAGACGAGATTTGTTGGCTAAAACACACATTTTTTCCAGCGTTAAGAGCACAGAGTAATGAGTTTACAACAACTTTCCACGTTAAATTATTTTGCTGGATGCACAGTAAATGTGTACACTAACACTTAGTAATGAATAAAACATCATGTTACATATTAATTGACCTGAAAATCTTTGCTAACAGTGACGGTTCAGTCGCTTCTCGGATCCCTGAAGAATCTAATTGGTTCCTGCAAAATTTCAATCACTTCATTCATTTTCTCCAAGACTTTGTATTTATGTGCTTATGCTGCTCTACGACCAGCTTCATGACACTGGGTCAGACTTGCTAATGCTAGTTTTAGTGAAGCTAAGTCAAAGAGAGCCTGACTGAGGTGATCAGACAGCTTTACGGACTGAAAGGTTTAGTTTATGTTGGAATAAAAAGGGCTGTGTTTTTAATTCTGGCTGTATCAGAACTGCACAAAATGCTCATTTTCCGCCTATTTCAAATAATTATTTGCTAAAATAACACACAGATGTGGCCCTTAAAGCCTCTCCTGGGATGCCACACTAGATAAGTGACTCTGTACTGTAAACAATGTCGTGTTTGAAGGAGGCTGGTGACCGACCTGTGTTTGAGAAGCAGAGCCCGGAGAACACTGGGTCTGTCCTCGGCTCTGATCTGATCAGAGATGATCATCGTCTCCACCACCAGATGGGCGATGCCGGGCAGAGAGTTCTGCTCGAGGTCCAGAAGGATGGCGCCTAGTGAGGGGAGGAGGAGGGAGACAAGGACGAGCCGATGAGCTCTGCGCCTTGTTGTGCGTCATGTTCATCTTTGTGGATCGTATCTGAACCTTTGCTGGGAGCTTCTGCTTCGCTGTACGCACGCCTGAGCTGCTTACCTTGTGTGATGGTGCGGCGAAGCTCCAGCAAGCTGCGGAAGGACAGCGAGGCCACGTGAGGTTTGCCCCAGCGGTCGGTCTCCTCCTCCACATCCTCTTCAAACTTGATCCAGCGAGCGCGCTCCTTCCATCGCATTTCATGGTCCTTCTCCACGATCAGCTCGTTGAGCTCCACAAACAGCTGAGGATGAAGTAGAGCAGACACATGAGCGTACACGGCTTAACATTTCACAGGTTATCACTGCTGGAATATGATGAGGAGTACGATTAACATTCAGTGGCAAAAACGGGGAAATGTGCATCTATCATGGTGCAGTTGTTGGTTCTGGGTGAGGCTGTGCACACTCTGCCTCTCACTTTAAATGTAGGTGGACAGAAACACTACAGAATGAATGCTAATGTTGCTGAATGTGTAAAAAGACAACTGTACGACAGGATACGATAAGATCCAAGTGTTGTATTTGTGGGTTTGTTTCTCTAAAGCCAGGTGGTCAATGAATCAATATGCTGACCCTGACTTTGTGTTTTTACACTCCCCGCATGTTAACGTATTCTCCCTGCGGTCTACATTCAGATTAGAGCGTGCTGCACACCTCATGAGTCTTCTTATCTGCCGCCCTCTTCTTCTTCTTCAGGCTGCACAGCGGCGTGGAGCTGTTGCTCGCTCGGGTCATCTGGCATCGTGACGACTTCTTCACCAGGTGGCGTCTCACCCCGGGGTTGTCCTCAAATCTGTGACCTGAGGAGCCACGAGTTTTTCACGTCAGTCAACACTGCCCAGTCTTGATTGTGATTCAGACACCGACCTCAGGTGCATTCAGCCTGAAATGCTCTTTTTAGGACTGAACAAATAAAACATCCTGTCTGAACGTGCTCCATGCTGGAAAAAGAGAAATCAAATTTATACGAGCGTTTAAGTTTCCTTAGGTGAGTGTACACCATGGGAAAGTGTTTCAGAGGAGGTGCATTTGAGTTCAAGTGTAATTTCATTTCCAATTTCCTTGACCCACAAATCATATTTTATTGAGTTCAGCATAATGAGCGGTCTTTTCTTTTCAGCGAGGACCCACCCATCAGCCTCCACCTACAAGAGCGCGAAGCCACTTAATGTGGATGAAGGAACTGGGAAATGAAAAGGAAAAGGCAAACCACCTGTGTGGAAATGTGCTTTTAAAGGATGTTTACATCATCTGAGGTAATGAGGCAAAATCAGAACTTATGTATTACTCTGAGGCCCAGTTTGTGTGTTTATGCAGAAAAGGTGTAATGTGTGTACTCGGAGATATTCAGGTATGACTTGGGAAACACATTTAAGACATTTTAAAAGCTAATCAGGTGTACGTACATCCCTGTCAAGTATTTTTCAAAGGTATCCAAACCTTAGCAAACTGCGACCGTTTCACAACATCAATCACATGACGCCTAGCTTTTGTTACAGGTACGCTTGTCGCTGGTACTCTCCAAAAATCGTTCGTCGCTGTGGGAATCATTGGCCATCGAGCAGTTGTTTGGCCTTTCCAGGCCTGAAAATTAATTTGAACATGCATGGAAGATAATCCATCGCAGTAAACATTCTGTCGGCTCAACGCAGCAGGGAGGACAGCCGAGATTCAAGACTTATGGGTGATTATCGGGCTATATGTGGAAAGTTATGACATGAGGTTGGTGCATTTTAGGTCATAAAGGGTAAAGATCTCGAGTACATTTCAGAAACTGACCGGTCAGGCTGGCCAATGGCTGAGTCTCATTTCTTGCTAAATAAACAGTCTTTTTAAATCTTTAACATTAGCAGCCGGAGGGAACCAAAGTGGAGGTGAGAGGGAGAGCGCGTGTGTGTGGTGTGTGTGCGTGTGTGTGCATAGACTAAAGTAAGTGTTCCATTCTGCTGCGTCACGCCTTCCTCGGGGAAACGGACAGAAATGGAAATCAAAATGAAGTTAGGCTGTATTTCACTCTCGGAGCCTCTGAGGGGAAAAGCTCTGACGGCTGCCCTTGTATGAACTGCTCCAGCTGATCCGGATGAATGATCACAGGCATCACAGATACAGCCTTAAAAAGGCAACGTCAAGTCTCCCCACAGTTCACACACAATTTGTCTTTAATATTGGACGTTTGTGAGTGTGGAGCCAGGTGGCACACTCATAGACCTCTGATTATCGCTTCTTTTGAGCTGGAAGTCGAACCCTTTGGCTTCTCTCTGCGACTCTGGGGCTTTACGTGGGCAACATGAGCAGCTTCATGACTGGTCCTGATTGTTCACACGGTTCACCGATAAATCACACATGTTCCAGATTAGATTTATTCTGAGCAAAACAACTCCGCTAAACTATGCCTGTGTAACCAACCATCTCATTTTGATAATACTGCACTTTAGAAACGAAATCCTTCGGGATCAATAATCATTAGGCGATTGATCTGCTCACCAGGCACCACGCTGTCCTCGTACTGTGTCTGATCGTCTGCTGCTTTGCACTCAGGGGCCAGAGTGAAACGCAATTGTTGGACAAATCTGATGTGCAACATATGTAGAAAAAAAAGTCAAATCTAGATGCATTTGAAGAGACCCAACCATTATTTTTACATATAGCGGCATTTCC
The DNA here is from genome assembly GCA_037975065.1 of Chaetodon trifasciatus. Lineage (NCBI taxonomy): Eukaryota > Metazoa > Chordata > Actinopteri > Chaetodontiformes > Chaetodontidae > Chaetodon > Chaetodon trifasciatus. The sequence goes on from JBBMOE010000006.1 coordinate 1,046,004, forward strand.
TTCAGAGCCTAAAGCCCACATTAACTGTTAAATACATGAAGCTAAAAGGACTCAGCATGTGCACGAGACGGGATCTGGCTTCATAAAAAAACAGTAAGACTCCCGGTTTAGAAATTATGAACCTTTGAGTTTAGGGGTAAGTTCTGTTTGTATATCAGGAGCATCTCTGCACTAAATATCTCAATAGAAAGCATCATTTCTGAATACGTGCATTAAATACAGAACGGATGTCTTGTCAGAAATCTTTGCTCCTAACTAAGAAGTCGTTATGATTATGAAGCCACCCCTCATGTCCTATGAATGTTAAATGCGTTTATTAAATTTCTTAGTGTGATACAGCAGCCCAGCATCACGACAAACGCGTGGAATACAACTGCCGATCCGCCAGAGGACAGAGTCAGTGTCACATTCTGCCTTTCTGAGGCATTAAAAGCACATGCGTGTATGAAGGCGCAGTACCAGCAGGGGGCGATAATGACGAGAGGAAAGAGGAAAAGATGAACGCTTAAAGAACAATTCTCACATGAAACCAATGACTGCTTTGAGGAAAACTGGTTCTAAGATTATTTTTCAGCATTTCGGCTTCACTTAGATCGTGACAGCTGCTCCTCAGCACTCGCTGGAAGTAGTTCTGATCCGCCATCTTGCAGCTCTTATTCCTGCTCTGAGGAGCCATGAGTGAGGATACACAAGAGGAGCCTTCATGGGAGATTATAATAATAATATAATTATTGATTGGATGCTGCAGAGGATCAAACTGATCCCACGGTTGAACTCCCAGCGTTTCAGATTTTATTTGTTTTCTGATTCACCGTTGAGTTCCAAATCTGTGTTAATTGTAGTTCTGAACAACTGGAGGACCACAAACAGCTTTTGTCATTTGTGAGAAAGATTTTTCTTTTCATGAGCTCTTATTTGGCCCGTTAGCTTTTATCATGGATACAATTAAAGTCAGAGTAATTTCCATTCACTCACATGAGGCGGATGAGCTTTGGGGATATGGGTCACGTAATTTCAATTTCCCTGAAACGTTTATCCTATTAAATGATTTCCAGTGTACAAAAGACGCCATTATCATTTTCTGGGTGATTAAATGATGATTTCACATTCAGAATATCATTAAATACAGGTGCAAATAAACAATAAATAATATAATAACAGTGTGCCAGTAGAAGTGGATCCTGTGTCTGTGAGCGGGACACAGTGTAAATACAGAGAGCACCTGGCTCTTCATGTGCAGGTGTTTTTTAACCAGGTAACAGGATATAAAGACTAAACCCTGCTGCTCTGACACTGACACCTGTGTGCCTTTAGCACTATTAACACAGAGCACATGTGCAGACATAACTTCATGAGAAGTCTCCCCAGCTGCTGAAGTCGATCCAGCTGTGATCAGCTGCCATCGTCATGAGAAACGCTGCCGCGGTGGACTGGCAGGTGGAGATCGGTTGGAGATTTGGATGTGTTATGCTAGCGGCAGCTAATGTAGCCTGGAGTTGAGGAGCGGGCCACAGAGGTCTGGTGAGCTCACTTCTCCACAACCAGTTTCTTTTCACTGTGAAACCGGCGCTGACTCAACTCACATCACTTGAGGCAGTTTCTCAGATTCTGCATGGCTCCCTCTGCAGGCACAAACTTGTACTACTCTCCACGACCTGTATCAACAAGACCCTCGACTAAACAACATGTAGAAAGTAGTTTGACACTAAAGCTGTGTCACTGTTTGGCTGCACCACTGTCACCGTCATGCACAGCTCATGAACTACTGCGACATAAAGTCAAAACTAAACATGATCACTGAAAATTTTACCTCCTGTGGCCAATCAGTGAAAATCTGTTTCCTTAATGCAGAGTTTCTCATAGTGTTGCCTCTTGTGTCCAATGAATGAACACTTTGATACGCAATAGCAAAAAGGCTAACAGCTAAAAACAGCTAACATTAATCACCACACAACAAAAAGTCCACAGTCAAGCTAGCAGCTCCGTGAAGTGGAATACTGACATCAACATGCTAACATGTTCAGGATGCTAACATCTATTAAGTGTTAGGATGTTAACATCTATTAATACCCACTGAACACAAAGAACAGCTGAAGGTGCCGGTAAGGTCCATTTCTATTTTATACGTATTTCATCGTTATCCTTGGTGAAACAGATAGAAAAGTTTGCCTGATGTTGGCACTAAAGCAGAAGTCAGAGATCATCAAAGCCATTATGATGGATTGTTGGGGAGTCAGTAATGCCCCAATCAACTTTCAGGCCGATCCTAAACCCAGCTGGTGCTGCCTGTTGTCAACCACAGCTGAACCCATCAATTAGCACTTACAAACGTTATTCAGGCGGATCACCTTTTGCATGTGCAGGAACATGTCTTCATCACAGAGCTAATTTGCCATGTTTCTAAGTCTGAACACGGATGAAAATAGCAGAACCAAACACTGCTGGTCAATGAAATGTCTTTCCGCTCCAGCTGTGGCTGACCCCAAAACCGAATGAGTGCCACTGGATCAATAGGAGAGCAGGAAACAGCAGCAGTCGAGCACCGTGTCAATTCGCTCAATACCGTGCACAACTTTGCTCTGTGTGTGGCCATGAATGAGCTATATATTGCCATTAACTGTGCAAGCAGCGAGCTACACAGGGAGTGGAAACAAGTGAGCTCCCATCCATTGATTATCCATGTAAAAATAGAATAAAATGCTCGTCCCCTGTGAACTTCCCATTGTGTTATGATTGCATCAGAACAGAAGTGTAACGCTGCTCAACAGGAGCACAGATGAATCTCCAGAGGAACACAACTTACGGACAGGCTCGAGTGGAGACCCCAGCTGAGTGTGGATTGACTCAAGCAAGTCATAGTCATCAAAATCCAAAACAAACTCTTCAAAGTCCTCAAAGCCCTCCACGTTGGACAATGAGCTGTGGTGCTCACGTAGGTGTTGCTTTGGGGTGCCAAAGCCTCGTTGGACACTGGACCGACGGTCAGGACCGTGGTGGTCAGCGCAAAGCTTCTTCTCAGAGCTCCCTTGCCCCTGGTTCTCCTGTTCCTCAATGTCTGTCATCTCCACAGTCGGTACCTCCTCCTATCCTCCTCTCTCCAAGTGGACACACTGCTCATCCACGGCTTCCAACTCTTGAACGTCGTTACTCGCCCTGGGTCACAGTTCTCAAGAGGCTGGGTCTCTGCAGGGACCGCTAGCCGACCTCTGCTGTGTCGCACTGGCAGAACCACTGTGTAAACTCTGGTAACCAGCTCCAAAATCAGGTGTTTTAAGAGTCTTTCGCCTCAGGCAATCAAGAAGAAAAAAAAACAGCTTGTGTTCAGGGAGTCAAACTTCTGAAAAAGAAGATGTATGAAGCAAGAAACACGAAAAAGGAAAATCTTCTAAGAAGTCAGAAAGGTCATCACCTCTCTGCGCAAAAAGACAAATCATAAGATCCTCAACCCTTCTTCTGCTTTAAATCCAAGCAAAATGCAAAGGTGGAGCTACACCTTCGTGCAGAAGCCCCCCTGCCGGATCCACGATCAGAGAGATGCATAAATGGCAGCAGCTTCAGCTGCGACTCCGAAAGGAAGTATTGATAAGGGATGGTCTACTTTGTGAGACCCGCCTGTCGGCTGAAAGGTAGAGCCGCCCTTTTTTAATGACGCCCCCAGCCCATCGATCTTCACGGCTGTTGCAAAACCATAACGTGGATCCGAGCTGAAAAGTTGATGCCTTTCGTTTCCACAGTGCCGCCATCACTGTCCAAACATTTGACGTTCAAGGGTTTAAAGGTCAAGCTCCGAAGGTTGACGTCTCCACCCGAATTGCATCAAAGTGAAAAAACACACAACGCAGAGGACTCAGAGTAGACAAACAGTTCGAGTGGAAAAACAGAATAACACCTAGAAAGGACCAGCTCCAGCACTCTGCTCAGTGAGATATCATGGTGCTAATTATGAGAGCGAGCTGCACCGTTCCTGTCCCCGGGTCTCCATGGAAACCATGCGTCCCCTGAGGTGTTGTGGTCTGACTCGTCTACAACAGGTGTGAGCTAAGCAGGACCTTCTCTAAAATGTGCTCGGCATGCTCGAACACAGTGCGCGTCTCACTGGTGCGGATGCGTGTCCACATGTCGCTGTTGTGCATGCATACAGGGCAGATACTTGTAGGACAGCGAGTACTACTTCCATTTTTACTGTATTTTTTTCAGTTTATGAAGTAGCATGAAAGTGATTGAATGAAATGTGTGACCATGTTTTCTCTGCACAGACAGGAAGTGTCACGACTCATGGGTGAAAAGACAAATGTCCTGTCCTGCTTCGAGACAGCTTATAGTTTCTGAAAAAGGTCATTATCAAGTTTAACAATCTGCGGAAAATCTGAGATTTTTCTGACCCAAATTGTGATTTAAATTCAAATTACATATGACATACACTGATTTCTACCGATCATAACCTCAAATGTGTCTTGTTTGTACATGAAAACAATCTGACGAGACGATGCAGCTGTTTGTCGGCCCGGATGATTGCCATCAGCTCTCCCAGCTGGTCTGCTGAACCACTCGTATGAGACAGCTGTCACAGGTTGGTTGATTGTCCTGTTTGCAGCATTACACCTCATTACATCGCACAAACACACCGTTCGGTTTCACAGTTAGCTTCACAGCCATTCAACGCAGCTCTGAATCAGATTTTAAGCTTTAAATAATGATATTTAAAAGCCTAACAGACCATATAACTGTCTGAAAGTTGAGCACAGGCCACCCCTCCGCACTGATTAAGGTCTTCCTCCAATATGACCACCTGCAAAGTGATGAACAAGGTGACGGCTGCGGGCTGAAACTCTTCTGTCAGCTTGTTTGAATGAGTTCTTCAGCCAACATTAATAATCAATGAAACCAACCAGATGATAGACGAGCAGAACAGAACGGGGGGACATACGGTGGAGATATACATGGCCTGTCAATGTCGAGCATCACTCCCCACAAATCCGATGAGCCGCCCTGTTTTCTGTTTCCAGATGCTTCCTACACAGTCAATGATCACTCCGCTCTGTTAAAGCAGGAAAGGCCAGAGGCAGGGTCGCTGCTAACGGGGAATCGACTGCAGCCTTTGTTAATTAATGTCCCTGGATGCTGTGACAGGGTTTTTCTCTGGCCGGACGAGCTTTTGCTTCCCCATTTCTCTCTCCTCCTGTTGTTCTTTTCTCTTTTTATCTCCCACCGTGTGCTTGGGAACGTTTTTTTCAGTGCAGCTAACGACAGAGGATGCTGCTCTGGAGGACGCAGAGGCTCCACTTTGTTAGTTACAAGCCTGATTCCAAAAGAGTTTGGACGCTGTGTAAAACATAAAGAAACACATTTAATGTTTGAGCTCATCAGCTTCGTTGATTTCTGTAAATATCTGCTTATTCTGAATCCGATGCAGCAACACATTTCACAGGCTGGGAAAGATGTGGAACGCTCCAAAAACACCTGTTTGGAACGTTCCACAGGTAAACAGGCTCATTGGTGACAGGTGAGAGGATCATGATTGGGTATGAAAGGGGCGTCCTGAGCTGTTCACGAGCGAGGTTCACCACTTTGTGAACACATGACTGGATAAAGGATGTTACTGCATCGGTTCAGGAACGCTTTGTAAAAGTGCTGTTTGCACAGTTTGTTTGCAGATGATTGCATTCTGTTTTTATTTGTCTTCTTTGGGAATCAGGGTTATAAGAGCACACTGGACAGCATGTACCCTGCACACACGAGCCTGTGGACGCACAGAAAACCTGCAGCCTCACTCTGACGTCTGGACACTGTGTCCTCTCTTCCCACACAGCACATGTTTTCGTTGTTTAGGACTATTTAAAGTGAAGTGAGCTATGCTATTTTAGGTTATTTTCTGCGCTATTAATTTGCTGTGGCCAGGTACGTCCAGCGGCCCCTCTAAACTTTGAGTCATGTGAGGATACCGAAGTGGAAAAGCAGATTCTGTGTCCTCTGCGTTTATCCTTCAAACTGACCGTATTTTCCACAAGCAACTGAGAGGCAATTATTTTAAAAATGATTGTAAAAGTTCAAATATTTCCATTGTGTTTCACTCTGGCCTGCGGGGATGGGGTGTGGGGGGGGACATTTATCTGTTTTTGTTCCCCCCGGCAGATCAACAGTTACGGTCTCTACCCTGTAATAACACTTAGGGCGGCCATTTGGTAAGATAGAGTCTGCCAGCAGTGGAAGTTTATGTGAAGAATCTGTTTCTGTGAAGAGGAGATGAGGATATGAGCTAAATGTTATTTTCTGCCCTAATTGTTCCTAATTTCCTCATAAACATTCTGAACTTCAGCGGGTTTCGGACTGAAATGGGAGGTAAGTCATTGTTTTGATGCATTGAGTACACGCTGTAATCACTCTGCCCTCCATCCTTTGTGCTATTCTGTTGGAAGATTACAGTCTTTTCAACACTGTGTGCGTGAGTGGGGGGGGGGGGGGGCAGGAGCCATGTGGGTTGTTTTCATCAGACAGAAAGCGTGGGCCGCCCATAGTGGAGCCACGTCATTGGCAGCAGTAAGAAAACCTGTCAATGGTCATCACCAGCGCAGCAACGGAGTCAATAACTGTTTAATAGACGTTCCAGGGAGACCAGTTTTGGGAACAATAACAATGAGATTTTTAAATCGTGCACATCAAAAATGATTGCTCCCATGCAGTTTCAAGACATAAAAATTAGTAAAATACTGCGTAAACAGCAACAATGTGCGTTCTGTGCTTAGAAACATTTGTGTGCAGGAGGTGTTTGAGGGTCAGACAGAAAGACAAAGAAGAAGTTACAATGTCCTAACATGCTCTCTTTGAACTGCTAATGTGTTTTATGGGCTGACTGGACGACTGTGTAGCAGTACTCCTCACTGCCACTAGAGGGTGCTGCGGTTATGAAAGCCTTGAAGTCAAAATTCAGGTGAAAGCATGTTATTTCTGGATTATTTCACTGCTTAAAATCGATATTCTGACATGCTGTGAGAGCAAAACAGGCCTCTGACTGAACATGTACACTGTAATCAAAGCAGCAGCTGAGTCTGCCGTCCACAATACAACAGTCAGAAAAGAACAAGAGGACGGCATAAAGGTCTCCGTCAGGTGGAACGGATGCTGACCAAGAGAGCCAAGAGTCTGAAGTCATGTCCGTTTAAGTTCAGATCAGAGTGCTGATGCAACTAAAAACTGCTTTTTTAAGATCATCCTCGCCCTCTTTCCTCACAGGCATTTACTAATTTTATCCAAATCCTTTAACCTTAATGCTATTTGGCTTTCTGGGAGAATACTCGCCAGCCTTCATACACAGGCTGAAAACATGAGCTGCTGCAGAGAGCCGCTGGTTATATCACAAACATCCCAGCAAACACACCAGGTGCTGCCATGGAGGTCCGATGGAGATCCGTCACTGGTTCATATGTAACAACCACGCTCACAAAGATCCCCCCCACAATGCTGCTGTGGGTGAAAGTAAACATGAGTCATCTCAGAAGACACATTTAGCATCAGAGGAAGTCATCTCCCCTTCGCCTGCTGCGAGGATTTCACTTCTCAGAAAATATGAAGGCGCTTTTCCATCTTTTCCGCCTATTAATCACTTAGTGGGACAAAATATACCAGCTGATTCATATTTACAGCCCTGCAGAAGGAAGAAACTACTGTACATGCCTGAAAATAGCACCTTTGTTTAAAACAGGAGCCCGTTACTCAACGATTAGTTTCACACCTGCGCTCCACTGAAAGGTGTTCAGATGATTAAAAATCAGCTCAAATACAACAATAAAGAGCCTGAAAATGAGTTAAAGGAGCGCTGCCGTGACACAGTATCCACAAATGTTGGCCTATGGACTGTAGGAATTACTAATCACCTGGCAGGTGTGTGTGTAAATTGTATCAGCAGCATTAGCTGTCAGTGCACAGTTTACAGTAACGGTGCAATTACTTCCTGTTTTGTTACACTGTAGCTTGCGAAGAACACTTGTGTTGGTGTGTTAGCTAGTTATCTACCTGTGTGTGTGAACCTGAGGTGACCAATGAGACTTTGATTACCTGATTCCAGACCACTGCCCACATTTCTGCAGATCGTTTTCAACCTTTAAAGACTGGCTGCTGTTTCCTGGTTGGAAAAACGGCCGAGCCAATCAGAGCTTTGCAGGTGGGATCGAGGTTGACGCAGCTGGACACGTCAACTAAGAGACACAACAACTCCGAACTCTATGTGTTTGTAAGATAACTGCTCCTCGCTTACACTAACATCACTCAATTTCTATCTCGCTTACTTTTCATGTCGTCCAGATCGGCGCTGGCCAGCATCTGGGCCTCCGCCTCGTCGGTGGGCACCTGCTGGTAGACGGCCGTCTCCAGGGCGGTCATGCTGCCGATGCAGATGCGCTCCCGCAGGTCGTAGTTGCTCCGCTGGGCGGCCGCCGGCCGATGGTGGACGGGCTTCCTGCGGAACCAGCCGCGGGTCGTGGTCGAACTCGAGGGGTCTGATCCCGGGGGAACGCTGACAAAAAGGAAGGATAACATAAAGATTTTCAAACGTTTGCATAATGAGCTCCACATCATATGACATCAGGAAATAATGCCAGCCAAAGTGCTGAAATTCAGATGTTAAAACTGTCAGAATACAGACAAAAGATTCACACTGAGACGCTCTGTGTTGTGCCTCTTGGCTGCACTGCCGTCTCCTGACCAGCAGAGGGCTTCACAACACAGCAGCACACCAGGACCTCCTCAGCAACCCTCTGAGTCATCCTCGGCCGCAGTCAAACACAGCGACACAATCCCAGAAAGGCAGAGTCACCAGAGGGCCCCTGACGTGAAAACTCTGCACGTCATTTTGTAATAATGAAAAAAAAACAACATTAATAATGAACCATATTTTTGTTCTGCATGTTTGCTAGCCAGATGGGTCATCTCCAGTGATATTTAGGATCCAGCTGGAGCCAGTAGTGAACCATCACAGCCTTAAGAACTGCACTATGGGTTATTAGTCTTGATGTGTATGATGGTCAGAAGCATACACCCTGCGTGCAATTAGAGCAGAAACATCTCTGTGCTCTTATCAGCTCTATTCTGATCAGCGCTGCTTAGACAACAGCCTGCTTTGTTTAAAGTGTTAAATAGATATATTTGATGCTTTATTTAGAATGCAAAATAAAGCGCTGAATACGAATCAGTTCATCTTCATCCCAGCTTTGTGTTCCTCTCTTACACCAGGGCCAACAAAACGCTCGTTTCCAGCCGGCTGGCAGGAGGCCGCTGAATCTGAGAAACACTGTTAAACCAGTCTACAGTAAACCAGCCCACAAGGCATATTAAACTTTAGGTAACCATAGCAGCGTGCTTCTGCGTTTCATTTTACATCACCAGTAAAGCCTCCCTGGTGAGACGGACGTATAAAGTGACTACCAACAGCCGTAAAAGCTGCATAATCAATATTTTTATGTCATCAGCCACAGCGGATCAAAAGGCAGCGTGTGATGTGCTCACAGTGATGAACCCACAGAGAAGCAGCTCTGCAGCTCCCCTTCAAGATGATTGGTTCAGTTTAATCACCCACAGCTTCACTTAAATCTCATCCCTCCAATCAATCTCGTTTACGGCCAAAGTGGACAGCTGCGATAAGCCCGCCGTACGCCGCCCGCCTTGCATCACGCGGCAGGCGGGCAGCCGGTGAACGCAGTGGAGCGTTCAGCAGCTGAAGAGACAGATGAGTGACGGACGGAGCTGGTGGAGACCAAAACGGAGCTAAAAGGAGATGAATATGGAGAGACGCCTGCAAATGAACGCTGATGTTGCTCCGTGTCCGCTGAGCGTGGAGCAGCTGTGAGCTAACATGTTAGCCATCACGATGACTGTGTTTGCAGCTTGTTCAGCCGGCCGAAAAGATAAGATGCAGTAATTGTGCTTGAGGATAAAACAACACGGCGTCCTGTGTAAACTTCAGCACGAGGCCTTTTCACAGGCATGTATAATAAAATTGGGAGCAGCAGCTGTAAACACGCTCACAAACCATCTTATAAAGTTCTTCTGGAAAACTATACATCAAGCAGACACGCAGCAACGTTAACATTCATCTCGAGTCATGTTTCTAGTGACCTGACAGGCGTCCAAGTCCAGTATTCACTCTCCTTTCAGCTGCGGTTTGAGTTCCACCGAATCAAAGCGGAAATAGCTGAAGTAGCTGAAAGATGCTTCATCGAGGGAGGCTCAGCGGAGGTGGGACGAACTGCAGAGTCAGCTGATATTACAGACAGGAGTTTGATTTGTTAACATAAAAAAGCTGCTAAAAACATCTCTTTTAATGCAATCAGTGTTTCTGTACCTGCGCATAACCCATAATGTAGTAGCCCACCTGCTGCAAGCAGCTTCCTCTCCGTCCACCTCCTCGTTCGGTCCGAGAACAGCGATTCCCCCATTATGAGTCTCCCCCTTTGTCAGAGTGGACGCGGCTTTCCTCGGCGACGGATGCTCTTCGTTTTCCGTGTGGAAGGTGGTGAGCGGGAGAGGGTCCTCCAAGTCCTCTTGGCTCCCCAAACTAAACTGAGAGGAAGAGGAAGATCAGTGAGAGGGGAGGAACCTCAGATGGCTCAGCACTCAAAAGCAGGGACGAGCCTGCGTCAACTGCATGCATCTATCTTTACGCTGCAGAGGTCAATCGTATTTTACCTGTGGTTGGAGGTCAGGTGGGTCTGTGGGTGTGGCAGCCACGCCCTGTCCGTCTGTCTCAGACTCCGCCTCTTCCTCGTCTACCTCGTGGATGGTGGGCGTGACGTCAGAGGGCGGCAGGGAGGTCTTTTTTTTCTTCCGTTTCTTTTTGCGCCGTCTGTCCGTGCTGTGCACCCTCTTGCGTAAACGCTGGGGCAGGGGCAGGTGGGTGGATAAGGGGTGGTGCGTATGGTGAAAGGTGTGCCTGTGATCTGTGAGGAATAAAGTCAAAGTGCATCAAGGTATGATTTGATGGTTTGACATCAAACTAAACCGACAGTGATCAGTCTTGAGCTCTCCTCAGGACGAGAGCAGCAGCATTAGCGGTGTTTAGCATTTTGAGCTACTTTACACGTTTCAGCCTGTTTGAAATGCTTCTCAAAATGTGACCAACATTTCCCCAAACTGTGCAATTAATCTGAGCTGCAACACAGAAGTATTTGTGTCACCATATGCATTACATCCTAGACTAACACTAACTTTGAAATCACAGAATTTGTACAGCTACAGCTGAATAAACAGAGTTTTAACTACAAACTATCTCATAGGAACGAATACTGTTTCCTGGCTGCAGGCTTTTGATTGCATTAAATAAAACATGCAAAGGGGGAAAATGGCGCTGCTCTCAGAGGAGATGCTCTCTCTCTCCCAGTAATTCCCTATTAAACACTTGAAAGACACAACACAAACAAAAGCTTTGGGTTTTAATGAATGCAATAATGGAGATATGCACTGTTTAATAAACATCCAAAGGAAGCAGCTCTAGCTAATCTCAGTCACTATCATCTCCCAGCAGAGCATCTGCTAATCTCCCAAATACTAATCCACAGATATACTCGCATACACGCAATCTGGTGCCCTGCTCTGAATCTGATCTCACAGCACAACGAAAGTCAAACTATGATAGACAGGATCAGATTTTCTACGTGTGTATTTAGACGCATGAGCTCATTTAGGTTTAACTGGATTATGATATTACAAAATGATGTGTGTTATGGCTAAAATTCAGCTCGGAACAAGCTTTAAGATAAGGACCACATTAAGACTATTTAATAGAATAGTTACATTATTAAAACATGACAATTATAAAAGCGTCAATGTCAAATTTACTGTGAACTAATGCGTTCTTGCCCTGAGTGCTTGCTTTTTGCGTGGATCAATACTCTCCACTGGTCTGTAACAGCTTAGTGAGTTAAGCTAAGTGACACTTATTGTGTAACTGCAGGTACGATGTGTACACAGTACTAGTACGCAGTACTAGTACACTTTGCTTACATTCGAAGTCTTTCTCTGTGTAGTGTCGGCCCATCCTGTCTCCACTGGTGGAGGCAGAGTCACTGATGATGTCTCCAAAGCGCTCCACCGACAGCGCTTTCTCCCAGTTCTCCTGCTCCTCTTCCTCCTCCTGTTCCTCCGCTGATCCTTCCTCATCTTCCTCGTCCACCTTCACCTGGAGCAGGACGGAGAGGAGGAGACTTGAAAGCTTGAACACGGACAAAGAGAGGGCTTTGGAGGGAGGATAAAGACGTTGATACCGTCATACCTGCGCTGTCCTGTCGCAATCATTACAGCTCAGAATGAATCATACATCACTGTTATGAAAAAGGGCATCTGTGCACGCAGACAACAGTCACCACTGCTGATTGCATGATGATTTCATGAATTGTGCTACTCTGATTACTGTATTATAAGTACTATCCAAGAGGGCAATGCAATCAGGCATTCTTTTAGCATGACACACTTGGCTCTGACGTCATGAAGCCTCTCAGGAGGCAAATGAACGTAAAGTCCTGATGCAGGATGAAAATAGAGCAAATACAAGTAGTGGAGTTCCATCACCAAAATGTCGATATCATTATGTTGCCTGCACTCTGCTGCACGAAGAAGTAAAGATTGTAGTTTGTGGATTGGAAATAAAACAATGCAGCCAACACACCGCAGCTGTATTTTGCTTTGTCTTCATGATACGAGAAACCTCAAATAATTCTGTTTCAGCACAACAGGCTCATAGTGTCTGTACATCCTCCTCTTCACATACAGAGGACATCAGATCAATACAACAGAGTGCTAAGCAGCAGAGAACTAATGCACGAGACAGCCCCTGGAGACAGTGGAGGCCGGAGGGAGGGTCCCGCCGGAGCCCGCTGGCCCCTCTGATAGGTCAAAATCGCCGGGACAGGCCGCTTCCTCGGCCTCAGATTGGTGCTGGCACCGTGAGCGCTCTGGCTGCTGCTCTGTGGTCTCAGATTTCTCTGGGCCAAGGCTCCATTACTTCCTAATTACCAGCGGGATGAAGGGACAGGATACGTTTAATGATCCGAGCTACCTGCCTACACAAGGCTGAGGCAGACGAAGCCAGACGGAGAATAAAAGGAGAATTTTAAACCGAGTGAGCTGTAAAAGCCTTATTTTCACTGGACGGCCAGCTTAATTTCCTTCATTACTTAAAGTGCTCTATATTCCTGCGGACCAGTCTGGTCTAATTTCAGCCTCTCCTCCACCATCCACCCCTCCTTACCTTGCACTGGTAAGCACTGTTTATCATTCAGTCCTTTTGCAATGCAGGAGGCAGACATTGGAGTAAAGGGACTTTCTCTAAACCTGATTTTGCTTTGCTCAAGCTCCATTGGTGCCAATGACTCAAAACTCTTTCATGTCAGCTTTGAAGTCAGTCAGGGTGGAGGGACACAGGAGGAGGGCAACCTCAGCCCAGGTGGTGGAGGCACTGCGCGAATGGGATTTGGACGACAGACAATGGAGTACAGTGATTTCAAATGCAGTACATTTCATCAACAGTGGGCCCCAATGGTAATGTGAGATATTACAGTCAGCACACACAAGTGACATAATGCTAAAATCAGACCCTGGGGTCAGGGTTTGGGTCTTTGCATTCATTGTCACACAGCGACAGAATCGTGTTGTTTTTAAAGCCACTCTGTGCATTTTCATTTTGTTGACACTTTTATGGAAAACCAATTGAAAAGCCAATGAACTGAAACCGACAGTGTTTTCCCTGTTTATTAGCGAATCGCTTGGCACATTAACAACATCATCAGCAGAGCAGCACAAACCCGTTGGCAGGAATGTGCGTCAGGTAACCTGAATCTGTCGAACGCCAAAAATCACTCATGTCTGCTCCTCTAATATGAATATTAGCTGTTTTTTTAGTTCTTCTTCAACTGGTAAGATTAAACAAGGCACTGGATGTCACCTTAGACTCTGACATTATTGATCAATCAAATAATTTGGAAAATGAACAGAGGGGACGCTCTGACATGTGTAAACCCACTGGACCCCAGAGGACTGAAATCATCCATTTTCAGTCAGCTGTGTTGCCAACAAGGAGACGAAATCTCCAAATATTAATATTGTTATAATGAATTCTGGGTAAGAGCTCTCATCTCAGCCTGTTTGCTGTGAGTGTTAACACTGTGGGTAACCATCCACATCAAACACAATGATATCTGATACATGAAGTATGAGGGGGGGGCTTCCATTAAACCAGCCTGGTCGTGTGAGCCAAGACACCAGGCTCACTTAAAAACACGCCAACCTTCTTTCGTGAACTGCCCAACTTCTCCTGCGGCATCAATTTTTCATATTTAATGGAATGCTGAGCCAGAAAGGAGCATTGAAATATTCATCAGCTGCTGACTAATATGCAGGAGGTTGTGTGTGTCTGTGTGATGTGTTTGCTTTGTTTGTCAGGATCAAATACCCTCACTTTAGTGATCAGGAAAAGCCTCTGGAGCGAAGGCACGCTCCGGTTATTTCTGTCCGAGACATTAGGCGAAGAGCCAAAGGTGGGTCAGGATAACAGGTACGAGGTCTAGCTCTCGCTTTAGCTAGCTTACACGAGATAGTGGAACAATCAGATACACAATGTTATTTCATGTCTTTAATTCCTCAGGTTAAAGCTCTTTTTCAAGCTAAAAATGACCCCAAAAAATCCACACTACGCTGTCAGCTGTTTTATTTCCCTGTTTTGAGCAAAAAAAAAACACCAAATAGCAGCCAGAGCTAGCAACTAGCTGAACAAAGGGAAGCGTTTAGCTGCTAACGAGCCACATGTGGATATAAGCAGCCGGTGGAGACCAAAGCTGAAGCTACAAGGAGACACAACCCCAAATTAATGCTAATGTTGCTCTGTGTCTGCATGCTAACACATTAGCAACTTAAAGGATGCTAACTTGAGTGAACAGCTGGTTTCCACTGACACAAAGAGGGCAAAAATATCATTCATTTCAGGTTTAACATGCAGTTTATGTACAGAAGGAAAGGGGATGCACCCTGGGAGTTATTATCATTATTATTATTATTACTCAGCTTTTACATGCAAAGTAACATGATGTGCAAGATAAGCGCAGGTGCCTCTATGAAAAGTGGATCAACATCCTTTCATGACGGTGAGAAAGTTACTGACATCAGCTGTCCAGGTGTCATCCTGGCACAGCTGGACGCCATGCTGCCGTGATGAACGAGTGAATGAACGGAAAGCTCAGGCTATGAGCGTCGCTGTATGTTTGTTGTTCTTCAGACAGGTAAACGGGACCTTCAGGTTGGCAAACAGCACCAGGAAACCACTTCAAAGCATGAAACGCGTCCTTCACTGATCACCTCACGTTTTCACATTCATGCAGATAAAAATGTGCAATCAGTTTGTTTTTCCTCTGCAGATCATCCTGCTTTCTGCTGCTTCCTGCTCTTTTTCTTTAGCACCGCTGAAGCCGCCTCCCACTCCCTTCATCGCTTCATCTCGGCCTCTTTGATTGAAGGAGCTGGCACACGTCCCAGACCAACAAATCACAACTAACATAAATATCAGCGTCAGTGTTTGGCTTTTACTTTTCACTGTGCAGCTGATGTTAGGGAGCGAAAACGCTTTCCTTATTACTGAGAGTGATTTTCTAATGACAGATAAGCAAGTTTTTCCTTAGATATGGTCCAATCATTTACATGCACTAAAATATTTAACAGAATTATTTCTGCCGCCTCCTCTGTGCTTCTAATCTGCCGCTATCAAGCAGCAGCAGCAGTAAAGAGGTCAGACTCAGCAGAGCCCTGAAGCTAAACCTTTAATGTAATAATTACATTATTAAACAAATTCGTCAGACTCACTGTATATTCAGTCGTCTCATATTTGGCTTTTTTGATGTCATTTGAGCCCCTTAACCTGCTTTCTATTTGAAGGTGTGAAGTGAGAGGTCATGCATCCTGATTCCACACACATGCAGCAAGCAGATAAAACACACCTCAAATACACAAACACTGCGTTTCTTGATGCTTTACAACCACCTGTGGCCCCTGTGCACCATCAAGCTAAAAAAAATATTGCTCCACAGCACTACTAGTGGTCAAAAAGGTCTCTGCAGTGCACTGAGCTCCACTGAACGCCATCATTTCAAGTCAAAACCGTCTTAACGACCAAATCAGACGACCAAAACCAGCAACGCCCATGAGCGGATCTCTTGAAAAACTGCAGCTGACACAAGTCGACGGCAGCTGGTGACGTTTCTGTGGCAACCAAGACTCAGCTGGGCCAGAGGAGGCTGCATTCACATCCTCCGTACACACACACACACATACCCTCACACCAAACCACCTTAAAAAAAAAACGGTAAGTCAGTTACAGTTCAGAGCGCCATCAATCAACTAAAGCAGGCAATGGTGCAAAGAAGCAGCTCCGTCTCTATGGATGCTGTGTGTTTGTGTGTGTGTGTGTTTTAAGTACAGAGTGCACAAGTAATTGAGGGTAGAGAATTGAAGGGTCCGCATATGTAGCCGAGCGCTCGGCCCATTATTTCCTTCAAATCAGTGTCACAATATGCTCCGCACACTGGATGACATGGTCCCCACTGCGCATATTAACACATCACCTACTTAGCTGGCAGAGCCGTTTCTCCCTGAGAACACAGGCTAATCTGCTCCACTTGAATAACAGCTAGAAAACATTGTGCTATGAAGGACGGGAGTATTTTCCACAGAGCCGTGTGTGACTCATCCCCGGGTTGAGACGTTGGAGGAAACAATTCAGCCAAGACATTTCAGTGCTCCTTTCACTCCAGATACTCATAATAATGTATGAGGAAACTCTGTTCTTTAAAGTCTTGGCAGCAATGAAGATCTTTTTGCTCATTTAATGCGTTTTTGGTTTATTGTGTTTTGTGCAAAAAAGCAAATAAACTAAGCTAAGTTTATTAGCAGCGTTGCACAATCCGCTCGGCCTGCTCCGCCAAACCGCGGCCATATTTCACCCTTTTATTAAACTGTTTTGCAACATCTGGGACATCTGAATTCCCCGCTGTCGATAAATGTCATTGGTCGCACAAATTAAGCAGAGCTTTTGAGTTCATGCTGTCTTTTTCACAGAATTGCAACAATATGAAAAGTGCCGTTTGAAAGCAGTGAAGCAGGCCCTTTGTTTTTGACATTCATGATACACAAGCTGTTTGAAAGGGCAGCACTGCCCTGAGGGCGAGAGAGAAAGCAGCCAAACGCTTCAGTTTGAAGTCGCACATCCTGCTGAGAAGATGCCCGATTTGGGGAACATATCTCCGTTTCAGCATATGCATTTTACCTGATCCACTGTGCTGCTCACTGGCCCGTAACGAACAAGCTCATTCGCAGCTGATTGGTATGAAAATGTGAAATGGGTGTTAAGACACTTTGCAGCTACGGAATGAGTTAACACAGACGCAGAGCATTTTTCATAACTTATGAAGTCCTTTTTTCTCACTTTTCGGTCTCAAGCTTGCAGCCACGCTGCCAGCATTGCTGTCCCTGCTGCGGCTACAAAGGACTCGTTCAGAGGCTCACTGGGCATGACTTCATTGCACGAGCTGACATAGTAACGTCTCCTACACACTCGCCGTCCAGATTTTCTTCAGATATTTGGCATAGACTAGTTTTTGTCCTGCAGAGTCAAACTTCTTCCACTCCTCGGCAGTCAATTATTTCATGTAGATCACAACATTTCAACATGCAAACTGAACGTGCTTCGCTTCATTTAATTCTGTGTCACAGAGTAAAACCAGCACTGCCGTTTGAGAAGGACAAACCTCACCGGTTTTCTTGCATTCAGGAGTGAATGCCGTCCAAATCTCAAAAAGCATGCTCTGTTTTCTGTCAGAGCTGCAACAGAATAACCATATTCTTCTATTTTTCTTGAATTTCTGTTCGAGGAATAGTTGTTTTATAACAAAGAGTGATGAGAAGATATGTTATGCGTATGTTAGGTATGGATCTGAAGGTGATTAGCTTAGCTTAGCATAAAGAATGGAAGCGGGGCCAACAGCTAGCCTAGCTCTCTCCAAAGTTCAGAAATATTCTTATCAGCCACTCTAAAGCTGACCGACAAAGCATGCTTTGACATTCAACTACCAAAATTTTATAATGTCATCCTCGAGTCTAAGTGGACCCTCGTGCCCAATTTTAAGAAACTCCGTCAAGGCGTTCCTGATGGAAAACAACAACCCGAAACCTTCACCCTGAGAGCCTGAGACCCTGAGAGGATAATGCACAAGTGCCTTCCCCAAACTGCCAATTTATTCTTTTGAATATGCACACATGAGCACACAACTATACCAACTATATTCTTATTTTGTGAAGTCTTCACTGCATTTTCTCCAGAAAATCACCACACACACACACACACACGCCGAGAGCCGAACTGCAGGAGTCCACGTTACCTTTCCAGCCACAGGACGGCTCCTAATCACTCAGCTGCTTGGAAGAGCTCTCGGGTCTAATTAGAGCAATTCAAATCAAACTGAAAGCTGTTGGCTTTTTCACAGGGTTATGCCATTCACAGCGCCGGGCTGCACGGCTGAAAGGCAACAGGATCTCCCCCACGCAGAGCTCAAAGGCTCCGGATTAAACAAAAGAGACGTTTGTGCTTTGAGCGCTGAAAGAAATTTAGCACAAGAAATGTGGATATTAGAGCTGCACAAGACTTTTTAGAGTAATCCTCACCTGCTGTAGGTTGATCAACACGTCTATCTCTGGGGCATGACCTCCTGTAGCCATGGGGCCCGGCGTGCAGCCAGTGGGTGAAGAGCAGCTCTACGACGAGGACGAGGGCCTGCAGAAAAGACGGCTAGTGCGGCTGGAGTAAAACTAAGCAGAGAGAGAGGGTCTGACGCTGCTGTGGGGAAGGATTTATGAGGGGAGATGTGACCGGCGACCAGTCCTAGAGGTAAAGGCTGACGGGGTGGCAGGGTCAGGCGGGGGGAGTCGGGTGGGGTTAGCGCAGTTGGGAGAGGGGAATAAGCAGGAGAGGGAAGGAGGAAAGATGAGGTGCAGAGCAGCAGGAACCTGGGGCAGGACGGGGATCAGCCTTTCTCTTTCACGGTTGGGGATCCAGGAAGCCTTTGGGGTGGCATAACCTGCAAGAGAGCGGACAGGAGGAAGTCTGATGTCAGCAACATGCACACGACTGTCAATACACAGCTGCCGTGTGTGAATGATCCCTGAAACACACACCCAGCCACACACTGCTTGAAAAACATCCAATGAATTCACAGTGAACGATTGTGTTCCCATTAAGAAGCTCTGTGTGAAGTTTCAGCAGTAAAAACCGTTAATAAGCGCGTCCTGTCGCCGTTATCTGCCCGGGTTATGTCACTAATCAAGCATCTAAGCTGATATAATCACAGCGTTTCATTGCTGCTTCCCACCCAAAAGATGGTATTTGTGTTTTTTAAAAATTAATTTCTTATGATCCCTGTGGTGTTTTTATCAGCTGCCATGGTGACGGAGCCCCCATCTCAAAGTGAGGCTGCTGTGGTTACACCCATCTCACCCCTGCTCTGTCTATCCGTGCTGATCGCTCATCTGAATAACTCTTATTTTGCCACATTACATTCTCAAGCGTATTATCTGTGACCCCTGACATCCTGACAGGATCTGACTCCCGAGCTCAGCAGACAGCAAATCCGTGCATTTCCCTGAATTTCCAAATTTTCCTTTAAAAGCAGCGACGGAACGTCACGTAGAAGAAAGTTGCTGGATCCAAATGAAACACATGAAGCAAAAACTAATGAAAACTAATTGTTTATCACAAAGTTATTTGTTTGTAGCAAACAGACCCAGCATCAAAACTCATCAGTGAGTGAACTTTCCCAGTTTAACACCCAGAATAAAATGTTAGCATCGTCCGTTTCTGCAAACCAGACTTCATATGCATCGTGCACGTTTCTACAGCAGGTGTCAAAGCGACGTAGTTCTGATTTATGAGCTGAGTTTGTCATCAGGTGGAGGAGGAGGAGGAGGAGGAGGTGGCGAGCAGCAGGCGATGTTCGTGGCAAAATCGGGTATTTCAAGCTAAAACCTTTGCTGACCTTAATCAGGTGTTTTTGGTGCCTAAACCTCACCAGACTTAAACACAGCACATAACATTTACCTCAACTTTCACTGTCCAGCTACACATACTGCTGCAGGCGTTACTGAACTCTTAATTCTCACTTAGTCTGATTTGAAAACCACAGTAGAAGAAGAAGAAGAAGAAGAATCATACTTTTATTATCACATCACACCACGTTGCACACTACATGCTTCCCGTGAAATTAATTCCTCCGCATTTAACCCATCCTGGTCGTCCTTCCTCTGCGGCGGACCAGGAGCGGTGGGCTGCCAGCTGACAGCCGACAGCGGCGCCCGGGGACCCAACTCTCTTCGTCACCATTGGTCAGGTGGTGATCTTCTTGCATGTTTTTAGTGGAGGATACCCCAGGTGAACACGGGGAGAGCATGCAAACTCCACACAGAAAGACCCCTTTTTCCTCCAAGCAGCAGGCACTGAAGGCGTGGTGGAGGACACGCCCCCGGCGTCCACAGCGAGATTCGAACCGGGACCTTCTTGCTGTGAGGCGACAGTGTTACCACTTGTGCCACCGTGCCACCAAAGCACACAAACAAGAGAAGGCACCTCGGGTCCGCTCAGCTATCCCGATGACGCCAAAATAGACGCCGCTGATTATTTTGGTTTTAACGTGGAGGAGAAAAGGTGCCTCTCGTCTACGCAATCATGCCGAGGATTGTTGGTCTGGAATTATTCTGGGCAGTGTGGAAGGCAATCGCCATTTCCCACAGCCTCCAGTGAAGATCCAGTCACTCAGCAGTTCAGTCAGTTTGTAAAGATTAATGCAAGCAATGCCTGCTCCTCAGAGGCGTTACTCTGTCTTTGTGCTGTTCATATTGTTGTCTTGTTTGTTAATTGTATCACTTGTGGTCAAGTGATGATCGACCAGTATGAAGTGAAGAGCAGTGTTATTTCATGAATTATGAGTGTGTGTGCGTGAGCTTTTACGAGGCCGATGACTGATGAGAAAATATTAGACCTAATTAAGCACCCATCATGTGACGACTGGACGCTGTGGACAAAAGGAAGTCATGGGAATTGAGGGAATATTGCTGATGATTCCCCAGTGACCCACCCTGTTTGGAGCTGCTGATTCCCCACTGTCACAATAAGAGGCTCTACATCTGTCACAGTTTTATTCAGCTGACTCATTCGCTCCCTCTGAGACTTCTACAGCTGGCTCATGGCTCGCA
This sequence comes from Chaetodon trifasciatus, assembly GCA_037975065.1. NCBI lineage: Eukaryota > Metazoa > Chordata > Actinopteri > Chaetodontiformes > Chaetodontidae > Chaetodon > Chaetodon trifasciatus. Next base: position 1,067,271 of record JBBMOE010000006.1, read on the forward strand.
TTATGCACAAGGCGCTGCACAAACACAAGTATGCTGTTGATGTGAGTACACAGAGCAGTTTGGGGTTATCTCTCGTGCAGTTTTTAGTTTTTTATTACGCTGTGCTGCGCCTCCAAGAACGACCTGCAAGGGTGTTTTTCAATCATCAGCACCAGAAATCTTTCAGGGTTTTTTAAAATGCAGGGATTGGAAGTCCAGCTGTTGTGCATGATTTCATGATATTTCTGTTCAGTGCGTAAACACGACTGTAGCCAAGAGACAGCTGGACACGCAACAACAGTGCTTCTGTGTTCGCATTCTTCATTAAGTTGCAGAAGAAAGCGGAGTGTTTTCTCATTATTCAGTCTATTAATGCATCACAAATAAGCATTTGTAGCTTTGAATTGTGCAGAATGATGTTAATAGCTTGATGGATAATATTTAATTATCAATAATCAGCATGCATACGAGCCTGAGCCTGCGGATCCACGCCTAAAGATCGATATTATCTGCGCTGCTGAAATGTGCCACGAGGAAATAAACCCCCTGCACATGTTCCTTCCTACCTTCAGCTGTGTCTGAAGGGCCAGTGTGTCATCCTGATTGGCCACCAGTGGCGTGTGTTTTCACTCCGGCCAAAGCTGACCCTGCTCCCGCCCCGGCCCACCGCCACCGAACTCGCCGCTGCAGCACTATCAAATGTCCCACCCCCTTCATACCAGCTGTGTAATGAGAGAGCTCTGAACGGCTCGGCCTTTGAATGTGTGAAGCCAACGCTGACACTCGGCACAGAGGTGACAGACATCGATAGTGCTGGGACCCACGAAAAATGAAAGCAAAGCTGGTGAATGATGGCGCTGCGATGCGACGGCAAGGACGACTGAGGACAGACCCCCTTCAAATAATCAACCACTTGGACAAGAGAGAAGCAGCTGACTTTACAAGAACCCTCACAAAGGGTTTTTTCTGCACGCTGAATTTAAAGGCAGCTGTTAGAGGAATGATGGAGGGAGATTATTAACCGGGATGGAAAGTACATTTACTCACATGCTTGTACTTTACTGGACTGTTTCCATTAACGGCACAAGAAATGAATACAATATTGTTAAAGTTTTGCTCGCAACCTGAAGTTTTAGGGCTGCAATTAATGATCATTTTGATGCAATTCATTCATTAATGGTCTATAAAATGTGAGGATTTCCCAAAGTCCAGGGTAATATCATCCAAGGTCTTGTTTTGTCAGTCAAAAACCTAAAGAAATGTAGTTTATTATCAAATAAGAGAAATAAAATCAGCAAATCCTCGCAAATGAGAAGCTGAAACCAAGAAATATTTTAAATAAACGGACAATTAGTCGACTATTCAACTTAAATCTGTTTGGTTTGTTCGCTTCAGTGGTTAAAAAGGTTGCATTCGACTGGATTTAAATGTTCACATCTCACACTGAACAACAGTTTCTTAACATACTAACACGACTGCATCGACAATACTCAGTGATAAACCTGCTTACGTGACTATTCTGAGCAAAGTTTGTTGAGATAAATCAACATCTTGACTCACTCAGTGAAGCTGAGCAGAGATGACTGCAGCCACAGTTCTGCTGAATCATATCAGGAGCCAAAATGCGTTTTAAGAATTAAATGGACGCCGCTTTTGCCAGACACTTTGGAATGAGAGCGAAGACTCCTGCGAGAGACGGAGGAAAGAGGAGACGAGGAGAGCGCTCTGAACCTCTGTTTGTTGCACATCATTCAATCAAGCGAACCACAGTCGATCGTTGGGCCTGTTTTGGCACCGCGCTTTGGTGCAGCACTTTACAAACTGCACTACGCCAAACCCAGATCTGCCCTGCGGTCTGCTGATGGCTACAGGGATTCAATCAGCTGAGGGGAAGAGTCAAGAGAACATGTTAAGCACCTGCTGCATTAAAAATATAGAGTATTTCAACTTATATTTCAATTATCTTTATGTACAAAATGACCATTAAATGTACCAATTAATGAGTCTGCGGCTCATCAGCTCTCAACTGTTTGCAGTTATGCAATGCTTCATCCTGATCCTTACAAGATTTTAATTAATATGGCAGTGAAGGAACCAGGGAGTGATTAACTTTGATCACAAACTGAATAAGAATTAGCCTTGGCATCAGTGCAGAGACATCTTGCAGAGTTTCACAGTACATGCTGAAGGACAGGGACACTTCGCATACAGTGCAGAGGGAGAGTGTAAGATCACGAGCTACTGCAAACCACAGCTAACCTGTTAAACCACACATATCGCTCTCTGCCACCAGCGACGTTACTCAGCACTAAACGCAGCCTCAAATATCTGCACGGCTTTAATCAACCAGCGGGGAGCACTGCCAAAACGTCATCTGTGCGGGCCGTGTTTGCTGTCTCCTGTTGGCCTGAGAGTCTGAGGCCACCAGCAGAGTCATCATTCACCGCTCTTTGCCCAGTGACAACCACTCCCCCCACTCCAGCCCAGATCAAGCCACTCCAGACGCAGCCATGAGCTATTTCCTGATGTACAGATCTATATTTAAAGACAAGTGGGCAGCAAACTCAGAGAGAGAGTGACCAGCAGTTGTGCAAAGGCAAGAAACTTCAACGCTACGATGCTGCAGGCAACAGCCGAAGCATGAAGGCAATAAGCAAAAATGTTTGTTTATCAATCACTACTCAGTACTGTAAGACAACAGAGGTAAACAAAGGAGTGGAATCAGTCCAATGTTATTCAAAGCAAACACAGAAGATACACAAGAATATAGAAGATACAAGACAAACATTACAAGGTAATCTCACCTTTACTGCAACATTGAATCATACTTGTTTTTCAGCCATGCTCTAGTTTTGTCCTTGCTTTGTTTCTAGATATCTGCCTGCACACCAGTACAACCGAGGTCCATGAGAGGCGCTCACAGCACTAAAAAAATAAAGTTTTAAAAAATCCAACATGCAATGTCTTCCCAAAAAATACGTCCTAGTTACTCTGAAGTACGGAGGGACGGTCCTGAATGTGTGTACAGCACTGATGTTGACTTGGCCAACTCAGGTACGACGGCAACTACAGCAATCTGAACCCAAGATAAAGTTTTTTCTGTGATATAATTGCAAAACACAGATGGAAAGGATGCCGATATAACTACATCATGGCGCTGAATTGTAAAAAGCATGAATTCATGCTTTGTCAGGTCTGCTGGCAAGATGATGAGCAAACAACTTCTAAAATGTCTGTTTTCTGAATGGACTTTGGTTTGATCAGCGCTATGCTATGCTAAACATTCAATCATGACGTCACAGTTAACAATCCCATTACTGCTCTGTTACTTTGACATTCGAGGGTCAGCTTGGTCGTCGTCTTCCTGAAGTTTGATGGACGGTCGATATCAGGTTAGCGTGTTCAGCGGAGCAGCTGGTGCAGAACATGTTAGCTTGTAGCAGTGGCTGCAGTTCGTAAGCTAGTCACCAAATGAGGGCTAGGTGTTGGACATTTTCTTCAGGTTGAGATGAAAAATGTTCAACTTTCCATAAAACACTGCAGTCATTTTACCCAGCCGGCCAATCAGAGTGGAGCAGAGGCGGGACAAAAAGAGCAACACTTCAAACTTTGTCCTGCTAACACAAAACTACGCCTGAAACTGGAGGCTACAAAAACCCAAATCTCTTTTTCTTTCTCTGCCTCCGTTAATTAAACATAAAATATTTGCAATATAAGATAACAAAAGACAATAACAAGCAATGTAACTAATTATGTTTGCTACAGAGGTATTTATATCAAGCAGCAGTATGTCAGCATTGTCCTTAGCATGTTAGCATGCTGACATTAGCACCTAGCTCAAAGCACGGCTGCTAGCGTGACTGTAGACAAAACTGAAGACCTGAACAATTAAAAACTACTACATCTGCTTGATGAGACACATGTGTTTACAACATATTACTGTGAATTTACCATTTAACCACCCAATCATTACGCTTTAAGATAAGTGACTTATTTTGAGTTACGTAAAATGAGTAATGTTATTATTGTATGCAAAATGAAAAACAGAGGCGGGATCAAATCTCTGGAAAGGAGGACATACCTCAGTGTGCACAGCCTCCCACTCTCTGCCTCTTCTTGCTCAGACATTAAGTGGGACAATAATCAATACCTGCACTCAATGCTGAAATGTCTTATTTCTACAACAGCGAAGCTGAAAGGTGTCAGGTGTGCACAGCCAGCCAAACAGCCGCTTAAAGCCTTCAATTTGTGGAAATCCCGTGCAGCACCATTACTTTACTCTCCCCAGCAGCCGATTGCTGCTGAGTCATTACTATGTGACCTTATCCACCTCCAGCTCCTGTTTGAACTTGAATCTCACACTCTTTCACATGCTCACAGATGACCTACAGAGCCTCTCATCTTTCCACCGAGCAAGAAGTCAAAGCTCGTCCTGTTGTAGAGGAGAAACACCGCAGCGCACTATTAATATACTACAACCGAGGAGCCACCGCCTGCGGAGCGGTGCTGCTCCACCTGCACACAATGAAGACGTCTCTGCAGCCCTGCACCCACAGACAGCTCCGTGCCTGCCGGGACACACTCCGAAGCATCCCCTAACACGGCTGCATGTCTCAGTTTGAGCATAACCCTCAACGCTACAAGCCCTCAGCTCAGGCACATGCTGCTCTTTGTTGGTACCCAAACAGCGACTCAGCATCCTTTTGATGCCAGTGCGTAGTTGCCCACTCAAAAGTCAACGCGTCAACGTTTGCGCGTCTAACCACCGCGATCGTCGCCTTACCTGCGATTTCAGAGAGCAGTCCAGGTGGAAAAACGAGGAGCAAAGGATACTGCTGGCTATACACGGCGGCAGCAGCGATTCTGGTCCATACCGTAACGTAGTGAAGACACGCCGCGCTGCCTGCTGGATCTGCGAAGGATGCTCGGCTCCGATGACCACGTGACTGTGGAGGACAACCTGCCTCTCTGAAGGCGCTGGTGGATGAACAACAACATGCTGTCCAAACAGGGGGTGCTTTGTCTCAGGAAGGAAGGTGGGTGCAGTATTAAGCCACCAGCCTTCATCATCATCATCATCATCATCATCATCGTGAGGATTATTATTAGTGATAGTATCAGTAGTAGTAGTGGTGGTTGTAGCCGAGTAGCACTAGTTATGCAAGAAGTAGTACAAGTGGTTGTAGTATTTGTAACAGGATAAACAAAACAGGAGTACTGGTGGATGCATCTCATCTCACGTGTGTGTGTGTGTGTGTGTGTGTGTGTGTGTGTGTGTGTGTGTGTGTGTGTGTGTGTGTGTGTGTGTGTAAAGCAGGTTGAATCATGATGGAAATATAAAAGCCTACATTACATGAAAAACAAGAAAAAAAATAGTCTGCATGAACAGAGAAATTAAGATAAGATAAGATAAGATAAGATAAGATAAAATAAAACTTTATTGATTTCAGATGATAAAGGAGAATCCAGAATTAAATCAACTGTATATATACGTTATATATATATATGAGTATCAGAGTATTATTGTCTTGATAAAGGACGGATCAGTTTCTCAAAGGACAAATGTTTGAATTGCACGAGTCAGATATGGATAATAAAATACTTGTGCTATTACACCTTTGAAAAATGTATAGTGAAAAATATATAATATTGCAGTAGATCTTAAAACATAAATAAGAGCAGTGCAGGCAGCAGGTTTGTGATGCTGTGATGTGAAACAGCTTCAGTGCTCCGTTAAATGATGCTGGAGTTAAACAGCCTGACAGCTGTTGGACTGAAGGACACGTTCCCTCTCACACAGTGGATGCAGCAATCTGTTGCTGAAAGAGCCGCCTCTCATGCGGGGGGTGAGGCGGGTTGTCACCCCTCAAATTGATTAATTAATCTCACTCAGTATTACATCTTTATTATTGAGGCTTAAGACAAGTGGAATTACTGCCAGTGCGTGGCAGTGCAGACACAGACACACAGCGCTGATAAGGCTGGATGCTTTAAGGTCCCAGAAAATACAACCAAACACAGACACGTGCAATAAATACAGAAAACACAACCGAAGCGGCGCAGACGACAGACACAGCTTGTGTTCTGCAGCATCTTTCTAAACGAATGAGTCGCTGCAGTTAATCCAACTTTAACTTTGGCTGCAATTTCTGAGCTAATTAAACTGCTTATGTGGTCATTGTGTGGATAATGTCTTTCTCTTGAAACCACACGTGCAGACAGTTCTGACCGCTTTGGTTCTCCACAGCTGTCAAACTTACAAACATTTGTGTTAAATGAAGAGGAAAATTAATTCTTTATTATTACTAATTGATCTGAATCCTGTGTGAACCTGAAACACTCTACAGTGCTGCTTCAAAAGAATCAAACCTCCAGCTCAGAAATCTTCACATTCACAGTCTTTTTCTTCCACACAGACAAATAAATAAACAACTTTTCCTCTTTTTCATGAAGTATTTATACTTCAAATGGATTCTTTACGATGCTAACAGAGGTTAACAGCATGGCTTGCCCTCTACCGGCCGTAAAGGACCAAACAGTCAATCGAAAACTAAGAATGAACGACTCAAAGGTTTCATTCATTAAACCTTAAAAAATTATTTAGAAATCTAAGTTTAAGAGTCTATATTCAATCTTTCATCAGCCGATATCACCTTTGTTGTATTGCTCCAACTGGAAGAGACAGCTGTCCACAGTCAGTTGTCCTCAAGTCTAAATGCATCTTGATGTTCACCAGGTGCTGTAAACTTAGCACGGATGCGGTTTGACTGAACTACATGAAATATTGTTTAGAGTGACATCTCTGTTATCTTTTGGAGGAGATTTATTGCCGGTGAAGTTTATACAAAGGAAACCACAGTATGGCAGCTGTACAGTTACATCAATCTGTGTGAGTTATAGGAATACAGCTGGCAGTGAAGAGCCCTGGAACACCTTTAGATCATCGAGAGGAAAGTCTAGAGAAACCTTTTCTGACTCAAAAATGGCGCAGAAATGACAGCTTTCAATAAGTTTACAGAAGCAACTTCAGAGCTTCACAGAGAAGACACACATCTAATTTACCAAGCATGCATGTTTTGAATGTATGCTGAGGCACAGTTAAGTTAAACACAGAGAGAGGACAGTCTGCGCCTTCCTGCTTTCAACTACAGATGTGCCAATATGCAACATGGGTTTACTCCACTAGAGGGAGCCATAACTTTACATATAAAAAGGCTTCAGGAGTTTCAAGCATGATGTACAATGCCTCAGCATTATTCCTAAAAAGTCATACTGTACTGTCGGAGTCTCCTTTGGAATCGGAAGAATAAAGCTTCCCAGAGAGAAAAAACAAGCATTAATGTTAGTTTTTATTTTATCAAAAGTGATGACAGAACATTTTTTGATTATTCTTCAGAGCGTTTCAAATGGTCGCCATACCATATCCTGTGAAGACAGGAAGACAGATCATGTGTCTGTACAATGGTGTCCGGAAACCCTGTTAATGCTTAAAGTCTGATGACGTTTGAGTGTGCAGGACAGACGTTTCACAGCTGGAGGATCATCCGAATGGAACATTTTCCACTGTCATTAAAGGCAGAGAGAGAGAGAGAGAGAGAACATGCTGCATCACTTATTGTGTTCAGATTTCCTGCTGTGAATTCCTTTCAATGTGACGATGAAGATGAATTCACCCTCCCCTGCAGCAGCACCAGTTTAACAAGATGAGCGCCGTCTGAACATTGTTCCGCTCTCAAACATGGAGGCAGAGGGCGGGATTTAAGGCCAGAGAAGGAATGGTTGTCGCTCAGCAGCTGTGAAACTGAGTCAGCTGTGCAACAAGCTGCACACAAACCTTCTCACAGCACATTTGAGGATCTTACAGGGAATGTAATCACTCGCTTTGAGCTTGTTTCCGAATGCGACCTCAGCTCTTCCAGGATGTTTCATCTGCCTCTGTCAGTACCTGAGGGTCACGGCTTGAGGCCCAGGGGCAAAGCTGTTTGTCAGGTGATTACAGGTCTCCCAAAGAGAAAGAACACGTCAACACCACCAGTCGTTTATTTCACTTTGTTCAACACCTTTCTTCCTCTGACAAATTCAGTGACAGCTCATCCGTATTTGAAAGTACTGCTGCACGACTTCACCGAGGGTGGAAAAGCTGCTGTGTCCATAAAAACAAACTGCGACACAGTCTAGTGAAAACAGTTAGTGAATAAATCTTGATGTGCATGAAGGTCCACCGACGCTTCGGCTCCTCTGAGGAGACCAAACGTCAGATCTGAGGAGACTATAATGTCCCTGAAATTAATGCATGAATCAAACATGAACGCTACTTCCAGCATGTTTTCCTCGTTGTTTTTAAGGTTTAACTGGTGCTGTTTGCCTTCTTCTTCTTCTTCTCCTCCCGCACTGGTTTAATGGCACCCAACTGGAGACTTAGTGCCACCAGCTGTATAAAGCATGTACCATGAATGAAGGCTCACCACAGCGGCCCGGGTTCGACCCCAGCTCGAGTCCCTTTGCTGCATGTCGTCTTCTCTGCGTCCTGCCTCCAGCTGTGAGTGGAAACCTGGTTATAGTGACCAACCCACAGATAATTATCTCTAGCTCTCATCAACGCTGGAGCCTTTCAACCAATTGTAGATCATTGTTTTGATTTCTCCTCTGATCAGCATTGTTTCCAGATGGAGTCGGCAGCTGTTTTCAGTGAAAAAGCTCAGTAATAAGTTGACTGTACTTAGTTATTCCACCACTGGAAATGCAACACGTGTGGATAAACCGGAAAATAAAAAACAAAACAACAGAACAAAAGTGTTCTACATGCCAATGTGCCACAAGAGGGGACTCTCTAAAAGACGTCCACCGCGTAGAAATGTCATGAAACAGCTTCTCCAGTGGTTATAATCTCATATGAAATCAGTCAGTTCCTCCCTCTCATTCTTCTCTGCTTCCTGTGGAATTTGATGGAGTCTATTAATTTATTTTGTGTGCAGATTTCCTGTCTGATAAGCAAGTCTCAGCTCGCTCCTCCGCTTTCCCACTGTACCAGCTGCCAAACTGCATCTTTATGTGTCATTGCATCTTGATGAACTGCTGTGTGTTACCTGGAAGGTGGTTCATCAGCACCGTTTGCATGCTAACTGTTTCCAAATTACAAAGTATAAAAAACCAATGAGGTTCCTTGAGTTGTAACATGAATTATTCACTGTTTGCAGGGTAATTGGTATGAGGCCAGTCGTAGTATTAGTAAGATGGGGAAAGTATTGCATATTTCCTTTAAGAGCACAGTGCTCTATGTAGGTGAATTGTAAATGATTTGTTGAGAGTAATGCCAGTGCATGCCCGTGCTAGAAAATGGTGAAGCCAAAGCAGACATTTTGAAAGGAAGTTGGCAGGATCGGGCCTGCAAATGTGCAGATGATGAAAAGCATGCCCCATGGGAGCCTGGTTCAACAGAGCTGAACATCTTAAAGGAACAGTCCAACAGTTCAGATGAATTATGAGCCATCATGTCGGTCTAAAGCACGGCGAAAGAAAAGAGTGTACTAGACTCTGATCTTAAGTGAGGAAAAACAGACAAAGACTTTGTGGCTAAATATATTGTCATTAAATCAAACCAAACCGCTGGAAAACTATGTGAAGAAGAAGCTCGGAGACAATGACCCCACCCACAACAAGCAGAGGACAAGCACCCCCTGAGAAGTGAAGGGGAATGCTGTGGTGAGCCGCACAATGCAGGGAGGTGAACAGTAGAAGAAACATAATACAACTTATGACTTAGCAAACAACATCTGTGTTGCCTCAGCTTCCACGAAGACACAAAGGGTTTGATAAGTCTCACAGCAGCACCCTGCTGCTGAGTCGTGTACCTTTGTTATTAGCACAGCTACATCACACTAGACCACGTGGAAGCCCGCATTTCCCTCTGGAGCGCTTCAAGTCATTAAACAATGCATGTGGGCTGGTCTTAATTCTTATGTCTTTTGTGTTGCAACAGTAACACTGTCCCATTGTACAGGAATATACAGTGAAGAGGAGGGTAAAATAGAGATTTAATTGATGTTGTTAAATGATTAATGTTCTAAAAAATTAAAAAAGATGTCTCTCTTTTTGTGAACTGGTTGGAGGTTAAAGAAAAAGTAGAAAAATGTTTTTTATTAAACTTCAAACCAGTGAAATATGACCAGAACGTATATGGTCCCTTTAAATTTCTCATTGCGTCCATAAAGTAGCTGCTGTTATTAGTCCAGGCTTAAGCAGAAACATTTGTTGACCTCTCCATTTTATGAGTGAACCCAGATTGTCGGGGACATTGATGACAAACGCTGAACGCTACTTTAAAGTGCAACTTTTTCCCCACATGTGAGCCATACATCAAGACCTGCTGCATTTTGACAGTTTTAACTGGGACAGCAGTATAAAGGCCTAACTCCTGCGTAAACACAAACCCAGACACATCGACAAGGAGGAAAACATGGCCTGCTGCCAGAGAGGAACTGTGTAAACAGTGTCAAACTAACCCCCATCCAAATGATGTTGTGCACGGTGTGGCACAGCCTCCCGTATCTGCTCTGGCTAAACACGGAGTTGAATTACGAGCCTGCAGCAGCCTCAGAACAACTTGCATTGTCACGTCCTAGTGCTGAGAAGAATAAAAAAAGAACCGACACGTGAAGCTGTCACACAAAGGCTGCTGCCTTCAAACACAGGAGGTGCCGCCATGCCCTTAAAACGGACTTTACACTACATCCTACACACACACCCCACACTAACCTCAAACTCTCCAGCTGCACATGTTGGTGATTCAGCAGTTAAACTCCACTTTATAGGGGGTAAACTGATTCAACCTTCACCAGACTGGGGGAGTCCCAGCACAGGCCCCTGCTCCTCCAGGAAACCAGCATAATTGGCTCAGCCTTTGAGTCTAATGTGGTGAACAGATCAGAGCACCGAGGTCATCGTGGAGCATTCGTCATTGGATAGGCAGCTTTCTTCTTCACTCTCTCTGATCCCTCCTTCCTGGCACGTGTAAATTCTCATTATTGTTTCAAAAGTTTTGACTGCGCAAACTCAAAGTACGTAAAAAAAAAAAAATGTGCACGAGTTGAAATATGATCTGCAATCAGACGAAAGGCTTCTGAAGGCAGTCGCCGGGTTTGAAGACAGCAGCAGCATAATTCATCTTTTTTAATACAACAAAAATGTTCTGAGAAAAAAAAAAAACTAAATACAACAGAGCTTGTCAGTTTGGAGTTATAGTATCGCTACAGGCAGGCTGTAATGCAGGCTGTGGTGGGATAACACTACCCAGCTCCTGTACTGTAAAGGGAGAAAAAGCAAGTTCAGATGTTTGAAGGTTGAAAACACGTCCACTGTGTCTGTCGACGGATAAAAGAAAATTGAACACAGCTTGAAAAAAGGGTACAATCTGAAGGCATGAGAATATGTATCATCTACATTCAGACTCCATAAAAAGGAGACCTCCAGAAGAAAAGGCTGCGTTCAGGCGTAATGAACTGTACGTATCAAAGAAGTGCTTCTTAAGAAGCATGGAGGGTTTTTCCAGTGTTACAGCCAACTGGCCAGTATTGGTCTTATAAACCACAAATGATGTGTTGATTCCTCAGTTTTGATTTTAATATGTACAATATATGAGCCACAGTGCATCGATCGTGTAGCACAGAGTACAGAATGTTCAAGATTCAGTTAGCGTCTAACTCCAGAGCATCCACTTACTTCTGTTATACTTTTATTGTTCAAAATGCACCATTTTAACATCATCATGAAAGCTGTCATTATCACATACTTGTGTACATAACAAACCACTATTTACCTTTATTTGTAAAGCTTTGTTGTTCTTGTTCTTAGCTGTTACGTCTGTAAGAACATTGAGAGAAATGAAAAAACCAGTCAGATTTCTCGCATGTGTACACATACTTTGCCAGTAAAGCTGATACTGATCCTGTGGGTTTGGACAATTGTTGGCTGCACAGCAAGAGTTTACACTAACTGCCCTGCCAGGAGGACAGAGGTATTGAATAGGATAAGAAGAACTTATACATATGGGGGCCTTTTCTGTTGTGCACATACATGCAGTCATGGATATGCATGCAAAAAGGATTAGCTTTGTCCTGCAGATGCCATACATCTATATTTATATATGTACAGTACATGTGTAGATTACTGTTTGTGCATTGGCGTGTGCATATCTGCATGCATGTATGTTTTAAAGTTTGTATATGATAATCATTTAGATGTTGGGAGGATAGACATCTGTACTGATTACTAATGTTTGTTATCACTATTTCTTAGGGATGAAGAAGAGGTTTTGGAAAAAGGAACAGTCCTTCAAAACATGCTTTTGTGGTATATAAAAGTTTCTGTTATGCGTGTATCTGTGAAGACGCTCCTGCAAAGATTTAATGGAGGATGAGGTATGGTGGCCAAATCAGGTTAGGCTTGTAAACTGAAGAACGTGGCTTCACTCCAAACTCATTCCGGCAGAACTCACATCAGCTGGGAGCACACCAACAATTCAGATGTTGGCTTCCATCACAAAATGACGATGAAGGTAATTTCGCTGCAAAACAGCAGACCTGCTGTGTAAACGTCTGAAACGACACCTAAGAAAAGTTCATGTGAGCAGAAATCATTCACGAGGAGAGCGCTGACATTTCGACTTATACATCTCATTGATCTGGATTCAAGATAAAACAGCTTGCTGAGCTTCTCTCTCTTTACAAGTCAGTACAAGACGAGGAAAGTGTAGTCCATGAATTATCAGCGAGCAAACTCAACACATCATCGATGCCTCGAAGGTACAAGAAAAAAAAGATGACAAGACACACACACACACACACACAGATCACTGTAGGCAGATTTGAGGCAGGCAAACACTTCTTACCTGCACCAACTACAACCTGACATGGTTGAATAAATAACTTTTTGAAGAGCTGTCATTACTCACCTATCAGCTATTTGTAACATTACCTGCCTGAGGTTAGCTTTCCTTCTCCATCTCTCAGCTCTGCAGTGAGGACGAGCCGTTCTGCTATAAGGCTCCTGTATACAGTGAGGGGTGTCTGCACAGGCATGCAGCAGGCATGTTGCAAAGAACACTTCAAGGCAAACAGATACTGTTGTCAGAGGAGTCAAGGGAGGTTGAGGTGATAACTTTCTTGCCGCTGCTCTCCCGAACACCTTCTTTTGTTTTGTACAACCGTGATTTACTGGCATGCTGAGGCTGAGGGGCAGTTTCAAGCTCCCGTTTCAGTCTTGCCTGCTGTTGACAAACGCGTCACACGAGTTGCCTTTTGCACTGACGGTGTTTTTATTGCACAAAGGTGTCTTTGTAACTTCGCATTGTGAAAATGCTTCACATAGATTTTCTAAACCATGTCTCTTTTTTTCTTCTTTCCAAAGGGAATTATACATCTTTCCTCTTGACTCATAGACCTCAGAGTGATAAATTACACTGGTACATTCCAGTTTGGGCTGGAGGAGACCCCCACTCACCAGACGCACAGGGGTGGTTTACCCATCTGTAGAAGCAACTGGAATATGTGGGCCATTACTTTTTTCCCCCCTCGGCTGTGGAAAAAAAAGGCTCACATCCTAATAAAAGTGTGACATCACCAGAGTGCCTGCATTTGTTTTATACCTAGTGATTATCCCTGTGTTGCGGACTGTAACTTTCTCACAAGAAAATAGGCTCCAGCTTCTCCCCCTTTCTCTTTAAAAATTCTCAGTCTTTCTTTCAGTGTGGAGACGTTTTATTTCAGCGCTATCAGAACTGCATGTCCGTCAGTGGAATGTGAATAAAGAAATGTTTATTGAACAAAATGTGTGGAAACATATCTCATTGTACAACCACTGAAGTGATGAAGGAGGGTTGTAGCCAGACGCAACACAGTAGCCCAAGGTGTAATTTTATTACATTTGCCCAGAATTTCCCATATTCATATTCCCAGGGTCTATGAAGTTCACTCGACCTCACCCTCAGTGCATTGTAAGAAGAGAAGGCTTTATTACCCAAACTCTATGAGGCCTGGAGCTTTTCTGCCTCCGTATGCAGAATTGCTCCCCGGCTTGTGGTCACAGGGGTTTGGATGAAACCTTCTCGTGCTATTACACCAAATACTCCTAATTGGAGCAGCGCTCTGCTCAGAGAATGGTTTAAAATGGATGCGAAAGTTCAAATCGCTCATATTGCTGAGATGAAATGGAATGTATGATCGTGTAAAACCAGTTCTGGTATTTAAGAGGGTCCGTCCCACTGTTGATAGCTGGGCTCATACAATAGGTGGGTGGAGTAAGTTCTGCCTTTTTTTCTTCTTTTTTTCTTACCTGATAATGAACTTGGATACATTTCTGCACCCAAGCACATCATGATGGCAAGATTGAGCTCTGTCAGCGTCATCATGGGGATATATCTCCAGGATTAAAGAAGACCATGTCATTCTCAGTAGGTGGACAGTAAAATCAGTCCTCAGCCTGTCCCCAAGAGCTCTGACATCCAGATGGACCTCAGTGTAGAGCTAAAAGGAGCCAGTTGAGTTGGTTGGGACTGTCGTATGCTCGTCCAACTGAGAGGAGACTCAGCGATACGGCTCACAACACGGTGGAGAGATTATGGTATATATTCAACCTGGCCCCAGGAAGCCTTGGGATCCCCCGGGAGGGGCTGGAAGAAGTGACTAGGAAGACGAGAATGTGGACCTACTTATCATGACAAAGAACACAATAAGAGAAAATGGTTGGATACTGATTCACACACATTTTAACTCAGTCTTAACCTGCACACAGTTCATCACTGTTCATCTTGTCATATCTGAGAAACATATTGGACACATGCATTAAGACATACAGACGCCACCAATGGATTTTCCCGTGGGTGGAGAGCAAATGCAAACGTTACTTTAGGGGCTCGAGGACACATGAAATAACATGATGAGCACTGCTGAAATAATAAAGGAACTATGTTGTTATAATATGAGTGATTTGAAGAAGTGTCCTGTTGCGACGTGGAGTCACAGACTTTCCCTGATCTGTTCGTATCTTCACATCTATTGTGTCCTTTAAACTCTTCCTGTATGGCTAATTCCTCCGTGCCTTTGGGACATACTGTGTCATATTAAGCTGAAATGTAACCTATGAACTCAAATATTTCTTCATCTCTTCAAGTCTGAGGCCCCATCAAACATCAGCACACACACAGCAGAGCTGCCTGCCAGTTTCCAATCAGTTTGACAGCCGAGCTGCAAGCCCCGAGGACATGCAAAGTGCTTTAAGCCTATATAAAGCCTGAGCTGCACTCACAAACATTCAAGTTCTATCCTGCTCCATGTGAAAGGCTTCTAGCATGATGCCTTGGCTGGAAAAACGAAGGCTTTGCTGTTTTTTTTTCATATTTCTTTAAGCTCAAGTGGAACTTTTGCAAGAGGAAAGATAGGAAGGTCCCAAAAAAAAAAAAACACTGATTCATTAAGGATCATGAGAATCCTCATCAGATTTCATTGAAATCAAGATACCTTATCCTCTAAATCAGTGGGAATCAAACTCTCGCAAACATGAATGTTTAGCAACTGTTAAGATGCAACGTGCTGGACCTGCTGACTAATGTGTCCTAATAATCTAGTCTACAGCAATGCTAGCAGCTATAATTAGGCACCATGCTGCTTAGAGCTAAGTGCTAACAACAGCAATGCTAACACACTCCCAATGACTGCTAACCTACTGATCTTTGGTAGTAATGTTGGTAACATTTGATATTTAGGCTGATGGGGATATCATTAGTTTTGCAAATATTTTGTCATAAAGCAAAAGTTTTTGGACAAATTGGATGAATTTGGATGGATGTCAGATGGCAGTGATGATGAAAGCTTCTTAGCTATTAGCATCCAGACTCCACCACATGTTTGTCCTCGCAGCTCATCCAGGTTAGCATGTTTCAAACTGAAATAACGCTCGAGACTTTTTAGCGCTGCAGCTCCTCCTCAAAAACAAATGCAGACACACTGGCTTGCCTTTTATTTCAGCAGCAATAGTAATTGTTAGTCCACATCTCTTGGACAGCGGCACACTCCACCACTTCCTCTACTTTTCTTGTCTTGTCACAGTGAAGCACTGATTTGACATCAGCCGCTACTTGCGTGTTGCATTAACGAACCACTCAGAGGACCATGTTAATGTTATTTTCTTTATCGCTGAAATAAAATAATTGCCTTTCTGTATTTATGAATTGCCTCATGATGAAATGGTCTCGTGGGCCATATACAGCCCGGAGGCTGGAGTTTCCCCACCCCTGCACTAAAGAGCTGGATAAGCTCCGGAGAGGTAGTCATAATTTCCCAAACTGTTGCATCTGATGCATGATCTCATGGGAACGCCATCCATAGAGTTAAACCACTGTTTAGCTCTATGGAGATAAACCACTATTTGGAAAGACATTCGAACTACTGAGAACTGAGAAGCCATTTTTAATACAGTCATGATAAAATCTTTCCTCTTCTGTTGCACCAAAATGTTTTATTTTACACTGATTTCTGTCATTTAATGTCATTTATGAGGAAAACCTCTGTATTTTTATTAAGGCTGTCTATACAAAGTAGACATTCAAGATAAAAGGTCTGAGCTGCGCTAGCTGTTAGAGAACTCATCATCAGCTCAAAGTAGCATTGCTGTACAAGGTTTAGTGTCTTCCTGCTCTTCAAAGGAAAACAATGGCTTGAGCCAGTGCAAAGCCATCCGTCCAGGGATCGCATGAAGCCAAAGTGTACACTGTCCAAGTTTAAAAGAGACTCAAAGGAAACCTTAACTGTTCAAACTGTAATTGTAAGAATATTTGAAAGCCATGGCTTACAACGCTGAAATGTGTGAAGTGGCGTTTCTGCCCACCATTTTCCCCTTCTTGTGCCTCTCAGCTCCTCTGTCTGGAAAGTAAACAAATGTCTGAGTCCGGCGCTCAAAGGCAGGACTTCCATCCCCCTCAAAGATAGCTGGCCAATGACTCATGCTCAGTGGCCTCAGTTTTCCTCACATTTTCCACAAGGTGCAAATCATTTCCCCACAACCATGTAAAACCAAATGTACATGTGGTTAGGCTTTAGGCCACTCTGAAAACCTTTACACCACTAATTTTCACTGGTCGTTCCAGTTCAGTACGGTTGTTCCTGATCGTTTAAAGAGGCCGAGCACTGAGAAGCTGAAGCTATTCATCACTAGTGCAACCTCCCATCCTATCTGATGGTAGCTTTGGCAGAATAAGAAGGTATTCCATTACATTTGTAGGCACAGATGATTGGGATTGTAATATTTTCAAGAAATCTTGGATCATGATAGATTTATGTATTGTCATACTGTCTCACCTCATCAGGTCTTAATCTGGGCCAAAATCACCTTCTTTCCACATTGAGTTTAGCAGATTTTCTCAACATCCAAACAAGTCCTTCATCCATTTTGCAGAGAGAAGGCCGGTTCCTTCATTATCTCTCAGTGTAACATCATAAATATGAGGCTGCCATGATGATCTACAGCGCATGACGTGATATACACCCAGAGACTGACACACACTGGGAAAAGGACACAGTTTTCCATAATACTCTGCAGGACTCTCTGAAGTTCATTTATTTCTTTCACCATAAATGAGATCCTCTGCTAACAGCCTGCTTTGGTCCTCCCACATTACTGAGGAAATCCCTTCCCCAGATCGCCTGGAGGAGCTCGCCTCAGACTGTGACTGATGACTGTTGTGTTATGACTTCGTTTGCTCGTTTGTCACCCGACATTCCGATTGGCTGCTCTGTTTGAGAAGGTTGTTGGGACTTGTTCAGAGAGCTGCTCAAGAGTCCATTTAAGAGCATTCATCACCATTACAATGCCAGAACCACGGTGGTCAGGACAAGTGGGAAGGCCAAAGCAAGGTCACATGGACGTTTGGCTTCAGCCAGTTCACAGGTCCGCTTACTTAAAAGGTCTCGAGTGGACACACTGTGTTTATCCTTGAGGTTTTTTTTTTTAGCAGTTTGAAACCTGCATTGTTTACATCCATCTTCACTTGCTCCGGTCTTCTTCCTCCCTGCCTTTCCTGACACATCGCTCCATTTCTTGATGCCTTACCACCACTTTTGGATCAGTACAATATCATGAAACTGTTAAAATGAATGAGTATCACATCAGCTGCATGAGCAAGGACAAAAAACAGGAACCCTCTGTTATAAAAACCTGCTCAATAGCACGACTATTAGTCAAAAACTACACAGGTTAAAGCTGCACTAATCAAAATGTTTAAGTTATCGATGGATCAGAGGCTGTTGAGGAAGCTGTCACTCGTTGAAGCATGACCACAGAGAATTATTACCCGATCCCGCTGTCATTCACAGCTCTGATAAACTTTCTAGTTTCTTTAACTCGCTGTTTTCATTTTTGAAACTTGGTTCTCGTGACCTTTGTTCCCTGCTGCCACTAACAGACCTATCAAGGTTATGTGATTTCTTGGGAAATTCAAAGAGCTAAAGCTAAAAGGAGAGCGAATCATCTGACATTTGCTGGAAACATGACTCCCAGTGACTGCTAATGTGTCTTTGTGACACATTCCTCATGTAATCTTTCTAATGTGAATATTCCACTACACTTATGGGACCCATAACAATGTGTTATTGATGCTGCTTTAACTTTATTTTAATGGCTGTTGATCCCATCAAGTTGCTGCCTTAAACTACAGAATATAATGACTTTCAAAGTCAGTCAAGTAGAGTCAAGCTTATTTTTAACAAATCCCTCTTTATGAATGACATGATTCATTGCTACACCCTATTAATTGACAACATCAAGAGGCAGTAATTGCGATGATTCAGTCAGTGCAAAGCGTTCCCTCGGCCTGTTTTCCTCCGAACGCCGTGCCCTCACGTCAAGAGTTCAGCAGGAAGACTGAGGAAACAATTCATTTCTCTTTGGGGCAAAGCAAGTCACTGCAGCATACAGCGCTCACATGTGGGCAATGAGGAGGGCCCCCGGTGTAGCTTACAAAGTTCCTTTCACTCATGCTTAAAGGAAATGTGCTTTGTGCTATAAACAACATGCCCCAGCAGCCCAGATGAGTTTTGAATTACACAATCAAAGGAGCTAATTAGGTGGGAACACAGAGTCATCCTCAATTACAGTGAGAAAATCAGAATTACACTTTTCCAACAGTGAAGTGTGAAAAAGATTTATAGCAAAAGACTCACTGAAAACATTTATATTGTTTTTAAATTAAAGTAGTAATGCAGCTTTTTGTAATGCAATATTTATCGAGCCCCAGTGGCTCATTTATCCCCATTGGAAAACAGAGGACAAGGATCATGAATCAGGAGGACAGATCTGTCCTAATCTGGCTGATTGATATTACAAGATATTGTATAACTTCTGATGACAGGCACGTGGCTGTTGTATGGCTCACAGAACAGATTTACAACACATAGTACTTCAAAAAATCCTGGCTTAATATTGGAAATGCTTGTTTGTGTTGGACATTTTGTACCTCGGACGTGCATTTTGTTCTGTTAAGAAAATCAGATTTTCTTGTTTCAAGTTGTCTCTGTTATTGTCTCTAGTTTATTGGCCTCGAATGTCTTCTGGGTTTGGGAGGGGGGGGGTTGGAGTGAGATGGCTTTAGCAGATGAGCCAAGACCATGAAAATGCATGTTAGGAAAGAGGGGGAAGTCATCACAGCCTTGGCAGTCAGAGACTCAGGCTCAGTTTTGTGTGGAGGGAGGATTGACGAAGTACAAGTAGGAGATAGCACAGGGGAGATTTTTCCGCTGTAGGAAGTCCACTCATGGCGTACATCCCCTGGGAGGGTCCTGTAGAGGCTGTCTGCCCCTCCAATCAGCTCTTTCAGGAGTTTCACTATCAGTACAACAAAGCACAAGTTTTATGTGATTCTACTGAAGACTGAAGGACTCAAGGTCCAAATACATACATACATCCATAACAAAATCTTCCAATCTTCTAGAAAACTTAGAAATGGTAATTCATGCTTTATCCCAACTCACCTAAACTACACCACCTCTGTTTATTCTAGCATTTGCTGGAAAAAGCTCCTGTTTACGACTGGCCCGAAACACAGCAGCCAGGTTTCTCACTAATGTGAAAGATGGACGGGTTTTCAGCTGAATTCAGACTTAATTTCATAACACTCTGCTTATCACATATGTGGCGGTTGATGGCTTGGCTCCAGCCTACATTATGGACTCCTTACGCTCTGGAATGTAGCCTTAGGTCTGCCAATAAGCTTCTCCACGAACTTCCAGAACATTCAAAGGGTAATCATGCATTTGTGGTAAGAGCCTCCAAACTTTGGAACATCCCGCCTGAAGCTATACGAATAGAGGTTTTTACTTTTTTAATGTAATAATTGCTACAGCATTTTATGCCTTAATAAGACAACCACCAGTAGAGAGATGACAGGAAATGAGAGGAAGCACAGATGGGGAGCGACATGCAACAAAGATTTCCAGCAAGATATCAGCCACGGATGATACCGCTCATCGTCACATCTTGTAATCTTTGAAATTTGTCCATAATGTAAAAACAATAATGAGCACTGAAAGCAATCAGGTGTCTTTCAGAACTGGCTAATATCGTCGACTCAGCACCAAAACTCCTCTTTAATGCTTACTTCAAAAATTCTACTTCTAATTCTTCTCCCTGATGCCCGTTTCTTCTGTTTCATCCTTTATGATCACCTCTAAAGGAGTCGACATAAATAAAGATATTATTGCTATGATTATGATGGTGCAGCTGTGTCAAATATTTACAAAAATGTGGGATATATAGGTCTCTTTTATCTCAGTGCGATGTTTGACAGCATCATATACTCCGATATAAAACACAGAGGTCTGCATTTTAAAATAGGCTCCATGTGCATTCCATCTGCTCCGACATTCCCCCTGTCCAACCCATCGGTTTGGTTTACAAGAAGGTAACAGAAGTAAAAGGAATTCCGTCTTGTGGATTAAAATGTCAGCTTTGAGAAACGTAGCTGGAAACGGTGTTAGTACTTGGTTACTGGCGTCCACTTCGTCCGAGGAATGGCGCTCAGGCTCGCTGATGGTGTGTGAGCTCTGGCTGCGGGGTCTGTTTATTGCAATATTTTGGCAGGCGTAGCCTTGGAGACTTAGACACTGCTAATTATTTCCATTCTCTGTTTCAGTCCAAAGCTGAGGTTATTTGGGATCACATCAAAGAAGCACCCCTATGTCTGTCAATACCATCAGATCCATGTGAACCTATCTGACAAAGGAACACAGCTGTTGCTTGGTTTGTCTGCATGCATCAGCCTATAGACCAAAACTTTAGATTAAAAACAACCTTCAGAAATGCTAAACATACTGTTTAAGAGGCCTGACTTGGCTTCAGCTCTTAATAGTCTTAAGGAAGCTCAAATGGTGAATTGACTGTGTCCAACACCAGCTGCCACAGCCACCTCCGCTGGCTACAGAGACATTTTAACATCATATTAGAGGAGGAGAATGTGTGAAATATGCTGTGACGCAGTTTAGGCACAGACCTAGAACAAAAAAAAAAAGAAAAAAAAGAAAAAGAAGCCAATAGGAGGAGTTCAATACACTGGGAGGAGATGGAGGAGTGAAATGGAAGATGATGCCAGTTGTACCATTGCAGAGTTTTTTGTTAACTACTTCCTTCTACAGCAGCCTCATCAAAATAAAGTCCTCAGACATAAAAATAAGCTCTGCCTTCTTAAAACTCTCCACACCCTCAAACTTGATCTGGCAAATATGGACTCCAGCCCTGCAGGCACATTTTGTACCAAGGCGAAGTTGAGCTTTCAGACTTGCTATAATAAATCAGTACAAGCAGCATGTATGTGTCATGTTTCTTCATCACACAGTGTATGTTAACAATGTATGTAATTAAGCTTTAAAAAGGAAGATATCTTACATTATGAGCATGTGTTGGTTATTTCATGTTTGTAAAGAACTCAGATACCTCAGTCTCCATCCTTCTGGCTACTCTGATATTTCCAACCTTGACCTGATACCCTGTTCCTTCATTCAGCCTGAACAAAAGAGTTTTATTTTCAGTTCAGTCAAAGAACCTAATGAGCATTTGTGATGTATTAAGGCAGGAAGCAGAGCTAGATGATTATCGCCAGCCCCCCTGAAATCTGAATCGAAATAATCCTGCTCTTTTTCTGAGTTTCTCTTAGTGATGACAGTATAATGTTTGTGACTGTGCCTTTATGAAAAAGGAAACCAGAAGCCTTTGAGATGAGTATCACCCAGACAGGAGCTGTACACTGTGCATGCAAGACCTTTGTATTATGCACATTTTAAAAGTTTTTAATGTTACTGTATAGCATCAATGCTGACACTGCTGACATGCCACGATTTGATAACTGTTCACTTTTCTGAACACATGCAGAACTGCGTTCGTCTCTGGCTATGTTTAAAATAGTTCATTCATTTTAGGTCGTTAAAATGGTGAGCTGCCTGTATCCAACATCAGAGCAGCTGCTGCAGTCGCATCTGTTGGTTACAGGGACATTTAAAATCACATTAGAGGAGGAGAATGTGTGAAATATGCTGTGACACAGTTTCAGCACAGTCCTAGACAAAAAAAAAAAAAAAGGCCAATAGGAGGAGTTTAATATACTGGGAGGGGATGGAGGAGTGAAATGGAAGATGATGCCAGTTATGACCTTAGTCCTTTCTATTCTATGCAACAGTAACTTTTCTCATAACAATACTGGCAATAGTACTTTATGGGCAGTAGGATTTTAATGGCATTCAGTATTTTTAGAATCTGTATATAATGTACAAACAAAAGCTGTTTTTCTATTCTGTATCCTGTACAAAATATAGTGCTATCTTGTCTTTTTATTCATTTTTTTTTCAGCGATAAAGAAAATAATAGAAAATACTAGTTATCATATTTTTCCGAGCAGTCCTTGAATGCAACACATACTTTGCGCTTGATAACACGTCATTGCGTCATGGCGTCCGTTAACAAAACGGAAGTAGACAAGAAGCGTCGCATTTTTCTAAAGAAATCGGCAAACGGTTATTTTACCGTTGTAGAAGACGAAGTAAACAGCAGGCCAGTGTGTTTAAAGTTACTTTGTAGGGACGAGCTCAGAGTGATGAAGAAGGCTAATCTCGAGCCTTATTGCAGCTACAAACATGCTAATCTGGATTATCTGAAACGCGCTTGAACAAAGTTAACGCTCTGTGGAGTTTAGATGCCCAACAAGCAGCTTTCACAGACCACATTCTGACAGCCAGTGTTTTGAAGGCAGGTCTGTGGGGCGAGCTAACAGCTAAGACGCTAAAACCTCATTCAGAAGGAGTTTGTGAGCCTTGTTGCTGCTGCAGAGCTGCTAGCATGAGGCAAAGGAAAGTTAGTCTGGAGTAATCCATAGAGATGAAGGAAAACTGTCTGTGGGATTTAGCCTTCATGGTGGACATTACTCAAATCACTCAGAGGTGAACCTCGAGCTCCACCAGCTTCATCATTTAGCTGCAAAGCAACAACCTGCTGCTTTGAGCAGCTCTTTTCAAGACGGACTCTGTTCTGCTTATGGCTAACTGACCCAGATCTTCATCATCATCACTACCATCTGACATCAGGTGCCTGGCCAGAGTGAAGCAGCTCCAGTCAACACAGAGGTTAGTGTGATATATGTTGTCAGTAATTTAGTATGGCCCAGGGGGGGCCAAGGCCACCCTAATAATTGCTGTCCCTTCAAATGAACCCCCTCCTCCCCATCACATACCTACCATCAGCTTCTTAGGTGCTGCCCGGTCATCAGTGACGGGGAGTGACTAAACGTTGGATTGAGAGCAGTGTGGCTTCGAAGTGAAATATTAGATGATTGCACATACTCAAGGTCAGGTGTGGATGAAATTTCTTGGCTTTGGTGATCCCTGACTTTTTCTCTAGTGGCACTGGAAGGCTAAATTTACCGCCTATCTAGCGAATATCTCGATAACTACTGAACAGATTGTACATATTTTTATGGTTCCTAATCAATGTTTGCTAATGACTTTGGTGATCCCTGACTTTTGCTGGACTGTCAGGTGGAGACGTCAGTTTCAGCTGTACGTCGTGTTTAATACCATTTAGCAAATGCTAAACTAAAATGGTGGACATGGTCAAGGATATACTTGCTAAACTTTAGCATGCTAACATGATCGCTGGAAACATGCTAGCATGCTGATGTTAGCATTTAGCTCAAAGCACCACTGTGCCGCTAGCGTGGCTACAGACTTTGTGTTGTTTGGTTGTTGTGCAGAGGTCAGTTAATCTGAGCAGGATCGTCATGTAAACCTTGGTGTAGTCCCATAGCTGGAAATTCTATAATGAGGTACTTTTTTCTGCAGGTTAAACTTTAAGAGAAGATTAGTTTGGTGACATATGGATTGATATCCAGCTGAAAATAGTCCCCAGCAGATGTATACACTTGTGTATTGTTGGTTTTGATCTCTGCGTGCGATTTGTTGACAAACTGCACAGTGTCACCAGCCTTGTCATATCAGAAAATGTCAATCTGTAAATAAACGGTTTCCTGATAGAAACACTGCAGCCCACACAGTCTGCACAAATAGCAAGCTGCACCGCTTGTGAATGCAGAGTAATGCTGTTTACCTCCCAACCAATCAGCTGCAAAGGCGCCTTGTATACAGAGCAGCAGGGGACAAATCATGATTTACACAAAGTGATTCCCAGAGCACCTTCCCTCCCTTTCACAGCCTCTCTTTAATATGACAAAATCTCTGAAACACAGTCAGTCACTGGCGCCGTTCGCGATGCCCTGATTTACCTTTTTTCTCCTCTGTTTCTACAGAAAGTACGACTGATGCTTCCAGTGAGTCTTGTTTCAGGGGGACTCTGAATTGGCTGACCTGGTTTGAGGGCAGGGCCAGCAAGAAAACAGCTGTCTTTCTCATTAACTCTGCTCTGGTCTGTTGAACTGCCCCTCTCTCTCTGCGCACACACACACACACACACCCTGGCTGATGGAAAGCCAATCACCTGATGCTTTTAGCGCCTTCTGAACATGGCACACAGCTGTTTCCTGTCATTAGCTTCAGGATTAGCTGTTTGTGGCAAAGCTTGGGTGGAAAACCTTGCTGTCATTTTAATGAGTCGCACACAAATGAAACTTATTTTAAATGGATATGCAAATAGATTTAAGGTTATATACTTAACTGTGTGTTTGGATAGTTTGGGGAGGTATAATTTAAAGCTAACTGAGGTGTAAACAGCGACTGTGAGCGATCAGAGTGCTTGCGCAGGTTCGCTGATCTCTCTGTTAAGATTTTAAAGTTGTTTGTATCCAGAGCTTATTGTTCCTGATTCGCCACAGCTGAAAGAAACGGTGAAAAATTGCTCCACAGAGAATTTTTCTGCTGCTCTTTTTTTCCTCCTACAGCTGTAATTTTCCCACAGATGAATCAATGGCTTCTCAGGAGTCATTTGAGCAACTTAGAGATTTAAACTACAGTCCTTTGTGTATTTTGACATGAGTGAGTGAGTGAGTGACAGGCTCAAATTGGGAGTTTAATCAACTTTATGTGTTTGCGGCTGAGTCTTGCATCACGTTGGATTTGGCAGTGCGTGGCAGGTTCTGTGTCAGCAATGACAGAAAAATGTCAGGCTCGGCTGAGGATCGTATATTATTGTGCTGTATGTTACGGTCCAGAGTCAGAGCTGTGACCGCAGCCTCATGGATGACACAACATGCATTAGACAAATCTGACAAAGCTCAGTGATCTGAAACATTGCTCTCTAATCAGATGTTAAACGGGCATCAGCGCTGTCGGCGGATTCCATGTTCCCGCCACAAGTCAAAAGGTGTTGACCTCAGATTTCTCTCTAAATTTACACTCTGGATTCTCTATCATGACCACCTACAGTCACGACCACCCACAGTGACTGGCACAGACAGTTTGCATTTTATCTCTCTTTCTACACTCTGCAGCTGAAGAGACAACTCTGATTTTATAAGCAAACGAATCGACAAGAAACCAAAATTTCTTTTCTGCAGTTTCTTTAAAGAAGACAATAGAGTTATAAACTCTATTCTTACTTTTAATTGGCCAGTAAAAAGGGATTCTCAGCTCTCTGTGTGTCTTGTTTGGTGCCCCAGAGACAGCAATAAAACAGCACTTTTATGATCTTGCTTAGCAACCACTTCTGAAGAAAGACAAAAATCAGCCACACTTTCAAAGACACAAAGCCGTTTTTTTTCCCTTATCTGTTCCCTGATCTTTTAGCGCGAGTCAAAGTTGGGATTGTTGCGTTCAGAGGTAACAGGAAAGAATCACTGGAAAGTCTGAGAACTTGTGAACATGGGTGTAGTTCTCCCACAGCCACAAAAGCCTGTGAGAGGATGGTTATGGGAGAGGGCTGACAAAAGGGGGAGGAAAATTAGGCTCGCCAGCATTCTTCTCATTTAAAGCTGTAACTACACAAAAAAGCACTCACGCAGTCTGGGCTGGGTCTGCTTGCTGCTTACAAGGAGGGGTACTCTTGAATTCATGGTGGTGCAGTGATAACCTGAGCATTTTTTTTCCCCTTTTCATCCTTTTTCCCCTCGCTTTGGGCACAAGGAAGGCTCATGTCTTTCTTATAGACATGATGAGCTTTGTGCATTTAAGGACTTTCCTTTTTCTGGTCGTCTCCGTGGCTCAGGTTTTGATTGTCACATGTCAAGATGGAAACAGCGGTAAGTGAACCCCTCTGCTGTTTATTTTAACACCTAATTGCTGTTTGGTGTAATGTGTGACGCTGGCTGATGGTTGCTTTTCCAACAGTTGCTGCACTTTTTTTGTTCGGGCTTGTACAAGCAGTTGGGTTAAGTTGGACAAGTTCTCTTTTATTTTACAAGTGTTTTAAGCCGTTGACTACTTTAAATGTGCTCTGGACTGAGGCAGAAGTTACTTTAATAACCCACATTTGTCAGAAGTACAAGCGTCCTGTGTGGACTTGTTGTGCCACAGTGAATTCTCATTGTACATGACATCTTCATCTGCTCTCTTGTTTTGTTAAGAATTGCTGTTTTCTCCTGGATAGCAGCTGAAAATCTAGTGACTAGATGGAACATGTAAGTAAGAGCTCTGCTGGAGCTGATTGAGACAAACCTGACGTGGTTATTAGAGACTCTGCCTGGCTTTCAGAGGGTTTAAAAGAGATGAGAGTTACTGTTGTGTGGATTATCTGCAATTGGCAAAGGAGCCGTGCATGTCAGGAAACAGTCCCGCGGCCATCTGTCAGTGATTGTAAGTGATGTCACCCTCAGGCACTAAAACTGTGCAGCGGAGGGAAATGAGCACCTTTGCGGTTTTGCATTACCGCTGCACTGCTCCGCCACTTTGGAACATTCATTAAGCGTTACCACAACCGTCCTCTTCCCCTTCGGACGACGTTGTACATCTGCAAAAAGAGTTACAGCGGCAGAGCTCACGCGGCACTGAGGGAACACGGGCTGCACGTTAATTCAGAGCAGATGTGGGGAGACGTGAGAGGGGGAGATGCTGCCGGATAGTTTGAGTCACTCGGTGGACAGCGGGGCTGCTGATGTCTTCAGCTGGCAGCGCCGAGAGCTGGAACACCTGAGAGCTCTTGTTTTACTCGAACTGCGCCTGCTCCTGTAGTGTTTGATGTCTCGTGTCGTCACCGGGGCTGTGTTGTTTCTGCGCATGATGTCACGGGGCCACTTTGTGCACTGGAAAGTTCATGTGATGGGCCCCTGATGGAGTGTGGCACAGACAGCGTTGTTTATTTTCTCAGAGCCGTCATTCCCTCTGGATAATTTAAGTTTTTCTTTCATTATGTCATTAACTAAAATGGGTTGGCTTTACTCTTTGAGTTCGTTTTCACACCAAGCAGAGGCGGCGTGTGTTAATGTGGCACCAGATAGAGCGCCACCCTGTGGTGGATGCAGCATAGGGCCCAAAACATGTCTCAAGCACAGCTGTGCTTCAGTAAGATTGAACACTAATAATAATAATGATGGCAACACTGCAGTTAAATTCATTGTTATTGAATTATAGGGACACAGATTTAAAAGGGATGCTTCACCTGAACATGAAAGACCCTCTGAAGCTCAGGCAGAGGTGTTTTATACAGATGCATGTTTGTCTTCTGAGATGCTCTGCGTTGAGCAGTGTCCTCGTTGAGGAGCTGTCTCTGTCCATATTTGTCCATGTGAGGCAGCACAGCGATCTTGCAGGCTTCTTTCCGTGGAATGGCGGTGGGTGAGGCGATTGCTTTTCGACCAAATAAAAACAGCGGAAAGTTCACGGTTTTTGTGGACTCAGGGAAAATGTGGTTCACCAGCACTTTGAGACAATGCACGTGTGTGTCTGCAGGGGCTTTCAAGACTCCACACAGTGACCCGTTAGTGGATGAAATGTTGACATTTTACACTCCAGCTTTGTTTGTATAGCGAATGCTTGAATAGGAAAGCTGCCACTCAACAATAAGGAGCTGTAACACCACAAATAAGGTCAAACCTGAGCCACTCACAGCTTTGAGAAGCTCTGGATATCGCATATGGCCATGGCTGCAGTCACCAGTGTTGCTCCATTTAATTGGGACTTTTATATGGAAAATTGCAACTTCAAATTGAGTGTGGTTGAATGTTGATGAAACTGCATAATTGCAAGCAGACTCATTCTCTCAGTCAGCTATCGACACCGTTTTTTAAGCCTCTTCTGAAAAATACAAAGAAGTCAACAAAAGTCGGCGTTGAGGTCATTGGAAAGATTTCTGAGGGACCAGATTTTGGTGGAATTTACAAAATCACAAATGGTCCTTTGAAGGCCGAAAACACATTTAAAACAAATGTTGAAAACTTCTCGTCTGTACAGTTGTGCAGCTCGAGATGAAAGTCATATGGCGGCACATGTGTGGAAAGTTTGCTTTGCAAAAGAACATAAGTTGGCAAATGAGATCAAGGAGCAGACTTTAAGCTCGCCATTGGAAAGGGTGACGCCAACGTAGATTACCGGGATGAAAATATAGCACATCCCTCGTACAACACCTACAACTGTACTGGAAGAAGCAAAGTGTTTAAATAATATTTGGAGAAAGGTTTAGAGGTCTGAACATGGAAAACAGGAGTGTGTGTGTGTGTGTGTGTGTGTGTGTGTGTGTGTGTGAGAGAGCATTACTCCTCCCAGACGCTGACATAGCTGTAAAACATCTTCAAAGATGCCACTTAGCGCCTTACATCAAAGAGGCTAAACACCCAGACGTTGTGAAACCAGCGGATTCAGTTTGTTCGCAGAGCTGCGTTTGCCTCCTCATCGCCAAACGCTTCCCCTCTCTGAGAGAAACACACGGGCAGAAAGCAAAAATCTGGCATTCCCGATCAACAAACCTACATGAGGTCACTCTGTCTTCCAAATTGGTTCCAGTTGTTGTTGCCACATCACTGACATCGCAACAAATGGGCTGTTTTCTACCAAAGCTGAAACGTCCAAACATGTGAATTCAACCAGGTCCACAGACGGCTTTGATTAGAAACACATGCTGCATTTTTGAGCTATGACTTGATTACACGCCTCTTTCCTTCCACAGCGAAGGGGGTCGGGCTCACCGGACTGTACATTGTCTTCAGTTACACCTTTCCACGGCAGCTTTATCAGTGGCCTGATGTGCAGCATCTGGCAGCGTACCTGGAATGTGTTGGTGGCACGGAGCATGGAGCCTGTGCCTGTGAGGACTTCTCCATGGGAACTACTTATAAACCAAATTATTGCAGTCAGCAAATGGAGGATTGGGGTGGGGGGGATGACTTCCAGATGTTAAGAGTGGCTTTGGCAGTATTTGGAAAATATTTTTTTTAAAAAGTCTTAGCCCTCGAGATAGTTGGAAGGGGAGGACGTTGAACGGCTGATGTAAGACGTAACGTGTCAATGTTGTTTTAGCGTGAGTTGAGCCCGGATGGACAGGGAGCGTCCTGCCTCGTGGTTGGCCTGCACAGTTTGCGGGGATGTCACCTCTCCAGGATCTTTGCACTGAACCTCTGCAGGTTCAAGTCAAAGTAACTGTTTGTTCAAAAACCGTGCAATTAGGGCTCAACCTGACAGTTCTCCTGGCCGTTGATTGGCACGTAGTCACCGATCTGCCCTGTGATCCTCTCAGCCTGTCCGTGTGGGAGGATGACAGGACGCGGCGTAAACACACGACGGGCTGGGTTTCCCTGAGCGCTGTAATTTCAGTCTCATTAAGAATGTGCCAGAACCGCTCAGCCATTCACACGAGACGTGCTGTGATTGAGCCCATGAAACTAACTTCAGGTTCACGTTTGTGTTGTTCACAGTGTTACTGAAGCCCAACAATGCAGGAAAATGTTAAAGGTTAAAGCCCAGTTTCACCATTTCCTGTTTTAATTCACAGTTTACTTGTCAAGAGTCAGCTTTACTTATACAGCCAAATATCACAAATCACACATTTGCCTATAGGAGCTTTACAAACTGGACACCCTCCATCCCTAGACCCTTGATTTGGAGACGGAATAACTCCCCCCCTCAACAAAAAAAACCCTTTAAGAGGGAAAAATGGAAGAAACCTCAAGAGAAGACTGTGAAAACAGTGGAAAAATGTCTCTGTGGTTCTGTCGGGAGCTCTCCAACGTTTGAGAAAATAACCCGCTTTAATGAAAAGTCTGCATGAAAAGACGGGAGCCTATAGGAGGCAGGGAGGGTCTGAAGTACAGTAAGATGCTATCATGTTGCATTGTGGGAACTCCAGTGTTTCTGTAGCTCAGCCGTGCCGACGTCTGGAAGCATCTGTCAGCCTCGGCCGCCTCAGCTCAGCCGTCGTTCCGACCTCACGGAAGCGCTGGAGCTGCTTTTGCTTGTTCAGAAACAGTTTGACGATTCTGAGTCGTCGTCTCGTTTAGACTCACGTCATGTTTCTCGACGGTTAAAAAGTAATATTGTCCATCCCTAAACGGCAGGAAAACAAACAGACATCCCCGTCATGTCAATGCCTCTGAGAAGCCAGCCGCTGGTGTCTGCCTGTACAGTGAGTGTTGACACAGCTGGTTGTAGTTTTTCCAGGAGATCAGGAGGACTTTTGCCCTTTGGAGTTCATCCACTGTGGGTTGGCAGGTCTTAGTGTAATATAGCACTCCCCCCCGAACATGTTCTCCGTCT
The DNA here is from genome assembly GCA_037975065.1 of Chaetodon trifasciatus. Lineage (NCBI taxonomy): Eukaryota > Metazoa > Chordata > Actinopteri > Chaetodontiformes > Chaetodontidae > Chaetodon > Chaetodon trifasciatus. The sequence goes on from JBBMOE010000006.1 coordinate 1,098,404, forward strand.
CCCCCCTGCTGACTCTTTCAAAGGCTGCTGTAATTGGTTCAAATCTTCCAATTTCATGAGACGTTATGTCCCTTCTGGGAACCTTCCTGTGCTGAAGCGCTTTGAGCCAGGTAACGATTCAGCACAATTACCTCTAAGTTGCTGTTGAGCGATTTTTCTAATTAAGCAAAGACGACTGTCATTGTCCGTAATGAGGAAATGAGTGTATGAGTCGCAGTTAAGCTTCAGAAAGACCTGGATGTATAAGCTGTAGCACCAGTAATTTTAAAAGAAACTCATAAACTCCAAAATGCGACAGTGTTGTCGGTCAGATTCTCAAGCACCGCGCTTCCTTGTTTAAATGCCGCAAAATGGCGGCTGTCAGCCATAATTGCAGGTTGTGGTCCAACCTTAATTCTAAGTTGTAGCTAGGTTGTGTATATTACAGCTGCAGAGGGTGAACAAGTGGAGCTACATGGGTGTTGGTGGGTGACAAGGGTTAGCAATGCGGCCTAAGTTATGTTTAGGCTCTTAACGACTTGTCGGACAGCTGATTGACTTGACGGTGAAATGCCTCGTATAAGCGCCTTGAGGTCACCGCTGAATCCGGGTGGGTGGCTGAAGCAGTGAAGTAGTGTCTTTAAAAATGATGAATGTCTCGTCAGGAGGTGGAGCTGCGTAGTGTGTGTGATTAAAGGTAAAGGTGTTGCATCATTATCAACGGGCGGGATGGAGGTTTCTCTCAGAAAGAAGCAAACGGTGGCTTTCTCTTACTCAGCGCTGACTGTGATGGATGCCTTGACTGAGTTGGACCATGTGTGTTTTGGACTTCCCGTTCACTGTCAAGGCTTGTTTGATGTGTCTTTTGTACTCCATGTTTCTATAGCAGATCAATGGAATACAGTCTGGAAACTGAGAGGTTCACTGGAAAATGAATCATCGTAATGAACGTACAGTGGTCTTCAATCGTACAAATACAGACATCCTCCAAGAGGCTCGTGTTCCGGAGGGAAAAATGTTAGGTTTAGCCGAGCTCCAACACACATAGTGCTGGAGTCTCTACTGTGCAGCAGAGCCAGATCTCAGCAGAGGGTACGATGTTTCGTGAAATGTCATCTGCTATTAAACTCATTGTGTGCAGAGCAGATACATGTATCAGCTGGGAACAGCGTCCGTTCTCTGCAGCACAAAAGTAAGACTAAGGAGACTTTTTCATCGGCTCACGGTCTGTTGCATCAAAATAGCCACTGACTCAAAACATGTCCGGTATGGAAGTAAGTTATTCAGCAGAGAGAAGAGCGCTTTCTCCTCACACAATGTGGGTCTGTGCTGCCCTTTGCACGCTGGCCGCAATGTCCAGTCAGTGTTCCCGAACAAACACCTCTCACACAGAGCCAGACCAATGAGACGTGGAAATGTCTGCCTGTCGTCTGTGACTCATGGCTACCATTTAACCTCGATGATTTCACCAGCTGGGCCAAGAAGAGGCAGCTGCGGAGAAGCGTCTGAGAGGGAGTCAGCTAAAGCGGCAAAGCTAACGTTAAACATCAGACGGTTTAGTTTGCGTTGGGCTCGTCGGCTCGGAGGCTTCGCTCGTCAGGCGGACGGCTTTTAATTGTTTACAGTGCTTTGTGGAAAGTTAGAAACATTTCAAGCAGATGAGCAGAAATCCAAACGCTGGCATGGTAATTTACAGTCTGCCAGCTTTAAAATGATCCATATGAATGACATTGAATGCTGGTACTCTGTGTTTCTGTAAATATACTTCAGAATTAAAGCGAAGCCACATGGTTTTTCCTGCAGAAACACTATCCTGCTGAGTAACCTTGTAATCGCCGTGGTGTGTAGACGTTTTGGCTCAGGCTTCACTTCATCAGCCGCAGCAGTTCAACACCGGCAAATACCTCCAGTTTACACAGCGACAACAGTGCGTCTCTTTATTTACCTGAGCTAAATTAGAGCTCCAGCGACAGGCTTTGGGTGTAGATTTGTGTTTAATCTCAGGCTCCCTCTTGTTTCGAAAGCTTTCACTGATGTGGCCCGGTACTTTAAACATGGGGTTAGACTGGAGAGGAGGAAAGTTCATTTTATCTTAATTCTAGATCTATTAGGGGAGAAGGGAGGGGGTGAAGGGGAAGGGAGGAACAGAGGAAGGAGGAGGAAGAGGACGGAGAGGAGAGGAGTGAGAATGTGGTGTGGAAGAGGTGGCAAACAAGGGAAGCCCGAAGGACGGCTCGGTACTTGTCATTAAGGCCAAATTCTTCTCTCTAATCTCGTTCTCTCCTTCCTCGTACTGTAAATCGCAGCAGACTCGTCCAGCTCCAGCACAGGAAGTCGTATTGAACTGGAATTTCCTCTGGAAAAGCACGTGTTTGGGCTCTGCTTGTTGTCATGTGTGATTTGTGGTCAAGCCTTCGAACAAACATGAGAACAAAATGTTTTGTAAGACAAATGCCTTCTTCTCTCTCACTCAATTCAAATAATAAGTTAATCAAGGCAACGTTATGCACAGACGCTGCCAACACTGCGAGCTGTTAAACATGTTGGTCTTTTATTTTTGTAACTATCAAAATGAGGTCAGCTGGCGATTCGTTAGCTCTGGAGAGCCATGATCGTAGCTGTTCCTCTGGTAGGACTCTGCCTCTCGGGAAGACATTTCTGAGCCTCACACAGCTGTTGATGACATGTCGAATAAAGTATGCAACCCTTACTGATAGAAGAGAGGAGTTTCAGCAAACAAACTGCTGCAGATCTGCCAAGAAATAATCCTCCGCTCGGCGCCGACGGCGCTGCAAGAACACGCCGAAGACGCCTGAGAAACAGAGCTGCAAAGAGGTTCATGCAGTTTGGTGTTTCGCCATAATGTCACAAGGACGTAGGTGGGAATGTTAGACTCATACTTCTCTCATTAGAGATCACTGTGTGTGTGTGTGTGTGTGTGTGTGTGTGTGTGTGTGTGTGTGTGTGTGTGTGTGTGTGTGTGTGTGTGTGTGCGAGCAGTCACATTTAAGCACATTTAAGTTAAATTCGGATTGAATTTCCTTCATGAAATTGAATTAAGTTCTATGGAATTTTATGATTTGATTTGTCTCCTCACAAATGAAATATGTCAGACTGTCTATGAGGCTGTTTATTCACCGGAGTTTAGTTTTTGGGGGACATTTATGTGCAAGCACAGCTACACGCAGCACATCAGATTAAGACCTTGATGATCCACCGCTGACCAAATACAAAGATGGCAGAAACATTCAGCTCGCAAGTGACGGCTGTGCGTCATGTGCTGAGATACATTTTGGACTCTTTACAGCAAAGATGTTGTAGTTTTGGACATCATTATCATTGGTTGTGGGAAAATGTCCTTCCCCACAGTCCCTGCTGTGGTCTGATGAGACTGTAACGCCACCCGACGCAGATTAATCTGCTTGATTCAGTGACCGCACATCTCTCTGCATCTCTCTGGTGTGCCAAGTTGCTTATTGTAGAGGAATTCTGGTGGGTTTTAGCGCTTACAGATACTAATATCAGTATTTGAGAGTCTTTCATAAACACTTCACTTCCATTTTGTTATACAAGGATTGTGAGGAAGACATGCGCTGCTGAAGGTCTCTGGTGGACAAACCATCTAACAGAGTCGCTGTTTGTGCTTCAGATGCAGCCTTTTCAAAAGGGATCCATGGGGCCCCCGGCTTCAGGCCTCGCTGAGCTAAAGTTCATCATAACCGCGACCTCCTGACCTCATCACCTCTCTGTCTCTGTCCGTCTCCAGCTTTTACAAAAAACACAGGCCGCAGTAAACTTTAAGGGCTCCACTTAGCAATAAAGAGATAAATCCGGTGTGTCCCGCGGGGCTTCAGCCTGGGTGACGTCACCGCTGTGAGGGGCCTCGCAGTGTGTGGACCCCCTCTCAGGCTCCTGGTCAGCAGAGCCTGTACAGCAGCGGCCTGTGGAGAAGCGCTGTAGCCTGGCCAGGCCGTCATCCCTCTTTGTTTTTAGTTAAGCTCTGCAGACTCTAATTGTTGCTGTTAGAATAATAGCTGATGTGTTGACTGTCCAAGCTAAGTACTCATAGGTGCATCCGGCCTGAGAAACGATGAGAACGGCTGATGTAGTCCACTGGAATTAAGTCATGGTTTCCATCTCAGAGATGATACAGGACGGACGCCAAATCAAGCATATCTCATGATGTTTTGAGGAATTTTCGGCCTAAAACATCTGCTCAGACGCTGTTTTCTTTACAGATTCGCTCTCTGCTTCCAAAGGCCTCTGCATAACATTGGCTTGAGTTTCAGGACTGTAGCCCATTTGTAAAAGTGCATCCCTGTAAATACAATCATGTCACGTCATGTCTCCCAGCGGTGTTTTGGATGCGTCGTGATTCAGTTTTCTTGCTTGTTGTGGCGTTTCTACCTTAAAATGACTGAAAGATCCATTAGTGTGCTCCTGGATTAATGTGTGCACACCTCCACTAGCTTGTTTAAGGGGCGCTGGTGCTGTCGTGGTACTAACTGCTCATCATGCAGTCAGTGTTGTCTTCGTTTTGTCATTTTAGGATCGGCCAAAACTCACAATCTGATGTGAATATAAATAATGTCATGCTTGTGGCCTCACACTTCGCAGTCCAGTCGAAACTGTAAATATTTATGGAAAACATCCTTTTCCTGAGGGGCTGCACAGATGAGGCGGCGTGTGCTGGTGTCCTGGCCTGCCAGCTGCATCAGGAGCGTTTAATGATGAGAGAGGTAACAGGAGCGAGGGGGAAAGATAAGAATAAGCACTTAAAAATAGGCCCAACAGGAAAAGAGAAGAAAGAGAGCAGAGCAGAAAGGAGGAGTGTGGAGGAAAAGTCCAAAAGGAGACGGCGTGCTTCGAGAGGGATAAGGGGAAAGAAAAGGAGATTGGAGAGCTTGACGGGGATATGAGAAAACACAGGCTAATGCGGGAGAAAAAGTGGGGTTTAAGAAGTGGCCTCAGGCAGCCATTTGGTTTTGAGGAGAGGCTACAGCATCCTTAAACTGCTGTAGCACTCAGGTCAGACTAAATGTGGAGGCAATAAGTCTGCGTTGCCTTCGGGGTTCCTCCTCGCCGCTAATAACTGAGAACCCTCCCCGGCTTGACGAATGATAATGGCGGAACATGTGTGTTTCATCATTTGGCCGTTAGAAGTCAGATTTCAGATCGTTAGGAATGTTTGAGGGTAAAACGTCTCCGTTACCCGTAAGCTGTGACCCCACGCTGTGCTCGCTGTAAACGTCGTGCACGGTCCATTGTGTCGCGTTTATGGGATTTCTGTGAGTTAAGCTGCAGCTCTGTGCGTGATGCCGAGTGCGAAGCCCCAAGACTGCACAGGAGAGATGGTTAACAAGAGCATGTGTGAATGCAAAGGCCAACAGATGGTTTCAGCTCTGATGGGAGCTGCAGACAGTGCAGGCGGTGCAGACAGGGCAGACGATGCAGGCGATGCAGACGGGACAGACAGTACAGACGGTGCAGATGGTGCAGGCGGTGCAGACAGGGGGCAGACGGGGCAGAAAGGGCAGACGGTGCAGACAGAGCAGACGGTGCAGACAGAGCAGGCGGTGCAGACGATGCAGATGGTGCAGACAGGGCAGACGGTGCAGACGGTGCAGACGGTGCAGACAGGGGGCAGACGGTGCAGATGGGGCAGAAAGGGTAGACGGTGCAGACAGAGCAGGTGGTGCAGACGATGCAGATGGTGCAGACAGAGCAGGCGTTGCAGACGGTGCAGGCGGTGCAGACGGTGCAGACGGTGCAGACGGTGCAGGCGGTACAGGCGGTGCAGACGGTGCAGACGGTGCAGACGGTGCAGATGGTGCAGACAGAGCAGACGGTGCAGGCGGTGCAGACGGTGCAGACGGTGCAGGCGGTGCAGACGGTGCAGACGGTGCAGGCGGTGCAGACGGTGCAGACGGTGCATCTGGATGCTTTAAACTGTTGGTTAACCCCCTAAAAAAACACTCACTGAAAACCTATTTTCTCATTTGCTCCTGTAAGTATCTAGTCATGCACATCATTTCACAAATCATGCTGAGGTTAGGAGAAGATTAGCCTCTAAGATTTCTGCCACAAGCTCAATAAAGTGATGGCAAACTGATTTGTTTTCGTGCGTCAGAAAAACGACATTTCCAACAGCAGCGTCCCCATCACTCAGGATTACCCGCCGCCAGCGCTGCTCATAGGGACTATTTCTCCAGCAGAGAGGAGCTGGAATGAAAGCCGTCGACGTTGAGGTCTGTGGATTATCAAGAGGAACGCGGACGAAGTTTCTTTCCTTCTTTTAAAGTTTCAGTACTTTGAAAACTGCGAGCGACTCTTAAATCACCTCCATGTTATCACTGCGGCGGCACATTTTGAAAGACTGATATCATAAAGCCTCAGGAGTTGAAGTGAAATGATCTCTGTGACGAGAAACCACACTGAGTGATTACATAAGATTACATTCAGGGTTTTTTTGGCATTGATATAACCTCAGTGTAAACTTTCTATCACAGTATATTAGTAGTATATTTTTCCTGACCTGGAACCTTTGTGGTGGTTTGGCTGTTCGTGACGTGGGACACATGTTCCAGCACCAGTTCTTCAAAGCTGACCATTGCATGGAGAAAGCTTTTACTTCCCCCCCAAAATATTGAATTTTATGATGATTTTGCGTTTTTTTCAAACTTGGTCGTGAATACAGTCATAAGTTGTAACAGATGTGTTAAATTGTTGGCAGAACGAAGCTAAGAATGCAGATGATGTGCTGAGAAGATTCATATAGCCACGATAGCGCTTGAACCGCGTCGCTGTGCTTCATGTCCAGATATTTTATTTCACTTCCATTTGTTTTTTTGAACACGAAGCCCAGAAACTCTGCTTTTCATTGGATTTCTCTGTTTCAGTCACGCAGCGGGAGCGTATTGTGCTGGAAACAAGTTGCCTCTGAGCTCCTCAGTGTACAGAATCCACAGTTTACTCGTCCACATCTGGCTATGCGCTCAGTTGATGTAAAACACCAGGACGCTCTGACCCCTTGTATATGTTAACGCTCCGCTCTGCTAAACTGGAATCTTTGACGTCACCCGTTCCTTTACTGCATGGCTGCTTTTACACGGCCGAATGTAAAATTGTAAATTGATATTAGCGCATTTAAAAAGCTTGTCAGTGGAGATTAGATAATGATTGTGTATCCTGCACATCTGCTTTTGCATTAGTTCAATGAGCTTCATTGCAAACACATACAGCAAGTTTTGTCTGCTAGCTACATTTCACAGAGTAAAGGATGGACAGGCGGTGCGGCACGTTGTCCACGTTCAGTTAAGTGTGTCAGCGAGAGTCATTTAGCTCGATCAGCGTGCTCTGGAACCGCCTTAACAGGATATGAAAACCACATGTTTGACCGTTTACCAGGACTTTGTGTAAGATTTGATTTCAAATCAAACAGCTCCACCTGGTACAGTTAAACAGTCATTTCTAGCGCTTTGCTCTCAGAGGTCATTTCATATTAAGATACAAGCAAAAAGGAAGCTGCTCCCTGCAGTTACACACCGTCAGTCTGAACGCTGGCCAGCCTGTCGTATGAATCATCGTTTTATCTTTTAAATGGAAAGTTCTTGTGTTTGTGTGGCATTTCACTTTATGTTCAGACCTAACTACAATTACAATTAATCATTTGTAGACGCTTTTATCCAAAGCAACGTACATATGAATTCACAGGGAAGGTTTTGGAGTTCAGTATCTTGCCCAAGGATACTTCAGCATGTGGACTGCTGAAGCCGGGGATCGAACCACCAACCTCTGATTGACTCAAAAGTCATCAGACTGATAAGATAAGATAAAACTTTATTAATCCCACGCCGGGGAAATTCAGTTTCTGTCCACCATGAAGCCACAGAGTTGAGTTTAAGACAGACAGATCAGCGAATAACCATCATGAACCGCGTTGAATCAGCGTGTGGATCTTTGTCTTCTCTGCAGCAGCTCCTCTCATGAGCTCTATTCTCAGTACGTTTGGTGCCCGAGCAGAAAACGACCACCCCGGTGGTGAACTTTGACCCCGTCCTTGGTGAGAATCTCGGGCCTTTGATGTTTGCAGCGAGGACCGTTCGCAGTTTAGCGGCTTTGCATTCTCATTTCAGCAGCTTGTGTTTTCTGATTCTCTAATTACAGCCAATTATTCGTCACGGAGCTCGCCATCTGTCCCACAGCGTATTTACTTCAGAATGACTACAAGCACATGCTGTAAACTGCATTTTCCATATGGCGTGAAGACACAGGACCTGTTTGATGGGCCCAACTGTAAGCACGGAGGATGGCTCTTTCAGCTGTCACGATACCTCATGACAGTGGCAGCGAAGGATGCCTGATCCATCCTTTAAACGCCCGTTTCTGCCTCTCACAGCTGATTCATTTGAGCCGATTCTACGTTAAAATGCAGATTCAGGCGACAACAACCAGTTCTACTGTAAAACGAATGAGGTAGAGATGAATCAACTCCAAGGCAGCAGAAAGCCAAGAGTCAGTCAGCCAACTAGATAAAGAGTGGAGGAGGGGGGATGTGTAATTTGGCAGGACCACAATCCTCCCAGGGCTGAACAGGGGATGGGAACAACTCATAGCTGTGGTTGCCTCTTTAAAGGAAGGAGATGGAGATGGGGCCCGTTGATGGAAAAGCCTAGACATGTAATCAGCGAGCTACTTATTCATCTCAACTTTCCTGGCCCGAGCTTCCGAGCCCTCCCTCCAGATACTGAGCCTTGTTGGTGGAAGCTAAGGTGAGGGGCGTGTTCGAACTGGAGCGCTATTACAGATTTCAAGCTCTGTCAGCACAATACAGCAAATCCTTCATGCTGCAGAATATCAAACAGACAGATCCTTTTTTTTTATATCAAAATCTGAGAAAGGTCGAGGGATGATGCAGGGTGTTGATTCACCTTGAAGCAGAGCGCTGGGCTGACATGTTTTTGACCCTTTGCAGCTCAGGCTTTGGGCTAATGGGGCAAATGCCTCGTCTGATGTTTATGGAACGGCTGCTTTTATGGACAGCGTCAGTGGACCAATCCCAGGCTGAGCCAAAGGTCCTTTACAGAGGGAAGATTTATGTTTGGCCGTGACACCGAGGGGTTTTAGAGCAGGAAAGTGCAGCTGCTGCAGAGCCACCCCTCAGCAGCTGTAACTCATCTGCATCTGGGCGACGAATCAGGCCGCTCCTCACGGTATTCAGCACATCAGTTTGAAGAACACGAGCGTCATTTCGTAAACTTTTCATCCAGCGGGCACTGTCTTTCTGAAGGTTAGACCCCGGGGGGTGGGGGGCATCATTGTGGGGCCTGCGCTTGGACCCACTCATCCTTTTTTTTTTGCTTTCATAAAGGAAATGAGAATTCCAGCTTTATGTGACTCATTGTTTCCATAAGGTCATTTTCTAACCCCTCGACTCCCCAAACACAATGTGCTATAAGTATTTCCACATTAGCCAAGGAAAATCCATAAACTATCTACGTTTTCTGTCTCCTCACGCTTGCCAGCGACATCACATTTCTGGCGAGGTGAGAGAAGGTTTCCCAGGTTGGTCCTGGCGGCTGGATGGCGTGCCTCGGCTGAACGGAGGATGTGGGCTTCTTTGTTATCTGGCTGATGTCTGCTGAGCTGTATTTAATGATAAATGGTTCAGAGCAGACACATGAGTCATGTTGAAGAGCTCCAGACTCCATGTTTTAAACCGGGAGAGGAAACCGTCTGCCCTCTGAGCTGACTAGTGGAAAATCCAGATCGAGCAGTGGCCGCCGGACGGCAGCACGCCTTCTCACCGTTGTCACGATTAAGCTGCTTTCACGGCGTCTGTGGAAAAGTGTGGAACCTGCAATGAATTAGCTGAGAGGAGGGGAAAAAGTGAACGTCCCCTCTCCTCCTCCTCCTCCTCCTCCTCCTCCTCCTCCTCCTTCTCCTCCTGGCTTGCGGTGGGGTTTTTTTTTTTTTTTAAAGACCACACTTCTCTCCCAGTGAATTTCAAACTCTCCCAGCACACAGTGTTTGAAATCTCCCTAAACCCAACAGGAAAAATCGCTCTCCAGCTTCGTGGCCGCCGGCTCGGCCAGACGTCCCCGGTGTGACGTTTTTATGTCTCAGCAGTGAAAAGGACTCGAGTTACACGCAGTTTAGCGCCTGTAAAGGTTACCTGAATGAGATGGCAGCAGGAGATAATCGTGTAGCAGCGTGTTTGAGGCTGAGGAAACAATATGAGGACGTATTAACAAGATTTCAAATCCAGGCGGTACGAAAGCAGCTAACCTTGTTCTTTGAAACAGAAAAAAAGGAGCTGGAGTTGTTCTCCAAAGATTAAGATTCATGGCTAAAATGGATCCAAGCGCTTCCACAGATGAAGAGAAAGGCAGCGTTTCGCTCCGTGGAGCGCTGGTTTTCATATCAGTGTGTGATGTTACTGGCTGTGAAAAGGCAGGAAATGTCACCGCTGAAATGTGTGTGTTTAATGTCTTAAAATACTCTGCGGCTGACAGAACGAGGAAGGCTGAGAAAGTGTACCTGAGGAGGTTCTATTTGCTCGTTGGAGTGTTGATGGTCTGAAACACACACAGATAAAAGCTGACGTCCTGAGCCAACAAAGCTGGTGTGGAGATAAGGAGTCGACGTTAAAGTCAGCCTGCTGCTCTGTGTCAAAGGGTCGTTTTCAGCTGTGTGTGGCTGAATGTGACTGAGGCGATACGCACAGTACGTCAATGTACGCCAAATAATCCCAGAATGCTTTAAAGTTCGGTATATGCACATTTTTCTAACTCGGATGGGTTACACAACGATGTGCGTGGAGTTTGAACTGACATGCTAACGCTAATCTTCAGCATTATGAGCATCATGAAAGTGGTTTTTATACTTTATTGCAAGAGTGAATTACGCGGATTTACATAGATTGTAGCATTTTTAGTATTTGTGTGTTTATTATGACTGAGGATAAAGGAAAGTGAACAAAACTGGTAGGAAAAATCAAAGTAATAACATATAAGTGCAGAGAATCCAAAAAAACACCACGTAAAGACGCAGAAAAACTTCATTCTGTTTGTTTGTGTCTTCCACGTCATTGTCTGAGATTTTACACAAATCACACCTCATCATACTTGTGAGATTAGACGTAATGATGTTAAGAGTGTCTGATTACATGGTGCGTCTGTTCAGAGGCCTCGAGTTTCCTTTAATTCGAGGTATTTCTGAAGTCCCAGTGGTGTCTTGTTAAGGCAAGTTTGGATGTAATTTATCACTCACGTTGTCGTTTGTCTCCACATTAGCTTCCTTTGAACCTGTGTGAAGAGTCTCGATGTGTCTCCTACAAACTGTAGTCCTCCTTTATTTCATCCCTGAACGTTAGATCTATGAATATTATTCATATTTATAGCCCAGACGGCAAAAAAGGGATGACTGTAAACTGAAAGTTATTGAGTGATTCAAAGGGTCATCGAGGGTGCTTTGGTGTCTGAAGGTGTTTTTTTGCTACGACCAAAGGAGCCTATCCCAGCTGTCAACGGGCGAGAGGCGGGGTACACCCTGAGCCGGTCGCCAGCCGACTGCAGGGCAACATACATACACACATTCACTCTCACATTCACACCTAGGGACAATTTAGAATCACCAATTAACCTAATGAGCATGTTTTTGGTCTGTGGGAGGAAGCCGGAGTGCCCGGAGAGAACCCACGCATGCACGGGAAGAACATGCAAACTTCACACAGAAAGGCCCCCGCCTGACCCGGGGATCGAACCGGTGACCTTCTTGCTGTGAGGCACGCGCACTACCTGCTGTGCCACCGTGCCGCCCTTTATAGTTAACTTTCGTGTGTTAACTTTACAAAATGTTGCATTATAGATAATAAGTTAGTTATTCGTGCTAACCTTCAGAATATTCTCCCTTTGTACACAGTTTAACTTTTAATGAACACATTGGAGGTACAGTTTGACACAAAATGTGGTTTATGTTATGAAATATCAGTCCATATATTATCAGACTTCTTCCTGTTTTACTCTTAAACAGTGACACTGGTGCATCATGTACCGACACCATGCTATGCTAATGGTGATATACACAGAGCATATGAGTTATGAATACTTAGATGTGTAAAGATAAGAGCATCTCTGAATCATGCGTTCTGTGATCATGGCCTTCTGGTTGTTAGATTTCAGTTTGTTCATGTCAACGTTTGCTTCACTTTGTTAGATTAGTTTTGTCTCTCTGTGGGCAGTGTGTAAACCACACTGAGCGCTGCTGAAAATCAGAGTTATATTCCTCGTGTGTGCCATCGTATTCTGAGCTGAAAGCTGATTCTGACCGTTGCTCAGACGTCGTTAAGTGATCTCTCAGGCTCTCGTTGCAGTTGTCTGATCAGGTTCGTTCACTTCCCGTCAGAATTGTCTTCTTGTGGTCACGTCTTTTCGTCTGAGTCACAGATGAAATGTTAACAACCTCCGAGCATTATTTACAGCTGCTTCCTGTCCCAGGCTCGTCTAATACAAATCTAAACATGGGATTGAGCCGTGTTAGGACATGCTGTCTCGTTGGACTCAATGTCAGCAGACCTGCGCTTCTCCCTGATTGTTGCTGCTGTTGTTGACTTTTCTCTTGAAGGTTTTTGGATAATATTCTCCAGCCTCGGTGGTGGATTAATACATTTTATGACTCTTCATCAGCACTGGGGGCTAGTCTCCTCTCTAACCTGACTTACCTGCAATCTGAAGCTCAGAGCTGCCACCTGCTGTTTATATCAGGAACAGGTGAAGGCGTCAGAGCCTCTGCAGACCTGAGAGAGGTGGGCTTAGCTTCCAGAGTCCTAACATACAGCAACAACCCACAAAAGGCCTGGAGCCTCCTTCTGCTGTAAATTCACATCAGATTTCACCACCGTAAGCTCTGCAGAAGATCAGTTTAGCTATTTACTGATATTTTCAGAGTTGCTGTGGAGCGAACTGTGTGTGTAGCTGTCGACATGAGTGTTAAGTTATCCGTGAAGGACACATTAAACACATAAAGTCAGCCTTAAAGAGCTGCTTCGCAGGTGGCTGCAGGTTCGCTCTGAGGAACACGAAGCAAGTTTTGGAGACGCCGCCTGAGGAGGAAATGATGTCATGTCTGAGAAAACGCTTTTCCAGACCCGACAGTGTGTGCAGAAAACATTACACTGCAAAACTGATGGAGCAGCGGAGAGAAAGCAGAGCTCTGCATGTTCATTTCTGTCCAGCATCGTTTGTTTGGAGTCATTATTTCCTCTCAGAGCAGCTGTTGAAACCTGACATTGTGAATTTTTTAGCATTAAAAAAGTATCATCATTTCTTTGGCTATAACAGCCCCCTGCAGTGTCATCAGACAGGAGAGTAACTCAGCAGCTTTTCGCCCTCAGGCAGATGCTCCAAGGAGGAATAAATGACTTTCAGGCTGCGTGGAGGCTTAGTGATTCCTCCCGTTGCCTCAGAGAGAGAAGGTGCTGTCTGAAGTTTTCTCCAAAGTTTCAGGTTGAATGTGTTGACCCCACGAGCTTTGCTTTGTGTGCAGTGCATACTGGGATAGGCCTCAGCCCACGGGACCCTAAACAGAAAAAAAAGGGACTAGAGACAAGGAAGGAATAGAAGCTGGATGCCACTCGCTCTGTATGAACACTTCAACAAAAAGTACATTTTGTCCTGTCTTGTCTGCGCTCTGTAAATTGCCAAATGTCTGACAGGGATGCTAATAGAGAACAGGTGCGTTTGGCAAACCACAGACCATCAGCCGGTTTTTGCTTTTTAATTTAATTGTCACGAAGTTGAAAAATGAAGTGTGTCCTCCACCTGTGTGTTCCAGGAGACGATGTGAGCTGCACGGCGGACGGCCAGGTGTACACTAACAGGGACATCTGGAAGCCAGAGCCATGCCGCATCTGCGTTTGTGACAACGGTCAGGTCCTGTGCGACGAAATCCACTGCGATGAGCTGACTAACTGCGAGAAGATGGTCATCCCCGAGGGCGAGTGCTGCCCCGTGTGTCAGTCCGATTCATCCAACAGCGGCGGCCAGGGCACCTTTGGTGAGCGAGCGGCCGCCTCTGTGGTTATCTGTCGGGCTGAGAGGTGGAAAAACGTGTCAGTGCTTGGAAATATGTCCAGTTTTCTATTTGACATTGTAGGTGGAGGCGCAGCAGAGACACTGATGAAAGAATGTAGAGAATCAGTAATATTAATGATATCATCACCGTGAATATGTCTCAGCTTTGTCGGGTCTCTGTGTCTCAGTGAAATGTGTTTATCTGTCAGAAACAATGAACTAATCACTTCCATTATCAAGCTGCTGCACATCAATAGACCCGTGCTGAGACTGAGTGGCATCGGGCTGATTGGGCTAATTGACTGCTTTGCCTTTGTTTACCTTGACTGACCTGCGTAACGATGACAAATGGATCTCGTTAAAGCCGCTTCCTGACACGCTCACGACGAATTGAGGCAGGATGAACAAATAATGTGATCTTTTGTGCTTTTTCCTCGACGCAGGCGGCGGCAGGATCTATAAGGTAGGCCGCAGTTTTGTGACACGTGCTGATATTCTGTTTGCTGATATCGTGGACTGTGAGTTTGAACAGGTTTTGTCATCCGTCCGTTTATTCAGGGTCAGAAAGGAGAACCCGGGGATGTCCCACTTGTGAGTGTTTGACTATAAACCTTTTAAACAAGCTGGCAATATTAGTCAAAAAGGCACAGTCTAAACGCTGGTAATAACCACGTGTTTGACCCTGCAGGTGACGGGTATTCGAGGCCGCCCTGGACCGATGGTGAGCATCCTGCTTGAAAGAATTTCATGGAAGCTTCTGGTGTGAATGTTGAGCTACCTGAACCGACACTAGATGGCATAAGAGGACAGTCACCTCCTGCATCAGCTCACCTTAAAAGGACCTCAGCAGAGCGGGCTTCTCCTCTGGCTCGCTGTGACTTTTTAAGCGCCCCTCTGACACGTCTGTGCGATTGCAATATCATCGCTCTCACATTTTTATTGGCTCATTTTGTTCATCACTACAGGGACCTCCCGGCTCTCCAGGAGACAGAGGACCTCGCGGAAACAAAGGAAGGCCTGTATGTCACATCCACAGACGAAAACACAACTTTATAACATGAGATTAAGGGAGACTGTACTCAAAACGTCACACAGTAACAAGAGTGGGATGTTAGAAATGTCAGCGATGAATTCAAATGTCATACTGTATTTGAATTCAGCAGCAGTGCTGTGGGCTCTCAGCCTTCTGGCTTCATTATTCAGACATATTGAGGGCTGTTTTAATATATTCTGAATAAATAATTGGTTTTATAAATATCATCTTGTCTACATATTCCATTGGATGCTCACTCTTTGCTCTTAAAACTGGCATTCACGTGACTTCTCGACCGACTTTTTTCTTGCTGGGGTCGTGAGAGTGACTCCCTGTCCTGTCAAACTAGCCAAAGTGGACAAAATCAAAGAAATACTGCAGCATATATATATGTATGCATATGCAGTGAACATCTGTTTTTCCCGTTCAAGGGCGAGAGACAGAGAGTCAAAGTGTAATGTAATGTGGCACGTTGATGTATACTGTGCTCCGCTAGCAAAAACGAGCAGGTTGATGAATGAATGTGCTCCTCTTGGTGGAGCCACAATCCAGTCGAGGGCAGCATTTCAACGGTGATTTATTACTAAATATCCGATGGGTTTCCTACTGCACTTTACAGCTAATGCTTCATAAACAAACAGAAATGGAGCTGCGTCGTTTGTATTGAAAGGGAATGGCGGGTTCGGCTGGACGCGTTGGCAGAGTGGAGTGTTTTCTCCACAGAGGCTGATCAATCTGTTTCTCAGTCTCTGAAAAGCCAATAAAAAAGTGTTTCACACCAAGTGTTTTCACAGCCACAGAATAATGAGTCAGTGCCACACTGGCGAAGTTAGAAAATGCTTTTCAAACGACTCAATCATCTCTCTCGACTCTCTAGGGACTGCGGGGATCTGCAGGTTATGACGGAGAGCCCGGTGTACCGGGTCAGCCCGGTGAACCAGGACCTCCAGGACATCCATCGCACCCAGGAGTGAGTCGTGCTCAGAGCGCCGTCACGAGCTGCGCACACACTCACATTCACCTGCATGCATGTGTAGAAGATCAATAATAACACCTCACCTTGAAAAGCTGAACCGCTCTCATGCACCTGTGCTGGAGCACTTTAAATTTCTGTTTCTTTGTGCATCATTTGCATCCAGATTTGCTTTTGATTCTTGCCTATTTGCCTCGCTGATGAAGGGCAAATACAAACTGATTAAACACAGTGAACCTGAGCCGAAAGGCGTCTGCTTCACCTGCAGGGCCTGGGATCCCAGATGGCTGCGGGCTTTGACGGAAAATCAGGACCTCAAGGCATGTTAAGCGGCAGCAGGGTAAGAGGCCGTTAGCATAATGTTTATCATTTTCTGCTTGTAGCTGCTTCTGAGGACAGTCAGGAGCAGGATGTGCAGTTTTGCACTGGTTTCACAAAAGCCTAAAGGAGACCATTGCAGCTTAAAGCATGGTCTGAATGGTGTTATAAAAGGTGCAGGATTCTTTAAAAAGCTGGAGAAACCAAAGTGTAAATTTCCGTTTGCATTGATTTAAAAGCTCATTTCTTAAAAACTGAACATCAGTTTATTGCTCAGCCCTCGATGAACATAAACCATCTTGTTTTTAGCTTTGCAGCTTTGTCAGCTGCTGACTTCAGATCAAGATGAGCTCACTCTTGTTTTAATTAGACAATACATTAAATACAGCGCGCTGGCAGACTGTAGAAACCCGCCCGTGCCTCTCGCTCCATCACCGCGAGGCGGAGGAATGAACACGAGGGATGAAGAATCTGCTTTTACTTCGACTGTTTTTAACAAACAGCTGGACGTGGGAAACGTTTTGGTGACTTTTCTGATATTCACTGAAACAGACTGTTACAGCCTTTGCTTGCATTCTGCTCAGCACAGTAACAACACATCAGCTGCAGGGGATGTTGTGCTGCTTTGGCAGACATCTTGGATTCAGAGTCTCTCCATTAAAAACGAATCCAGCAAATGAATCTGTACTTTGTCTTAGAGACTATGAATCAGCTCACTTCTTCCCTCTGTTGGTGCTCTGACCCCGGGCAGCACGTTTCATTATTTCTGGCCTTTTATGTGGATTAAAGTGAATTCTGTTCATCGTCGTGTTTCTTTCAGGGAGAGTCTGGAACAAGAGGACCACCTGGGCCAAACGGCTCACCTGTAAGTCCACAGCGTCTTCAACAAGCTTCAGCTGACACTGAGACTGCTTCATTTCTTATTTCATCTTCCTCCCCGCTCATCTTTTAAATGCTCTGTCTTTCCTCACCTCTCTAAGGGTCAATCTGGACCTCAAGGACCTCCCGGAGATGTCGGCGATCCAGGGCACATGGTATGACGTCATTTTTCTGTCCGGTTGGTGCGTCTCGGCTTGCTTTAGCTCGGGATTTACATGACAGTGAATCCATTTTTGGAAGGATGCTTTTTGACTGGATGTCTACAATCTGTGTCTTTCAGGGTTCGCCCGGGCAAAGGGGGCCCGAGGGCCCTCAGGGGAAACCAGGTGAAGATGTAAGTCAGCTCTGGGACACTTTGTCTCACTCAAACCAGCTTTAAAGTGACAGCAGCATTCACTCTTACGCTTCTTTAACACTGACTGTAATTCCATATATTCAGGCTGTAATCAGCAGCTTTGTTCTGTAATCACGAGTGACTCGTTCATCATGCTGTGAAGGAGAAGATCCTGCAGATGCTTGATGATTAGAAGGAGACACACAGGACGCCCGCTGACCTGCACACACTTTTTGTCGAGTCTCCCTTTAATCCGCAAAACATGTTTTGTAGCATTTTTCTTTGCTTTCCTTTCATTTGTTAGCAAAGACAAAACAAATGGCCGCATGTCACCGGCAGCGCCGTGAAAAATGCCATAATGAAAGCACAGGCGTCCTACACGAAGCTAACAATGTGTGTCTGTTTGCAAACATCTTGATAAGTAAAAACAACAGCTTTAGTGAAAAACCTCTAACGGACTCCAGCGCTTCACCTCAGCTCCTCAGCATGTGATTAGAGGCTCCTTCTCCGGAGAAGACGTGTGGTTTGCTGGCATTTCTTTAACTCTCACTGCTAAACTTTCTGCAGTCAGATAAGTTTGAAACATAAATGTCTTGTCCTCACGCAGGGAGAATCAGGCAAACCAGGAAATAGTGGAGAAGTCGGATTCCCCGGATCAGCAGTGAGTTTCTGGACCTCCGTCACACAGTCTTTCATTCAGATCACACGGGATGAGACCTCACGATGTGTGCTGATGGTACATCTTCATGTATAACTGACGGTGTCACATGTTTCAGGGATCCAGAGGGTTTCCAGGCACGCCGGGGCCTCCAGGACTGAAGGGTCACAGGGTGAGTTTATGGACGTGTGGTCGTTGTTCTCCTCTTATCTGTTGAACTACAGTTACTTCAGAAAACTTCAGCTAAAAGTTCACGTTGCCATTTTTCTTCAGTTGCTCCTTTTCTTCACGCTTCCTAAAGACATGATGAGCAGACTTTAACGCGTTTGTTTCCTGTCCTTGTGAACAGGGCCACAGTGGACCACTCGGACAAAAAGGTGAAACTGGAGCTGTTGGATCAAAGGTATGAATGAAGTCAAATTAAAGGAGCTTTTTATGTTTTCTCTTTGTTCAAAAAGGCCTGTAAAGCACATGTAGACATGTAGCAGTGCTACAACCACTCAAGAGCTTTTTCTCTGGTTTTCTAGGGCGCTACAGGCCCCCCTGGTCCAATGGGAGCACCTGGACCCATGGTAAGCTATCTTCTCAAAATCTTACCCTCTAATGCTTTTGTTTTGAAGAGCCAATGACACTCAGACCTCCCAGCCCGTACAGATCACACAGTTCATTATGTTGATGAGTGTATGTGGACTGCAGAACACACACTGCTGCTGCCTGCTCGTATCCTGAATGATATCCAGCACTCTGCTGTAAATAAAACCTTTGCATTGAATGGAGGACAGCTGTAATTTATCACTGCCTGTGTGACAGGGTCCTGCTGGGATGCCAGGGGAGAGGGGACGCTCTGGACCCGGCGGTGTACCAGTAAGGATAATATCACTCAGAAACATCTGCTTCCACCATAATGTTTTTCTCTGTCGCAGCTTTTAAAGGTGACAGCGTGTATCTTACTGATAGGTGCTATTTGTTTCTTCACTGTCAAAAAGTGCCCGACGTCTGTGTTTAACTGTGATTTAAACGTCAAATTGAGTCAGTTTGTTTCTTTCAGGGCAAACGTGGCTCACCCGGTAACCTCGGAAAACCCGGTCCAATGGTGAGTCCGCATTCAGCTTACATACAGACACCAGTGTTAAGGTGGATTTGAGTGCAGCTTAAACTTTGTGTACTTCCTTCAAAATGTTTATTTTGAACGTTTCAGGTGTTTCTTTCTAATCATTGTTGTTGGTTTAACAGGGTCCTTTGGGTCTCAGTGGCCCACCTGGATATCCAGGAACCCCAGGAATGAAGGTAGAGTAAGACACCTACCCAGAGGCCAGTCCTCCTCCAGCTGTGCGCTCGCATTAATAAGCTCTTTTCATGACGTTTTAATGGAAGCGTAATCATTTCCCATCAACAAATCAATCATTTGATACAGTTAATGATTGTATCAGGGTCACATTTCTGTATATTAACTGCTGATCGTCTTCCACAGGGACAACCTGGCCCCACAGGAGTCCGGGGTCCAGAGGGCCCACAGGGACAGAGAGGAGAGACCGGGCACCTGGGCAGAGCTGGACCAGTTGGCATCAGGGTTAATTTCTTTACTTACACATCACATTCATGAGGCTGCTTTGAATATATGAAGGTTAACATGTCAGCATGCTCCTCAGTGCACTGCTCTGCTGGTCTAATGGGAGAAATCTTGTGTTCAAAGGGACCCATGGGTACAGATGGTGGTCCAGGTACCAAAGGACCAGTGGTATGTACAGCAACAACTCATTCACTTCTTCTAGGACACATGAAGGTCCAGGGTAACTGACTCTTTGACTCCTCACAGGGTAACCTTGGTCCACAAGGTCAAGGCGGCCATAGCGGACCCCCAGGCCCACCAGGACCTCAGGGAAGCACTGGTCAGCCTGGTATCAAAGGACAACTGGTAAAGTTTTAAGGATTCTGCATTTTTGTGGCTGTCTGTCTTTTTTTAATGCTAAATAAACAGCGACAGTTGCTTGATGTGACGGAGGCTCACATTTTTTCTGTTACAGGGAGATGTTGGTGTTGCAGGATTTAAAGGAGAGGCTGGACCCAAAGGAGAACCTGTAAGCTTCAGCTTCATCCATAGAAATAACTTACATGCATTCATATAAGACGTGTAATTCAAGTCTAAGTGAATCAGTAAGTAAGCTTCACAGCATTTTCCGCCTCATGTGTCAACTGTATAGGGTCCACCAGGCTCCCAGGGAGTGATTGGACCTCAGGGTGAAGAAGGAAAGCGAGGACAGCGCGGAGACCCCGGCTCTGTGGGCCCCATCGGCCCCGTCGGCGAGAGAGTAAGTCATCGCTGTGCCTCCGTCAGTCTCGGAGCCGCACTGTACAGAATGGGGTCGTCTCAGTGAGCGAGAGAAAGAAAAATAATGACTTTGGGGGAAAAAATTAGAGACGAGATGAATCACTGTCAGTAAATTAGTGTGTGAACATGGAAATGCTCCCATTTATGCAGGAATACAGTGACTCATGGAAAATGGCAAATGGTTAGCACTGTCACCTCAACGCAAGGAGGTTGTGGGTTTGAATCCAGTCAAAGTGAGGCTTTTCTTCCCGTGTCTGTTGGTGCTCTGGCCTCCTGCCACAGAACAAAAACTGACCTGATCTGCCCATAGACTGGTGGCTGCAGTGACCTGCACAAAATAAAACCAGAGTAGAAGATGGATGGACGGTGGTTCCCTCTGGGGCATCAGTAGAAATGTTTTTCATAGTTTCTTACATCTGGTTACGTAAAACTGTGACCCATATTTTGTGTAAGAATATCAATATGAGTATGATTTCTCTTCCAGGGAGCTCCTGGTAACAGAGGATTCCCTGGTGCTGATGGGCTGCCAGGACCTAAGGTGCAGTATATTTCAGACACATCATCTCTAAATCAGTCTCCTGCTGTATATTCTAGCAATGATTCCAACTAATTATCATACGTTTCAGTCAGTAAAGTGAAAGACTTCCCATCACTTCTCTTTCTGAAGGGTGCTCAAGGAGATCGTGGAATATCCGGCCCACCAGGGCCAAAAGGCTCTCTTGGAGACCCGGGGCGTACAGGAGAACCTGGTCTACCAGGTGCAAGGGTAACACTGCAGAGCCTGGCATTCCAGTTTTGATCCGCTGTATCATTACTCATTATCATTATTCACTCAGTTTATGTCCAGACCCACATTCTGTTTCTTATGTGTTTTATCTCTTCATCAAAGGGTCTTACTGGTACTCCTGGAGTCCAGGGAGCAGAGGGCAAGCCAGGACCACTGGTAGGTCATGGTGCTCAATCACAATCACAGTTACACATTGGCGTTAGCTTTAAGGTTGTAGTAGACTGTAAGACACTGAGACAGAGTATGGTTTTCCTTTGTTAAGGGTGCCCCAGGTGAAGATGGTCGTCCCGGCCCTGCAGGGTCCATTGGAAACAGAGGGCCCGCGGGAATCATGGGAGTGTCAGGCCCCAAGGGCTTCAATGTAAGGCTGCAGAGTCGCTGCGAACTTTAACAGTCAGTCATACCAGTCTGTGTGTCTCCTGCTCAAAACATGTTGTTTTCACACTCAAAGGGTGACCCAGGAAAGACGGGTGAACAAGGCTCAGCAGGAGTGCCAGGTCAAAGAGTGAGTACTGTGTATGAATGGAAAGCTGTGTGGTTTATCATCAGCATGCATCCAAGGACAGAGATTCCTCTTAGATTTAAAAACCGAACATGCAGGTGATTCATAGATCTGTCATGAGCACAGCGAGAACGCAGCACATATTTAGTTTTCTCTATTATTTTTCCTTTTTTTAATTCCATACTGATCCACAGAAGTAATTTCTTTGATAATTCAAAGTTCCCTAAAAGCCGGACTCACCTTGAGGAAATCAAGCGCACTGGTCCCAGACAGATGTGTAGCAGGCAGGTTTGTTAACTCTCACTTTGTCTTCAGGGTCCTCCTGGGAAAGATGGAGAAGTTGGCCCTGCTGGCCCCCCCGGCCCCCCGGTAAGTGTCTGACTTCTCTTTTGTCGCATTAATTAATTTTTTTTTTTTTGTTGTCCTGCCATCACAAATGACTGAGACATTTCTGCTTCCTCTCAAAGGGCGTCGCAGGTGACAGAGGAGAGCAGGGACCTCCAGGTGTGAATGGATTCCAGGTGTGTAACTGTTTGCTTTGATAGAGCAGACGAGAGAAGACGTGGCGGTATTTAAGGTGATTAGACCTCAGTCTTTGCTGAAGCAGTGCTCCACTGTTCAAACTTGTCTTGTGTTCTTAGGGTTTGCCTGGAAATCAAGGCCCTCCTGGAGAATCTGGAAAACCAGGCGACCAGGTGAGTGTGACAGAAGCTGCTGTGGCGTAGATTACCCAGGACTGAAGCATCCTCTTTGTAACTGCTCCTGAGTCAGCATAAATAAAACCACCGCTTGTTTCTTTCAGGGTATTCCAGGAGAACTCGGTGCTGTGGGTCAAATTGGACCGAGGGTCAGTGAGTTTCACTACGCTGGATTCTTTAAGCGACCGGTGAAACTGAAAACCTGAATCAGACTGAAAGTGATGCTTTTATTCCCGCAGGGAGAGCGTGGGATTCCTGGGGAGAGAGGAGAGCTGGGTCCAAATGGTCTGCAGGGACCTAAGGGTATCCCCGGTGCACCTGGCCCAGATGGACCAAAGGTACTGAACAGAGGCGTCACCTGCATGCACAGCAGTTACCTCTGACCATGTGGTAGTGAAGGCAGGAGACGCATTCAAAGCACTGTGAGACAGATACGGCAGGAAAGAGCTGGATGTGTGTTTGAGGCTATAAAGAGATATTAGCAAACTGTATGACCCAGTGGCTATTGTGTTTGCACTGTATGATGTTATATTTGTTGGCAACACGCCTGCTAACCTTCGTGTTTGTCACTGAAGGGTAGTCCTGGTCCCCCTGGTGCACTTGGTGACGTGGGTCCTCCAGGTCTTCAGGGGATGCCAGGAGAGAGGGGCATCTCTGGCCCCCCTGGGCCCAAAGGTGACAGAGTGAGTTCATTAGCATCTTCTTTTTCATGCTATAAGTGCTTTCATATAAAAATAACAAAATGGGCTGATTTCTGAGGTTCAGTGTTCAGTCAGTTTTGACCTGCGTGTCACTACAGAACACCTTTTCTGCTGTTTTGTGTACAGGGCACAATTGGTGAGAAAGGATCAGAAGGTACACCTGGAAATGATGGAGCAAGAGTAAGTAGAGTATCTTTCACCCACTGCAAACACATCCTGTCACGAAACCACGAACAAGAGAGTTTAGCTGACACTTTTAGGACCAAAGGAAAAAAAACTGACGATGTTTGAGTGCAAATTTCAGACTTGTTGCAGCTTGTTCACTGACTCGACAGTTACTGCTTACAGCGATGAGCCGAGGTCTCAACCAGATTTTATTTCTGTCAACAGGGAGCCCCAGGTCCCGTCGGCCCACTAGGACCTGCAGGTCCCAGTGGTGAGAAGGTAGAGTCTGCCTTTTCTTTCTCACAGAGTTGTGTTTTGGGACAGCGTCGGATCAGGATGCTGTTCTCTCTGCTGCTTCTTATTTGCTCAGCTGTGTCTGATAGCATCTTCCAGCTTGCTAAGCGCAGTCTTCAGCTTGCATTTCCTTTGCAAACAAGTTAATACTGGAGTTACTGGACAGTAGAGGCTTGATGAACGTGTGGTGTCTTTACAGGGAGAACCTGGACCTAAAGGACCACATGGACCCCCAGGATCCAGAGGAATGCCAGTGAGTAGACCTGATCAGTTTGTGTTAGTGATACAGAGTGGATTCTGATTATCAGGGCTTCAGTATAATACTTTTCTCCTGTGACAGGGATCAAGAGGTGACCCTGGCCCCATTGGTGCCGTTGGATTTGCTGGACCTCCTGTAAGTCGCCATTCGTTGTCACATTGCTGTATTTTACTTCCTAACAATGATTCACGGCTCCATGATGCTCCAGCAGGTGACACGAAAGTGATGACAGATTCAACTCGTTCATTATCATCACCAACATTTTACAGGGTCCTGATGGCCAACCTGGAGTCAAGGGAGAAGTTGGAGAACCAGGCCAGAAAGGAGATGCTGGATCCCCAGGACCCCAAGGCTTGGCTGGCGCTCACGGACCTCCTGTGCGTCGCACTCGTAAAGATGCTCTTGAGAAATGTGTTTGCACGTAGTTGCTCTGAGGCTTTTCATGCAGGCTATTCACGTTCTGAACATCGTCACCAGTCGTCTCTGTACTGTGTGCTGTGTGTCTCTAAAGTTCAGAGAGGTTAGCTTCAAATGTGCTGCAGATAAATGCTTTTCTAATGAGGTTTTGTTGTTGCAGGGACCCATTGGTGTTGCTGGACTGAAAGGCGGAAGAGGAACACAGGGCGCACCGGTAAGACGGCTCCGTGATTCATAAGATAAATGAGGAGGTGAAACCAGACTGAGCTGAAATGATTCAGTTCACACCTGATGTGTGTGAATCTTCACTTCAAACACTGTATTCTCTCATCTTTTATTGCTTTCTGATATAAAACTTGTCAAGCAGAATCTGAGGACTTTGTGTTCTGCTTCCAGGGTCCCACTGGTTTCCCTGGATCTGCAGGAAGAGTCGGCCCACCAGGCCCAACTGTAAGTATATATTGTGTTTATGTATAGAATTATATTGAAGTTTATTCTCCTGATGATCCTGTTATGGTATATTTAGGTGCTCTGACCTGGATTTTGAGAAGTTCTCTGTAAATAAAAGCTGATTGTGTGGTAGGACAGTTGATTTGAAGCATGCTGAGACTGTGATGCTACATGCAGCCGTCTCATGACCGCTTCCATTCCTGCCAGGGTCCAGTTGGAGAACCCGGCCCTCTTGGCCCTCCTGGGAAAGAGGGTCCTGGTGGTCTTCGTGGAGACCATGGACCCCCTGGAAAACAAGGAGAGCGAGGACCAGCAGGACCTCCCGGCAGCCCAGGAGACAAAGGGGACTCTGGAGAGGACGGACCCACGGTAAACTGATTAATTCACACTTAAACCACCACTTAAACTCCATTTCTAGCATTGTCGATCATGTTACGTCACATCGGGACACACAGGGATCTCCTCCATCTGAATGATGTGTGTGCTGCTGTCGGCTTTAGGGTCCTGATGGTCCTCCGGGCCCAGCTGGAACTACAGGACAGAGAGGCATTGTGGGTCTTCCTGGTCAGAGGGGAGAGCGAGGGATGCCCGGACTTCCAGGCCCTGCGGTCCGTATCATTAAAGTCCTGATTGATGAGACTTCGAGCACGAATCGTATCAAACTTCTGCTGTAGTCAGAAGTCTGACTGAGTGTGTGTTGTGGTCCTGTTAGTGCTGCATTGTGAGTTGCCTCTTTCTTTTTTTTTTTTAGGGTCCACCAGGAAAACTGGGACCCGCAGGACAGCCTGGAGATAAAGGACCTCCAGGCCCCGTCGGCGTTCCTGGTGCTAACGGACCCCGCGGTGATCCTGGTCCTGATGTGAGCACACGTTCTCAGATGATAATGTCACCCACGTGTCTCCCTCTGTTCACAGCTGTCCTAATGTGTTCTGTCTGGTCCGCAGGGCCCTGCAGGATCTGACGGACCCCCCGGCAAAGACGGCGTTCTTGGACAAAGGGTAAGAGACAAAGAAAATGAAAATGTGACTTGTGTGTTGTTTTACATTGTGCAGGTGACTGACAGGTGTTACTTTTCCAGGGAGACCGAGGAGATCCCGGTCCAGAGGGTTTGGTCGGCCCACAGGGACTTCCCGGCCCTCCAGGTCCTGTTGGTGCTCCGGGTGGTGCCGGAAGGAGAGGCGACGCTGTGAGTGGACTTTTCCGATCCTTGTTTCTCCAGGAAGTGTGTGTTGTGTGTGTGTCAGAACATGATTTGCTTTGAACTCAGAGGGCGTGTTGGAGCGTGAATGAAGTTAATATTAAATGACAGCTATGATGCGTTCAGGTGCAACAAGGAGCTGCAGAGTTTTTCAGTGCTGGCAGAGGTCTTTGTTCCCTGAGGGCCCTCTAACGATTTGACCTATTTTCAGGGCTCAAGAGGACCTGTTGGTCCACCTG
The DNA here is from genome assembly GCA_037975065.1 of Chaetodon trifasciatus. Classification (NCBI taxonomy): domain Eukaryota; kingdom Metazoa; phylum Chordata; class Actinopteri; order Chaetodontiformes; family Chaetodontidae; genus Chaetodon; species Chaetodon trifasciatus. Next base: position 1,124,689 of record JBBMOE010000006.1, read on the forward strand.
GCTCGGCCGGAAAGAGAGGATTAGTGGTGAGTCTCCAACTGAGAACACACTGACAAACCCAGAATGCAGCGTAGCTTTTTGTATTTTCTGAGAACATTACAGCTGATTTAAGCCCAGAACCACACTGTAAACTCATTACTCATTTCATGTGTAAAATCTTTCCAATCCAGGGACCCCAAGGACCAAGGGGAGATAAAGGTGACCTGGGCGATCATGGAGAGAGAGGCCAGAAGGGACATCGAGGCTTCACTGGTTTGCAGGGTCTTCCTGGACCTCCAGTAAGTTAAAGAGGAGCCCATCCTGGGTTTGGATCCGCTTCACCATTGATGGTTTCTGGATCTTTAAACACATTTTCTTTAGAGAGACAGGTGTTTGTGTCACCACCTTTTGCTTCTAAATTTATATCTGAATGGACAAAAAACACTGTTAACTCATATTGTTGTTTGGGGAAATGGTCTCCTACACGTCACCTGTGCATCCTGGGAAATCCTTTAAATCTAATGTGTAAGTTATTCATATACAGAGACCAATGAATTTTTACGTGTTGCTTTTAGGGTACAACAGGTGAGCAGGGAGCTCCAGGAATCATTGGACCGAGCGGGCCGAGGGTAAGAGCTACAGTTCCATTTGTTTCAGGCAGAAAACACAGTGTTTATTTTCATTTCTTTGCCAGCTTTCAATTTGGAATCAAACTCTTCATTTTGAGTCTAAAAACGAACCGTCTGTCCTGGCATGTGATTCAGGGGCCTCCTGGACCTGTTGGGCCTTCTGGAAAGGAGGGATACGTGGGACAGCCGGGACCGATGGGACCTCCTGGAACTCGTGGACTCAGTGGAGAAATTGGACCAGAGGTACTGTCTCATTATACAAAAAGGAAGTTCTTACTTTTTGTGATTTGAGCTGATCAAAAGATTGCAGGTTACATAGGAACTGTATCCCACTACTCCTAAATCCACAGGGCCCTCCAGGAGAGCCTGGACCCGCAGGCCCCCCTGGTCCCCCAGGACCTCCCATGGCTGCCATGGATGACCTCTTCGGCGGCCCTCAGGATTACGACTCCGGCCCTCCTCCTCCTCCTGAGTTCAGTGAGGACGAGGCTCTGCCCAACAGCAACTCCTCCACCATAGTGCCGGTGGACCCCGGCGTCCTGGCCACCCTGAAGGCCCTCAGCAGCCAGATCGACAGCATGAAGAGCCCCGACGGCAGCAGGAAACATCCTGCCAGGACCTGCGACGACCTGAAGAGATGCTACCCCATGAAGAAGAGCGGTGAGTGCCAGTGAGGAAGATTTCACTGCTGCAGGAGGCAGAAAACATCCTGCATGTGTGCAGTCTGAATTTCTTTATCGCTGTCCTCTTGTTTGTTTTGCTCTCATCTTCCTGTTCATTAATTCCTTCTGTTCATTTCCCAGAGCTTCTCTTTAATGTGATAAATGTAGAAGTGCAGCCGGGGCACGGCGCCTCGCAACCCCATCTGATTTATTCTTTATTTGCAGTCGTAGCGATGGTAGAATAACTCACATCCTGATGGTTTTCTTGTGCAGGGGAGTACTGGGTGGATCCAAACCAAGGCAGTGTGGAGGACGCCATCAAAGTGTACTGCAACATGGACACCGGAGAGACCTGCATCTCTGCCAACCCGTCCAGCATACCTCGTAAAGTGTGGTGGAGCTCTTCCAGGAACAAACCTGTGTGGTTCGGAGCCGACATCAACAGAGGAACACATGTGAGCCGTTACATTTTTAATGATGGGAGAGAGGGCGAAGGAGGCGGTTTTTAAGATTGAAAAAGAGCGTGGTGAAGATTATGATCCAGAAACACTAAGACAGATACAGACTGAGTGAGCAGAAAAAACAGATGTTGTATTTTCAGCGTTCCCGTCGTGCATCTCGTCTTGCTGCTGGAGTTTTGTGAGGCTCTGAGCTGATCGCTTCGTTTGTTTCTCTAGTTCGCTTACGGCAACAAAGACCAGCCGGCAAACTCCGTCACGGTTCAGATGACTTTCATCCGCCTGCTCTCCAAGGAGGCATCTCAGACCATCACCTACAACTGTAAGAACTCTGTGGGCTACAAGGACGAGAAGAACGGCAACCTCAAGAAAGCTGTGATCCTCAAGGGCTCCAACGACCTGGAACTGAAAGCAGAGGGAAACAACCGCTTCAGATACACAGTGGTGGAGGACTCCTGCTCAGTAAGTCCAGCAGCTGTTTTCACATGATGCTTCATCATGAGCCGCAGCAAAAGACGCTGCAGAGCTGCCGTTATTATATGTTCTCATTCTCAACAAACCCCATGAAATGAAAACCAGCAGTGAGTTAGTCGGTCCTCCAACACCTTCTGAGATGTTAATCATTAGTTTCCAGCAGCAACGATCAGCTGCTTTTAGCAGAAAATCTGCAGGCCTGGCTGTTTGCTGCCTGGATAGCACGCAGACGAAGTTAGCGGTTAGCTGGTGGAGACCAAAAGACACCAAAACAAAGTGTTCAGATGTAATCGATGCTGATGAAGTGCTGTCTGCTGGACATTTAAAAAGACAAGTGTCTGCTAACAAGTCCCCCATTAACACCTCATAGGGTTGTTGTGACGCCCCCAAGTGGCTGAAATTCAAATTGGTAGCAGGTGATAGTCTCATGATTGGGTATGAAAGGGGCGTCCTGGAAAGGCTCAGTCGTTCACAAGCGAGGATGGAGTGAACACATGATTGGATGAAGGAGATTAACACATGGACTCAGAGACACTTTGTGAAACCGTTGTTGGTAAACTGTTTGTTTGCTAACGATCGTGCGGCTCAGACATCAACAGAGGAAAACATGTGAGCTGTTGGATTTTTAATGAGGCCACAGCCGGTGTGTCTGCGGCTCATTCATTCTGCTTTTACTGAAGCGTCCCAGCTTTTTGGGAATCAGGGTTGTGCGATAAATTCCTTGCTGGTTTTAGTCTTTTCATGGGATCTGCTGAGTGTCTGAAGCTAATACGCAAAGAAATCAGTTCTGAAGTCGGTGCGCAGACGAGATGAAGTCATTAAAATGGTGTTCACCGTTTCACTGAACTTTTAAGTTTGTCACTGAACTCTGTTTTATCTTTTACAGCAAGCAAACGGCAACTGGGGCAAGACAGTGTTTGAGTACAGGACACAGAAAACAGCAAGACTTCCTATTATAGATATTGCCCCTGTGGACATTGGTGGCCCAGATCAAGAGTTCGGCGTCGATATCGGGCCGGTGTGCTTCTTGTAAGATGGTCAGCAGGGACGCGTCGAGGAGAATCCTGAGACTATTGAACTGACAGCTGACGCGATCAGCCACGTTGTACATACGAGTACTGAGGACTTTTCTGGCCCTGTGGCAAGATATTTATTGTGCCTTCCGACCCAGTTCAAGACATCGAAGATTTGTAAGTTAGAATGAATGTTTGGAATTTGCATAAAAAATTTGGGAAAAATCCGAATCATTCCTGTCTTTTGTATGTTTGAAGCTCGCTGTTTGGTCCAAAGATGCCCTTCATTTTATTCCGCCAAAGATTGAATTCTAACTGCTGTTTATAGGCCCAGAAAACTCGAATGTCCTTCCACTACTACTTCTGACAGATTTGTCTTTTCCTTTTTTTTTGTTTGAAATGTCTGAGTATAAAACAACATTGTGGTGCTATTGAGGAAGCAAATCCAGCCGATGATGCGTTTGCTGGCGCAGGTATTTTCTCCAGACAGTTTTGATGAACCTAACGTCTGTATCCACTCATTCTAAACTCTGTACCGACCACGTGCAGCATTAAAGACACGCTGAACTGTCGATTCCTCAGTGTTAGCTACCTCGTCACCGAAACTGAGAAACGATGGCGCTACATGTAAATCTTTTTTCACAGGTGCTGTTTTGTAAGTAGCGTGATCCTTGTGCATTTCTCCCGGCTGCACGGTAGGGCAGGGTTTGGGGATCCCAATAAAGATCTTTCCGTCGACGACGGAGAGACGAATGAGGTGTCATGTGAGTGGTGATTTGTAACTTTTTCCTTCGGTTTCAGTATCGTACAGTAAAAAGGTAGCACAGAATATTCTATTTTTATGCATGTCAGTTCCCCCTTTTCAGTATCCTGGACTTATATGCTCTTGAAATCCTTTTTATAATCAGTTTTATAGAGTACGGTGGCTGTGAGTGCCTGTTTGCTTTGTATTTCTTGCTATGCAACAAATTAAACAAACTGCTTGTTAATCCCCCCAAGCTCCTGTCATATTAATTCAGGTTTAGTTAGGTCCTTTATGTTTGTCGTTCTTCCACCAGCTCATTTTTAGACTTTTTTTCTAGTTTACAAAAACATTTCTGTACTGAACACTCCGTTGTTCCAAATGTAAGCTGTTTTTAATTTTCATGAATGTGCCTTCAACTAATGTTATTGTGACCGTTGAGTATATTTATTATAGAGTTGTAACTTTTGCGAGGCTTGACTGCCTGCTATCACCCCCGAGGCAGAGAGGAGGAGGAGGAGGAGGAGGAAGGGGCTTTCCACACTGGAAGCAGATGCATTTCATCCTTTGAAAATAAATATTGAAAATACTTCTCTCTGCCTGTTTTTGTTTCAGACGAGTCCCTTTAAAAGCTTTGTACTGTAATGATTTCAGCCTCGACGGGGTGTTAAAACTGTGACTTCAGACCACAAATTTAACAAACGGGGAAGTGAAGAAACCTCCCGAAACCACCTGGTCGAGGGCGTCAAGGCTGAATCCCGACTGCAGCAGCACTTTGCTGCATGTCAGCCCCCCTTTGTGTCACCTTTCCTGTCTCTCTTCAGCTGCACCAATAAAAGCCAAAAAATAAAAATTACAAATCACCGAGTACAGCCATGCTAGTCCATTAGCCACAGTAACGCTAGCATGCTGATGTTTAGCATTTGCTCGCTTAACGATTTAGCTAATTAGCATTGACACAAAGGAGGCTCCAGTTGAAGCCCATGGAAACTGGGATTTACAGGAATGAACTAAAGTATTGGACAGATTCAATTTTGGCCCTGATGGTGGCGCTACACCAGGGATCACCAAACCTATTCAGTCCATGTCAACTATCCAAGTCCGGACCGATCGACCAATGAGCTAGCAGCACAGCTAACGATAAAATCTCAGAATTGAAGAGAAAAGATCCCAAACTGCTGAGTCACACAAACATGAAATGACAGCATTTTTTCTGCAGTCAGATGTTCTTTAATAACTGTAACAGCAAAGTCAATGCAACCAAAAGTCAAATAATGGGAATATTACTGTTTCCGGACAGAAGCTGTCCAAACAAAAAGTGCCCTCTGGTGCAAGAAAAGCAGACTAACATGATGACAAAGTAAAAATACCACAAAGCAAATACTGAAATGGCAAAAAAAAAGAAACAAAGAGTAAGCCGACAATATCAGAGTGAATTAATGTGGAGTAAAATAAGCTACATGACGAGGTTATGGCGAGCTGTGTTAATGATACAGATTCCATTTCTTTTCTTCGCCAGCTCGTGTTCGGCGTACAAACAGGAATGTGTTAACAATACAGAATTCAGATGGTGCATCCACACAAACGTCTCACAGGAAAAGTCTGTGTACCATTGGACAGATCTGACTATTTACATCTCTCACTGCCTGTGCAAGCAAAGGTACTCAAAACTACACCTTCCATAAGTTGTTTTTCTTTTACAAAAATAGTTGTTTTTCTATAATGGATCTGGGTTTACCTCGAAATATCGAAAAAACCAATCTAAATGCAAATGCATATAAACCTCAAGATGAAAAGTGTGACATCTTGACTCGACCGTGGAGTGGATTTTGGCACTTCTTCATACAAACGAGTTCAAAGTACGCGACAAAGAGCATCTTCTTGGCATCAGCAGCGGCTGTCGAGCGGGTCCAAAGAGAAGACGGTGCCCTCTAAGGTTAGTCCCATTTTGAACCCCTCCTGGAAGACAAGCCAGACGTGGACTGTGAGGTTACGAGTCCCAGAGCTGCTGGTGTTTAGATTAGAGCCAATGGGAGAAAGTCTAGAAAGCTCTGAGGTAAAAAGACTGAAACAGAGATGAAAAGGCTGCATGCTGTCATGCTCGCTCATGCGTTGCGTGTGAGATCACAAGCTCAAGCAGAAACAAGGCGTGCAGCTAATGGACGAAGGCACGGCTGCAGCTCGTTTGCGCCAAAAGCCAAAAGCAGTTTTATATAGAAAGCTGCAAAATCTGTGCTCATGCTGTGCTCCTCTGAACAGATGCACGCTTTGTTATCAAATGTAACATCCGTTCCTAAAACTACAGCCTTCCTCAAAGCAGCAAGCGCCTGAAAATCAACATCTGAGAGGATGGAAAGTTCACGCTAGCTCAGATGAACTGACGAGCACCAACGACACGGAGGCCTGCACGCGACGTCACACGGTGGCGGAGGTGAAGTCACATCACGGAGCGTGCAACATGCAAAGCAGAGACACAAAGCACAGCGCAGAGCGAAGAGTACGAACCATCTCTGACGCTACAAGTGGAGAGGACAAGAGAGGAGTTCAGTCGCTGAGAGTCAAGAAGAGGAGCAAACTGAAGGAAACATTAAGCTGCAGTTAAAACAGTGGTGTTAGTGCAACGCCGCCTCCTACTGGCAGCTCGCTGCGGAAACAGTCACAGAGGCTGCGGCTGATTTTCAGTCAGAAGTCATTATTTTCTTATCAAACCATCGTTCAAACCTTGTAAACTAACACCTTCCACAGACGCACAGTGAGGGACAGAAACTGTATTTGTCTGGTTGCATGTGAGCTCAAGCTCCAGCAGTGGTTCCCAAGCATTTCCTGTCCTCTCTGAGACTCTGAAAGCAGTTTTCAGCCTTTAACAATATTTAATAATATTACCAAGAACATGAACAGTGTGATTCTATTAGCTTCACTATGAGTAGATTAAGCCCAAGCTGCCAAATGAGATCTTAAACGCGTCGTTTTGGGTTTAAATTATGATAATGTTAAGAGCCTCGCTAATGAACTTGTATTCTTTTTCATCTTGCAGCGGCTCCTGGGAGCCCGGCCCACAGTTTGAGAGCCACTGCAGCGACACCGTGTGAACGAGGCTGAACCAAAAACCTTTCAGTCACACTTCCAGACAGCAGGAGCTAATTTAGCGTTTTCCTGATGAGCCGCAATCATCGATTTAGGGTCTTTGTTTCTAACAGTGCAGAGATGGTTTGCGTAAAAAAAGCTCTGCTGTGACATTTAGACGCTTTTACTGAAGGCTGAGGACGTTTTCACCTCATTGAGATTCATAAAGGAACATGAAAACAGAACAAAGCGATAAACAAATATGAATGATTTCTGAATTAAACTGGTTTCATGTCGCTGATAAATCTAAATAAAGGCTGAGGGTTTCATTAAAACCTGACTGTGCTCAGCTTTTTCAGGAGCATCAACAGGAAGCTAGAACTAGGCGATCCCTCACATCTGCTGCTTTTACTGCTCTCTGCGCGGCACCACGACAAACCTGATGCCTTTTAACATTCATCATTTTCATAAACGGGCCGCTGGCGCTCGTTCGGAGGCCAATTAGGACCGAACTGTCCGGAAATGACTCAGCAGAGGTGTCTACCTGCGAGGCATCACCCACGATGCGCGGAGCCTTCGCTCACATCAACGAGAGGGAGTCTGAATTTGAAAACGCTGACAGTGACGATGAGGCAGACAGGAGGCGCTGGCCCTCGCCTCAGCCAGCCCTCCTGCAGCTTCAAAACACAGCCGGGCGCTCACCTGCATCTCGTCCAGCTTCGACTGAATATCTGGAGGGAAGTCGGCCGCCCCGCAGGTGAACGGATCAAACGGCTCCGCGCCAAACAGGTCTTTCCCTGCAAGCACAGGCAGCGGGTAAACATCAGGCAGTGCACATGAGCGTGAACAGGGAAGGATTTCTGCCATGAATATTTAAACAAAGTGGATTTCAGGAGCTGGAACGCTGATTAAAATCAGAGAGCGATGAAGGAGCTGCTCACTTATGTCTGGTGGTAATGTGGTGGGCGGTGGCGGCGGGCAGCCGTTGCTGGCCAGCGTGGGCACCAGCGGCGTCACCGGGGAGAAGGGAACCATGTCGAAAACGTCTGTGGACTGCGGCTTCATGGAGATGCTCCCCGCCTGCGCAAAGAGCCGAAACGATCAGGACAGACTTCTGCACGCACACAAACTGCACGGCTGCTTTATGCAAAGGCAAGACGAGCAAAAGACAAAAGCAGGGAGATATTAAGGCCAGTGAGAGCAGAAAGAGAGAAAAAGCAGGTTTACGCGAGGCCGCGGGATGCTGCATCCCTCAGGAGGCTTAGGAGGAAGGAGGGCGGGTTTGGCAGGCGGAGGAGTTAGTAGCCCGGCGGACAGGTTGGACTCCGGCGAGCTCATGGGCGTGAGCGTGACGGAGGAGATTTCCAGACAGGAGAGCGACGTGATGCTGTGACACCAGAAGAGAGAGGAGGGCCTCTGCAGCATGTACGCTTCATTAGCTGCGTTTATGTGCAGCGGCTGAGAAAAGATCGCAGAGAACGACCAGAGAGGAGCGGTGTTAGTCAGTCCTGCAGAGGAGGAGAGGTGTGGGTAATTGCTTTCACAGGAGGCCGTCACAAGTACTGCCGTTTGGCCCAATTAGATGGTAATGTATCACACTCCTCATCAGACCAATCAGGTGTGTAATTGCTTCGCTTCAGACACGGCTCAGACCCCCTCCAGACAGGTTCGGCCATTCCAAACTTCAGGTGGAGGTCGTGCATTTAATCACAGAGGCAAACCCAGCTGTCCTTACACACACAGTTTTAACTTGTGCGAGCTTGAAGCTGATCAACTTTCATGATTAAAAGATCCCAAACGATCTGAGAGCCACATGGCTGAGGACAGCTGAGTCAGCAGACGCTGCAGTTAAAGCGAGATTGTGTGACTTCTGAATGAGAAACAACACAGCGCTGGTCTCAGCCTGGAGCCTGGGGCGGCCAATCAGACGCCACCCTTAGTTTAAGCAGGAAACACTTTGCCTTAATTGTGGCCACAGTGGCTGAAGTTCAGAAGACCTGCTTTAAAGTGTGTGTGAGTGTGTTTGTGCAGTTCGTCCTTACGGGTGGCACATGAGCAATCATCAGCTGTTCCTCCAGGTCTTGAAGCTGCTGCTTCAGCTCAGAGTTTTCCGTTTCCAGTTCTTGAATCTGAGTGAAGACAAGAGAGAGGTTGAGCCGAGGTCAGTGAAAGTCTGAGTGAAGTGCAGTCCAGTCAGAAACATCAGCCGTGAAAACCCAGTTTACCTGCAGAGGTTTACACAAATCCTCATTCCACCAGCTCTGTGACGATGCGTCGTTTAATCTAACGGGTGTTTAAACAGTTTGTTCAGCTTAAGAAGTAGAATTTTCTTAAGCCACGAAGGAGGACTCAAAGGTCCAGCATGTCAGATTTACAGGTGTCTACTGGCACAAATGGAATAATGTCACCACGTCACCACTAGATGTCACTAAATCCTACATGCTGAACCTTTAACCCTTCAGTTTTGTTCTGAAAAGCTAAAGATAACCACATCTAGCAGTACATCATACATGCTAGCCTCCAGTCTATCGAAGATGAAGACTTGCCTCTTTCAACTCCTTCGTCCTCCTCCTGTTAGCAGAGCAGGAGACGCAGACGCACCCAGCAGACACACTGACCTTCAGTGCTGTTAGCTAGCAAGCTAACTCATGAAGCTTAGCTCCGCTAGAGGCCTGATTGACGACTGGACGTCATGTTATTTGCTCAAACTGGTTGGTTCACGTCAGCACACATCGTATTTAAACAGGAAGAAAACAGGAGTGGATGTTGATATAAGAACATAAAGAAGATGATTTTTTTGGCATGTATTGTTAAACAGGTGCAGAATACGACCAAACATGTGACCTAAAAAGAGTTAAAATGCATTTTTCATTTCATTTAGACTCTAAATCACATCACAGTGGTGTTTAGCTTCCTTACCCCGTCGGTTATTTAATCAACGTTTTCACCGTCTAAATAAAACCACGGAGAGCTGCACGGCTTCAGCAGGGTGCACAATAATTCAATTTCAGACCATTAATATTCATTATTGACACTTTTCATCAACACAGCTTAATTGTCCAAACTGGATCTTTAAAACAATCAATAGAAACAAGCTGCGCATGAATGAATAAAAGCATCAACGTGTCAAACAAAGTGACGCGGCAGCGTGAGACGCACTCGTTTCTGCAGGCTGCCGATCTGTTTCCTGGTCTCCACGTCTTTGCCCCCAGACTCCAGAAACTTCTTGTAGGCCAAGTCGAAGGCCTGTCCGATAGTTAGAGTTATCTCCTCTGCCTGCAGCGGGGGAGAAAAGACGGTCACATCCATCCAGTTAACTACGGGATGTCAGAACGCCCAAAAAACGAGAGCAGTCAGAGCGCAACGCCTTCACCCGGCTTCCACACTGAGCCAGAGGTGTCACAGCTGATTCAATTAAAGCAAGCAGGAGACACTTACACACTTCTCACTGTCAAACACGTAGCAGAGGTGTTTGTTCGATTCCGAGTCTTTGCAGATAAAAGTGAATATCCTTTTATCCGTTTTGTCATCGGCGCAGAAGGATATCCGGTGTAACTGACAGTTATGCTGCACATCCTGGAAAACAAACACAACACGTTCATTATTTACCGCCTTCACGGATGCCGACAACAAACCGCCTCTCCCTCCACGCGCTGTTAGTTGTCACGTAACTTCAGGTGTCGTGCACGGAGTCGACGGACCTGCCCAACAATACACATTCAAATCTTCGTGCTCACTTTTGTCTTGGGATCTAATATCTTCACGCCATAGATGGAGATCTGCAATTCCACTTTGGGGATCTTCTGTCCCTCTGACTTCTTGATGTGTCTCTGAAACTGCAGATGAGAGAAATCACAAGCAGAGAAGTCTGAGTGCAGCTCTGAAACTCACCAGGAACAAACAAAACACATGCTGATGACATACAACAGAAAGCTGGGAGCATAGAAACAGAATCTAGTTAAAAACCCCTTAGACACATCTTTCAAGCTGCTAATTTCTTTGGCCACTAGGGGGAAGCAGAACAAGCTGTCACTCCAAAAAGTTGTTAAGCCAAACGAGCCAGCAATCAATTTCCTGTTTACACATTTGGCAGCAACAGGGAAGCATCGGCGTTCATCTGAAGTCTGATCATCTAAGTCCAGCAGTCACCGTCCTCTTAGCTCTGCTTTGGTCTCCACCATCTCCTGAGCTAAAGATCTGGCTCTTTAGCTGCTACATGCTCCACTGTGTTCACCAGCTAGTTGCTTTAACTCTGTCTGGTGCTGAGCAGATAGAGTGTGAAGGATGGAAAACAGCTTCCTCCCGCAGCTGGAAGTGATTCCTAATCGGGGAAATGACCCTGAAACTCCAGCGGGTGCGTAACGTCCATGACGCGTACGATGGAGCTGATGGCCATCTTTGACGGACGACGCGTCAAAGTGCACAGAGATCGAGCAAGACAGGAAGTCAGACACAGGAACGGTGTCGGGAATACGGTAAATTTCAAAATAAAACACCCTATAACCCACCCAATAACAATAAACGCAATTTAAAAAAAGGAAACCATTTAGCTACAAAGCATTCTTACCGATGGTAGAAGCACAAACATCGAGTTAAAATGACCAAATCAGCAAAAAATAAGGTATCAAAAATAAGGCGGGCACAAGGCTCGGCTTCACAGAGACGCGCCCGGTGGAATCCATTATCAATACAAAAATATTGATTAGTGCAGCTTTAAAAATATTAATTACACGACTGGAAGGTGGATTCACTGCAATAAAATCTTAAAAAGCCCCAAACAACACGGACATGTTCGGGGATCCAGCGGCTTCATGTCGCCTTTAAGGCTCAATGAGAATTTGTTTAAGAAAATATAATTAAGGTTAAGAGTTTTACAGAAGATTAACGAGGAAATGAAACAAATCTGTGATTCATCCACTGGGTCACTCCTTCAAGCTCTGCCAAAATGCAATTTAAGTCTTTCGCAGGTATTTTGCCAACTGACATAAATACTAACAGGACTTGGCAGTCAGTTAAGTGTCTGTTAGAAGGGGAGTGAAGACTGTCAATGAGGAGACACTTTATCCTCACATGAAGGACACGCAGAGGACGCCGAGACACCCTCAATTTATTTCCAATTTCGAAATATATATCCATTACAGCCATGAGGGTGAGAGCGGGTTGAATCTGCAGCTTTAACTTTTGCCTGATTTTACTTTCCACATGAAACCGTGTGAAGTGTGTGTGTGTGCCAATAAGACACTGCAGTATTTTTACAGCCTCTAACATTACGGCTTCCAGCAGAATGATAAACTGAGCTGTAATCAAGCCCTTGTAAGGCCTTGAGTTAAGCTTCTACAATTTAAGACGTTTACTTTTCAGGAGCTTGCAGACACGAACACGGAGAGACAACAGTGAGTGTGAGAGAGGGAGATTTATCTCGCACACACTCGTATTCGAACTGGTGTAAGAGTGTTAAGTTTTTCTCATGAAGCCTCCCGGGTCTGTCCCTCAACCCTCATGTCTGCTCTTCAACGGTGAACCCGTCCTAAATGCCAGAGTCTCCGGGCGAGTAACCACGGAGCCTTGGTCTCCAAACAGCCCTCCGAGATCAAATGTAATGTAACAATAGAGGTACGGGTTTGGGAAAACAGTCCTCCCCTACAAGCGGCCTCACAGATTCAACTCTTGGCAGGAGAAGACAGAGGGGAGGCCAGCAGGCAGCGAGCGCGGCCACGCTAGCGAGACGCTGTGAGACAGGAGAGGGTCTCCGGGTCGCGTTCCCATGCACGAAGGCTGGGGCGGCCGCTTCGGTTAAAGCTGGTGAGGAGCGTGTGATGGAAAGGAGGTTAAGTGTCATCCACTGGGGAAGTTTGATGAAACTGCCTGAATCACAGAAAGCCCAAAGCCTAAATAAGAAAAAAGGCTGTTTGTCGGTGCTTTCTCCAAAGTGATCAGCAGAGCTTTTTCTCTGAAATAAGACGTCTTAGTTCAGGACAGATATTCAGAAAAGGTCAAAGAAAACCAGCGCTGATGTACTGGGAGGTGAACCCTGGTCTTTTCATACTCACGTTGGTCTTTGCTGCACAACCTTAAGCCTTGAATGCATAACCAGGACTACAGGACCCTGCTGGACGCTGTCAAACTCATTCAGTTCATTCAATTAAGCAATCAAAAGTTCTAAAAAGTGATTTTCTGATGCTTTTCCATAAAAAGTTTATCATCACTGGAAACCTGAGGTTCATGCAAATGATACAGGAAGTTGGTTGGTTGGAAGGTTGATGTTTTTTCCAGTTCAGCAACAGTTTTTCTGATATTAAAGCGCTTTGATGACAGCAGCTCTGGAAATGAAAATGCACCCGAGGCCCCTGATGATGAGGAATCTGCTTTATGGTGTTTGTGTATCAGATCATTTAAAAGCAGAAAAGACAAAGTCAGGCCGCACGGCACGAGTCTCAAAGGGACAATGGTCGAGAAAACAGAGCACAAGCCTTCGGCTGTTGTGGCCACGGCTGGAGAAACATCCCATCAATTGCAAAACAGTGGAAGGAGACATGCAGGGCACACAGTCATGCACACAGGTAATTATGTCCCCACACGCTCAGGCAGGAGGCTGATCTGTGAGTCTGATGCTGACTGATTGGGTCTGATCGTCTATGAGAGGAGCCTCTGTGAAGACACTGAAGTACAAACAGTAATTATAACAGGCTGAAATGTATAAATGGCAACTAGCTGGTGAGCTTTATACCTGCAAAAGAGCCGAATATGTCCCAAAAGAGCTGGTGGAGACTAAAACAGAGCTGGAAGTGGAGTTAGCTATAACCAGTGCTGTCAATCGATTGAAATATTTAATCGCGATTAATCTCATGAATGTCATAGTTAACTCGCGATTAATCGCAAATTAATCGCACATTTTTATCTATCCTAAATGTCCCATTAATTATTATTTTATCTTATCAACATGGAAAAGTGGATAGGCTTGCTTCGTGCAAATGTTTTTTTTTTATTGAAAACAACAACGTGTAGTGTTTTATTTCACACTAACATTCTCACTTTGAGCAGTCGTTCACATTTGAATGAATCAAATCTCACACAATTTAACACTGTCAATAAACAAACGACAAAAAAATAAATACCTGGTTACAAAAAAGCCCTTCAACAACCCTTTCTAAGGGATCAAAACAGGGTGATACAAGATAAAGTTACAAAGTGCACCTCATTGTAAACTAGGACTCAGCCTATAGTGCAGTTAAACCAGGCTTAAACTTTCCTTTCTTAAGTTTCTTTGAACATACAAGCAGTCAGACTGTACTGCTCTTCTGTTTGTTCACCAGAGGCTGATCAACCCAGCCTCTTATTTCTCTCCACAAAGAATGAACATTACTTGGCTATGGCTGCAGTAAGCTTGTTCTTAGTTGCGGTATCCATATGCCTCTGTGGAAAGCCATCCATTGTCGCCTGGTTTTGACAAGGAGGCGGCGGAGAATTCGCATTAGCCGTGTGTTTGGCCATCAAGTGGTATTTCAGACTGGATGTGCTACGATGATAACTCAGTTCACACCAACAATACACACAGATAACTTTGGTCTCGTCATCTGGCAACTTTTTGAAACTGAACTTTCCATTCAGAATCTTGTTCGCATCCATTTCGGCGTTTCGCGCTTCACATCCACACAAACTGCTAGCCTACTTTTTTACAGCTAGCGAGCAGGCAAGACCAAACACGTGCGTGGGGCGTGCCTGTTGTTTTGTTTCCGGTTTACAATCAGATCCTGTAGTTTTTCTGACGTTACTAACAGTGGCCACAGCTTCCAAAAAACTACAAGTTCACTAGGTCACAAAGAACGTTAATCGCGCGATTAAAAAAAATGACGCCGTTAAAATTGATTTGCGTTAATAACGCGATATTTTTGACAGCACTAGCTATAACATTTTCCAACTTTTTTAATTTGATAAAATGACCACAACAACCTGTCACTGCAGGTGTGAAGACTGCTTAAGAGAAGATATAACGTTATTGATCCCGCACCAGGGAAATGATGTTGTTAGAGACAGCAGTGATATGAAAATCAATAAGAAAAAACTAAAAACAAACTGCAACCATTTCGATTTGGGCCACTCGGGTTGGATTCATACATCCAGCAGACACACAGTTGAGTTTCTGGACTCATTATCTATATAATACCAATATTTACTCTGCTTTTAGTTTTCAGTGCTTCAGGTTTATCAGTCTGTGAGCTGAAAACACAGAACGATGAGCTCCTAGAGACGGACACAGTCCACAGAGCTGAGGGGACGACTGCGAGGGACACCACACAGCCATTGTTAATATGTGAAGCTTTAATCAGGGCATTAATTATCAAATCACAGTGTAGCACATCTGTGTTTACATGAGTGGTATTAACAGTCATCCTGTAAGTGAGTATTATGGGATTATATTGTTTCAAGAAACCCTTTTTCCCCTCATTAATATGCAAATTCAGGCTGCAGCATCTAATAAGATCATGTTCTTCATATGCGGAACCAGCGGTGGAGAATATTAAGTGTCAGGGCTTCTTCTGACGTGTCACTGAGTTCTGTCAGGGTTTATTAAAGCACCTGCGCTTTAATAAAGTCACTTATTAAATACAAATCCTGTGTTGGGATATGGAGAAAAAACGGTCTGGTTGGAGGCTTCAAGCTCGGGCTAACAAACCAACAGCTTTCACGGCGGATAAATATCCGTTTTATTGAATTCTACGTCCAGCCGGGCAGAGGCTGACGGAGCGGACTGCTCTGCTTATCCAGCAGTTATAGGCGTCAACAGGCGGGAGCGGAGAAACTCCAAGGGCACCTTGCTGGGAAGCGATGAGGGAGGGGGGCATTTGTCACTCACTCCCACCTCCCCTGCCCCCTACGACTACGGCTCAGTCCGAGGGCTGGCTTTACCTTCAGCTTTCTGACTGCATCCTTGACAACTTCTGTGCCTTTCGGGGCTTCAACCTCTGTGTTTCCAAGGAACTGGAAAGAGAAGAAAAACGATGTGACGCAAACACAACAAGGACATGTACGACACTGGATATGAGCAAGAACGAATGAATGAACAGAATGATTGAACCAATCACGGACGACGTTTGGGTCAGTGTCATCTGGTGTTTATTATTCTAAGCTCAAATGGTTTCTATCATATTATCTGAGTTCTCATCTTTCAGGCCTTAATGTCCCACCTCACACAGTTTCGCTCGGCTTGTACATGTGAGGAGCGCATGTACGCAAATGCACACGCACACACAGGCAGACGTCCGCATGCTCGGGGCCGCACTTCTAACATCCTCCAACAGATGGAGCCATTAACCTTTGTGCCTGAACACCTTGTTTTCCATCTGGCGGCGGTGGCGGTGGCAGTAATTGTTCCAGTCACACACACTGCTTCAGTGCGTCCTGAGCTTAATGTGTGGAGCCTGTTCCAATATCAGCCTTCATAAACACTGGTGTCAGCTCCTTAAAGGTTGGGAAAAACAAAATAACAATGTGTCCCGCTGGAGCAGAGACAGACATGGATTGTCTCCACGACACAACAAAACCTGTGTGGAGCTTTCCGTGACTCGGCTTTGCTGGTGTCCTCTGTCCTTGTGCTCGCTTTATATGAGGTGATGCTGCACTCTATAACTGTCTGTCTTGCACACTTTCATTTGGGGCACGTTGGCAATTCATTACTCTTATTCTGACGTTTCATTTATGCTCACATAAAAAAATCACTTTAATGATGTTTCACAGAAAAGAGCTGAAGAATTCAAAAGAGCTTATTTCTAAAACATGTAACTAATTAAAAATGCAATACTTCTTATTAATAACAGCCAAGTCTGGCGCTTCTCAATAGAGCCAGAAAACAGATTGAGGCTTCTTTTTGTGAGGGTGTCAGCACTGTGTGCCACTGTGACAAATGTACTCCACACACTTAAGGACATGTCTGAGAGCGCCGCTGACAGATGCCCAGAATAGAATGGAGAAGCTCTTGTTCCTGACCAGTGCATTCTGGGCGACGACTGGGGAGGTTTCACAAGGTGGACCGGGCTCGGAGGCTCATCCATCAACTGGTGCGTACAGCTGAAGAACGAAGCACCCCTGGCCCTCGCTCCCCACAGTCAGGATGCACACTTAAAGGGGCCATATCACACCAAACAAGCACAGAGACCGAGTATTTCAAGCCCACGGCAGCTGAGGAAGTTCAGAGACGACATGAAGCTGCTGCCCCTCATTGTCTACGCACGGCTCGCTCCTCATCCAAAGGCCCTCTCACATCTACAAAGGGCAGGATCTGTGTCATGTGCAACTTAAGTGACTTCTGAGGGTGATCTGATACGATCGCACTGATCCCAGCGACTCAGAAATTCACCTCTCAACAACATCTTTCCTCAGAGGTCAATAACTACTGTTGATGAGTGAGATCAGCTGAAACTCACTGAAGCTCCAGCAGCAGCTCTGCACGACATCCAAACGCATGAAGGCGTCTCAGAGCGAAGAAGCTGAAACAGATGGGCCGTAAAGCAGATGACCGTCTGCGCCGTCACCTCACCGCAACATACAGCTAATTAAATCCATAACGGGAAGACGCCACCTGGACTTTGATGACATGGAATGTAATTGCAGATCTGTCTTGTCTTGCTTCTGGTGCTGGACGGATTCTTGACACCCAAGTGGCCCCCTCGTGTTTCAATTAGGGCCACAAACGACGATTATTTCAGTGAACAGTGAAAGAGGTTTGACTACATCAGCGGTGAGTTCAAATGGAGCCGACGGTCCAAAACCCAAAGACGGTCAGTTCACGGTCATAAATGACAACGAAAAGCAGCAAATCTGATTAATCTGTTATCAAAATATTTCTGCAGATCGATCAGTCGACTAAATGCAGCATCACTGCGACGCAGCAGAGCACCTGGACCACCTGTTCTCTGTGAGACACCTTTACTGAGGTCAAAGTTTATGTGATCTTCCATGTTTGATTTATTCAATTAAAGTACATTTTCTGTAAGTTTGATGTCAAATGGAGCCGTTCTTCTGAGGTAATGTCTCACTGCTGATAAGTTCAGACACAAATAAAAGTCTCAGAAATAATTAATTCCAGTTTAGAGTTCTATCCACAAAACCTTTCGAGGGGAAATCACACACCTGTAAAATGAAGAATGAGCTGATTGTCCACAAACTGCAGCTTCCACACTGAGGATTCGCTTCTTTTTTTTTAAGTTTTAGATACTTGAAAATTTAATTTCTTTTCCTTTGAAATTCAAAGTGTTACCTTGAGCTTTGGGCAACTCAACATGGACGTTTTTCTCTGTTTTCTGACACTTTGTAGACCAAAGAATTGTTTGGTTGAATGAGAAAATAATCAGATTAAGCTGTTAAGAAACCCATCATAAACTGCACTCACTGAAGCGTAACATGAAGATCTGAACCGGTTCAGATGAATAAAACTGGTTTTGAAACTCTGAATCCTTTGCTCGTCTCTTGCTCTGTCAAAGCTGAACAGTTAAATCTACAAAATAAATAAAAAGTCAGGCTGTAAAAGCCTCAAACTGTCATAAAAATATAAAGATTATGACCTCAGTGTTGTCGTGAGAAGCTGCAGCTCTGCTTCCTGCTGCAGGAGCCACATCACAAAACTTGAGCTCAGGTTCAGTCCCAGAGAGGCCGGAGGAGGAACACATTGTACCAGAACGACTTTTTTTATTTAAAGCTCACTTTTCTTGGCCATAAGATGGATCCTCTCTGTTCTAACTGGCTGGAAGACGGGACAGTGAATTGCTAACTGAGCTTATTTTCAACAAATCTGAAAGCTGGGAGAAAAGGCCAAGATCAGTCTCAGCACTTTGGCCGTCTCCTTCCCTCCAGTTCCTTCAGTGATGAGTGGTGCGCTCGGATCTCAGCAAACTCAGCCGGACGGCAGCTCATCAGTGAGAGCTGACGACACGCTTTCATTCCAGCTGCCCCTGCCTCCGTGAGCGAGCTCCAGCAGATAGTTTGGAGTTCCACCTCAGTTCAATCACAAAGTTTCTGCACCTGAGACGCTTTGTCGCAGTGTGACAGGGGAGTGGTCTTCACCTGAGACGCTCCTTGTGTCAGTGTGACAGGGGAGTGGTCTCCACCTGAGACGCTCCTTGTGTCAGTGCGACAAGGGAGTGGTCTCCACCTGAGACACTCTTTGTCTCAGTGTGACAGGGGAGTGGTCTCCACCTGAGACGCTCTTTGTCGCAGTACGACAGGGGAGTGGTCTCCACCTGAGACGCTCTTTGTCGCCGTGCGACAGGGGAGTGGTCTCCACCTGAGACGCTCTTTGTCGCCGTGCGACAGGGGAGTGGTCTCCACCTGAGACGCTTTGTCGCAGTGCGACAGGGGAGTGGTCTCCACCTGAGACGCTTTGTCGCAGTGCGACAGGGGAGTGGTCTCCACCTGAGACGCTCTTTGTCGCCGTGCGACAGGGGAGTGGTCTCCACCTGAGACTCTTTGTCGCAGTGCGACAGGGGAGTGGTCTCCACCTGAGACGCTTTGTCGCAGTGCGACAGGGGAGTGGTCTCCACCTGAGACGCTTGTTTTAATTAGTTTAGTCGTGCTTCCAGAGCAGACTGAGCGCGCTTTCGTTTCCAGCTGTTCTCGTGTCAGGACCAGGAGTTCTGGCTGGTTTTGACAGAAGCACACTCATCAGAGAGCAAACAAACCAGGAGGGCTAAAAAACAGAGAAACTTTCAAATTAAAGTTTGACAGGGACGATTTTCCCCCATCGCAGCGCCGAGGCAAAGCAGCTGCCGGGGAAGATAAATACTACAGAGCACATTTTCTGACAGACCGCACTTGAGCTGTGGTGGCATCCGAATGAAATCATCCACCATTAAATATCCAAATCATGGCTGTCATGTCATTCTGACATGAGGTAACTTTACTAGAGCGAGCAAACTATAAAACCAACCGCTGTTTAACAGCAGAATGACGAAGCTCTCAGCAGTCTGATGGTGAAACCTACCTTGGCATTGTAGGGTATGTAATGCTTGGCCAGCGCCTCCGGGGTGTGCATCCATGATTTATCTGAAAGGATACGAACAGAAGTGGTTAAAGAAACAGCAGCCATCAGACGAGCTTTTCACTTCTCAGCTGCAGCTCGGCTCATTGAACATGTGACTTTCTAAACACGCAGTAATTTCACTTCTCTAAAAGTGTTTAAGAGTGCACAGACTGCACACGCACGACCACATTCCTCCTGTTCCGCTGATCGATGGTGTCCGAGAAACGCAGCAGTGACCCCAGAAAGGCAAAAAAATAAGACTGCAGGCTTTTAAAGACTTAAACTGTGCACGATTTTAACTATTCAGACTTCAGCTCTGCAGGTGTTTCAGGAGGAGTCGTGTCTATGCTGAATGCAAACACAGCTTTTGTTTTGTTTACAGGAAAACCCCAGAGGGCATCTTTAGGGTGGAGATGAATCCTCAGAATGTCTTAACTTTGTGTTTGTGACCGCGGCTTGACAATATGAAAAAGAAGAGGAGCTGGGAGGATGAAAGGAGAAGGCTGGACGGGGGGGTTGAGAAAGTTTTAAGACCGGTCACAAACAGACTGAGAGGTGCAAATCAGCCTCAACGAAAAACTCGGCGCCCTTTTCGGTCTAATAAAACTTTTTTGGGAGCTGTGCGCCAGCGTGAGGACTTGTCACACACCTGGTCCGAGCGTATGCTGCTGGCTAATTACAGCTAACCTGCGCAGATGGCACACTGGCTGTTTGTCGTCTAGCAGTCGAATAAATGGAGGCTAAAACTCGCTTTGCAAAGAATCTGAACAAACCTTCAA
The DNA here is from genome assembly GCA_037975065.1 of Chaetodon trifasciatus. Taxonomy (NCBI): domain Eukaryota; kingdom Metazoa; phylum Chordata; class Actinopteri; order Chaetodontiformes; family Chaetodontidae; genus Chaetodon; species Chaetodon trifasciatus. The sequence goes on from JBBMOE010000006.1 coordinate 1,145,500, forward strand.
CCTGCTTCCAACACTGATGCTTCATTTAACGAGCTTCAGGTGTAACAGCTGTAAAAAACAGCCCAACGCGGCCCAGTTAAACAATGCATGATGAATACACAAATACAGTCAATGCAGTATTAAGAGGAGATTTGGAGCCTGCGTGAAGCTGCTTGGTCTCTGTTTGAGCTCCACTCTGCAGACATAACAGCTGTAAAGAAAACTGTGCTTCATCTTGCAGAGAATTGAAGGCTTTCCACTAATTTTATGCGACACTGGCTTCATTATCTTATTGCAGAGCTATTGATCTGTCAAACATATCTAAATTGAACCGGCTAATTCAGCCTATTAGACCGAGAGCTCGTAGACCCGATGTGGTTGGAAGACCAGCGTTAGCCGAGCTGGAGGGCAGACGCGGTGTGAAACTGAAAAAATAACGTTCAGCAGGAGAAATCTTGTTTTTTCAAAACAATTTCAGAGTTGATAGAATAAGAAATGAACATCAGCAGCGTTTCTCACGTATTATCAACACTGACCGCCACATATTGATTTTCCTTTTTTTTTCTCTTACTGCTTAAAATGGGTGAAATCTCGTTGCACGGTGCATTCATTCGCTCTGCCGCTCTCTCACAAACATACTGACAAAGCACCGGCCTGTGAACAGCTTCATACACAACCACACCATGATCATGCATGTGTGTGTGTGTGTGTGTGTGTGTGTGTGTGTGTGTGGGCAGCCATTGTTGCCGGCTTTTCCCGGCAGAGAAGACGACTGGCTGAATTCCTGAACAGAATCCATCTGCTGCACGAACGGTTAGCATCATGGACGCCTCTGCGAGGTTTTGTCCCAAACTGCTGCGTTCGAGTTACCTCTGACAAATGAGTCTCCGCTCTCAACACGACGCTGTCAGTCAAGGAAATCCAACCCTTCAAATAAATTAGCAGCAGCATGTAAGGAGTCTAGTGAGTGAGGTCAGCTGTGGTCAAGCCGGCTGCTGCCTGGATTTTGATGCACGTCTATTTGCATTGTTAAAATACTGGTGCTCGGAGCGGCCAAAAAGGCTGACGCTGAAGCACAGAGCTGTTTACAGTGTGTCATCACTGTTGTTATTTATTTGTCATAGAGTCCTTGGCGGTTAAAACATTTGCAGTGCAGCATAATGAATTCGAGCTACCACCACAGCCAGGATGTACATTTTTCAGCATGACTTTTGACTCCGTGTTGGACATCAGTGTGTGCGCCGTTCATGACTGACTTAAAAGTGACCACACAGACCGACAACACCAACACAAACTGAGCAGCAGATCAGAGAACATAATGGCTCATTGATGGTTTTCAGCATTCCCTAATCGCCCGCTGATTAACCATCCTTTAATTTCTCCATTTCCCATTCCCATAAACAGCTTATCGGCCTGTTAATGGAGCTCGCGACAGGAGATGCATGACTGTGACCTTGAGGCGCTCGGCTTCTGTAGGTCGACTGTGTTAATCAAGACTCTCCCAGGTGCAAATGATGTACATCAACTTTAGCACGTCCTCTGCACAAGTATGCTAATGGCTTTGTTTGCATTGATGTTGCTGGCTAAGTGGCTTGATGAATTCAAAGTCTCCTCTAATTAGTGTTAATTTGGTGCTCCACATTTGCCTAATTGTGATTGCTTATGTTTGCTAATCTACCATATTATTTACAAGGAAAGCAACAGGCAAATTCTTGACTTGCAGAGGAAGTCATGTTTTATTCTCCTGGAAATTAGTGTGATGGCAGGAAATAAATGAGGCACAAAGATGGCGAGCTTTGTTTCATGTTTCAGACACTGCAGGATAAACTGGGAAACTTTCCCTCTACTTAGACTGTGGTCCTTTTAAGTTTACTTAACAGCTGTGCATTGAGATTATCCTCTGCTTGCACCTTGCAACAGTCTCCTCTAAAGCGCAATCAATTTCCAAGAGGAACCCTTGAATGAAAGTTGATAGAAGGACAACGTATCGCCTCCTTTCTCGTAAAGCTGAGGAGGCTAAGAAACTGTAAATTCCAGGAGAGAGGAAGGAGGAAGGAAGGAGGAGGAGGAGGAGAGGGCTGACACGGCAGCATGGCAGGTAGGCTGACATTTTTTCAAGGCGTCAGCACACACTGTTCTGATTAAAGGAGGGAGGGCGGGGAGGAGGGGGGGGCGTACTTCTTTCTCTCTCTTTGCTGCATAAACCGGCAACTTTGTGAGCGCAACAAAAGTGGCAAAAGTTAGAAGTGCTCTCCAGGTCGCCAGAAGGGAAGATTAACTGCCGGGGGGGATGAGTCGCGGCGTCTGAAGGTCACTCCGTGTGGTTGAGCTGTCAGGTGTTGGATGAAGATGACAGCCGGAGAAGTGTCGATGCATCTCTATCACACCGCGGCGGACTACGGCACACACATCTCTGGAGATGGGGAGTGCACTGCTTCTGCACAGCCAGTGAGAACATGTGACAGCATAAAGGTCACCAGTCCTTCATGCATGTTACACCCCAGCAACGACGAGCTGCCTTCATATTTCCCCTGACACATCACAGCGTTGGGTCTTTCTGAGAAGGATATTTTAGCTCTCTCTCTCTATATATACATGTATGCACTGCACTGTACTTTCACCTATATTCTATATCACAAAACTAAGACAAAATATGGCACGCAAAAGTACATAAAAACGTAGTAAGTTATTACTCATTTTACAGCATTTTATCAGCTTATCCTGATGTTTAACGCAGCATTTTTCTTTTCCAAAACTTGAATCCTACTTGTTTAAAATCCCACTTGATCTATTGGCAAGTGTGTGGACAACAGCCCAAAATCCCGCCCACAGATATCCGCTGTAATTAAACAGAGCAGACAGATATAAACGGCTAATCGTTTGGCATGGGAGACAAAAAAAAAAGAAAGGAGACGAGTACCTTAGTGACTACACAGGCTCCACAAATAAAGGCTGTGGAGGAGTGTTTGCACAAATGCTGCAGCACGTTACTGCATTCACATCCTGTGGCGAGCGCCTCACGTGAGCAGCAAATTACAAAATGAAGTGAAAGTTATGACTCAGACGCTGACAATGCTGCCTTCAATATCATCCCTTTGTAAAAACATGTATAGTGGGAAAAAAAGGCTGCAGTGCAGGTCTAACAAACGTCCATGTTGTGCTGCACTTGAGGAGAAAGGACCACCAAAAAGTGCAGAACAGCGTGGTAATTTGTGGATTTATTGATGATTTTTAAAGTATCTCTCCTTATCTACGAGCTAACAGCTGTTTTCCCTCTATCTCACCCTGTTTTATCTCATTTTCTGCTGTGAATCCAGCCGGTGGGGTCTCCACGGTCTTTGATGCCAATGAGATATGAGATATGCACCCAAAGAAAACCAGCACACCGATTTTAAAAAACCCTCAACTAAACCATTTATGGTGACGTCTCCTGCTCACCTTCAAAACAACTGCAAGTACGGAAGAGGTTTGGATTACAAATAAAACCAAAGATGAGCCTCGGATTGAAGAATCCTTCGAAGCTCTCTGAGCTGCCAAAGAAATGTGTTTGCATGCTCCAAATTAACCACCAAATAAACGAATTCGAAGAAAATAAAGCACCTTTTTGTCGCTTTTTATTTTGTGGTTTCCATTTTTGGACACTTTCTTTGAGGCAGTTTTTCACCTCCCTATGTGAAGCACGGTCGGGGGAAGGTACAAAACAAATAAAGCTGCTTTTATTAACAGCAATATATTATTTCTATTAATCACTCATATTGTTAAGTGTTACCATCGTCTCTTAGCTCGAAGCTTTCAGAGCTTGAGTGCTGCTCAGTTTGTCTATGAGGCCACAGGCAGCGAGCAGGCAATAGCCTAATTCACTGCAGCGCTCCATCAATGACACACAATGAATTTGCTGGGTGTGCACAGTTCTCCATCATGCAAAAGACAACTTCAAATGGGCTCCGAGCAGAAAGGACCTAAACCACGCTCCTGCAGCCCAACAGGACGGTGTGACTTTGAGATAAAGCATTTGAAACTGTGCGACTGTCTGGGCACAAAAACCCATCTGGATCCGAACGTCAGCCGCTGTCTGACATGAAGTATGACGCCGGGGTGAAACACAAAAACAGGCTGTGCAGAACGTCGCAGTGACACAGAAACAGTGACAGCGTGTCCTTTGAGAGGATCTCACTGGAGGTTTTGTATGCTTGCAGTGCATGTGGGGAAATGGACAAAGAACATAACGAGCTCCCTGTGATTTAATACAAAAACACAACGCGCACGCACGCACGGCCCGACAAACTGAGCCTGTGTCCGTGCTTTAGTTTCAGCCCTTTAGCTCATGTAACGCCACTTCTCTATCACGTTGAAAAGCACTTGAAAGGATTGACTCAATTTAACGTGAAGATCAAATGTGGAAAATATTGCCGGCAGGAAGAAATCCAGGGTCCATTCAGAGCTAATACGGATTACATGGAGCCAGCATGGTGGACATATGGCTTTATAAACCGTCATTCAGGCCAGGACACAGTCTGCACAGCTCTGGACAGCAGCGTCCTTCCAGCACCATCAGACATGAATCAATTACATTTATTTGTTCCCTGACCGCATTACAAACCATTAATGATGGCTCGTGTAACGCTTGCATTACATTAGCGGTATTTATATAAACTAGCAATTCAGCTAACGCGGCCGTGAGGAAATTAAAAAGCTTGTGTATCCTCAGCATCTCATTTTCTGTATGAGTGCTTTTTGTGGATTCGATCGTAATGATGGATAGAGGACATGTGACCTCAATAATGAAAAAAAAACAGCTTAAAAATGACCCGAATATCACAGTTCGGATGAATAACTGCTCCCTCCAATCACTTTAGCGGGTTTGGTTGCGCAGCTATCATCCAGATGTGAGAAAACACACATGGTGAGCCTGCTTTTATTTTGTTCTGGCGGTTGAAACACACAGGAAAGACAGACTCATCGTGACTGTACGTATAGTTCTCAGTAAACTTGAGAAAATGTGTGCCGCCAAAATACCTGAGTAGCTCTGGATCCCACTGCTGCAAGCAAGCGCTCTGTCAGAACAGGCCACATTCTGCATTAACGTGACTAATCTTCAGCTACCATCTGCTGCTGTGGCAAACTGTAATGGATGTATTCCTGCAGTCAGTCGCTTCAGAAATGATGCACATTACACTGACCTGCGATATTAACCCAGATTTTTGACACACACCGTGGGCTCAGTGTGTGCTTCCAATCATCGACGGAGTTAATAAGTCCGTGGGTTTCATTTATTTGCTAACTGTGTCTACGGCTACTTTACAACCTTTGTATGTTGAGGCCAGTCGCCTGCATGTTGTGATAGCCTGCGCTGCATTATTGATGTACGTTAATCATCATCGACCACCAACACAAATGTGGTAAACGAAAAGTGTAAATTTTCTAATTGTGGCCACAGCATGGAGAGTCAGACAGAGTGAAAGAGGTGGAAGAGGTGATGAAACACACTCGGTTTATTAGGTCCTGCTATCTAAAACGAATGCAGCCGACTGCTTCTGTGAAACAGCTCCATCAGGAACTGAACATTATAAGGTTCATGAAGGGAGGATTTACTGCAGGCCTGTTGTGTTGGAGTGCATTTATTTTAGCTAGGTGTATCTAATAAACTGGCAACGGAGTGTAAATACAATGCAGCATTCACAAGGTCATCAGCTGCCAAGTCAGGATATCACTTTAAGGAGCCGGAGTAGGTCCCATTACAGCTACGCTCCATAATACGTCCAATAAGTTATCTGTTCCAAACTGCTGCTCTGTGGCTAACCAAAAAGGTGCACATGAATTCTGTAGAGTCCAACTATTCAGTGCCGGTCACGTCCAAGAGTAATAAACACAGGAGATAAAAATGATCAAGATCCCTGTTGGCATTACCTGCTAGACGTGATCAAGTCTACAAAACACAGCCAGACCCAGAGATAAAGGGGGAGGTAAATCAGCCGAGCGGGCTGGTGTCAGCGCCAGCCTTCACTGGCAGCCAGAGGGAGCAGAGGCGGGCAGGACGGGTGCAAAGAAACAGAAATAAAAACTCAGACTTGTGTTGACTCACATGGCTCTTTATGTACAACTACTGCCAATTAAAAAGTGGAGGAAACCGATGAGACGAGCTGTAACCGTCCTGCAGTCTTCGTCCAAACCACCCTCAAGAATAAACAAAAGAGCAAAAAGTTCAAAATGATAATGAAAGGGAGCAACAGCATCACAACATCTTCAGCAGACACTGATGACTGACTGGAAATCAGTGGCAAATAAACCTTTGTTCCACCCACGTGTGAGGACGTCAGCTGCACACGAAATGTTGAATATCAGCTGATTTTTTTTCCAATTGATGGGAACTTTTCATCCATAGCTGAAGTCAAATTTGGTAAGAAATTGAAAAAGTCGTCTTTTCAAAGGAATCAAATCGTTGCATAATGAAACGAGGCTGGTTTAAATCTGTTGTAACATGGTTCAAAGTCCTGCCCAGAGGAGCGATACGGCGCCGCGCAGCGTCTTATCCGCCTCATCGCTGGATTTCATTCAGAACAGTTCAACATTCGGCTAATTCAAAGCCCAATCCAAACCTCACGAAGGCCGTCGTTCACATATTTGTAATGTAATCATCAGAGGATGAACTCTGAGGGGACTTTCAATCTGTTCATCAACACTCGCTTTGTTTCGTGACGTGGAACTCTGAGGTCCGCTGAGCATGCGAGTAAAATAACTCTGAATGCACATGAATGGTTCCAGATACTTTTGTATATTATGGTTCACACTCTCAAATACAAACGGTTCAGCGCTCTGGGAGGGACAGGCTTTTATTAGACTATCTGATGTGGACCTTTTGGCACAATTTGCCTCCGACTGACTGTAACAACGTTTGTAGGAATTAGGTCTACAGAGGAGGGCGGTGCGTCTGCCTGCTTCCCTCAGTGAGAAGGCTGAGGGGACGCACAGTTTCAAAGGGTCGAACAGTGTGTGCCAGCCTGTCTGGGAGCGTTTGTTGAGAGAACTGTTTACTGTCTGTTTAGCTGTCCTGTTTGCAGGGGCCCTCATTATCTGTCTGCTGCCAAAGCCAACTTTAAGACAGCGCCTTGTTTCAGATACAATTCACTTTTTCCGACAAGCCCCCACAGTATCGGTCTGTCACGAGCAAATGCACGTCTGAATCTCACAGAAATGAAATCCCATTTAAAATGAAAGGAATGAGGCTGCATTTCCATTACAAGCAATCAAAGGCGAGCTTAATGTGAGGTGCTGCCCTCCCTGATTACCATCTTCAGCTCCTAAAATAGAGGACCTAATGGGAAAAAGTGAATTATACCACCCAAATATCATTAAAGCCCGGCGCACCACCTGGGCCCCGGACACTTCCCCAGCGCCGTCCAAGGCTACTCCAGGTCCGCTGATGCACACCAGAGGGACGGGGCCAGATGGTGCTAAACACATCAAGCTGTTTGCAGACTGCAGTCCCAAACATCCTTCCCTGTGCATCTGGGCAGGGTCACCTCGACCCTCTGCGGTGCTGCACAGCCACCTTAACTGTCAAATGCGTGGCTGGATGTGTGTGCTGTTATCTGATGTCTCTTGTCCGTTCTGTATTCTGCTCGTGCTGACAGTTTTGTTGTCCTCCGCAGCGTCACGGAAATGAATCATTTCACGTCTGCGCTGTTTTATTGCAACCGGTGTCACTCAAATCTTTAAAGCCGAGGATCATTTCATCAGCCCGAATAATAAACATAAACATTGTTTTTTAGTTTTCCATTCGGGGCCGTCGAGTGCGAAGTCTTTACAGTCCTGTCAAACTGATGAACTGTACGGGCCTGAAATTAGACATGTACATTTCTGAGATGACGCCTGCAGCTTTCCAAGACAACAAAACACGACTAATCTTGATGAAGATATGAGAAAAGCAGCACAGAGTGACGGCTTCATCTTCACTCTTTAGCCTTGTTTATCTCTTTGCCTCGGCATGCGCAGAGACGTCACTTCATTTCTTTAGAAGTTTGTCGACAGAAATACTGAAATATCTTAAAGGAGGATTCCAGATATGTAGCACTGAAGACAGAACAGAGGACGATATATTCTGACTTTTTGTCTCTGGTGTGGGTCAAGCTCCAAAAACATCAGATCCAGACTTCCCTTAATGCAGCTTGCCAGCGTCTCTCATTAGAGACCCCCTGCTTTTAAAGCGCCCACTTCTTCCAAAGCCCACACTCCCAGTTTGTAACACCAACTTTGTTCAAGACAAGCAAACTGTCCACAAACGCTCAGCTTGCAGAACACACTCGTGTGGGAGTGTTCATCATTTAGGACCCTGTGATTTCCATGATGCAGAAAACACATGTGGAGCTGCAGAGTTTGATAACAAGTTCCTCTCTGAGACGTCTGAAGGAACGCTAAAAAAGACGCTAAAACAGGCTCTGCTGAAGCCTGTGAGCTAAAAGCGCATTGGTTATTTCTGCTCACCTTTTTTCCTGTTGAAGGCTCGGTTCATAGTGGAAAATGTGCGTCTCCGAGGTCCCTCCTGAGCGTCTGACAATATTCCACCTGGAAAAGCAGCGGGGAGAAGCGGAGTTAAAAATGGCTTTGACCTCAAGCCTTCACGAAGAGGCAGAACGTCTAAAAACAAACAGTCTGAAGTTTTCTTCTGCACAAAAACAAAAAAAAAAAAAATCCCCACCCACTGAGAGTGAGGCAAGGTTTAGCTGTCAGACAGCACTCACATTAAAGTCCCAGTCCATCTGCACTGCATTTGTTCACCACTGGGCCACATCTTACTCATGTTGTGGTGGTGATAATTACACACTTCCTGTCCTTACTGTCCTACAGCGAGGACATGTCTAAGGACGGTGATTTCTATCAAAGGAGCGTCACGGTGCTGCAGAGAAACGCAGCATTGTTTACTATAATCTCCTGCTGCAGTCAGTGGCATTATCCTAATCTTTCCAACGAAACAAGGGAATGTTTTCCCGCCTTCGCGCTACGTTCAGCTGCATCACCCACGACACTCACAGAACCTGAAACTAAATCCAAATGCAGTCATCAGGAGAGAGGCCGATGTCGACCTTCAGCGTTTTGTTTCTAATCATCTCTGGATTTCTCTCAGTAATGAAATTATCTCGCACAAAAGCAACACTGGTAGAAGCCATTATTCTGCTGACTTATTGTGCATAAACTAAGAGCTGAATGTGGGCTGTGACCAAAGGCTGTTTTTCTTCTCTGAATTTACTGTAGCCATAGCAGCCTGGCTGTGCCATAATGCACGAACCGGTGCTCCGACACTGTGCAGCATTACAGAAAGAGAAGCCATTTGTTTTGCAAATGCAACATGTCCAGCGTTTCTAAAGTCTGACACTTCGCCTTGACTGCTTTCAGACCTTCGCATCAATTCCCCATGAGAGCTCGGTTCAATCTCGAGGACTGCGGGGACAAACTGTCCGGGACTAGGTAGCTGTCATTCTGCTTCGCAATCAATATTCTTTACTCTTTTACTGGAGGAAAATATGCAAGGCCTGCCGCGTTCGATCCTTGCCTTTGCAAACAAATTAACTTGTGCTCGGGCAATTTAGGAAATGAATTGAATTTTTCCATCTTTAGCATTTTCCATTTATCAAGGGAAGCCTGAGCTGCTATAAGTTTTTAGTGAATGGAAAAATAAATCCCGCTCGTGCCTTGGCACCAAACTTCCAACATGGCCTGTCCTACAACAGGCTGTTAGACGTTTAGAAACAAGGTTTGATGGATGAAAACGAAGATAGCTGTCAACATGAACATCTCAGAAGATCCACCTGATCAAAAAAATATAATATAAAAACAATATACCAACAGGTAGGTCCAAAATGAAAAGTTGTAGAGAGGACGATAAACCTAAATCACACAAAGTCATGCATGGATTAGAGGTGTGCTTTGGTCCAAAGGTTTGGACCTGATCTCAAACACAAACCCTCCCAGACTGTACGTGCATAAATTCATTTTCATAAAAGAGGCCTGATCCTGAAGAGACCCGAGGCCAGTCAGACCTGATCCAGTGAGACCTGTGGAGACACCTGCAGCATCTTCATGTGACACAAGTTAACAAGCTGGGTCAAAGAGCAGAAGCACGCGTCCTTTTTGTCCTTTTTAAACACCACGTGATCACAGCTCAGGTGTGACGCAACCTGAAGCACACACCTGAGACAACTCAGCAAACCCTACCTGACCAGATTTACCTGAAGACACTCTGGACTCAGCAAAGCCTGGGTACCCGGTCGGGTCTCGGTCACTCTGTCATGGATTACTTGTGTACTGCAGTTTATACTACCTCAGTGAATCCTACTACACATATCAACATTAATAAATAAGGCCACTTTCTAAACGTAGCCTTCCTCCCATGCTGTCGGTGCCTCTCACAACATCCCATAATAAATTCTGTATTGTTTGCTGCGCGTTACCTTGTACGATGCACAAACCGCAATTATGAGAGTGACATAAATGACGCCATTCAGAGAGTAAGCCTTTCTGAAAAGGCACTATCAATGAACTGTCCTTGGGGCTGAGAAACAAGATAAAAACTGAAGTATGCAGAAACAAATCGATCACCGTAACATGGGAGGATAATGGCTCATTAGCTGTGACTGAATAGCAGTGCAGTGCCACCGCAAAATAATGGAGCTATGCTATTGAGCCAGATATCTTTATTGCTGCTGGGAAGAGGTGATGACAAACAAACACACCATCCTTTAAAAAAAAAAGACATAGCTATGACAGAGTGCCAGTTATTACTGAATTTGTATTAAACGCGCTCTATGGTGAAAGCAGCAGTCTCCTTAAATGGAAAAATAAAAAGGCCTTCGCTGTAGACTGCATAATGAAGACACATAATGATATGAGGCATATAATTAAGGGAAATGTAGCTTGCAGAGACAAATACAATGTATGTGGGTTCTCACAGTAAGGGGATATTTTACTGCAATGGAGGCCCTGCAAAGGGCTGCAGAAATCTTAAATGGAACAAGCTTTAGGGTGGGGACTGGGACATTCCTCAGTCTGCCAAAATATCTCTGCAGCTGAAAAAGACAACTTGTGTTCCTTATTTACAGGTCTAACATGCTGACGTTGAAAACATCGCGCGGGCAGATGACCAAGGACACTACTATTGTTTACATTTCACCCAAGATATGCAGAGTGCATTCTGCAGACCTCAGCACCAAACTACTCTGCAGAGCGTGGACTGCCAGCTCGGGGCCTTGGCAGCGGCGGCCTTCGTACTTTCCTTCTTCCTCAAATCAACTAAGATATGTTTTTGCTGCTAAAAAGCACCGCGTGAAATTTTGTTTTTAGATTTACTTTATGTTTTATTTATACACAGAGAAAGAGAAGCATCAGTGGGGATCTTTCATAGCAGGAAGCGTCGAGGGGGTTTAGACGGTTTATCTGACATCAGTGTTGTTCCCACAACGTCCAAATTATAATAATCCTAATTATTATAATGTTGCTCCAGCACCATCACTGCAACTGACCAAAAGTTTCTGCAGCAACAAGGTGATGTCAGATCACGCCATTTGGCCAGTCTTCCTTCAGTACAAGAAACTCCCAATAAAGCTGTTCTAATAAAAGATAATGAGGCATGTTTGACAGCTGGTATTATCAGAGGAAAATGGAAGACAAAGGACTAGAAATTAGACTTTTTACATCTGATGCTGATTCATTAAAAAATGCCAAATTAGGCCCAGTTCAAATCCTGCGAACGGCTCTGAACATCCCTAAAAACCACCACTGAGGGCTTTCAATTCTTAAAGCAAGGGCTGTTCTGTGGAAAAGGTCTGGCAGCAGACAAAGCCCGGCTACCTTTTTGTTTGTTTGTGACATACTGAGGTGTAATGCGATCCCTCGCCTGACACCTGACTGTGATGTCACTCATCCTGACTGACAGCCGCAGTGTTCGGCCTGTTTTAATAGCTTCCTGTCTGGTGATTCAACAGCACCCCCTTGGGAGAACTGTCGACCCGAACACACACACACACACATGCACGCACGCACACACACACACACGCACGCACACACACACACACAGACTTAACACCGGGCTGCAAACTTCCTCAGTCTCCCCTCGATGTTTACCAGCTGCAGTGGAAGCAGTAGGTCAGATCTGCTCAATTCCTCACCAGAAGAGTGTGTGTTTACGGACACACATGCAAGAGCACACTCTCACAAACACACACACACACTGCAGACATGAAATGCGCTTGCAGCCTCTCATCAGCAGAGTCCATATCTGTCTTACAATACACTCAACTGTGTGATTAAGGCTCCCTTATCAAGAATGCGTCGACATTATTGGGCCTAATAACAAAAGTAAATGATCAACAAAGCACAATCAAACAGTATTCAAAGCACAGAATGCAGTTAAAGTCTAGTGAAGCACAGTCTGAACATGATGCCTGCTGAAAAAAGGCTCTGAAAAAGCACTTTAACACGTCATACTTAGGTATATAACTCCTCACATAGACTCAATATGTGGTCTGAATTGAACTTTTGGTGACGACAGTTGAAAATATGAACCAACGCTTCACTGACTGAGGACATCATCCTCCCAAACGCTCAGCAAAAACCATGTCCAGAGTTTAACAATTCACCTTCAGTGACTCAAACATTTGGAATTTAGCTCGAGAAAGACTTTCTGGAAATGAGCGCGACCTACTTTGACCCTGCGGAGTCCTCCCTGGAGCCCAAACAACAGGCTAAAAATGAGAAATCATCCAAACACCGACGTTTGATCACAGTCAATGTTTAGAAAGGCTCATTTGAAGCAAAAAAAAAAGAAAGAAAGTTGAGGTCCCATTTCTGAATGCCTCTCAGCCAGTCGCTAATCTGACCCATATGCAGTGAAAAGGCAGCAGGCTTTGACATTGAATAGAAGCAGAGCGTGCACTGTGGTCCCAACATAATGCCTCAGAAAGGAAAATCAACAAAGATCCTTTGTTTTCCTCACTTTGCTCTCACCCCGGCTCTGGAATCTCGCTGGCTAAGCGCAGCACGTAAGACATCGCAACGACAATCTCTTCATGAATTTAGTCCCAGAATTCCTCGGTTGAATCGACCGTGGTGTCTTGGTGTCTAATCTAAAAGCCGGGCTTGCTCTCTCACGGCCAAAACTCCTGAGGTTCAAACGCAGCACTCTGACAGAGTTTACCAAGGAAAAGCAGCGTCACCCTTTACAGGCAGAAGCAAAATAAAAGATCTATGGAGACAAACATGCAAACAACAGCAGAGCTGAGATAAAAGCTACTTACTTGCCTTCAAACAGTGGAGGAATAGTAAAGAGGAAGTTCCAGAGGATCTTAATAGTTTTCAGCTGTGGGCCAGATGGTGGTACACTAAGGACTGCAGTAAGGAGAGATGATGGGGTTTGCAAACTCAACAAGAAGCTTTTGCCCAGACACATGATACTTGACATTCAAGCCAAACTTCCTCCGCCCACAGTTTGTCCAAAAGAAGTCTCCTGGAGTTTCGCATGAGCAAAAAAAGAGACCCCTTTCGACGGGAACTGTTTCACTGAGATGACCTATAAAAGCCAACATGCGAGAGGCTGCAGCCTGACCCTTCTGGAGCATGTGATTCATCATCACGCTATGTGCACTGGCAACAGCCTCGGGTCAACATCTTGGCATCAATCAAAACAGCAATGTGGCCCAAACATTATGAAGTAGAAGTCACAATACCTTTCCAACACAAAGCCCTAAAAGCCTCCCTGTGAGATTATGTCAACTTAATAACACCCTTTCCTTTTCCGCTGCACTCCAGAAACGTTTCAGGCTCCTGGGTTTGAATCCCCGCGGCTGAAATTGGGTTGAAAATCTGACACTCGGTCGTCCGTTTCATCACATCGAGATGAACCGTCTGGGACACCCTCAAAGTGGAGAGCAGAGTGCTGGAAGTGACAAACACCTGAAAGTGAGGCCCAATTACTCCGCGTGTTGAGAGCTCGCTCTTTTCCTTTTAATCTCCGCATCTGAAACCTCACTCAAAGTCTGCGTGGGGTCTAATCAGGAAGCTGTCCGCCCGACGCCGCATCCCTCACAGCAGTTTTAGAGGCTCAGTAAACCACTAAAGGAAGGGAAACTGACCGCTATCTGAAGAGCTTAAAAGACTGAGACAGACAGTGTGCAAAGAAAGAAAGACGACTGAATTCCATTAAGGACGGAAGACAAGGAAGTTACATAAACTAATTCACAAATGAATCACATGTCTTCATAAACGTGTCGGGGATGCACAGCTGTCTGTGGACAAGAGCTAAAGTGGAATTTTAAATATTGGGCTTTAGCTGCTTTCACAACAATGGGGACATTCATCCAAATATAATGAGTGTACTCTGGACCCAGATGAATTCGCGTCTGCATTAGCATTGATGTGAATGCGTAAGTGCAGAGCCTGTTGTACCCGGACTTCAAAGAGCTGCTGCAAAATGTTGTGTACCGAACTCGCAGGAAAAGGAGCTTCAGAGAATTCATGTTTTGGGAAGTAATCAGCATTCTTCTTTTTTTTAATAATCAAAAGACAAAAAAAAAAAAAAGGTCACAACCACTTGCCTGCCAATTTGCAAAGGTCACTCAAATCCACGGAAGGCATCTCTCGTTCTTTTAATTGCATCTGCTTAGAGATTCAGCTCGGTCGGGGCCTTGGATGGCGCCGTGTTTTTGCTGGCCAGCAGACCTTTGCTTTCTGCCTGAGAGAGCATTTAAAACAGGGAGGGTCTCAGGATCTGGGCCGTTCTGTTCACACTTTATTTTTCTAGGGTTTTTCTTCGCCCTGCCCGGTATCATTTCATGTTTGCATCTTGTATGAACAGCTGTGGTGGAGTAAGGGAAGTGGCTGGCCCAGACACTTTCCGGGAAAGTGGGGCCCTTTATGCTACACAGATGCGGATAAAACTGGGCGAAGAAAAAAGGCTCCGTGATGCAGATGAAGTGGAAAAGTTGAAGCTATAATTGATGATATTTGTACCGCTTTTCTTTTCACTCATTAGTCTGTGTATACACAGCTCCCACCGCGGTTAATGAAGAGCGTCAAGGACTCAAAAGGTAAACGCAGCGACGCGACGATGCGAATCATTTGAAGCAAACGAGCTCGACTCGGCAGCCAAGAAGCACGACAGACACGAAAACTCAAACGCATCTAGGTCGACAGTTTAAAACAACGCCGGTGAGTCATCTTTTCAGATTCTGTTTAGCAACCAGGCTACGCCAACATAGCTTTTTTTTCCATATGTCATGTTCAACGGCGAAATGTGCAAAGAAAAGAGTCAAGTTTGACAATAATAAACAACATAACAACTAAATAAACAGAAGATTTAACAATAAATCTTCATCCCGCTGCAAACGATGTCAGCGCTAATGTTTACAGTCCTTATGGTTTGCAGTCTTACACAAACTCAGAGCCCAATTATTTCACTCCTCGCTTGGGATGTGTGTGTTTGTGGGTGTGGGGAGTGGGTGGAGAAGCAGCAACGTGCATCTCAATGAGAAGCATCTCAGTGGATTTTCATTGAGATTTGCAGCCTCCACATGATTTGTGTTCCATCTAAGCAGTAATGCAAAGCAGAAATGTGTGATACCGGCGGTCGGAGTCCCCGCAACGCTCCCTGCACCAACACTGACGGTGACGACGGCCAAGAAGTGAGAGCAATCATTTCCATCCACTCCTACACCACAGCGCCCTGCACAACATTAGCGCAAGCAAACGATGAGCTGGGGTGATTTACGTCCGGCCTGTCCTTGATTTGAGGCCTAACACAGCAGGCAGGAATGAGGTTTTGGCGAGACCGCAGAATAAAAAAATTGAAAACGAAACTCCTGCAGATCAAATGCAGCAATTAACACTGATGCTTTCATTTGCCAACAGCGTAAACACAGCGGCTCTTGAAGTTCATTTTTTCACAAGCATGATTCCAAAAAAGTTGGGATGCTGTAAAAACCATAAATGAAACAGAGCAGGTGAAAGGCTCAGTCGTTCACCAGCGAGGATGGAGCGAGGTTCACCACTTTGTGAACACATGATTGGATAAAGGAGACTACTGCATGGGCTCAGGGACATTTCGTTAAGTTTTACACAGCGTCCAAACTCTTCTGGTTTCATTTTGAGCTGAACTTAGTGAAAGCAGACGTGAGAGCATCAGAAAAACTGTCCTCTTACATCAAGGTCAACACAGGCTGTGTATTTTCTTTTTTTAAATAATTAAAAAAGCATCAAAAAAACAAGCAGTGCAGTCCCTGAAGCGCTCTCACAAAGCTTGTTATCAATCCATCCTGTCAACAGGAGACATTCACATTCAGATATTAAAAGGCAGGATTCATAAGTGACTGCCAATCACATGAAACAAAAGCACAGGAAAGGCCTAGTGCACTGAAGATAACATTAAACATGAGTGCCAGCCTGTCACCCTTCAGCTCAGCTCGGCCAGGCTGCACTCATGTGGTGCCTGCGTGCCACAGCTGAGGCTGGTGGGAACATAATTAGTTTTGCAGGTATTTGCCCATTAAACAAAATATTGGATGGATTAAATGTAGACCTGACGATGGTGTTGGGAGATAAATTATTGTAATTCATGCTGGGGGGAACATGAACGCTTCCACAATATTCTCTGTCAGTACTTTTTGAGCCACATCACCTTGAAAAACCTTGAAATGTCAATCTGCTGATGGTGCAAGAGGAAAGGTCAGGAGACCACCAAAGTCATTACGAGTCCGTCCTCTGGGGACCATGAACAACAGCAAAGGGAACATACTGTACAATCATCCTGTAGCAGTGAATTACATTCATTATCTATTATTCCAGTCACCTGAAGTCAGCAGCCTGCTGTTCAACGCTGTGTGAGCAAATGACAGACCACTGACGTTACAGCTCCGTATCTACATGATGTACAGTACAGGTGCAGTTTAATAAGTGTACAGACAACTGTCGTGAACTTATTCTTTTAGGGCTGCAACTGATTTTATCTCATTATCAAATGACAGTTTTAATGTGTTTGTGCACAGCTTCACTCTGTCACAAACTAATAAACAATAACAAATCAAAATGCCTCAATGCAAAGAAGTCACGTGATGTCTGAAGGTAAGCACCACAGCTAAAGTGCTTGCAGTTCCTCTGGCAGCCACTAGAGGGCTATAAGAAAGGTCAGATTGAATTGAAGTGATTGAGAGAACCCCCAACTTCTTTCTTTTAAATACAGTGAGTCGATAAAAAGTTTCTTCAGGGCATTACTCTCTCAGCTGCTACTTCAACAACTACAATATTCAATCAAGCTGGATTTTCTTTTAGATGTGGGCGTACGGTCCCACACCACGGCTACAGCTGCAAAGTGAGGTGATACAGGGCCATAACAGATACGGTTGTTTTACAGTTGGGAATATAAATTAGCTGCTTATACAAGCGTTGTCCATTTATTCATGACGACGCTTTCACATGACCTCCTCTGTATGGATGTTTCTCATGCCTCTGTGGTGAGAGTGGGAGGACGGTACTTGTGCATACTCTCACATTGGAGTTAAAACTGCTAAAATTTAAACCAGCATGCTAAAATTAACCGCTAACTAACATTATCTGAAGCTTTTCAAGAATAAAGTCACATCAATACAAAAATCACAATGCACATTGTATAAAAGCAACGATTTTGCTGACACCAGGGGTTTTATTGGCTATATTAACTGTATGTACATGTTGTCATCCAGTGAAAACTTGTTGGTCTGCAAGCCTCAGAGTGCATTAACATTCATGTTCTACAAAAGCAACGCATCACAGGGAAATCAATTTGCCTCCAAACTACAACAGGAAAAGTCAATAGGTCATGAACTAACCTTTTTTGCTGAATCTACACCAGGAGGCTAATTAAAAGAGACAAGCCATGTGTGATCATGAGGTACGGCAGAAGCAGGGAGGTGTCTACTGTTCCTGTCACTGCAGAGCTGCACACCTGCTCCAGACAGCTCCAAAGGTCATGTTATGTCTGTTGCTATGCTCTACTATTGATACGAATAAATTAACTATTTTGGTTTCATTCAACTGTTCATAATTCACCTTTAGTCTCCGCAGGAGGAGATCTATAAAGGACTAAATCAGCAGAGAAATGAGGGACAAAAGGAGCCAACAGCACTAAATTAGTGTAGGTACTCATTTTGGTTCTGATGGATTCTGTATCATTAGTCACAGAGACATGAAGCCTGACACCGATATTCCTGCTGAACGGTATTTTCAGGATAATTCATGTCCACTTTAAATGAACTGTTGGCTGTCATTTTTCTCCTTTTCTTCATTTTTAACGATTGTTTGGAATCACTCAAAAGTTTCAGCAAACCCGCTGAAAGAATTAGCAACTAGCAGGTGATAACAGTTTGTTATTTAGCAGCTGAACAGTAGCTGGTAGAGACCAAACACAGAGCTAAAAGTGAGAGAATACTGAAGCTATGTCCATCAGGTGGATGGAAACATGACTTCACGTTAATGCTGTGAAATTCATTATTCTTAAAAGCATCCACTTTTATGTTATTTCACGTAAATCTTAAATCGTTTCATTATTTGTTTATTCATTACTGTTTCTCTAAGAACTTCAGGGCAAGTGCATACAGTAACCACACAGGTTAGTTGCGGCTTAATGAATCTCACATCAAAGGTCTGATATAAAACCCAGCTGTGCTCTACAGATGTCACATTGTGATCAAAAATGTCATCGCACTGTTTCAGCGTGACTGATCTCAGGTGGAGGCAGAGCGTGCAGGAATACAAACATGTCTTTGTAGTCACAGAGTAGAGTTTTCCTTTCAATTCCAATCCTCCAGACACGTTGAGATTTTCTGAATTCGCACCATCTTTCCTTCAAATCCTCCCACATTTTACCCAAGTCAATACAACAGAAACTTGGAGGCATATCAGATGGTTCAAGGTCTGTGCATGCTGTGCTCGCTGGCTGAGTTCACGCGTTCATATGGAGCCATAAGGCAGAAATATGACAGCACCTGACAGCACGAGCCAGACATCGGAACGGGCTTAAAGGCCAACTCTGACCGCCCGGTTTCTGTAACTTTTCAAAAATCAATGCTTTGTGACGTTTCCCTCGCAGAGAAAGCTCATGTAGCACACACGCAGTTCAGCCAACTCACAGAATTAACATGAATTAACTGCAAATTAAGAGACCTGCAGGCGACAGGGGTCGTCTCGGCCGAGTAAAGTGGCGGTCGGCATCTTGACTGTGAGTTATGCAGAGTGTTCCTGAGCTATTTGCTCCAGACAGATCCGTATTTTCACTTACAAAGGAATGTGACAGGATTATTTGTGATTTCATCAAATCCTGCCAACATACACCAGATTTATCCAGTAATTCACCGATCAGAAATCCATCACCGCGGTTTGAAAAGCACAGCTGTACTTTGGACATTTAATCAATAACTGTCTGGACGAACTATGAGCACCTACTCACCACGACTCCTACACATCCATTCAGAGAGCAGTGCACCATTCAGCTACTTCGTACCAACCTGGAATCAACAACAACAACAACAACAACAACAACATGCGTACGATACGTCGCCTCTTTAAGCAGAGTTCAAATAAGCTTCAGAGACAGTGCTGCACGGATGGACGGCCACAGCTGAGGTCCAAACTGTGTCTTACAGCTTGAGTTTATGGACTACATGCAGACGCAGACACGTGTGCATGCAGATATTTACACACATGCATGAATCTATCCTCAGTGCATTTTAAAACTCCCTCAAATCAGAACTCAGCTGGAGATGAATCCCATACTGAGAGGCTGTATATGAAACTCATGCTGTAGCACACCTACACCAGGAGGAGGAGTGTCACCCGCAGTCCTGCTCGGTTTGCACTACACTTACAGACTGAAGCAATAATGATGTCAGAGTCCCACCGGGGAGCAGCAAAAGTCACGGGAAACTGTATGGCCGTCAATTATTTATGTTTTTCTGTGTGAGATAGAACACAATGTGACCATATTCCCATGTTGTCTCTATCTCACAAGCTGTTAGGAGGTTTACAAACTGCACCAAACGTCTCTTTACTGGATCACTAATCCAGCTAATAATAATGAAGTTAGGTGGAGGGAAATAGGGAGCAGTGAACACAGTTTAAGTGCAACCAAACTCCCTGTGAGCAGCTGCGCAACCCACACTGAAAGTGTGAGAAAGTGCAGGATGTTTCCTCTTTCGCGATGCCTTCAGGACACGTTTGATACAACCTGGACCATCGACATTAACATTTTACAAGCCAAAACATCACGCTTGAGACATGCATGTGGTATTTTGTGACGAAAACAAAAGTTTTGACCTGGATCGATGCGGCTTTCAGACACAGCGGGTGAAATATCACACTTATGCCTCAAACGTTTGTGGCTGCAGCTCCCTGATATTTGCTGGTAAGTGACAGATCTCTTCAGGACGTCTGAACATTTCAAAGATGGCTGCACTTTGGTGTAACCTTCAGATGGTTGAAATATCTTTTGAATGGCACATATGAACCATGTTTCAGCCTCCTGACTCTGCCATGATTACCCCTTTGGGATCTCTAAGCAAGAACTGATGCTAGACTCACTCGTTCTCGAGTACTTTTCATGGCCGTTTACAGGCATGCATTGCACCACAGGCTCTTTGCCCAATCAATTTCCTTTGACAGCCTGTAACAAAAGAATCATACAAAGCCAAACCATTAACATCATATTTAAGAACTGTGGTTCACCTTACTTCTATTAGCCAAGGAAAAATCCCCCATAGCAAGCAATCCTTCAGCAGTTTTTAAACCTTAGAGAATGAGCTCCTTTTTTTATTTAATGCTTATTATTACATAACTCTGTTCAGTATCTCATTCTGTTTTCCATATAACAGAATAACCTCAATGAACTGCGCTGAAAGTTGAGCACTGCAGCTAAAAAACAGTCCTAGTTGGAACAGAAAGAACTTTTGGGAACTTGTCCTTTGAGAGGACGTGGCTGCTGAAATCTGTGGAGCTTCAATCTGAAATCATGACTTCTTCTATTCCTTCTTGATGGCGATCATTAAGGATTCAATCTGTGACCAAGCTGCATCTTGACAACTTCACGAGGAAAGTGACTACAAGCTGATGAACCTTTCTTTTTTTTTTTTAAATGAGAAACACAAATTTGCATTATGAGTCAAGTTTATTTATCTTGCCCCTGATCACATTCCCAGGCTAAAATGGCCTCACAATGTCTCCAGAGACTCTGCCACCAAAACCTAATTAAGATAAGTACCTCAATCAAGACAAAAAGAAAAAAAACTGAGAAAAGAGGAGGCAAACCTGAAGGCTTCAGAAAGACAAATCCCATTACAATTAATGCAATAAAGACCCTTTCAATGGTGAGCTTTCAAAGCACCCCCAACCTTATAATCTTAACTGCAATGCAAAACCTTAAGCTAACACAACCTTAAGCTAACACAACTTTAAGCTAACTTGGCAACAGCATGAAGCTGAAACCATTTCCTAACATTTTAAAAAATGTTTTTGTTGAGTCTCATTTTGTTTTTGAAGCATAAAATTGAAAAACTAAGGGAACTATTCTTTGGCAAAAGCTGGGAACAGCTTTCCGAAGTCTTGTTGGTTCCATCGTATCTGAGCGGAGACAAAAATATTTCCTTACATCTGCCTCCGGCAACTGCTGCAGCTGCACAGAAATATTTGCGTTTCTGCTCATGTTTAGGTTGTGTAAATTAGTCAGCTTTAAGGCATTAACGGGAGCTCTTTTTAACTTTGATTTGATCCAAGCTAGCTGTCTCCACCTCACTCGGCTCTTTAAGCTAACCACATGCTAAGCTAACCACAGCCTGCCTCCAGCTCTGCAGATTCTCTCATGTGGCTCTCAATGCAAATAAGAGTATTTCCAAATGTAACATCTGACTGGTTTCATTAAAAATGTCATATATCAGTTTAGTAAAAACTTTTTTTACCGTTCACAACATTCGTAACACTCGTATCATGTTATAAAACAGCGCATCACTGACTTTGGACGCTCATCGTTTCTAGATGAAGCTCTGATGGAGACGTCTGGTTCTTGACTGGATCGTCTGAATTTCCCTGTAGAGGAAAAAGCTGACCAAGCACCGAATATCAGCTTCTGGGCCATCATCCACAGCCACCCGAGTGAGCCCCGACGCTTTTTCCAAATGATTTCTCCTTAAATCCCTCCAGACACACTCTGTCTGACTTTAAGTAACTCTTGAAATGAAATGAGGTCTCAAGTTGTAAACAAGGTAGTTTCTTTAAAAAAAAAAAAAAAAAAAAGATCAAAATCTTTGGCATCAGTAAGGCAGAAACTAAAAGTGTGTGATACAGTGCGTGATTGCAGGTACCATTACATCTGCAAGTGCCTCAGGATCGCAGACATGATGTTTCATGGGAAATAAAAACGCAGCTTTAACGGGGCAGACACTCTCATTAATCTTAAAAAAAGATTTCAATGGCCCATTTATGGCCCAAATCTACCTTAATAACTTACTTCCAATCTACACTCCTGTTTCTGCATGATAAGACATTCCCCGGCTTCAACATAAAATCTGGCCAGAGTCATTTACACAAGACCATTTTTTACTGTCAGCAGCTGTTTCACATGTACAGTCCTCAGCACGCTGGAGAGGCAGGCCAGCTCTACTTTCAAACCATATATAAAAAGACTTTTCAGGTCATGTTTACTCTTACTGACACTCAATTATACAAGGAGTGCACAAGAAGCAGAGCAGGCACTCAACGCAGGCCCAAAAGGTCCACAGCAGCTCCGATGGGACGAGCATGATAAAAGACCTCCTGCAACCACGCAAACTGTCCTCTTTTAAATGGTAAGCAAGGTGCTGCTACAGAGGCCGACCAACGAAAAAAAAAATAAAACTTTGATCACATTTTCTACGACGCTGCCATTCTCAATGGAAGAAAACATCAAAGCTTCAACTTTCTAGCTGCCGCTCTCCTTTTTCTCTGCCTCTTTATCGCTCTGTGTCCTGACTGTGCCTCTGAGATAATGCCTCAATGGAAGAAGACACACTGTTATGTATTTCCACCTGACAGAAGCATGTCTGAACCATCAGCACCACAGAGAGGCAGGAAGTCTGTCATTAGCTGTGCTCTCCTTTTCATCGCTTATTTACTCCTTTAATAATTGATCTTTAGTGAAGACAATAACAGCATCTTAAACAAACATGCAGAATGAACATGTTATAATAGTCCTGCAGTCCACTGCTTGATTTGCTTGCACACATGCTGTATACATGTACAGTGCCTATCATAAGTATTCACCCCCTTGGATGTTTTACACTTTTATTGCTTTCATAAATCAATCATGGTCAATAAAATTTGGCTTTTTTAACACAAAAATTTATTGGAAAAAACTCCAAAGGTGCATCTACGAAATACTGACTTGAAGGGGGTGAATAATTATGCAAACAATCATATTTCTTTATATATTTTTATTTCATTGACATTACTTTGTAGAAGTCTGTTTTCACTTTGACATTAAAGAGTTTTTTCCAATAAATTTTTGTGTTAAAAAAGCCAAATTGTTTTGACCATGATTAATTTATGAATGCAATAAAAGGGGAAAACATCCAAGGGGGTGAATACTTATGATAGGCACTGTACATACATCTTAACGCTACCAGAGTCAAAGTGGATCAGATTCGATATCTCTTCGGCTTATGTATGCCTGCATGATGAAACCTAAAGCAGTGCTTCCCGAGGCTGTTTGCGTAACCAAACGTGAGTCAACAGTGAAAGCCTCTCATGGAGAGCCGCTTCTGAAACACGCTGCAGCGCCTCTGGTAGAACCACAAACACTGTCTGGAACGGCCGCGACCGCCTCCGCCGACCACCGCGGCCAAAACGCGACCCAACTGAGCGCGGTGGAATTTGCTGTTTGTGATGGCGTTAAAGCTCAACATAAATCCTGAGACTCTCTAACTTGCAAAGATACTGAATATTACAAGCGAAGAAGTGAATGGAAAACAGAGCAGCTTATGTTTTTTGTCCTTGAAAGCCAGAAATGTGAGCTAATTATACTTCTGAACTGAAGAAAAGCGTGTTACAAATCAGCATAATTAATCAGTTGTTCATTGTTTACTTCAAGTGCAATATCTTACAAAAAGCAGCAATACTGTGATACTTTTACAATTTCAGTCAGTTTCACAGAATTTAACAGCTGAGATGGAACAATGTACACGACTGCAATGCTGCAACGTGTTCATGCTCACTCATGGGTTAGGGTTAAATTGGCAGAGGTATCAATGAGCCCCAATGTATCCATAATGTGTCACAAGAGGAAGTAATACAATTTACTCCTTTATCATATATCTTTTCCAACCTCTATTTATCAGCACAGCATGAATCGGTCTGTGTCTGCAGCTGCCTGGGTTCCACCCAGAGCCCTGCATGTCATCCCCAAGCAGCAGCCCCCAGAGCTTTAACATGAAGCCAGTGTGGAAGTGCAAAAACCTGCAGTTCCTTTAACTGCCACTAAAAGCAAGTCAATCCCCACAGACCCCCGTATGTAAATGCACAAGTTTACAGCAAGAAATAGACGTTTGTGTGTATGTATGTTTACAGCCTGGTACCAAAAAATACATTAAGGCTTTAAAGTTTATGCAGAATTTTGGCATGGCTGCTTTGACGGAGGCACAAGTGGTAACACTGTCGCCTCACAGCAAGAAGGTCCCGGTTCGAATCCCGCTGTGGGCGCTGGCGGCGTGTCCTCCACCACGCCTTCAGTGCCTGCTGCTCCAGGAAAAAGGGGCCTTTCTGTGTGGAGTTTGCATGTTCTCCCCGTGTTCACCTGGGGTATCCTCCTTAAAAAATCCCCACTAAAAACACACAAGAAGATCACCACCTGACCAATGGTGACAAACAGAAACTGGCCCCCGGGCGCCGGTCGGATGGCGGCCCACCGCTCCTGGTCTGCCGCGGAGGAAGGACGACCAGGATGGGATAAATGCGGAGGACAAGTTTCACCAATTGCATGGGGTGTGTGCGCATGTGCATGAATAATTGTGTGACGAATAAAGGGGACTGTCCCTCCGGTTCTTCTTCTTCTTCTTAACTGACAGCGACCAGGCTTCATTCAGCCCACCTCAGCTCCACCTCTTAGCCCATTCTTGGATTAGCTGGCAGTTTGGTAGAGTCAGGCACTGCTAAGATTACATTATGTCCATGTTTTATAAAAGCTATAGTCATCCTCACTCTCTTCCCTTCCCTGTCTCTCCATCTGTGCTATCAAATAAAGGCAAAAAAGAACCAAAAACTGCTCTGAGAAAATAGCACGGCATCAAAATGTCACCTTTGTCTCTGTGAAATCACAAAGCAAAGAGAGCCTGAGGAGAAAATACGCAGCTGAATGAGGCATATGCCGCACTGTTCAGAACAACAAGCTGGTTTATGTGCATGAGGAGGACCCCGGCTGAGGGGGACGTGAAGTAGGAGGTGTAACTACGTAATGATAATGATGTGTAATGATAACTTCACAGGCAGCTCTGGAGTGTGTAAAACAGGAGATATGGAGCCTTACTGTTACTGTGGACTGATGCTGTTCAGGTTTCTTTGTTGTGCCTCACTCATCTACAGGCTGCTGGGTGCTCATTAGCGCAGCATCGTCTGTAGGCAGGGAGAGACAGAAGAAAACATTTAGGAATCGAGCGAGCGAGCGAGCGAGCGCAGCTGCACGCCAGCTCTCTGCAGGGATTACATAAAGCAATTTAACACAATCTACACAGTTATCTATCTGTCTGAAAGCTATTAATTTCACTCATTGGGAGAAAATCATGTTTGATTTCAAGTGTTTCAGCTGTCATTAAGGCTGTGACGGATAGATCGGGAGAAGCAGATCTTTGTTTTTCTCTTTACGCCATCGAAGTGATGCAAAGATTTCTCTACTGAACTACGTCGACCTCAGACTGAGAAGTTAAAGGTGATGCACACGGCTCATCCATCCATCAGCTCCCTTAAAGAGGACCAAAGTGCATGGATCGCACAACAGGAAGTGCAAATGAACACTGGGGACACAAAGGACAGGTCTGCATGACAAACTAAATCAAAAAAACTCTAAAATAAGAGAATATACTCAGCATCATGGTGGCATTAATGTGTGCTTGAAGACTGCGGCATGAGAAATGTTTTTTCCTCACGCACCATAAACTGTGCCTTCTTTCCAGAACTATAAAGCATTTTTATTCATCAAAAGCTTTGAAATTTATAGCCCGGTGCCAGCCATGTAGATTTGTGAGCTGTCAGTGTTTATTCATAGTTTAAAGAAAGCAAACGCGTCGATCAATCACTCTCAAAAATGCAGCGTTGAAAAGAAAAAAAAGAATGATGAAATGCTTCTCTGGCAAATCTGAAATCAAACAGCATTCAGTCCCATTCACTGGGACACTATGTCTCCTGTGTCTTCATGAGACCTTCAGTCTCAAGTCTCTTTTCCAAAACCATGGCTGTGTTTCAGCCTTCATCAGACTGATATCTGAGATCATATTGGCACTTTAGTGAAAAGACTGCATCCTTCCCGCGCTGGAGAGCTTGTCCTCACTTGATGAATGAGGGCTGAAGTTTTCAATTAGAGCTCGTCCTGTAGTACTGCACAGTTATCGTGAGAGAGCCTGAGGAATCAGTGGGAAATGACATTCAGAGATGGATGCAAAGGGCAAAGAGTGTGCATTAATAAGGGCTGGGGGGTACAGATGCAAGATTTTGTTGATTTATGCTGGAGAATATCAACTGTGCAGTCAAAAATGTTGAAATTTTAAAAATGTGAGGCGTAAGAAACAACAGAATTCATAATTCAGCTCATAATATTTCTGGCTTCGGCCTGCAGGTTCACGGTCAGCACTATTAAAAATGGCACCAAAGTCAGATTCATGAGCAACAACTGACTACCAGCAGCAGAAAGCTGAAGCTGTCCAGCAACTGCATGGAAGATGAGAAGGCAAATGACTAGAAAAAGTGTTGTGCTCCTCTGTTTAAACCAAATCTAAAAGGCTGAATCTACTTCTTGGAAATAAACATCCTCCACATCTCACATCCTTTCCTTCCCTATAATTAACTATTTTCCATCTGAGCGAAAACAAAGCTGACATGATCAAATTCCTCTTTCTATCTCCAGCTGAGGAATAACAGAGAATGGATTTTCTCTCAGGGTTAGACGCGTCCATGTGGGTTCCTTTTGGCATCTCATAGTACATATCATACTGAATAATGGAGGAGAATAAATAAACAAGCAACTGTCGTTTTAATCTTCCCTCAAGCAATGAGTTTAGATTTCAGAAATGTAGTTTTACATCTTAGATCTCAGCAAAAAAAAGGCTGTTTTGGATGCTGTGCAAACTCAGGAACATACATTTATTACACCTGAGATATTAACAATTCCATCATGTAAATCATTACTCGTCCAGATGCCATGAAAGTAAACAGTTTGCTGGATACCTGGTGTGCTGGAAACCAACTGTCTTCTGAATTACTTGTGTCTGTAAGTGCACGTTGGAAAAACATGTGAAAGAAAATGGCAGAGGATCACAGCAGAACACAGTTGACATAAATTTATCCTGTTCCTCCTAATTAGTGAAAGCCAATCACCCAAAAATCATAATTCAGACACGCTGGCACTGAGAAGCTAGAAGTCCCGAGGACAGGGGCGGGTTACTCGTCATGAAGGGGGGGGTGGGGGGTGGGGATGGGGGGGTCTGCTGGATTAATCTTCTTAGGCAAGTTCTGACAGCTCGGCACAAAGTCAGCTCAAAGAAACAGGCCTTGATATAATATTCCAAGTCAAGTCAGGTTTATTTGTGTGGTTCAATATCAAATGTGACTCCAAGGGATTTACAGGCCCAAAACATGAACCCGGCTCAAGATCTCAAGACAACAGAAAGCTCCCGAAAATCCCCAAAGTACAGACCTCAGCCGGCCCGACCTGCAGGAGACAAACTGTTAGCACTATTAATGCTGAGAGAAGATGGCTGTCACAGAGCATTTGATTCTAATAGGTCTGATACCAGCGCACTAAATCCAGTACAAGACAGCTAAGTCCAAGATGTGTGTCCAGGCCAGGGAGTAATGACTAATTAGTGAAATCCATTCTTCACATTGCTCCAGGTCCAGGCGGGAGAGGTCGAGGGTTAGCGTGAATGGATGGAGCCGTTGTGGAGGATTTAATGTGTGTGAATGAACGAGGTCATGGCGGCAGCACCTTCCATCGCGCGCTCCCATATCATAATCCTCATTAAAACATGAAGTTTTCTAAAGATCCTGAACCTTTTCCTTCCCTCCGGGCTCCAAACCATGAGTTTCCTGATAACAACGCACCATCATGCGGGCAGCAGCACAGATCCAGGACGCAACATGCTGGAAGAGGTAGATAAGAGAGGCAGGACACACAGATAGCGCCAGGCTGGCTCCGACCCATCTCGCCTCCCGAGGGGCAGGACTCTGCCTGCATCGGGCAGATGTCGGGTTCGTGTACCAGACGGTACAAGCTGGCATCTTAAAACCTGCAGTGTCCTCAGCTACACGGACAAACGACGGCAGTCACAAGGCATCAGCTTTGAAAGGTTTGAGAAAATAGGTTGCTCAGAATAACAAGCGGAGACTTTGCGACTCCTGGGCTTTTCTAAAATCTCATTGTTCACGGCACATTAGTGCTCTTACGGCATTAAATGACAATGGGGAAAGATTATGTATGTGTGCTTTAAATAACACCACCGTGAACTGTAGAGCAGAGCCAGAGCAGCCACTGAGGAATCTCATTCTGGAGATTTAAAGCTAATAATAATTCTCATTTTAAAACCTTTAACTACCAGAAAGCTGCTAATCCCGGTGGTGGAAAAGTCATTATTTCGCAACCTGGATCGTACTGTTTCTGGCTGATATTTGAGGAAGAAGAAGGATCAAGAGCAGTCAGATAACCTGACCCTTGAGTAAAAACTATGATCAAAACACCTGTGAATGAAACTTTAATAACAACACCCCGAGGTCCACTTGGCAGCTGTTCAGGGGCTTTCAGACAAGGACAACAGGGATGAAATGTCCTTAAAGGGCTCAATTAGCAGTGCAAGTGTCCACCTGCTGATGAGGACCATGTGAAACGACTGAAAACTCAGGAAACACTACTTGTGGTAACATTGTTTTCTCAACTGCTGTTTCCAAAGACATAATTTGATGAGGATATGATGAGAAGTGCTTAAAGAGCACAGAAAATATGGAGATCTGAACATCTATAAATCCACGACAACTCAGCAAAGTCACAAAGTCATGTGATACGATCAGAAGCTCCAGAGCAGCTACTGAACTGACACCGAGGTTTATTCAGGCATCGTAAAAGTACGACGCTAATAAGGAAAAGTATCTGGACGCGAGCTTTGTAAACCTCCCAGACTACCTCCCTGCAACTCCGGCGTGGGACACGAAATGTAATGTTTCATTCACTTAAAGGAACAAAGAAAGGAGCATAATCCAGGCAGTAATCACGTTTCACCACAGCGTAATGCAAATCAGATGTATAGAAATGGGATTTCTAGACAGGGCTGGCACGACATCATATGCACCACAAACCCTGCAGACATTGCAAACATGCATCCATGTAGCCACATGTTCTCCGGTGAATGCATGAACCCGTATTCAACATGCGGTCTGAGAGGAGACTCGTGCACCGGAAACACACGATTTACACCAAATCGACGCTTCTTTTAATCGTTAAAATCACTTTTGTTGACTTTCCTGATTCGCCTGCATCCTCAACACAGTTTTTGAGTAAAAGCTTCCCAGACAGATTTTTTAAAAATGAGATCCACGAGGTGAAAAAAACCCCCATATTTTCATCACCTGGGTTTGAAGCGGAGAGGCGGGCGCCCTTCGGCGTATCAGCACACAGGGAGGAGAAAATTGAGTCGGACATCTAATGAATAAAATAAGCTCTGAATGGGTCTATTGAAAAAGTGGAGAAATAGGTAAGAAGTGCAAACAGCATTTATTTAGTGTCATAAATTGCATTTCAGAGGACTAGAAATATTGCCCCACACACACACGATACAGCAATAACCCTCTGCATCTCCCTCGCTGTGCTTTAGAGGAAAATGGGACTTTAATGCAGCTTTAATGTACAACCTGACCCAGTTTAAACACTAACCGATATTCCATGTCAGCTTCAGTCAAGCTAGGTTGAACTGTAATTCCACGCGCGCGAGGCAGAATTAATCAGGTCCTCCCCCGGCGTGCGCACA
The DNA here is from genome assembly GCA_037975065.1 of Chaetodon trifasciatus. Classification (NCBI taxonomy): domain Eukaryota; kingdom Metazoa; phylum Chordata; class Actinopteri; order Chaetodontiformes; family Chaetodontidae; genus Chaetodon; species Chaetodon trifasciatus. Next base: position 1,175,736 of record JBBMOE010000006.1, read on the forward strand.
GCGAGACCGCTGGCTGACAAGCGCATGCGACGAGGGGATTTGTATTATTGATGAAACATTACCAGCACACCTCCTCGATACTGGGGATAAATACAGAAACGCTTCACATCGAGCCTCTGCCGAGCCATGCTAACCGTGTACAGTAAACATTTTTACTTCCAAAGTGTGTTAGTGAATTCTGTTGTTTCCTCATGCGGTTTGAGGGATTCGACAGACAACAAATACCCCCGGCTGAGCGTTACACTCAAAGCTGAGGGGAGCTTCTCTCCCTTCTGCCGTGGTGTTGACATTTCCTCCAGCAGCTACCTGAGGAAGCCAGAGCAGAGTCAACAGCAGCGCTTCTGCTTTGCCGCTGACGTTATTCCAGACCGCCTCTCTCCTTTATGCTCACAGACGTCCTTTTAAAAGGCATCAAAGTCTGTGGGACGTTTATCCGATCAGGTCATTATAAATCAATTTTTTCAGTTTTTTCTTCATTTGTGTTGTTGACTGTCACTTCAAATTAAGATATGCAAGACTTTTTGTTTTCTACCTTTAGATTTTTGTACTGTAAAACCTTTTTTCATACCAGCAGACACAGAGAAACCAGTCACAGATTAACCAGCCAGAGGGGCAATTCATGTCACCCTCATCACCATCGATATGAACACTTAGCTGCTCCTGTTTATAGTTTGAGTTGTATTCATGATTCATGATCAAGATTTTATCTTCAATACCAAGCCTTTATCCATCCAGAATCTTCTGAATTAGTGACACACGTACAGCATCTTAACGCCCGGCTTTGCTCTGATCAAAACTGCCGCCGTCGACGGGCTTCGCCACTCGAACACGAACATATGTTGTCTCTGAGGCGCTTGCTGAAATGACTGATGCTGACAGTCTGACTCATGGACGATCTGGTTGGCCAACCAGAGCTTTGTAGGGGGGATTAAGAATCGGGATGTCATATTCTTCTGAAAATAAAAATAAAATATGCAGTCAAATAACAACCACCATGAACACGGCAACATGTGTGGGTGAGACAGACGCAGCTATGCAGGTCGCTGTAAGTCCGTGTGGAGAAACAACAGCTCATAAATCAGCACAGTTCTTCAACACTGATTGCTTATATCGGCTGACAGTTGCATTGACAGAGCGTTTATGTGAGTCACTGCTGATTGGCTGTTCAGTCTGATTATGAGGCTCACAAAATCCATCCAACTACCCGTGATGTGATTGTCCACGTAGGTGCTAACGACTAAAAGCTCAATCTGCGGAGCTCCGGCAGGATTTTGAGACCCCCGCTGAGACAATTCTGAGAAAATTTCTTTGGTTTATCTTGGCCAGTTCTCGCTCAGAGGACTGAGCTGTGAGGATTTTAGACGATGCAGAACAAAAAAAATGTGAACCTGCATTCATCTCTGTTAGATTAGGTTACTGTGCTCTCTCACAAAAGTCTGGGAGACGAGTTTATTCAGAATGCATCTGAGGTTGCTGAACCTGGCCTCAGATCAGATTTCAGAATTGATTACCAAATTGGATTTATTATCCAAAAAGCCTCGCGCCACAGCAGCTCTGATTGGCCTCTCAGAAACGAGTCAGTCATCCTGTCACAGGAGTTTCTGGGTGTTCGGAGGGTTTGGTCAAAAGCTGATGAAGCTGCTTTTAGTCGTAATGATCCCAGCCGTCGGTGCAGATTAGATGAGCACCACGTTCATTAAACATGGATCAGACTTGCTCTAATGCTCTGAGTTTAAAAGCAAAGCTAAACACCAGACTTTCTTTTTCCCCCTGCACTTTGATTAACTTTGTGTTGCAGTGGATTTGTTGCTTTAGTGTATTTAGTTGTTTCAGCTTGCACGAACAAACACACTCCTTACGTTCTTTGTTTTTCTGTGAAGCTGCATTTCCCTTGAAACAAAATACTATGCACATAAAGTTCAGCTTTGCCTGCTCGCGGTCATGCTCACATACAAACCGCTGCCTCTACGTATACAAGTTCTTTCCTCCTGAATGGACTGAAAAACGCTTCACTTAGACTTTGGCTGCCTTTAAGTCCAAATCTCTCCGTTTCCCCACATGACTCCTGGGGCCCAGTTGCCAATCCAGCACCACAGGGGCTCCACTTCGGTCAACCCTGCTTCCTGAAAACGCTCTCATCTCGGCTCAGAACATTCCTTTGAAGCACTCTTCTGCAACAAACTCCCAGCCTGACAAGTTTTTAGACTTGTTTCAAGAGTGTTTTGTTGAGTAATTATTGTTTTATTAATCCTGTCCTTTAGGACCAGAGTCGATGAATAGCTGATGGCTGCATAATCGCAACGCTGTGCAATATAGAAGCGGAAGATCTGATCAGTTCCCAAAACTGTCAGGACGCTCAGAGTCAGTGAGGCCCAGGTGAGGAGTCAGACAGGTCTGCTGACGGCATCTGCCTTCCAGGAAACACTCAGGGAGAAATGTCAGATTTGATCAGAACAGCCTAAATCTGAAAGTGGGAGAAACTATACATTTATTCATTCCTTCTATTTTAGAAACCAAACATGAGCACTTGGACTCAACTCAGCGCTTTGAACTTGTCAGAAAAGTTAGAAGTGCACTTCAGCGAGTCGAATGAGCACAGTGTCACAGAGGGGCTGAGCTTAATTTTTAACACCCTCGCATTATTCACTCAGAAGACTTTCACATTCACACTTACTGCTTCCTCTTGAGGTTAAACTGCCTTTTACTCTGAGCGTTCCGAATCCGTTTGGGGAAAAGCGACCTTTTCAGTCCGGGAAAGGTCGAAGGGCATCGCAGCGGCTGTGACGAGTTGACGGCCGGCTTCATTTTTGATTTTGAATTTGACAGGAAGGTGCTACACAACAGGTGAACGCCACTGTGATGGAGAGCCACCAGTTCTCATTATCTCCATCGCTGATGCTGTAGGAGAGAGCGGGAGCGTAAAGTGTGCCCCCTAAAGATGGATGACGATGGGGAAACTACGCGAGGCAACTGACACGACTGTTTGGAGACTCAGAAGTGGGACAGAGGAGGAAGATGTGATGGATTACAGTGTATGATGGTGGCGCTGCGTGGAAGAGGGGGCGTGCAATACGGCCTCACAACCGTTTCATCGAATAACTTCTTCTTAACATCATCTGTGAACTGATCATTAAACAGAAAACCACTGATTATAGCTGAGAAGCCTGAATCACACATATTCAGTAGTTAATAACCTTTAAGCCATCTGTGTGCTAAAACAGTAAAAAAAAACAAGGTAAAACAGGCTCTGTGTCACATTTCCTGCAAATGCAAAACCCATAAGGCTTCCATTATCTCACTGTCTCTGGGGGCTGTTTCAGTCTATGGAGTGGCATTAGCCGACACTAAAGCGACGGAGCGCTCTGTCTGACGTGCCCTGAGCAGCTGTGTAATCTTCTGCCTTTACATTATATTAACATGTAGCTTAATTCTTTGTTTCCATAACGCTAACACCTCATTTACAGGTGGTGTTAAAATGTGATCCGTATCCACATTTGCTATCCGGATAATAAACGATCTGATTTCGCCTCTGGGTTTCCTCCCGGTATTTTTAATTGGTTCTCGTGGTCCTCCCTGAGAGAACGGTGTCCTGGGTGAATAAAGAGCTGCAGGTCTGTGTATCAGCTTGACCGGAGCCAGCTGAACTACAAACAAACACACACACAAATCCTTGAGAGCACGACCTGTGGGTGAGTAATTTCAGGTGCTGACAAATCAGCCCCAGACTCCATTAAAAAGTCAAAGCGTTTTGTGAGTTGCTGAGTTTGAGGAAACTTTAGAAACTTTGTGAAATACTGTCTATGAAAAATTCTTAATCATTTGTCCCCTCTTGCAAATTCAGCAACTGTAATACATTCAGGTTTTTCTTTCTTTGTCTAAAAAACATTAAAAACATAGTCCCGGTGTGCTGCAGGCTGCTCTGTGACTGGATGCACAGATGAGTGCAGGGCACATCATGGCGCACACTGGTGCTGTGCGATATGGACAAAAATTTCTATCCCGACATAGGTAATTTTATATCCCGATAACGATATATATCCCGATATAGTATTTTTACATAAAATTCTATATATACACACATGAAATTAATCCTCTGATCTTTTCGCTAGTAACGACTTATTGGCGGCATGTTTTGCAGATTACTGTTTTTTGGTCGGCGTTTCCCTTTTTAAATCCAAACCAGTGCCAAACGATGGAGTTCCTGTTCCCTCTTTTCGGCACCAATTCCTACTTTCCATCTCTGCTACGTTGTTTACGTCCATGCTCCCGCTGGCTCTCACACGCATGGCTGAAAACGTTAGCAGTGCCGTAAAGGAGTTCTTGCAGGTGGCATAAACTGCTACCGCAAAGCAGTAGCGTTGCTGCAGTTACATTAGCCGAGCTAACCACAGCCCACACGTTAAAATTACGATATAAACAATAGAGGATTATATCGTACGGTAGACATTTTTCTGTCGCACTACGACATATATCATAATATCGCACAGCACTAGCGCACACAGTGATTTCTTACTGTATATCCTTCATTTCCCACCTGTTGAATAACACCTGTTGGTGCTTTCATGGCACAGAATAACACATCTAAGCAGGAATTACAGCCGTTTCTTTCAGTCTTCCTGCCTTCTGTGTATTCTGTGTTAGCTAAAAACAAATATCTGTGTCGGTGTCTCGTTGTGTACAGACGGCAGCACATTGTGTGAATTATGTTTACCTCTGCCTCAGATCTGAACATAAAGGAGGGCCAGATGAGCTCCAGACGTGGTCAGACCGACTTGATCACATTCTGATATCGCTGCATTCACACCTGGCATTAACGTGTTTTTCTTGTCCGGAAAATGTGTCTGGATACCATTTGCATCTTAGCACCGGGTGTAAATGGACTGTAAGTGTGATGAGGCCAACATGGCACCTTCTTCCTCTACCAGTCCCCCCTCTGCGCCCTCAACCCCAACTGCAGCTTCTCCAGCATTCAAGTCATTTTCTCTGTTCGAGGCACTAAAGGCTAATTACACACTGACAGCGACAGCAGTTTGCAGTTAGGATTAGATGTGACTGGTTTCTGAACGTTCAGGTGCATAAAAGGTTTTAACTACAATTAACCTGTCTAAACAGACCAACACGATTATGCAACTGAGACGCTCATGTGATCAGTTGGAGCGTATTTCTGGCCTCCGTGGGCGACTTGTGAGCCAAACTTCACCGAAGTGGATTCCACTCACACAAACAAAGGCGGAGCTCTTGCCAGCTTTAAAGTTCAATGCATGTACGGGCCAGCGGCCAAAACAATCTGCCAAGGGGCTATCCTTCTCTGTCAGCGCACAGAGTAGCCGTGACAGGAAGTAGCCTTGGGGGGTAGCTAAGCAAGCGAAACACATCTTCAGACTTCTTCCAGCTCATCTTGATTTAGCAGTTCAGCTCAGAGGTCAGGATTCCTCAGTTCCTGCGCAGAGCTCAAACTCCCGGCGGGACAGAGTAAGAGCGTCTAAACCAGGTGAAAATCATTCTTCCCCTGTTGAACCAGCACTGGAAAGACATGTCCTGCATATTTTATCTTGTGCATGTAAGCATTAAGTATATTGTGGGTGGGCGAGCCACATCATTCACTATCATCCACAGTATTTATCACACTCCAGATAACCTTGCAATAGTCAGTGAAGGACAGCCGTCCCACTTACAGAGTACAGTAGCTGCCATCAGAAGACTGAAACAACATAAACAGGTTCTGTGCCCTCACAGTGAATGTGGCCCCCCTGCCGGGCCCCTCAGGTGAGCAGCTATTTGCATGTGCTTCTCTATAAATGTATAAACACTCGACAATAAAGCAGCGACTTATTTCTGGTTTGATGGCATGATGAGAGGATGCGTTTGCCCTCACTTTTCTCACAAAGGACGCCTGCATTTCATTAGGTGAGACACTTCAAGTCAGCGTGAGTCGTCTGTGGCGCGCTGTTGGCAGGTATGTGGGAGGTGAGACAGATAATTGAGCGCGTTTCTGAGAATGATTGGTTCAAATAGCGACTTTAAACTACCCTCTGTTTAAAATGTTTATGTCTTCGTCCACATATGAATGAACGGACTCTTTAACAGCGCTGCTGCAGCTCTCGTCATTCTGAGGCCAAATGAATCAGCCTTCAGGAGCGAGCAACAGTGGCAGCTTTCCACAAGAACGCTGCCTTCTGACTCAACGTGAAGCTCTGGTGTGAGGTAAGTTTCAGGTCAAGACACTTCTCTGCCTTCACTGTGAACCCGCTCGCCATCAGAAGTCCAGATTTACCAGCTCACAGCTCCTGAAGAGGGACAGAAGACAAGCCAGAGCTCACGGATCCTTCACGTTTCCACAACAAACACGTCACAACTGACCACGACCCCGAACAAACGGCCTTCATTTGTCCAAATGTGGGGGACTTAATGACTGTACAGCCGTCGCTATCCCATAATCCACTGCTGACAGGTCAACTCTTCAGGAAACTCTGCTTTTCAAAGGCAGAGCTCTGCTTTAGAGACTTGTTTTGTCCTCAGCTTCCCCAAACAAAACAAAACAAAAGGAGACAAAAAAAGCCAATGATTCGACAACAACTATTGTTATTTTTCTGCAAAAAAATCTAATTTTCTTGTTTATTTGTGACAATTTGATGCTTTTATTGTCTTTTATCAGCTTTGATTGTTGGTTGGATGACATAAAACAAATATGAAGACATTATCTTGGCGCTTTTCAGCTTTCCGCTCATTTTATAGTGCAAACAATTCATGAATTCATAATTTAGAAATCTGCAGATTAATTGTTAAAAAAATAATTGTCACTTGCAGTTGTGCATTTTATAGTTTGGTTCGCTAGACAACCCAAAACAATAAAGGTCAAAGGGTTTGGAGCTCGCCGCCGCTCTGGAAACCATTTTTGCCTTTAAGACTGACAGAAATCCTGCTGCCTTGGTTTTTCTTTCGGTTTCTGGAAGACTCGACCACTCAGTCCTCAGCTTGACAGGGTTGCTGCCCTCCTTCAAATGCTGCCATGTGGGTGATTTTCATTAATATTTAATTGCCTGAAATATTTCCCGACAAAGGAGTCCAGCAGCTCATTACTGAAAGATTTCTGAATTCCAAACCTGGATTAGAGGAGCACTTATCAGACAAAAAGCACTGTTTAGTGTGAGAGAAGCTTCCTTCTATCACTGCTGTTCTAGGCTTCTTGCCAAAATGTATTATGACAAAACCACAAAGCAAATGTTAACCTCAACATTTCAGAAATCTGTTTATAACTGCATGTCACATCAGAACTCGTGTACTTCAAACCATAATGGCTCAAAGTTAAAGGCTGCTGTTTGTCAAAGCTGATCTGTACATTGTTTTTTAGGAAAATCCTTCATTTTGTACCTTTGATGTCACCAACAGCTTTGTGAATTGGTGTGAGGTGGATCCTGTTTTTATTTTATTTATTATTCCCAGCCACCTTCATAAGCAACAAACCACAGCAATACACGCAACAAAGCCACCTGTGCAAACAAACACGCCATGAGGCCGGCCGCCATCAAAGCGGTTATTTTAAGGTAGCTTTGTGAAGAGACCTCCCCGAGCCAGAACCTCATCTTTTATCTGAGGAAAGAAATGGTTTCCGACTAAAGAAACATCAGCATTAGATAGTTTTGAGATTCTGTAAAGTGTTTCCTGCATTTTACTAATGCTTTATAAATAGCAGCGCGGATTAGAGGCCAATGAAAGTTCACCGAGTATTTCACATCAGAGAGCAAGTGGAAGAAAACGAGGTTGTTGATATGGATTTTTAGTTTGAGGAGTTAAAAGGCTGTGATTTAGAAAAAAGTAGAAACACATTTGTTTCTTCATACACATGAACATAAAGCGCAAAGACTACTGTATCTGAGCTCAACACTAATGTGGTGCAGGTTTATCACTAACGGGGATGTTAGGAAGGAGGAGAGCAGCTCATTTATTCACCGGCTCGGAGAAGGGAAGCCTGGGCTCAGCCTGTTGACTGGGCGGCGGGGTGGATGGGCACACGGGCAAAGTGATTAGCATCCATCACTGTCGGTTCGCCTAAGACAGCGAGAGCGCCGTGACAGATGAAGGGGACACAATCAGGGGCGAAACAGCAAAGCACGGCGGGAGAGAGAAGGCTGGGAGGGGAGAGGATACGAGCCCGGCCGCTGAAACCAATGACAAAGTTAGGACATCGGCTTTTAAAGGTCGAGATGGAGATGGGAAAACAGTGCGCTTTGTGAAGGTGACAGAGGTGTGGATACACAGCGTCTGTGTGAGGAGGAGCTCGAGAGGGTAAACCTGTAAACTGTGCAGGGAGAATCTTAATATAGGCCTATTATGAGAAACTGTCAATGAAGACAAACATCAGCCTGGAGGGCATTCCCCGTCTTCACACGAGCTACACCAGTGCATCTTGAAGTGATAGAAGGTGTTTGCACTCAGCGCAGGGCTGCAGAGCCTGACTGCTCCCTCATGTTTTGTAGTCGTGGCGTTACTGCGACCGGACCTCAGCTAAGTGTCTGCAGCTTCTGACTTCTAATTCCTCACGACAAGGGAAGTTTCCAAGCAGTGTTTTGGGTTTCTAAAGTGATTAAAGAGCAGGCTGTTTCCGGTAAATGACAGTCCATTATAAAAAGACAAAAGCTGTGAGAGCTCCATTTGCTGCTGCCGGCCTTTTTTCATTCCATGAAACAGACTGCTCTGCCAGCTGGTAATCACAAATTCAGAGTAACAGTGAATCGATGCGTGCCAGTCGCCAATTAAAGGGGGGATACCCGACCCGAGCCTGCCAGGACCCAACGGGTCAGAAATTTAGAGATGGTGTTGGGGTTCGGGTTGGGTTCGGTCTCTTCAGCTGGGCTAACCTACCTGAAATCCTGCAAACATCAATGGTAAGACTCAAATATTATTATATTTGTAACTGCTGATGACTTTGCTTAATGTGTTTGTGTGCTAAAGGAATCTACCAACAATCAATATAAAACAATGCCCTTGGACCTTTAATAATGCCCTTCACTGCTGTTTCCAGAGTGCCTGCACATGTGCCAACGGGTCCAATCCGCAGTGTGCGGACTGGACGACAGTAAGATGAGACAGTAAGACATATCCTCAATCCGACCAACAACACAAACCAAATGAAGCGTAGAGGCAAAGTGAACAGTGAAAGAGAAGAAAAAGAAGTTTAAACCCTGTCTGCTGTCTCACCTCTGCACCTCCGGCCAATCGCTGTGTGAAGTCTGCTACTTGTTGGATCATTGATTTTGTTAACTTATGGAGATTGTCGGATGCACCTCTGCCAGTCTTGTTATCAGAAAGCTGTGAGGAGGATTCAGACAGCGGTCAAACATCTGACGAGCTCTTTGTCCGAAGCATACTGATGCCGTGTGGACAGACTGAGGTTGAGCCGAGCCGTCACTTCTGCAGGTCAGGTTTTACCTATTCATGAAGAGGCGCTCATTTACTGCGGCCTGATCATGTTATGAATGGATAAACACATATTGACTTTACCTTTTATATTGTCAAACATGTCTATCTAAGTGAATATAATGGATTTGAGTTTTACCCTCTTGATTTTCACCTGCAGCCACACACTAAAAATGCCAGTAGCACTTGGACAAGAAGATGTGGAGGTTTGCAGAAACATCAACATGTGAATTCTGCCACCTAAGGACCAATAAAACTTATCTTTAAAATTACAGCTGTCTCAACATGAACATGGTGACGACGTGTCTCAGGAGGTAGAGCAAGTCGTCCACTAATCAGAAGGTCGGTGATGCCAAAAAGCTGCCAGGTAACATGTATGGGAAGCTAGCATGTTATTTGTCATCTGAACTGGGTTTATTGCTGTTAACACGCTATCAGCTGCTAACAGTGGGCCTATAACACACACAACTGTGCAAAGGCCAGTCTGGACGTGTGATCTGACATCGCTGCACGGTACAGATTGTTATGGCTGATGCACAGCTGGCAGCACAATCTCCCCTCATTGAAAAAACCAGGAGCTTAAATTTGATGAGTACTGACTAAGATGGAGGCAGAATCGAACAGGGGAGAAGTAATTATATCTGGAGTCGTGAGTGCGAGCGAGGCAAAGCACATAATTCAGCCGCAAATTTCATTTTTATAATTCTCTCGGGAGGACGGTCTCGGCGGCGGTGGCGGCGGGCCACAAAGTCTCTATCCAGTCAAGCTCACATCAACAGTCTGAGGAGTCGCCCTCCAGGTCGGTATCTCTGCTCCTGCACAAAGAGCTAACCCGGACTGCTGTTAGCGCCGCAATTACACACTAGATTTCCTCACTGGCCTCATTTTTGGCCATACTGACAGAAAAGCTTTCCAAGCAACCAGCGACCAGGCAGGAGAGCTGGATACAGCAAAAAAAAAAAAAAAAACAAGAGACTGAACGCCATTTCCATTTAAATCAGGGGATGCTGTTCTCTTTGGTGGTCTGTGGGGAATTAAAATGGGCCTTCTGACACGCCGCCTTCAGGCACGAGTTACGTTGTCCATTATCCTAAAAAGCAAACTTAAACCTGCTTCACATTATCATCGTGTTCCTCTGGATGAGTCTGAAAACTGCTTGTGGGGGCTCTTGAACTGTGCATGATTTTCACATTTCACTTGGTGATTACTCCCAATCAAAATATTACTTTTAAATATTTATATTTCTTCCATTCTTATTAAATCATGTATTTGATTGCATTCGTGATTGCAGAGTTAACTCGCAGTTAATAAGGTAATGGGAGGCCATGCTGTTTTACTTCGGCTATCCTTTTTCACGCTGATTATATTGATGTATTAATGCAGTATATTGTTGTATTGTTATCATTAAGCCGCCTCTACAAAACACGATGTGGTAGATTGCTATGACAGTACATCAGCATCAAAAACGTCCAGAGCAGAAGCTTTCTGTGAAATGTTAAAGGTGTCACTCATTGTGACAAGCCCACGGGGAAATATCAAGCAGCCGCAGCTTCCATCAGCTCAACGGACCTTTAAAATGTCTTTCAGCTCCGTTTTAGTTTTAGTTTTATGGCGCACAGCTTTTACCGGTTTGGTTCACTCTGACTGCTCTCATCGCTGTCATTTCCAGCCAAATCAGACAGCTGTTACCAACGGGGAAAAAGCTCTACAAACCCACTGTACGCTACCTGCTCAGCAACCAGCAGCAGACAGACAGTAGCAACTACCTGGACGACAAAGCGGAGCGTTTAGCAGCTAAAGAGCCAGATATTTCCCTCGGGAGACAAAAACAGAACTAAAGGGTGAGTTAAAATTGGACTAAGAGCCAAAAACAAGATCAAATGAGTCCTTATGTTGCTCTGTGTCTGTTGTAAATGATGTGTAACTGCATTAGTGTTTGCAGCCCGGTCTCATTCCCAGGACCGAAGCTTTGTCAGGCCCCTCTGCGTCTCATACTGATGCACGAGGTACCCTTTAGTGTCTGTATGGGACACACCGGGCTTTCAACTAAGTCCTATCTAAATCCATCCACGGTAATATCAGGCGCTCGGAGCAAGGTGACGCATCCCCAGATGGAGGAAGGCGAGGTGGACGGATGTGTCCAACATATTACTTTCACCCAGGAGACCAAGCTTCACCTAAGGCAAGAGAACAAAGAGGAAAAGAATCTTTTCCTAAACGTAACCACGCAGTTTTGATGCTTAAACCGAACAAACTGCTTCTGTTTCACAACATTAACCACGTGTTAGAAAGGCTTTCTGCAGGAAGGTTTTGTGCGTCACGAGGATGAGGAGTTGATTTCTGTAGTGATTCATCCAGGTCATGGTGCTTCTAAGTGCTGTCCAGTGATCCTGCACGAGGACAAATGCCTGAGACTCCCCACCAGTCAGCTAGAACTGAAGAAGCAACAAGCAACAACAAGAAAGTCCAACTGTCTTTGGAAAGCATTTAGAAGTTCTGCTCATGCATGACTTGAGCAATCACAGTCAAATTGGTGGCCAACAGTCAGTTCTGCTGACCTGATCGGGTGGTCGATAAACCAATTTAGAAAACAGTATTTATACTTCCATCATCTAGTTAAAACTGGCCATATCTAAATCTAAAACCTTTCTTTTTTGTGCTCCTTGGCTTTGGATACCTGATAACGTAAAAGCATGTGAGAGAAGAAGTGTCTAACGAGAGAAGAGGATGAGTTTCATCAAAAATCCACACAGAAGGTTGTTAGTGGTTTGGTGTCAAAGCTCTGATGCATTTTACTCTTCATCTTCTAACTGAGTCTATAGAAAATGTACAACTGAAGGGACAGAAGGAGGGAAAAATAACTGAAGAAGCCTTTTACAACATAGAGGGAACCTTCTGTTTACTGTTATTTCACTGCATGCTGAGGAAAACTGTGCACAGGTCGACATCATTAAATGATTCCCTGCCTTTTCTGTTTCTGTGAACGAACCACAATAATTTTGGAAAGTGACAAAACTAAGACAGCTGAGTATATGTCAAAGAGATAAAAAGGGTTTATGCTGTAGTCGACTTAGAGCCCGACCAGCAGCGACAGAACGACACTGAAATCCTGACTGTTTGCACAGGGAGGCGGCATTGTAATGAGCCCAAATAAATCTAATTAGTTTTAATGTGAATGATCTTTATGGAGGAAGCTTCCAGGCTGATAGTGTGGAAGAAAATAAATAATGTGCTTGAGAAGGATAAGTAGTTTACTTCAGCCTTGGCAAAACATCTACCACACATAAATAGCCATTCAGGCCTGCGAGGATGAGATATGCAGTATGCTCTGAGAGTGAACAGAGAAATCAGCCTCCCAACTAAAGTGCTAAACAATTCCAATAAAACACACATAACTCCTGCCAATTCATTACCAGGAGGAGGATAATGCAGTCATGTTGTCTCAAGCGGATAAAAAAAATGCCAGCTGCAAAGCACTGAGGCCAGCCCATTGAAATTAATGGTACTCATGAAGAAATAAAAGAGCCATAAAAAGCGGTCTGTTTTCGCCCACAATGGGATGACTTCTTGAATTAACTGGGGACGCCTTGGACAGCCGTACGCCAGTGATTTCTTTGGAGGTGCTGGATCAAGTAGACATTCGTTCTAAAGCCTCAGCCAAATTGGAACACCAATAGCGACAGTGCTAGCCTGTCTCCCCGCCTGATTTGCTCAGAGCCGTCAGCTCTAAATGCCGTTTGTCAGCTTCACAAATGCTGAACACAATCTGTGATGGCGCATATCTGAAGCCTTCATCTACACTGCGCTTTTCGCTAATGTGACTAAACACGAGGTGCTGGGCAGCACGCAGAGGGGCCGGATATGTTCGGGATGCCCAGGCTTTGTGCTCCTTCAACAAACTGAAATGCCACAGCTTATGCAACTGTCACCTGCGACTCTTCATCCCTCCACGTCACTGTGCATGCTGCATTCCAGTCATGCAATATTTAAATCTGCCCCTCTGACAACAAAAAGTACAGAAGATGTGCACGTTTTGATGTGTCGCCTACTTCAGCCTGGGGCCGGGTGTAGTACAAACTGTACAAACACACAGAAAGCATGCACATGACATTCCTGAACACAAACTGGTATTTCTGAAAGAAGAACGCGCTCACTGCGTGCACGCTTCAAACCAGGCGTGCACGTGTGATAACGAGGAGGTGGCCGTGAAATGTAGCGTGAGAGACCCTGCAGCTGGCTGTTTGTATTATTGAAGTCCGTTTCAATAGGAGCTCTATAAACTAAGTGATCATCCCTGCAATGATGTGATGAATTGGAATAAATCTTATCATATAATCAGCGGTGTGTAGCGGCAGCTGCTGTTGGAGGCTCTTCTTTGCTGCTCAGCTGCTGTTGGAGGCTCTTCTTTGCTGACACGCCTAATGGGTGGTGAAGCAGGCACAAGTATCCATATGCAAACTGATTTTAAGGGTGTTTCTGCAGCCATTTAAGGCGAACCGTGGGAGCGGAAATGAGGCTCAGGCAGTTTCACATGTGTGCGTGAGGCTTCATAACTGTGACAGTTTAACTCATTTAATTCATCTGGGTCCACTAGTTGGACGCTAACCTCAGCGCTGAAAGCTCCCCTTACAGAAGACTGTTTGAGGCAGATTGTTTTGGGATTTTTAATACTATACTGACATATGAAAAACAAACTATGGCAATATATGGGCTGGTATTCAGTTTATCATATTTTGATTTATTCAGTTATACTTCGTATTTCAATTAAAACCTGTACTGACTTTTTCCTGTCAGAGCTGGTGGACAGAGTATGTACCTTGTATCTATATATATACATAAAAAAATTTAAAAATGTATAATATATATATACACGGCAACTCTTTTGTTGATGATGGACATAGTGACACACTGAGCCTGTCAAAGCGAAGGCACAGCTGGGTTAACGGCGAGGCCTGTCCTGCTGTCCTGGCTTGGCACAGCTCCAGTGCAGGACGGCAGTTTGAGCAGTGAGTAATACTCCCTGTTACACAGCTGTGATACTGTCTCCAAATAGAGAACTTCTTTTTGCCTTTACCTGAACAGACCTGGCATCGAAAGGACAGTTTTTAACAGCAGTTTTACATTATGTGTGATCCAGTATTTAAGTGATGTAACAGTTCTGTTACCAGAGGAGGACATGCTGGTACTCTTTCCACTGCCATGCACATAAAGTGATGGAGACAGTGTACTTTCCATTTGTACTGCACTGTATTACTGCTGTAGCATAAGCTTTAGCCTCCTGCCCTGTATGCTAACAGCTGGGTAAAGAGAACAGCATGCTGTGTTTCCTTCTCATTGGATGTCTCACAGATGTCTCTCGGGTGTTTCGTGCTGCCCTTTTGTTTTAACTGGTTTCACTGACTCTCTTGGCAGCGCCTTTTCTTTCAGCCGCCGACTGTTTCGAACGTCTGAGCAAAGTGAAAGAGTGAATTCGGGCATTCTTGTCTGAGTGGAGAGCTCATTCTGCACTTCTGTACGGGTAAGCCACGAGTCAAATAAGCTGCCACGGGGTCTTGATCGTGCACAGAGCGGCAGGGAATACAAATTTAATCCTAAGCGAACAATATGCATCACCCTGTGGAGAGTTTAACAAATTAAAGGTCACGTCCTGCGAACATGTATGGGAGCTCGCCGTCAAGCTAAGGACGAAGGTGTGAGGAATGATGCAAAACAGCAAACAGCATTCAGTCCACGCGTCTACTTATAGTTACTGTAACTATCAAATTTTGATAGCTATGAGCGCTAATTGTCGGGAGCCATGTTTCTCATCCCATTTGCTTATCTCTTATAAACCCATAACACATTCATCAGGAAATTACATTGCAGAGAGACTTTCATTAATCAAAATGTATTATGACAAGCTATCCTCATTGACATTCAGCCGTGGGCCACCCCTCAGTGACACGAAAACATGGTCACAGGTTCACCTTGCTATGTTTAAACACTGCACTGTATCACAACAAACATAAACATCTGCAAATGTATACTGAGTGTCAGTTTTTCGGGGAATTTTAGCATCACAGACACAGTGGATTCATGCAAGGCGGGTGAGGAAGTGCAACAGAGCGAGGCAGACACCCAGCGTGCAGCGCCGCACACACAGAGACACAAACGCAGACCACATTAAACCAAATCAGCGGTCGTGATTTGCCTCAAATCAGAGGAAGTCTTGAGTCACAGTTTGAAGGCAATAACATAATGAGGCTGATGGGAGCTCGCTTCTCATCAGCTCGCCTGCTCATTTTCTTCCATCGTCAGCTTCCCTTGTCTAAGCAGTGATTTACTCACAAGATCAATCTGACCGACTCTGGAGACGGTGAAATACATTTCCTCCAAATGTCAGCGGATAACTGACGGTGAGGAATACAAAAGCACCTTTTTGTCTTTGCTCACCTTTTGTCTGTGATAGCAGCCAAAGCTTAAAGGGCTGTGGGAAGAGATTACAGACGCTGACTCATGTCGGACTTTGACTCCAGAGATCTGCACATAAATCAAATATTGCTGCAAATTACGTCCAGTTTGAAATCTCAAACACAAGGCGACTGCCAGAAATTTCATCTTCAGTGATAATCAAGAAATCCTGTAAGTCCCGTCTCACGCAAAAGACACAAACGTTCTTTTCTGAAATGTGAGGATTTGCTGCTTTTATTCAACACTTTGAGGTTTGAAGTAGGTCTGAAGACTCCGCCTTTGGCTCTCAGAACCTTTGGTGAACATTTTCCATTATTTTATAACGTTATAAAGCAAATAATTGAGAAAATCATCAGCCAATCCACTATGAAAATAATCATTATCTGCCCTCTAACACTGTGTGGAATGACTAATGAATTCCATCACTTTGGTGTCAGGCAAATTATCTGAAAACGATAAAATAATAAATAATTAATGGCATTTGTCTCTATTTTTGTTCTGGGGAATGATGAATTGATTCAAATCTATTGATTAATCCTTAATGTAATAATTCCGTGCAGTCCTCAGATTATCTGTAAACGTTCATCTCACGTTTGACATTTATGATCACACGGCGCTTTTCAGTTCAAGTTTGAGACTTTTCTGTTGTGTTTTGTTTGCTTTCTTCCTCACGTTGTTGAATTCAGGCATCTGCAGAGCATGACATCAGTTCATAACAGCTGAAAACACGACTGAAACACTGATAAAGTCCATAAATTAAGAAGTATTGAATGAATGGTTACTGATAAAAAGCCAATTTGTTTGTAAAGACTCAAAAACAAGAAGTCTTAAAATTTGAGTTAGATTTTGCAGCAGACTCAAACTGTCTGTTTCTGTCTATGGATGGACTGCGTGTCTATGGACAGATATGAGTTTACAGTTTATTACAACTCATCCTCGACATTAAAGAGCTCTACATCAGAATCTGCTTGACCTGTGGTCCTTCTCCTATCACTTGTCCCCTTCTCCACAGAATGTTTTGTTCCTGCGCCCCCTGGTGCGTCGGAGAATACCGCAACAGGTAGCGCATCGAGCTTAAATGCCTCTCTGCATGCTCATAGCTCAGCTGACCATCTGCAGAGGCAAAAGCACGAGCAAACACAAAGCTTAAAAGCCTCCCGAGGGTGTAATGAGGACTGTTCGCACCTATTCATTCTGAAAGATCAAACGCCAGCGGGGGAACACGAGCGACCGACCGCTGGACGATGAAAACTGCAGGTGCAACAATAATTCGACTGTCACATGCAGGGTGACAAGACTCCAGCAAACCTGAGTTCAGACGTTTTAGCATGACGATGTTTAGCGGCCTTTTTCCTCCACTCGGGGAACAACAGAACGTATGGGAAGTGATTTCTCGTGTCACTGAACACAGTTCATGAATATGGCTGCAGTAAAATCCCGGGGCTTTGGCAACAAGCCACGCTCACACTGAGGCCGAGCACAAACATCTTACAAATGAAATGACTTAGTATCTTGTTGTACACCCTAATATTTCTTTTAAAAATGATTAGTACTGCACAGTTACATGCAGTCCCCCCCCACATGACACAGAAGACATTCATGGAGCACATGTGAAGGTTTGGTCATGTGATCAGAACAGATCTGCTCCGACTGACCTTCTGGTTGCAACGGCGCGTTTCTGCTGCCTACCTTTGCGTCCGCTGTACCCCTGACAATTCAGTTTGCCACCCAGCACATTTCTGCTATGACTATATTCGCAGCTGACCTTTCAAAGTGCTACCAATGAGGCCGGCGCGGCGTGTTGCATAAGCGGGCACTGTGAAGAAATCATAACTCTAAGAACACATCGCAACCATGGGTGGAGACGTATTGCATTACTAAGAGAGCTCTTGCCTGGACACCTTGAGTATTTTACAGAAAAAGTCATTTCCACTGCGGTCTGTAATGTGGCATCTCAGGAGCAAGGCCAATGAGATGGTTCATTTATCACCCTGAGGGTTTTCATTAGGACCAGCGCCTTGTTTCTTTCACTTATCTGGCAGATTTATTTACCCTTGACTCATTTGGCTTTTTAAGGGAGGAGGTTCAACTGCTGTAAACAGCGTGTCCAGACAAAAAAAGCTGTGTTTAGAAGCTAATCTTTCTGAGTCGACACAGTAAAGGGCATACTGATGAAATTTTATAGATGATACTCCAGGTAAAGCGTCGCTGCAATGGAAGCGATAAACCATGTCGTTGAGCAGGCTTTCCTTTGCTGCACACCACGTTCTTTTCCACTGGTCTCGTCGTGAATCTTTGGTTTAAATTCGCTGGATTGAAACGTCCTCTTTCACTTGTTTTTGTAAGATTCCCAAACATACTGGGCTCTCTGTGAATGCAGCATCCAAACCCATCCCACCTCACTGTCACTGTTAATACAGTGTGGGTTCTTTAAAATAATCTATGTGGAAGAAACTAGCACCAACGTGTTATTTTCACTTCAAACATCAAAGAACTGAATGTAAAATATACCTTTATAAGTGCCTGGGACTTACATTATATTATTTTTTTTCTCCTAGTGCGTCTTAACATACTTGCAGAATGACACATGATATGAACAACAAAGAGGATCCATTACCGCTGGAGAGGAGCCTCTATTTCACGACACAATGCCAGCCTTCTCCAAGAAAAGCAAGACAAAAGAAACGAAACACGTGTATGGAAAACAGGCAGCGCCACGCAAAGACTCAAGGCTCCCTCGGCTGTCTCATCTGCAAAAGCTTGTGATTAATTGAGATGTATAATAAATGCTGAGAGGATTAATCCAATCACAGAGATGGCGAGACAGAAGGCTCTGACATTTGCGGGTGTCAACACCTTGGACCAGCAAGACAAAAATATCAATTATCTTGACTTAGGCAAGTCACTGGTGTGGTTTTAGCCCATAAGAAGGATTTAGTTTTGACACAGACGCGATGACGATAAGAAAATTGAGCCAGTAATAAGCATCCGTGTAATCTTCCTGCTCAATTTTGATTCCTGAGGTAACGGCTGCAATGTGGATGAAAAGCTGTTTGATGTCTCCGACAGCGCGTGAGGCTGAAGTCACTTCAGCTTTCCAGCAATCCGACAACAAACGGCTCTGGGTGGAGAGATGAACTTGTTGTAATAGAGATTTCGGTGACAGTGAGGAAGGGGGAGCATGGGCTGATAGTAATGATGCTATCAGTCACTGTGTGATCTCGCGCTGATAGATGAAGTGTCAGCTGAACCCTCTGAAGGCAGGCCGTGAGCGGTAAACACGAGCGCTGTCAACATTACGGGAGCGAGACGCAGATTTTCAGAAGCACCAACCTCATGTGCAGAGAGGTCATTTCTCGGAAGCAATCGATCATTTTCATCACGGTCATCAGCTGTTTTCTGCGTAATCAGTGTCTGACAGACATACTGACAGACAAGCAGATGACACCCGTCGGTCTACTCATGATTATTCTTGATGATGCTGATCAACAAATGACACTTCTTGTGTCTTGTTCATCTTGTAAACAGTTTAGGAGTCCCAAATAAAAGCGTAAGGATACATATTTTTTCATCTGGGTGATCCGGTCGAGTGTTCGTTAGCATGTTTAGCTGACACCATCCTTGTCTTTTCCACAAGTCTGTCTCCATTGCTGCTGTAGCTGACCAGAACAGCTGTTTAGAAAGGAGGCGGGTCTTCCAGCTCCACTGCTTCATCTGCGCCGCCATAACGTAACTGACCCGCACTCCAATCCGCTCGTCGCTCCAACTTCAGCACCTGTTGTTAACGGCATGCCGCGAACCAATCACATTCAACCACACTGCCCGGTAGAAAAACACCTCATCCAGGTGTGTTTCAGTGTTTTTTACAGTGGCGCCCTGCCTTGACAGAAAAATATGCCTCTGCCAGAGGCCGAAGACATTTCAACTTTTAACATTCGTAGTCAATGGCACGGTGGCGCAGCAGGTCGCGTGCATGCCTCACAGCAAGAAGGTCGCCGGTTTGATCCCCGGGTCGGGCGGGGGCCTTTCTGTGCAAAGTTTGCATGTTCTTCCCGTGCTTGCATGGGTTCTCTCCGGGCACTCCGGCTTCCTCCCACAGACCAAGAACATGCTCAGGTTAATTGGTTACTCTAAAATTGCCCTTAGGTGTGAGTGTGACAGTGAATGTTTGTGTGTCTGTATATGTTTCCCTGCGATCGACTGGCGACCGGTCCAGGGTGTACCCCGCCTCTCGCCCGTTGACAGCTGGGATAGGCTCCAGCCCCCCACAACCCCAAAAGGGATAGGCGGGTATAGAATGAATGAACGTTAGTAGTCTAGTAACATGTTAAATGTCTTGTTTTGTACGATATTCAGTTAATGATGAACGGCAAAGAAAAGCTTGACAGGCTAGAACAAGAGAATATTTGACTTTCCTTCACTATTTTTGCTTGGAAAAGGACTGAAATGATGAACTCGTAATCAAAATAGATTATCAATCACTCATTTCTGCTCTAAATATAAGGTTATGTAAGCTTCAGGAGAAACAAGCAGAGGTGCTGCCTCATGCAGCAAAGGCCACGTATTTAATGAGCGAGGCCACAGTTTAAACCTTCAACCTACAATGAAAACAACCATCAGGATGTGTCTGATTCAGCTCAGCAGGAGACTGATTGTGTTCAACACCTCAAATAAGCGACTTCCTGGCAGAATCCCTGCTAGGTGTTGCTTAAAGTCAGCGTCTGTGTGCGTGTCTGTTTAATGTACTGACGCTGAAATCTGTCTGCTGGACTCACAGCTTACTCTCTTATTCTTCACAGTACCAGCTCTGACGTCCACTGAGGGTAAACGCCATAAATCTGCTGAGAAATCAAATCCAAATGATGCATCTGATGACCAAAATGTAAAGAAACAGGGGCTAAACAAGCTGGCTCCATGACAAACTTATACTTCCTGTTTACATCATCTAAAGCATTCATTCATTTCAAAATAAAAGCTAAACAATAACAGTGACAAAACAGAGAAAATTAGCTTTTTGTTTGTGTGGTTCTTTATAAAAATATGCATTTTGACAACACTAAGGAACAGCACGTCCCATCAAAATGACTCCTATCCTGTGTACACTGACACTCCATCCATTCACGTACAGATTAACCACATGTTGAACTGAGCTTATACAGTGAGCCAAATGACGCCTGATGATATCAGTATGACATTCCTAGCTACGACATGGCGACGTCATCCCTAAAGCCTGTCAATAAAAGGAGCGAGACCTGAAGAAAGCTCAGAGTTCAGGGGGTTCATTTGACATCAGAGGGACCTAAAACACATTAAAAAAATGCCCCCTTCCACCTGCGCGCTCGCTGCTGCTTCCCCATCTTCAAATCTGTGTTTTCTGTGTTCGTATTGTCAAACAACAGCGAATTACAGGCTCTCTGCAGGAGATTTTTTTCCTGCCTCTTGAGCATTTGCAGCTTTAAAACACTGCCGGCAGTCCCCAGCGTTAGGATCTGGAGCACTGTTCACGCTCTGTGAATCAAGAAGTGCGTTATATGTCAAAGCACCTGGATGGACCCAAATGACAGCAGGCTGGTTTACAAAAGTCAATATCACACCGCTGATATATATCAAACACGCTTTGTGGAGAGCAGAGGACTCGTCAAACACACAAGGCGGCGGTCAGAGGCTTTGTCATTTCATTCACACGACCTTTATTTAACTTTGCTTGAAATCTGATCTCCACCTTGTTTCAGCCCTGGCAGGAAACTACGATAAACTGCTGTCCTGCAATGCAATTTGTAGAAAACTAATTCATGCTGATTTTCAGAGCTTACGAGCCACTTGGAGAGCAGCTATCCAGTGAGCGCCACCAGTGGCTGAGAAACCAGAGCCCGCTCACTGGACATTTCACCATCGACCTGCTCAAAGGCAGACTGAGATGGAGACACGGCGTACGTTTGTCAAACGGTTACTGCTGACTCCAACAAGTCTGCAAAACCTTCTGTTTCACAACCACAGAAAATGGTGACTCCACAGCCCTGAAATGAGAAGTGTGAGACAGAAACCAGAAGTACTTCATAATGAGATGCTGATCCATCCTCAAGGTGAGGGGTGGATCCTCCGCGCCAGTTATTAATATCTCACAGCACACAACGGAAAACAATAATGAAGGCGGGCTATCAGACAAGTGAGGATGAAAGGTAAAAGCCAGTTTAGCAGATCCTTGAGTGTCACTCTGTCAATATGCCTCTCCTGTCTGCGCACACAATGAAAGCGACACGCGCGCTCCACATGCACACTGCGCACACAAAATACGAGCAAAAGTCTGAAGCAGCGCCTCGGAAGATGTTTTATATTTGATCGCTGCCTAACAATAGATGTGTTAGAAACGAGGCAACTCAGCCTGGGTCGCGCTTTCTCGTCTGCAGACACAGACAGAAGTGGCATTTCTTATTGCGCCTCCATCATTAACCACAGTAATGCAAGAAAATCTCAGGCGCAAATACAAACATGTTTTTTTTTGTTTGTTTGTTTGTTTATTTGTGTTGCAGCCTAAAGCAAACAGTCCACTGACATGAGCAGGGGCAAACTGCGCAGATGACACTGAGTCTCTGAGTCTCAACGACTGAAAGCTTTTCGACCGAGAGAGAGCGACGCACTCGCCCGCTCGCCGTACACCTTGCACGGACTTGCGCAACAAAGTTTCCCGTTAGCTCAGGAGTGAATTTAACACGGAAACACAAACGCAGCAATGTTCCGTAACTGATTAAAGCATGAAAACATTACGCTCAGCACTCCACAGCAGCGATGTCAACTTCGGCGCACAGCAGATCTGCGGCTCGGCCAGCACGGCTGCACCGACACACAAAAGATTGTTGGCAGCGGCCGAGAAACTCGACAGCTGAACTCCGATCAGCGGTGAGGGGACGTCGGCCCCCCAGACAGGAAGGAGAGGAGCGCCTGGACTTACACTGGAAGAAGAAGAAGAAGAAGAAGTCCGAAGAGTCCCGGAGGAAGGAAAAAGCAGCCCACGGTCCTCAGCGCTCCGCGGCCAGAGCTCCACATCCAGCAGTCTTCATTCCCTCTCCTCCTCCTCCTCCTCCTCAGCTCGCCTCCTCTACAGCTGCTGGATAAGTTTGCTGACGTCAACAAGCACTCAGTCTCAGCCGGCAGAGCTCTTTGGTCGCAACTTGAATAATACATGGAAAAGGAGGGGGAAGACGCGAGCGGAAAGAATCAGGGAGGCAGGGACCGCATTAGGCGACCCTCCGCGACAATGGCCATATTCATTAAACAAAGAAGAAAAAGAAATGAAGAGGAAAATGGTTTCCATCTGTGAAAACAGCAATAAAATCGACACATTCCTCACATTTGCATTAAGATTTTAAAACACATATTCAGTGGATGTCGGTGCTTCACGCTTTTCAGCGCTGAAAAAGTTCGGAGGGGGTTTTCTGCATCGTTTGGGTGTCAAATAATGGCCAACTCAGTCTTCACCAGAGGCGAAGACTGAGGCGCAAAGTTACGCAGCTGAGCTGAAACCAGTGGAATCAGTGGCGGACTGGGGCTGCAGGAGGTCGGCCACCAGTGCAGAGAGTCGTGATGCATTCAGGGTGACACGGCTCCAAAGCCTGGATGAGATTTAAATGTTTCAAAATGTAAGTCAGATTGAAAGTGTAACTCTATTAAAAACACATGAGCTGCTAACTATTTAACTATTCAGAGACACGAAGAGGCGACTAACTCTCTGGCATGTAGGGCAGATATATGGCACTGCATCGAGTTTTCTCCATTTTAACAGCGCCCATTAGTCCACAACGTGACATTTTCTCCACCATAAGGGCACCTCAGAGGGATCTTCATCATCCCTTACCTCAGTGGCCACTTTGACAGTGTGTTTTTCAAACATGGGGGCACCAACATGGCGATCACCTCAGCAATTTATTGATGAGCTAGCTGTTAGCATATCAGTACCTCTTTTTACCCTTTACCCTTTCTAAGTTTTCTAAGGCAGCACACAAACTAATTCAGAACATTAGCTAGTGTAATGCTAACTGGCTAATGAACACTGTATTTCTTATCCAGAGCCATGAGCATTTAAGCAAACAGACTATTGATTATTTTATGCAATTTACTCCAAATTCTACTAAGTAAATGAATAAACCCAGTAATTAGTCAGATGCTCAATATATAAGTCATTTTGAAATTTGTGTTTTGGGGGGTTTCCAAAATGAATGCAAAGCTTTCCAGGAGCCTTTATTTACGTCCAATTCTTTTCCAAACTTCAGCGGGCTGATCCTAAATCCACCCTTCAGACTTAGGAGGTGAAGTATTAAGACGTCCAGACATCTTCACAGCAGTGAAAGCTGAGGCCCATTGCAATATGACAGAAAGATTATAATCATCGGGAATGGCTGTAAATGGGTCGGGAATAATTGTGGGGTTAAAATCGATAATTGCGTTAAAAGCTTTTTGAAACATTTCAAACATTTTGGCCCAACAGTCGAGTAATTGGAGGCCTGACCCGAGCATGTGTGTTGGTTTGGGAGCGCTTGCATCTGATAAAAGCATCATCATGATTAGGAGACATTTTTGTCGATTTGGCAGGAGTGTAACACTTTTTAAATCGATTTTAACATTAAACTAAAGCTGGAGTGCAGGACTGGTACACATAAATGAGCATCTATTACAATGAAGTCCACGCCGAACGCGCTCACACAATGCAGATTCAGCCTACCGCCAGGTAAATCTCTCCATATTTTGCAGTTTTTAAATCAGGAGTCTGATGATATTCCCACGCTGGTGCACCAGTATTGATGTGTTTTATGTCAATGATTGGTTTCCCAGAGCTGAAGGGGGGAGCAGTGGATTGGACCACAGCAATTAAGAGTATGCTAAAGCCTGAGGGAGGCGAAGAGCTCCTCACTGCATGTTAAAAACATTACATGGAGCACATGTTCCCATGTTTCATGAGCAATTGTGGTACCAAGCTCCTCTTTCCACACAAAACTTGAATGAGAGTGCGAAAATTAACGGATTGAATAAGTTATGTATGATGGAAATAATGCGCTTGTCAAAGGGAAGGTCACTGGAGAGGTGGAGGAAGTGTTCTGTAAAAGATGAAAATATTCCAACTATAAAGGTGATTTATGGGATCTGTCCCGTTTTTAGCCAGCAAACACAACACAGGACCGCTGAGCGAAGATCAGAAGGCAGCAAAAACACGAAGGTTTCTGTTCCATATTACTGAATTACTTGTGACAGAGGTCCTGTCAAGTATCAGCTCAGCTAAATCTGAAAAAACTATATTGATCAAATATAATATCAAAGGACACACCCACATGTTTTAAATCATTCTGACATTATGACAGAGGTGGTCTAAAAGCATATCTGTGTCCGGGCAGTTCAGGCTGAGGGACAAATGGAGTTATCTTACAACTACACGCCATCTGTGCGGCACAGAGCTGCTGCTGTCTGCCACAGGACGCCTGAATGCTCGCTGTATAATTTACTCTCATTCTCATCCTCTGGTTTAGAGTCTTTGTGCGGCACTTGAAAGTTTCTGACTCGTGACTCCGAGGTGAGGAATAAAACAAGGCGCTGTGGCAGGATACACGCTGCTTTTAGCCGCTCTAAATTCTCACAGTGGCTGCGTCGCCATGCTCAGTGTCCCAGGCCACTTAGTCAGCAGACTATCGTGTTTTGACTCGTGTCCCAAGCAATTAAATTCAGCCTCACAGTGAAAACCCATTGACTCAAACTTCAGGCCGGAAAACTTGAGCAAGAGTCTATCTATTAATTCCAGCATCACAGCGAGTGATCCACACTCATCTCAGACTGCTCCATTACCGTCCTGATGGTCTGGTTATACTTACGGCACTTCATCCGTTACATATCCCATTTTCAAAAACTTCCCAGCACCGTATCAGCACCATGCTGTACAAACCTTACTGCCCATGTGCATCAATAACGACATGACAGCATTATCACCTGTTGTAAGCTACAATAAAATAACTGTACTCTAACATGACCGTGATACCACAGCAGAAAGAGAAACAAAACTTTGACATAGCGTCATATGACATACATGTCACAGCTGCATATTTACCAAATGAGGAGATGTACACAAGTGGCTCTAACAATCGCAGTGGCCTTGTGTGGCTTAGCCCACTGATCCATGTGCTAGAAAGGTAACAGTACATGCTTTCAGTGTCACATCGGCTGAGAGGGATGAGACGCCTCTTCTGTAACTCTGCACGTTTGAACTTCATCATCACGGAAAAAAACTAGTTCATGCAGTTTGTCTGTAAAGTTTGCACTAAAACCGCGACTCAGAACATCTTTCCATGATCAAAGAACAAAATGGAGAATTTGTTTTTAAAAATATAGTCAGGAGACACACTAATATTACTAATACTTGAGCAGTCAGTTTCAGTAAATATACCAGTACTCTACAGCTTCATAATGGTCATTTAGTGCTGTGCATTCATTTTTTTTTACATATTTTATAGATTTTATAGAGTTCAAGTGCCAAACAAGACCCTGCAGCTGAGGAAGGAGCAGAATGAAGCTTTGTAGCTTCCCTGCATGTCTGTGTTTGCTTACTTTTACAATATTATAGTTAAATCGTTGTAAACTGAATGAACAGAGGCATGTGGCGCCAGGAAATGACGGCAGATGTCACTAACATTAGACAGTGGTGGTGTACCCAACTGACAACTGTTATTTACTGCAGTTGGAAATGAATAATATTTTAATAAATACTTGTGCTTTAGTTCAACAAAAACAGTCACATTTAGAGATAAGGAAAAGAAAGAAATCCAAGTTAATTTCATATTTATTCTATAAAGAATGAATAGCCTATTTCATTACTTGATTAACATCAGAATAATAGGTGGAATGCTTGATAATGATAACAATCGACAGCTTCAGGCCTTAATGAGAGTGAGAAGGACAACTTCTTACGAGCATCAGTGACACATCGCATTGCATTAAGATAAAAACCCATTTCTTCAGGACTCAAAATCCAAATAGGTCAGTCGCTGCATCCACGATGACAGCGATTGGCTCTGCCTTCCCAAACGGAGACCCATGTTTAAAGCATTTACAAGAAAATTAAGTTTGTTTC
This sequence comes from Chaetodon trifasciatus, assembly GCA_037975065.1. Lineage (NCBI taxonomy): Eukaryota > Metazoa > Chordata > Actinopteri > Chaetodontiformes > Chaetodontidae > Chaetodon > Chaetodon trifasciatus. The sequence continues at coordinate 1,202,710 of JBBMOE010000006.1, forward strand.
ATGGCAGCCAAGCCTGGCTTAGATATTTCACAGCGGATTAGAGCGCCTGATCTCAAAGGAGCTGGCAGACAGTCAGATTCAAATGACTTTTCCTCTTCTACCGCCTGCTGAAAATATATCAATATCACAGGAGCATCACCCCAGGTGCTGTCACAGTATTTACAGTCTGACCAACTTCAGAGACTCTCTTGATGACATTGCAGATACAGCTTGTGCCTTGGCTTCCAGGCTTCAGGTTAGGGCCGGCGATGCTTTCCCACAATGATGGATGAACCTGTCCACGATGATAAATAATATGACGGTCCACATTATATTTTCTAGATAACCTTCCTTTAATTAGCATTCCTATCTTCCCCTGTTGGGCCTTCCTTCGAGTGCACAGTCTGGATTTAGTCCTCAGTGATAACACAAACCTGTCTTCAGACACATTCAGCGCGAACAATTGGCGAGCTGGCAGTTGTGTTCAATGAAACATTTCCTCTTTATGTTACTCCATGCTATAATAAAAAAAAATGCAATTCAGGCGGGGCGTTACTTTTGTCTTTGGTGTTGCAAATTAGCAGCATATGAAGGAAATTTCTGGGAGACTGGGCTGGATAACAAGCTTTAGTCCTCCTTTGTGCCTTTGATCGGGATACAGAGTAGATTTTCTTTGGAGATCAAAGGCTAATCACAAAGCAACTATCAAACAACAAGATTATTGCTTTTTTTAATATCACTGCCTCTTTATGGCCAAGGTAAGACTTTCTTCAAACCTACCTAATGATGCCACCCTGCAGCTAGAAAATAAAACCTCCTTTTGCCTCGAACAATATATTCGTGGCACAAACCCCTGAGGCACGTACGGTACACTGTATCAGGCGTGCAAGTCAAGATGCAGCTTATTTAGAAGTGATAAAGGCTGGTGGCACCGGTGATGTAGAGGAACCCACGCTGCAAAGCTACATACGGCGTCACCCAATTTACTGTTGTTTTCATCAGCTGGCTTCCCCGTTTCACAGCGCATGGAAGAGAAAAATGTGCTCCGTGCATTACGGGTGCTGTCTCCCTGGTATAATGTCAAAGCCTGCTGATTTCCTCTGCACGCTGAAGCCTGCCACTTGATTGTTTCTGGCATGTTTTGGCGTGCAGTCGGCGCCGCAGCTATTTAGAGGCAAATATTAGATATTCACACAATCTCCATGCTGCGCATTAATTCCCCACACAGAAGGAGATATGAAAGTGGATTTCCCAGTCGCACCGAGGGTCTGGCTTTACGCAGCGGCGGCTTGTTCGAGCTATCTGTATTTCATGATGTTATTTGCAACCCCATTCTGAGCCCATAACAGGAGTCTCTTTTCAGAAAGCGCTCATCATCGACACCTCGGGTCTATCCATTTCCATCTGGGGGGATGAGGCTGCACATTAAGAGCAGAGCTAAAGACAGATCTTCGTATCCATCATCGTTGCAGCTCATCAGCGCAGCCGTCAGGAGAGAACGCCGCTGAAATGATTAATGGAAAAAGGTGCACAAGCTGAGAACTGCCATGCTTTGCTTTTTAGTGCTCCCCAAACCCAGATGATAAGAAAACGATCTGCTTTTTTTTTTTTCCTTTTTTGAATCAAACTGAAAATGAGAGCCATAATTGCCACTTCTCTCATTATCAGGCGCTGCAACTTCAGCGGCACAACAGTTTAAGTTTTATGGCTTCAAGTCGATCTGGTTTGCAGGTTCTGCTTCTGTCTCCCTCTCTGTACAATGAGCACACCATGTTTACGACAGAAGTCTTCTATGCTGCTGGGATCCATGAACTTCAACGTGCTTCAAAGTACATAAGTCCGTCAAAGTGTTCCTGTAAGTTCTTCCATTATAACACTGTGGAAAGTTGGCTTTCAATACCAAAGACTTCTAAGCAGTCACATGCGATGTAGAAATACCATTAAAAGGGAAAACAAAACACCAATTATTGTTCGAAGGCGCTTTGCACCAAACGTACACTGGGTCTAAGCTACATTTCATGCACAGGGTATTTCAGATTCAGCTGTCCTGTGATCTGCTGCTGCAATAATTGGATTTGAAATCCACGCAGCAGCATTGTGAGCGAGGGCTTGTTTGAAAAGTAGAGCGTTGGACTCGGTATATGTGATCTCCTGAGAAGATGAGAGCATTGATGTCACATAAAAGGTCCATTAGGGGGCTCGGCTTTGGCGTTCTTCACCCGCTTTGTGTGACGTTATTGCCTAAAAATTTTGCCGCGATGGCATGCATTGTCACGCCGTACTCACATCAATTACTCCTTCCTCTCTTTTCCCCTCTCTGAGCGTTCAAGGTCCAGACAGACGTGTGAGTCTGAGCGCAAATCTGACATTAACATAGAAGCGAGGTCTATTCACACTATGCATTTCTAAATAGTCACAGCATGGCGACCAATGAAAAATGTCTAAATATAAATGGATAATGCATAAATGATTACAATGTACATCATGCTGTCTTTCTGTTCTTCTGGAGCAGACTTCACCCTGAGTTGGAAATTTGCTGATCGGAGTTATTAAAATTGGAGCTGGTAATACGAGTCTCTTTATAGACAGCGAGACAAGTGCAGAGCTACACGGCCAGCCTGGTAGCAAAAGCCTAATAGCTTCACCAGGCAAAGAAATGGCCTCTTATGAATCATTAAAGGATCGAAAGTTACACCAGTGGCAGCAGCAAAATAGAAGACTGAGGAGATGTGATGGAAGTGAGACACTGTATCAGGATTAACAACACCATAAAAGTGCTTTCTGCAAGCACGCTTCTTAAATCTGTGTCACAATCACTCTCATTGCATGCACTTGTAGCTTTGTGACGCAACGCTATCATGTGGCTGAGTCACCATCATTATCAGCTATTTTCAGTTCTGCTTCTCTCGGATGGTTTAACTGAATCTAACTGAAACGCTCGTGTTTTTCGCATCATTAAGGACGGCCGAGTTCCATCAAAAATACAGCATGTCGATGTTGTGCGAGGTGAGGAAAGTAAATCAGGGCGCGAAGGTTGTTGCTCAGTGGTGGAAGAACTTCTCAGATCTTTAAGTGAAGTGAAAGCATAGAGTGTAAAAAGCATTAGCATCAAAATATACTTTAAGTACCAACAGTAAAAGTTGAATAAATGGAGGTCTACCTATTTACATTCCATCTCTGGTGCCGTTCCAACCCTGAAACTCCCTGTGCAACAACAAAAACGTTTTGAAGGAAAGATAAAGCCAGCCGGATCATGTTTTCTATCAAAAACATGGAAATGTTTTCAGCTAAAACATCTGGCAAGAAGCAAAAATATTAATCTGTATTAATACAACGTTTCCTCGCAGAATATTCAATTTGTTTTCCTCCCAAATATTTGATTTTGTAATTCAGTGCCCACCTGTAGAGACTGCTGCATTATTCAACTTTTCGTATCCTCATGGTTCGGTACTCACAGCAAAATCTGTGGTCTGGTTTAAAGCAGCAAAAGTCCACAGTGACCTGAGACACATGGTGTTTTTTCTCATTCAACCAAAACCAAAACGCCTTTGTTGCCTGACTCAAACCACAGCAGGAGTCTGGCTGCAAACCCTGGTCTCTGCTACATAAATGTTTCATTCACCCACAAAAAAAAAAACATTGCCTTCAAACATCATCCAGGCAGCAATTACATATGTCACAAAAAAAAAAATTGGGAAAACAGTTTAGTGGATTCAAACAGACTTCGTAGGAGAGCGTGTTGTCCTACAAATTAAAGAACAATATGTCATTTGTAATTCCTGTGGGCAGGAGTACATCGTTAGTTGGCGTCTTTAAAAACTGTTATAAATCACGGCTGCTTTCAAAAACGACTTGGTTTGGATGAAGAAAAATCAGGGTGTGGGTTAAAATAAGTGCTTGGTTAAGGAGGCTGGGGAACGGTCAAGGTCATGGTAAAAAAGAAACCAAGGCTGACTCTGAGCAGGAAACAGGAACAAAACTGTGGTCCCGACTGACGCGACCCAGCACCTCCATGACCGCTAGAGGGCTTTGTCACTTCAAGATGATACCGTCATGTTTCCTGGGAGGACGGCCTGGTGCTGCAGCACCTGCTCATAGGCATTACAAAAACCTGCTGTCAAAACTGGGGGAGTATGATGTGTAACATGCTGAAGCTGCCAGTGTTTCTTTGTCCCTGCACCCGTTTCTTTGTTATCAGAATATGGAGCCTGCCTTCAGTTTATCATTACTTCCTTTGCGGAGTGACAGCACAAAGAGGTTTGTCTATCGCCACAAAATTGAGGCGTTTCGGACGAGGTTTCGAGTGCCCCTCAGTCAAAATAACAAAGGAGGACGTGACTCAGAGTCCAGCAGTTATTTTCCATCTCTGATCATCGTCATCCAGGAAAGAGAGCCAGCCGGGTGGAGAAGCCAATCAGCAAGAGTGCAGGACTGCAGTCAACACAGGGACACGTTAGCATGTTAGCTTTAATAACTGCTGCCATGCAGTCATCAGGTGAAGGCCATTTTACTACCTGTACTTTACTGGAGTATCTCCATTTTATGCAACTTTATACTTTCTACTCCACTACATTTGAGTCAAATCCATGTATCTAAATTTGAATGTGACTATTTCTGATGAACTGAAGGATTCAGAGTTCCTTTGAGATAAATAAACTATTTAAAAACCCTCTTGGCTCAGCCGGATTGTCACAAAGAAGAAAACAGGCTGTTTTTCTGAGCTCATGAAACTTTTTAGAGATACGTGGTTCTCACGGGACAGCCACGCTACAGACATGATCTTATAGATTATGATGGATTGCTGTAGATTAAACCAGCCAACAGTATATAAAGTAGCTCAAACGAGCTCAACCGGAAACATCTACAGCAGTAAAATGCAGCATTAATGCAGCAGTGATATGAATCCACAACCAGCAGACATACTAGTACTACACTGACAGGGAACAGTTTACTGCACAAAGAGTGCTTTAACTTTTGACACTTTAAGTACATTTAGCTCATTATACTGAGATACTTTTGCTTAAGTCAGGTTGTGAGTGCAGGACTTTAACGTGAAGTGGAGTATTTTCCCAGTGTGGAGTGAGTACTTAAGTAAAGGATCTGAATACTTCTTCCACTGCGGTGTATGCACATGTCTCAAGTGGGTTTACAGTTTATTTAACAGTGAGATATATTTACAGTGAGTTTCTCTTTGCACCTGCAGCCCCAGCGTCCCTCTCAAAGTGCCCGTGGTGAATTCCTGAAGTTTGTGTTCAGGCTGCAGCCAAAACTTTCTCAAGTTTTAACGTTGACACACGAACACTGATGTGACTGTCTAATCTGCCTGAGCTGCATGGACTCGTATATATTTTCTCCTCCCTGGCTCATCTCATCAAATTTGCAGCACGCAGGCTGATATTTTCAAAAATGAAAACGCTCTTATTAACACATCTCACAAATAAATAGTAATTACGTTCCCCAGCGCAGTCGTGTGTAACATGGCTCCTTCTGTATTCGATACATGTTATATCAAGCAATAGTAATTTACAGCCGACCAAAAACACAATGAAAGACAAAAAGAGATTTGAGAAGCCATTTGGAGCTGAGCATGAAAGCTTTGAGTGTGATTGCAGCCTCAGGCAACTCAAACCCAGAGGGCAGATACAAGTAAATCAAATCTCCATTACCGAGTTGAAGAGTCCATGTGTTGCAGATGTTATTACCCTCATTACTGCGCTCCTTGGTGGAGCACAAAACGGAACGAGCTGGAGCTTGTGAGCCTTATTTTCTGTCTGAGGTAATAGTCAAAGACAATGTATTAGACGGGGTAAACCTGTTTAAACGGGGCAGTGAAATCATCGTTAGAGTGTCCTGCGGCCAAAACGGGCGAAGGCGAACAACTCCGTAAACAAAGGTCCCGCCTCCACCGCTCTGCCTTAACATCGCCTCTTTAGCTTCTGTTTTCAGAGATATCAGCCGGGCAGACGGGCTTATCTCATGTTATTTCTCATTGCTTTTTTTAAAGAAAAGACTTCTCCGTTCATATTTCCCAGCTCTCTTTAGTAAGAATCTGCTTTGTTACGCGATCGATGACAGATTAGGTCGACACAAATGAGTCATTATTATGCATTCAGCAAAAGCCATCAATCAAATTACAAGCCATCTCTCCCAGAGACTAATTTAGAAAAGCCATCCCTTCAGTTTTAACTGACTCTGTTTAAAGACATTTCCAATGCATGCTCTTGTTATCAGAGGCCTGCAGGCCTGAGCCTTGCCTCCGCAGACTGAACCCATTCTCCGTCAGTCAGCACGATAATCCTGGGAATAAAAACCTGCATGTAATAAGTAAATCTAAGATCATCCCAAACATGTGATATGTTTAGAGCAGAGATTATGTCGCTGAATGAAAACAGATTTACTCTCCACCTGTAATGGGGATGTAGTGCTGTAATGTGGAGTGGGAAAACGAGGAGTCAGACAGTGACAAAGCTGTTAAACTAGAACACTAGCTATGAGCCTTACATATTTTATTAGCTTATTCCTTCACAGAAAGACGTAAAATACATTTTGTGACCGGTATATTATTACATAAAGCCTTTGTAGTGGTGCAGTGAAGGCTGTGGACATAAGCATTTGCTTTATTCACTCTCCACTGCTACAGAGAGATTTCCATAGAAAGCATCAGAGGTATTATAAGCAGTTTAATGCTACTAAAAGTGGCTCACAGTGCTGTCAATGAATACAGTGCAAGTCTGCAGACTCCTGGAACCAGTTTCTTTCTTTTATTATCACATTATGATAATAGGATGTTCTCCAAATTATATTCTGGAGATTTCTGCCATTTGGCTACTGTGCGTGCTGAATCAGGTGCTGTGGTGAGCGATGCACCTCTGCTAACAGTGGGCAAGTTGCCTTTAGTAGAGGTGGATTAGAGCAGAGGATTAGAGAGAGCTCATGTCATTTCGCTTCAGTGCAGGTACCAGGTTCTGTTCTTGATCCACACTGCAACAGCTTTGAGTGCTCGCGGCTCGGTGCAGCCACGTGACGCCAGTCGAGTGACGAACTAAAGCACCCAGCTGTGACTGCAACCTTTAAGAGTTTGTTTGCAGAAACCTTTCTTCTATTCTCTGGAGCAGTGTGGTGAAACAGTGAGCTAATTGTTGGGATCAGGAATTGAAAAGACAGAAGGCAGGAAATCTGTTGATAAATGAGCAACTCGGCCTGTCAAGTCAAATCCATAAAATCCCTGCAGTGAAGAAGAACGCTTTGCTCCAGTGTCTTCAAAGTCAGCCCCCAATTTCATGTCGGGTCTGTTGATCCTGCTGTGTATGACGTTCTTTTGCTAATGTCAGATGAAATTAATGCAGCGTGACTAATAACTTAACATGACCCCATCAAGCCTGTTTCCATGATAAACTTGAACAATGGGTGGATAGAAGATGCAGCAAAATAGTTTGGGGCTTTGCGCAGCAAGATGTTTTTGAGGTGCCAGCTCAGCGTTGTTTAGCATAAACACTGGAAGCAAAGGGAAACAGCTAGCATGGCTCTATCTAAAGAGCAAAAACACACCTACCAGCACACCCAAAGCTCACTTTTATCTCACTTAAACTTTATACAGGCAAGAAACAAGATCTTTTTGAGGCAATTACATCCTATTTCTTGGCAAGAAGTGATTGACTAGCTAAGACAATCACCTCCCGACTACAGCACCATAATTAACATTTGAGTGGTGTCAACTAAAAATGAATAAGAGGTAAAATTCATGTTAATTTACCCCCTAAAGTTCCTTTAAAAACGCATTAAATCTGGGTCAAAATAAGTTATAGTTATGACTTGTACAGCAGCCTACTTGTAAGAGTAAAGGTATTGTCTGCAACATGACAGTGCATTGGAAATGCTCAAAAATGGACTTGAAATAACCTCAACTTTGTGTAATGTCCATTCGGGCAAAACTATGCAGCAAAGTTGGATTACTGGGAAAATGTCGCCATCTATTGGTCCTTACATTGTCATTGAGGGGCTGTTGTCTGTGTCATGTTTCATTCAGTGTTATCACAGCCAGTGGGCGAGCTTGCTAGCCAGCTACCTAACCTGTTTATGGACAAACAGTTATGGACATAAGGACATTTTTCGTGAGGAGTGGACCTCAGCCGCCAGCCACAGAGAGCGTTTCATGATCATCAGGATCAGCCAGTGAACGGCGGACTGACCTGGAACAGCTGGAACAGTGAGGCTGTAGCACTGAGAGGATGACGCAGCTACACTAACATGGACTGGAGGCTAGCTAGCCCACCCGTGGGCCATCAGAGAATTTACTATTATTACTTTTCTTCCTGTCTGTTAGCAAAAATGCTACGTTCATGGTTATAATGGTACACTGTTAGACAGCCAAGACTCACGTGAATCGACTGATGCAAATTTTCAAGATAAAATCACAACAGGAAGCACAGTAAACGCCAACAGCTGACAAGAAAAAAAAAAATTAAAACTGAGGCAACTCACCATGGCGTCTCTCGGTGATGCGCACATCGATAACACTCTGACACTCTGTCTGGTAACATCCACAAAGGTCCAGAAGATCCACTGCAGCCAAAAAATTTCGTCCAAAACATGATAATAATCCACATAAGGTGTTTTATTCGTTCAAATTAGCCAGTAATTTGCTCCTTTTCCGCTTGACTCCTGTGCTTTCCCGCTGCAACTTCCGGAAACCGACAGTGGCGTCTCACTTGACCAATCACAATCTGTCACAAGACACCATGCAACCAAGAAGCCAGTAACAGTCTGAGTTGAGCAAAAGACCCTCCTTCTTTTCCTCATATGTAGATTACACCAATCGCAACTGATTTTGCAGATGACTGATGCTTCAAATAACCAATGAAATTTTGAAGATGCCGATATGCCACTTCATTGTCTTCTATACAGCTCAGGTTACCTTCAAATCAAGGACTGCAGTGCTAACAGGCATATTCCACACAAAGAGATAAATATAGTTAATGGCCTCAATGTAAAGATATATAGCCAAATCTAGGCACAGATACCTTACATATGAACATAGATTGACAAAGATAAATATAGATATTGATGATGATGCACAGATTTTTAGGCTTTCTATTATCTCAAATGGCTTGAAAAACAATGCATATAGCAACCATAAAGGAGAAAAATATCTCCCAAGGATACTCCAAGGATAAGCCCTGAATGTTTACAACATCTGGCTCTACCCCTGCATTGTGGGGACTTCCCTTCCTTATGGGGACAAAACACAAGTCCCCACAGCGTAAATCAATAAATTTTAGGGCGAAGACTTGGCTAAGGTAAGGGTAGGTGGAAGTCTATGTAATGTCCCCAGAAGTGATGGAGGCACGACTCTGTGTGTGTGTGTGTGTGTGTGTGTGTGTGTGTGTGTAGAGCGGGATATCTTGATTTCCTTATCAACAGTGGCTGGTTGCCTGCTCGTTACAGCTGGTCTCTTGTGATATTCACCAGTGAACTATGTTTCCTTTGATTCTGAGTTCGGTAGTAAAGCCCAGGATTCATGGCTGCTGGATAATAATTGCCTTGACCATTGTCAGAGGCATCAAAATCAAATCTTGCCCAGGACCTTGCGGAGGTTGAAGGAGGCTTCAACTACAACAAAGCCCTGGCTCTAGTAATGGCATACGGACCCATGATAACTTGGAGAACACATTGTGTAAATCTTGTGTAAATCACCTTCTCTCATAAACATCACTCTCATAGGTCTGGCTGCTTGTCATGAAGGGGGCTGTGGGAGGATTGCCAATTTTGTTGCTTGAATGTGGAAATATATAGGATGAAAAACTTCAATATTGCTCTACCTCTATAGCATTTTCCTACACGTTGTAATACTCTGCTATGTTCCCATGGTATACTGCCCATTCTAGAGAATGAAATACTCCACTGGGATCTCCCTGAAGGGCATCATGGTTCGCTGCCTTATGACACTCTATAAGCCACCACTGCACTGCTCAGTCTTTCGGTGTCCGTTTAATGTTGTCCATAGCACCACACTCCAATGTACACAGCTATTCTAACGCTGCAGTGACCGTGACTCTCAGTCAACTGAATTATCTCAGCTGTAATGTATAAAATGTGTTTCTGCATGGCTTGATTCCACTAACAAGGTCATATGTGGGGCCCAGGAATGACTTTGAAATGCATTTACACACATGTACAGTCACACCTCCATTGGTCAAACAGTTAAGTGTTCTTTCAGCCCAGCTGTCACAGCTTGTTGCTTGTGTGACGAATCCAAGGCCTTCCTTTGAAATAAAATTACTGGATCCATGCAGAGATATGTTATTCAGGAGCGTTGTCACTGATTCATTATCCGACTCTGTGCACCAACAGGATGTAGGGAACAGAAGATCAAAGGCCACAAAGAGATGACTTTTCATCTTGGTAATGGTGAGTAGCTGCTACACATTCAGTGTCTGTGTGTGTGTGTGTGTGCGTGTGTGTGCAATGCAGACTCCTGTGTGGTTTATTTTCGCAAAGGAAAGTCTTAAATAAAATATAAGAATAGAGTTTATAGATGTAGGCAACCATAGAATCAATGATTCAAGACACAACATTTAGCACTCACAGAGGAGAGGTTTATGTGTGTGTGTGTGTGTGTGTGTGTGTGTGTGTGTGTGTGTGTGTGTGTGTGTGTGTGTGTGTGTGTGATTATTTCATTTGTAAGTCACTAAATTAGGAAGGACTTTTGAAGTTAGCAGCTAATAGCTTTAGTAATGAGGGTTACTATTCTGAGAAAGAATAAACAAACCCAATCACTATTGCATTAGAGGCGTATTTACAGTAAACACACAGAATGATTATAACCTTGTTCTTCTTATTCAATTCGATGATCAAAGGGAAACAGTAATCAATAGCTCATTGTAGAGATTGGCGCATTTGCGAGGGCCAAACATTCTTACGAGGGCAGAAAGGTTAGAAAATTCTCCAGCACGATGTCAGTTTGTGGGCTTTTGTTGAGCTAATGGCAGACAGAAGGGCATAACATGTCAGGAGGTTAGCTGATGCGTTCAGACCGAGTTGAGCCCTCTATGAAAGGATGCAGCCCTCTAATCTGACAGGAGCCGGTCTGTCGGCTGGGTGCCAACCCAGGGGGCTCCAGCAAAACAACACCTGGCAAAAGCGTTAACCAGGCCGAGCCTCTGCTGCAGCACGGCATCATCTGGCAAGGTGTGGGCCGATCAAATGTAAGCAAGAGCACAGTATTTTGTCGGTGTTCTGTTTCCATCTTGTTTTGCTGTCCTCAAGAGGTCAAATAAATGAGAAAACTTTTTTCAAGTAACTCATTTTCATTTTTTAGATTTTTTTTTTAGGAAAATCTTAACTTAGAATCTGCAAGACATCGAGCAAATACAACTTTTACAACTGTAAAAACTCTGAACAACACACAAGAAAGCCACACCAGTGCAGTAAATATAAAAACTGATGATGTTCAGGGATGCAGCTCCTTATTTACGCTGTGATGGTAGTTTGCTGAGCTTCAAGGAGTAAATGACACCGGCCAGTTCATCATGATGACCAAATATGTTGCAATGGGATAATGGGAATTGGATATAATAAAATCTTATAAATTAAAATTATGACATGCAAATTCTGATTACCACAAGCATTCCTATGCATTAAAACCTTAAATGCATGCGTTCATAGGAAAGGTGGATTAGAGAAATGTGTGTGTGCATGTGTGTGTGTGCATATGAGTGTTTACTCATCCATCTTAGGCAAAAAATGTCAATTTTCCACAGGCGCATTTGTAAATTTGCTTATATTAGTGTCTGCGGACTGTTAAAGTGAGTAAATACCTGTGTTCGTGTGTGTTTATGTTTTGGCTGGTTATACACCCTATGCACACATGCATTATGTAAATGAATATGTATGTGTGCATGGGAGGCTGCTGTGAGCCTTAAATCTTTCTCTCAGTGGGCGATGACCAAACGTGTTCACCACACAGGATCAGGATGGCATCCACAAGCACAGAAGACATGCACGTGGAAATCCCATTAAAAATGGGTCAGCTGATAAGAGAGATGAGACCATAGCGCTTCAAGTGATTCCCAATTTCACACCTCAACATTCTTCTCCTTTCAGGGCAAAAGTTGGAGTGCAATTGGAAAGTGAGGAGAGCTGCATACGCAACACAGCAAATCCCATTTAGTCTGAAAACAAACAGTGTGCGCTGGAAATGAGACGACTGCAGAAATATCGCACTAAAATAAAATGCTAAGATTTGCCCTCCTACCTCCGAGCTGCTGTTTCAGGTCCATAATCTGCTCAGTGGGAGAGGATTGCAGTTGGTTTGTTCCTCCAACCTCATTGTTCACAACATACTGTCCCAGCCACACGATCATAGCCAAGGCACAGCGCTGTAGCCATAAACTGCTCTTTGTGGTGCTGTGGGTGATGCTGCCTGCTGTTTGGCTTGTGCTCTATGGAGGAGCTGTGTGCTGCGTTATCTGTGCTTTGAATGATGCTGATTATTTACTATTTTAATTCCTTGGTTACAAAATTTCTAGGGCATATATGTTCCTCACCCTGGAAATCTGTGTTCCATTTTCCAAGCATCGCAGCTCACACCTGTTCATGCAAAACCAGATTCAAGCAGTCAGCATGTTGAGCCTTTAATGCCACAAGGCAACTTCATTAAGAAGCCCGCAGCAGGCTGGACATGACACTCATGTCTGACATATTACAGACTTGTAAAGCTGTTATTTTTCCAGTTAGCAGGCACAGAGCAACACCAGGTTTTATTTGGAGTCTTGTTTCCGCCCGATGACTTTAGGTCCAATATTCACTCTCCTTCTTATCTCTATTTTGGTCTCACAGTATAACTCCTGTGCTGCTCAATGCTCCATGATGTTCACCAGCTAATCACTGTCTCTATCTGTCTGCCTTTGCTGCTGGGCAGGTGGAGTAAAGTGGGTTTATCAGAGCTTTCTCTGTGGAAGCTGTGGCCTGCTGCTGCTGCTGCTGCTGCTGGTGCTGCTGCTGCTGCTGCTGGAGGAAACTCAGGCTGATGAGGGCTGTGAGACTGCACCTAAACCGTAAAGTTGCATGCATCAAAACCAAAGACAATAAAACACTTGTTTCATAAAAGTTATAATGATGCCATGTTTTCACTAAAGTGAATGTTCAGAGGGCATACACCACATTTCTGACTAAAAATAAAAAAAACTTGTGGCTGACTTTGATCGCTGTGTTGGAAAATGCTTGCATGCTTTTTGTGTTTTTGCTGAGACGCTGCTGAAACAACCAGCTTGATGCTTTAACGGCACTTTAATAATAACTCAAAAAACAAAATTCTTCAAGGGGGATGGCAAAAAGTGAGCTGAAGTTTTTCAGTCAAACAAAGTAAACAGGTCTGCAGTGAAAAATGTGGCATAGAAAAGGACATGTCCTCTTTTCATTTGTGAAACTCTTCTCATTTAACTGCAGAGGAAACGATGAATTGCGCTGCAAGAAAAATGAATTTGTCCGCAGCCAAATCAGGAAGTAGTGGCCAGGGGGAGCATGCTGTATTGATAAGGATGTCACGGTGAGAGGGGTCTTTAAAGGGTGAATTATGGCTCATCTGTGAGAAGTGAAATTGTTTTCCAGCACATTATTTGGAGACTGTGTTTGGAGACCCTCACTACCCAGGATGCACAGCTGGCAGTGCCAGTGCACACGCTGCTGCAGGCCAATAGGAATTCATTACTTAGCTTAGCCATTGATTTTCCTGCTGCCTAGAAAAAAATATGAACAGCTTTCAAGATAGATTGCCAGCATTCAGAGGGAACTTGAAGGACATTTTATCACGACAATACTTTGTACTCGGAGTGCAAAGAGAGCTGGTTCTCCCAAACAATGTCGGCCTTAATATGCTGCAGTTTTGCTCTTAGTTCAAAGAAGCTAAAAGCACATGATGAATATTTGCGCCTAGATTGCAACAAGTACAATAAATATCGTGACATTTCTTCAAATAAAAGAGCTCATATATCACGTGCTGTTCTGCTCTTGAAGAATCTATCCACATATAGCCAGAACTGTGAAATTCCAAAATACATTACATGTTAATCGGTCAAAACCCGGAGCTTACAGAATTCAGAGGAGCCATATCGTATCAGGGCTCCAGCAGGAGCTCATCTATTTTTATTGTGCTCTCTTTCTAAGTGAAAGGGAATGCAGTCCACATTAAAGCACATTAACACTATTACAAGCAAGATTTTACAGCAGGATGCCAGCAGATTGACTCATTAACAGTAATCACACCGTATAAGACTTCATCAAAACAAAATTTGCACTCAGATCATTAAGATTCCCTCTGGAGGGCGGGAAAGTGCATAAAAACATAAAGCAGATTTTCAGTGAACGCTCGGATCTGCTGGTCGCCGCCGTTAGGCGTGCTCGATAGAATCAGCATAATAAAATCACATTATATTTCCCACCTGTCACCAAGTTTACGAAGTGTGATGAAGCAGCCAAAATGTTTATTTGATGCATATTAATTCAGGTCAATGAGGATGTGATGCACCAGCACTGTGTGTGTGTGTGTGCGGTAATCAATTTACTTGAGCACATTTAAAGCACTGTCAGCAGAGAGAGGAAGGCCACAGAGGAACATGGGAAATTTCTCGTGCCATGTTGAGATTTAAGTGCTGGATGGAGAATAACTGATTGGGTGGCTACACAACATACTGGTCAGTCTCAGCTCGGTGATAGCGACAACTCCATGACAGCTCATCAGGCTGTTGGACAACCTACCCAAGCTGTTCATTGTGTGTGGGAATGGCCCGCAGCGACATCACACTGGCCAGCAGAAAGTCAGCTTTGGGGGAAATGAAATGACAATAGAGAAGAAAGCATCTAGAGATGTTTTTCAGCATATTTCCTCACTGAAGGCCTACGGCTCTGACAGCCAAAAATGGAAAAAGTGATAAACAAACAAACAAAAAAAAAAAGGAAAAACACTTATCACAGCTGTCATTCATTCTTTCAGAGTCCTGCTGGATTTGGCCCTCTGCTTACCCACTATTATGCCCTGAGTCCTAATGCATTTTGATTTTTTTTTATCAGAAAGCAGAAGCTGAGGCTGGTCAGGTGCCCAAAGGGGAACGGTCGATTCCTGCCTGGTGCAGTAAGCTGCTAAGTGGAGGCTCTGTGGCAGTTACGGAGGTATATCACCATGGCTACCTAATTTTGCAGCTTCACTTAAGGGACCAACAAGGGCAATTTTCTGCTCTATCAACACTTCCTTCATTTTTCAATGTGCTTTGACCACATCCCTTGGCCTAGGTGTCACAGAGCTGCGAAGACAGACCGAGAGAAAGAGCCTGAGAAAGACTGAGAGGCAGGAGGAGGTAAAGGAGAGGACAAAACAAATGTGCTGAACTGAAACAAAGACGCTAATGTCCAAAAGAATATGCAGGAATGTGGATCCGGGCTTTAATGAATCTTGGCAATCCACCAGCTGGGAATGTCTCTGGTGGAATGACCCACTAACACAACAAAAGAGTGGTGATTTGTCCGTTTCCTTCTCTCCAAAGCCAAGTGGTCCAGTGTGGGCCCAGCGCTGAGGCCAACATGGTCCGGGTGAATGAGGCATTCAGGGTTTTAGCGTGGCCCAGCAAACGGCCCCTCTCCACGCCTCAAGTGAAAAGCACAGTGCTTATTATCGGTGTGCACGGCTGGAAACGATGCACAGTGCGAGCATTCTCAGCGAGGCCATGGCGGCCAGCTCCTCGTTAGGGGAGCGACGAAGAGCTGAGATGCATCTCATCGCTTTGCAGGACGTGATTAATGTGATTCAAAATGCACATCCGATAATCCTTCTATCATCACACTGCATGATTAAATCAAAGGGTGCTCTTCAGCTCTATCAAATAAGACATTTTGGTTGAATTCTTTCACAATTCATTTTGAAAAATATATAATGTTTAAGGATAATCCTGGTGATCAACAAATCCCAAGACCCAAACTCAGAATGAACATATGCTACTAACAAGCATTGTCTGTATATCCAAAGCCTGATACATCTTGACCTCCACTGAGCTATTAAAAACACATCATTGACTACCTTTACATGCACACTAATCTGACACTCTAAAACATATGGGACATACAAGAGGCTGGTTGGACAAATGAAAGACGGAGGCTGTGTTCGCTAATCAGAGTATGTGCGGCTGCATGTAAACGGGAATATTAGTGGAATGTTAATATTCATCAGGCATGTAAACAGCCTGGCAGAATATAGTCTTATTTGGAATAAGGGCAAAAAACAGAACTTTTTGTGCATGCAAATGCAATCATTGAGCCGCTCTGTTGTTTCTTCATTACCATGATAAAGCACACACTGTAGTTTATTCTGAGTCAACCACACATACAGCCATGCTGCTGTAAATACTCACCACCGCTGAAAATCTCTCCAACAAATGCAGTATTTACTCTTGTTTGAGTGACTGCTGCTGGGTGCTGCAGACGAGCTCGGGAAGTCAGAAAGAACTGACAGACGGGCGACCAAACGGTCTTTTCATGGCATTTATACAAAAACAAAGCATAGAATATCACCACCAGCCTTATTCTTTAAAGAGAGGCTCCACTTTGAATTATTGTTACTGCACGGTACGTTTTACATTATTTCAATGCAACGAAGCAAAAAAGCTATTTGTTGATGGCTTTTCATGGGCAAAGTATTGCCTAAATTGTTTCATGAGTAAACGTGTAACTCATCTGTTGTTATTGAAAGATTTCTAAGGGAATCAATCACACGCCCAGATTTTTGCTGTACTGAAGTGCAGAATCAGGATATATCCTGCAGTGTGTATATTCTGGTATATTCATGGGATATTTTTGCATTGTAACGAAATCCATCCAAACCTCTGGGCAATAGGAAACCCATGGGTAAATGCATCTATCCTCATATATATATAAACAATACCTCCCTGCAGCCTGCTTGCAGAGCTGACTGATGCTTGCACATAGTGCCAGAGCATCTGGTAAGATTTCCATGCCAAGTCTTGTTCCTCCCCCCTCTTCAACGTGTGTCTCTATCTTGCCTTGGGCAGCAGGTATGTTGGCGCACTGTACTAAACATGGCAACTGTATGCTGTGACATCTTCTATTGTTGTCTCTTTGACAAGAGTGCATTGTATCCTGAGCTGACACGCAGGCATTGAAATTATCGTCGGGAGCCACTTGGGGCACACCCTCGTTCCAAACAAATTCTTCAGAGGGAATAAGGTCTGCTTTGTTGTTCCTGGCAAGCTTGAAGACACTGCACTGTTTTTATTTGATTTATGATGAATAAATGTGAGAGCTCAAAGACGTGTGATGACAGGGCATTACGCTGCCATGCAAAAGCAAAGACAAGTAACTGCAACTTGTTTGAAAAGGCAAATAATCTGACTCAGGTTTGGGTTTTATATTGATCTACAGTGCAGCACAAAGAGAGGCTGAACTGGGACAAACAGCAGAGAAAGTGGCCTGTATCAGGATTTAATAATTGAACTAAGTATCTCCGCTGTCTGCATCAAGAGTGCTGATGGTCTGTGCACACACACACACACACACATTCACCACTTCTGACACAATAACATCAAACCAAACACCACCCAGAGGCTGAGTGCGATGGCCCACCGCTGTGTTCTGCTTTATAGTACGCTGATGGACAGAAAACCTGGCAGGATATGAGATTATAGCTTTCTAAATAATGAACTGAATCCGAAAAGGTTGCTACAAAAGTGCAGATGAAAGCTGGTGTTTTAAATTGATATATGGTTCTAATAAATGCTGCATCTGTACAACTGAATGTGGAAAAAGAATCAAAAAGCTCAACTTTTATTTTAAAACTTCTAACTTTGGTGCTTCTCAGTGGTCAAAGAAGCCACTGCGGCAGACAGCAAAGCATAGCGCCTCAAAAAAGTCAAACAAAATGCAAAGGATGTCATAATCACGTAAAAATTGTGCACCTTGTAGCTTCAGGTAAATGGCTTTGCCACCAAGTCAGTCCATTAAATTTTTCACCAGCAGGGTGAAAGTTCACAGATGAGACGCTCTCAGTCATCCTTGCTGTGCTTTGAATGGGATGAAAGCTATCGTTTGCAACCTTGAAATGAGCAAGACTACAGAAAAAGGTGTTAGACTAATGTGTTTCTGGTCCACGCAAGCTTAAAGGCTGCAGCCAACAGAGCCTGGCAGCAGAAGAGGAGTACTGTGCAACTCAAGGCACATATGAAACACAATATACCATTTAAATGTAAAAACAAAACAAAATGTTCATTAAATTTGGATCACTGGATTTACTGCAAATTCCCAGTGACCTCTCTGAGCTCCACACCCTGAAGGTCCACCATGTCATTTTCAAGTTAAACCCCTCTTGCCTCTCTTGCTCCTGCATGCGCCATGTCACCAGTGAAAAAGTTGTCCCTCATTCATGCTGCTCTCTTACTTACAGCATCTGTTGCCCTGTGTTGGATTTATAGCATTTTCAGGTGCTAAACTGTTAGACTGTGTCCATCTTCATGAAATGCAACAGTGCACGGACTCCTCGGGACATTAATAATCTGTGCTGTGCTCTGTCAGAGTCTCATTTGATGCTGTTACAGTGACTGCAGGCTGCCAGTGGGCCAGTTATTGATGAGCCAGACTCCAGCCAAGCATCCTGCTCAAGTCAGGACAGGACAGGCTGAGCTGCACTCACTGTAATGCGTACACAGATAATGCAAAAAGGCTTATTGTAAAGAACTAGTCATGCTCTTAGAAATGTTGAACATGCAGAAAAATAATATGTGGAATATCATCAGCCAACAAGAGTGGATAGATGAGAATATCAACACAGCTCTCGTGTTTGTCGAGTGTTGGGAAAGTTAAAAAATTAATCAGCTGCTCATTTACTATTACTTATTGAGAAAGTAATTACATTATTTAGCAGTAAAAGTAATTAGTTACATTATTCATCAGGCTGCATTAGTGTCATTACTCTGTCCAGCTCCATCAAAGACCTTTAAACTCCAAAGTTTCCAACCCCACGTCATCATCTCACATCATCTCATCTTCTAGTTTAGCACATGCAGAACTAGAAAATGAGACAAGCAGCCGGCTACAGTTTGAAGGTATTTACTGTTTGACAGTTAGCTTAGCATCTGCAGGCGCCGCTCCAGACATCCCATCCTCACACTGAAGTTATGGATTCACACAGCCTGCAGCTCTGGATAAGATCAGCTCCTGAATGGAGACTCAGCCTTGGCTAAGGTT
Source organism: Chaetodon trifasciatus (assembly GCA_037975065.1). NCBI lineage: Eukaryota > Metazoa > Chordata > Actinopteri > Chaetodontiformes > Chaetodontidae > Chaetodon > Chaetodon trifasciatus. The sequence goes on from JBBMOE010000006.1 coordinate 1,221,931, forward strand.
AGGAGCTCAGAGCTCAGACCATGCAGATAAGACAACTTTGAAGTTACCAACATGCTCACTTGTCATCACCGGGAGCTGCACCTCTCTAATATCGGTGGATGCTAACCGCCGGCAGCCTGTGCACCCAACTAACACCTTCCACACTGCTCCCTAAAATCACAAATTGACATGTTACATCTCTGCTTGTGAACGGAATAAACAAACAAGATATAGCATGTTAATTAGTGAGCTTTAGATGTGCTGGTAGGCACCAACTCTGAACGGAGTTTGGCTAGCTGATCCCCCTGCTTCCAGTCTGGATGTTAAACCAGGCTAATTGCCTCCATCTAACTCTCAAAGTGCATTAGTTTACTCCCCAAAATATTGAACTATGCCTCCAAAAAAATGTCCTTTAGCTATCCACGAGGACTCCTTTGGAATATCTTGTCATGAACAGCAGGCTTCAATGTTTTATTACAGGTGAATCGGGGACTGACTTCCTCCTGAAACACCCTCATCTGAGCTGTTATTCCCACATCTGTGTCAGAGGACCACAGCCTGAGTTTGAACTAAATACTCACTCTGTTCCTCCACTGGGTGCTGAAATGCTCGGCTCAGTCCTCATTGAGACACATTAGTGTGAGTGACGCTTGGCTCTCAAGGCTATTTTGAACATGCCCGCCATGTCTGTATAATCCATCAGTTAGAAAACATTCACTGTGCGGTAGCAGCCCATGCAAATTTGACCTTTTTTGTGAGTACTGTAATTGAGCAGATAGACATTTCATGTCCTTTATCTTGACCTTAATCTGTTATCACATTTGTCGTTTTTGAAGGTCAAATTGGGAGCAAAGGAGGGAGGGAAGAGAGAGGTAGAGCGAGGGGGAGACTTGTTTCACCAATTAAGCCTCAAATCATGCGTCCCGCCTCATGAATTAATAGGAATGAGACTCCATCAAGGAAACGAATGAATAAGATTATCAATCAAACAGGAGCATTGAACCTTTTCGCCGAGCCTCCACATCGCTCCCCTCGTCTGATTGGTCGGGTGCATCAAGCCGTGTGTTGTCGTTCATGAGCGAAGCTGCAGGGTGAGACAGAGCTGTGGAGACTGCAGGAGGTCTGTGTTTCATTTACATTAACTTCAATCTGACTTCATATTTTACTTCACTTCTCTCTGTATTGCTTTGTTTGATGTCAACAGCACCACAAAGCACATCATCTTTCTTTCTAAAAAGCTCTGATATCCTTCAGGATGTCTTTACTTGATCCTCACAACTTCTTCTTTATGTCCAGTAATTGTATGTTCCCACAAGGTGAACTGAACACGAGTCATACCCCTCCCCCTTCAAAGGATAATGCTTGTGGTTTGCTGCTGTAAATACTCTATAGCACGCCATATGTGTATGAATCCACGACTGGAAATAGACCCCAACAAATGCAGCAATTCCTCCTGTTGAGTAACGTTTGCTGAAAACCACAGTAGTTTTTGACGAATAAAACAATATATTTAAGTGTATAAGTATTATACAATTAAATTCATTAAAAAATGCTTTTAACCTTTAAAGCTATGACATAAACAGCAGTTGAGATAAGGAGTGTCTTTCTGCATGAGACTAACAGGAAAATATTTAGAGTTGAAGAGAAGGCCACAGTATAGTTTCTGGGTATATTTTTCATGTGATTTTTTAACTTTTTGACTTAAATTGGGTCTTTCAGTCAGTTGCAAAAGGAAAATAAATCCAGTTTACTGCAGTAAAGGGGGAATATAAAATGTGCTGGCTGCATTTAGAGTGTCACTCGAGGCATCAACACTGTCAGGCTGTTACTGCTGAGCTACAGCTAGAGCTCCCACATTGCTCTTAATGCTAAAACAAACGAGAAAATACAGTCTTCAAATATGACACCGCAACAGTGAGAGAAATTCCCCGTGTTGGAGGAACAAGCTATGAACATGTTCGATGCTAAAAAAAAAACTAATTAAAGCCATCTGATATGCATTTGCTCTCAATTTCCTCTGCATTCAACCACCATCAGCACTGGTGACTGAAGATTTGATGACAAATCTCTTCTGGGCGCAAAGCGAATGTTTCCCAAGGTCAAAGCACTTGACAGCGCGCACTCGCATTGTCAAGGGTTGGGGAGCCTGAGAGAAGCAATTTAGACTTAAGCAGACAGCTATCAGTTCTCTGCCTGCACGGTCTAAATTACCTCAGTGCTTGAAATAGAATGAAGCACGACGGAAACTGAAACACAGGTTTGGGCAGATGAGAGCGGAGAGCGAGCAGGTGCTGCTGCCGCTTCCGTCCCGCGAGAGATTGTTAGCAGCGGCATGCAATAAGAACTGACCTGGGGTTTAACACTCAGCGGACCTTGTAAAGCTCACCGTAGCATGGTAGCATGTGGAGTGTATAGAGTATATAATTGGAAAAAGCTTAGACATACTGAAGCAGCAGCTCAAGCTGAGTGGTCAGGCTGGAAATTAAGGGGGTGCTCGGTGCAGATTGGCTGCTGTGGATTTATGTCCCCATCCGTTACCAGGTTACTCAATAACAAGGAATTTGTCTTGCAGAAGGTGTATGGGTATGGAAAATGTAGGAAGCTAATAACCGCTTTTTCAAATTAAATATGACAAGCGCTCATCATTTTCCTTGAGGCTGAATCATCAGGTCGCCACATGATTCAAGCGAATGGTTGACGGCCGCAGACACACCTTTGGCTTGCTTATGTGCTGATGCAGCAATGATGTTGCAGCAACATTGCAGCCACACTTTTTTTTTTATCATCAAACTTTGACAAACCCATAGCTGATCTTGCCGCAGCCACACTATAAGCCATAATTGACTTTAAAAGCTAAAGCTAAACATTACAAACAGGCAATACAATTAAAGATCTGTGTGGGGGTGTCAATAGCTCGGATTGTGAAATTCTTTTCTTCCGGGGTCTCTCACTTGCAAATGCAGCCGTCAACGCAGAAGTATCAAGGAAGTCTGCATTCAGGCTTCAAGTAGTTTCACGACAAACTTCTCCTGGAAGCAGAGTTAGTTGAAAGCCTCTCATCGAGACACTAGAGGGTATCTTCTGCGTCTTTATGAGACGGCGAAGAGCGTGACGAAACACCGGTGAATGAGGAAGGTCTGTTTCACTACAATCGCACGCAAAGTGTGGATGCACTCTTGCAAATCAACAGCGTGCTTTCTATTATTTCAGCAGCGCGCTGACATCTGCAGAAGTGCACAGCTTGGCACTGTCAGCAGCAGTAATGTTGTTGTCACTGTTGGAGCGCTGAAGGGAATCTGGCTTTGTCGGCTTCCAGGTGCTCGTCAACTTACATGGGATTTCAAGGAGACTGGAGACATCAATCTAGACAAAGCAGGGCTTTTTTTGACTGTTCGCTGTTGGCAGTGCTCTCATTCCTAGAGTGCAGAGGCAACCTCAGTCCCTGGAAGGCATATTTTAGATCAACAACGACTTATGACAACTTAGGTCTCTATTTTTTTTCCATTCATCCCTGTTTTATTTCCTAGCTAATAAAAAACACCCTGCCTCTTCCAAAGATGAGCAACCAGAAAAAAGTGGATGAGCCCCAGATTTGTGCCCAAGTCTGTGGAAAGCAGCAGCGAGGTTCTCCCCTCTTTCCTGCTTCCAAGAATGGCCAATTAAATCAAAGTTCACGCTCAAAGTTACAGTGTTTGTTTTTCCACCTCAGAATTTAGCTTCAGGCTCAGCTATTTCAAGAGGAACACATTAAGGCTACACCCAACAAAAATGACTTCTCAGCCTTTATAAAACTGCTGCTATAAGAAGACAGAGATGTTATGTGGGTGTCATTGTGGCCTGGCGGTTTTTGCCCTGACCTTGTCATTGCAGGACTTGCCAATTCGAGCCAAAGCCAAAGATCTTTGTTGCATGTCATTCCCCATCTGTCCCTCATTACATTAGATTATATTTGTGTGGAGTTTTGGCTCTCACAGGCTGACTGCAGTCGCTCGATTTGCTATAAAATGCATTGTATTTTGTCTGAATTGTTATTGGAAAATTTAAGGTCTGTATTCCCAAATTGAAACAAAGAACAGGAGTGAGATTACATGACTTACTGGGAACCACACCACACTGCACATCTGCCAGTGATGCTGCGAAAAAGATGAGGACTGTGAGTACTGAATGAGTGAACAAGAGGACCCAAATGTCTTTGAACCACAAGTTTATGTTGCATTTAGCCGCTGGAAGAAAACTTTTGAGTGCATCCATGATGATTGAGCTTGAAGGAACATGCCCAACAGATAATAAATAATAATAACACAAGGTCCTCTCACTTTGTGTTTCCGAAGTTTTCAACTATCCTATGGCCTTCTGCAGGAGATGGAGTTGCATCTCCCTTTTTCCACCCTCCTCTTCACTGACAGCATGTTGTGCTCTGTAAAGGAGGCCAACGCTTCCATAACAGCGCCATGAAGAAGGTCAGGCGTAAGTGTCACATGGTTTCATATGGCTTTCATTTTGGTAGCTTCAGTTACAGTATGTGTGTGTTCAAAGCTAGCTGAGTTCATAAAAAACACAGGGCTTCATTAGGCTGGAAACCAAACAAAATATGAGTTCACCATACAAAAACTACACATTCTGCTTTTTGTTTTATTTGTACCACATCTTGTTTTTGATCTTTTTAGCTCGCAGCACTGCTTTTAATATCGTTCATCTTTGCTGCAATAATCTTGTGTTATTGCCTTGTATTACCTGGTATAACTTTAGTAAATAAGGTTAACTCTTATTAATTTTCCCACTTACAGAGTACAGACCTTTTTCACAGCTTTTTCACTTGTCACAGGAGGAAACTCACAGGTGTAACTAATGACATTAACGATGGCTCTCGTCCATTTAGGTGTGCCTGTAAGCAGTGACAGTGAGCCAGCACAGCAGGACACTTCAATGCTTAATCTGGAGCTCACACAATATTAACGCTATTAGTTACACCTTTTTGACGAGTCAAAATCTCCAAGTATGTACAAGTTCCAAAATTACAGCATTAAGCTGCCTAATGTCTATCCACAAAAACACTGCTTTTACAACGACGGCTTCGAGCTGTCAATTATCTTCGCACAAGTAAAAGAGTCTCTGGCAGGCCGGATCGCAGTAAAGCTGACGAGCTGCCGGCGTCGTCGCCAGGAGCCGGAATCAGAGTGACAGCAACCTGCGGTAAGAGTTGCCAGTCAACAGGTGAGACTCAGTCGAACAGCCAATCCCACAGCGCTGCCAGCCACACACACAAACACACAGCGACACAGTCCCAAGCAGGTGAGACAGGGATACAGTCCTACCAGCTCAATGCTATAAAGATGCAAAATAAAGATATCAGGCCTTTAACAACTATAAATTGGGCTACTATTGGGCAAATGAATAAAAATAAAACCATCTTAAGTGTTATAAAGTCACAATGAAATAACTATAATTTCAAAAATGTATATTTTGCCCTGAAAAAAGTGCAGCCTGCACATCTTTCTAAATGGAGTCATACATATGGAACAGTAACTTCATGCATACAGATCGTGTTCTCTCCTCGGGGGACAGAATGAGTTCAGGGTAGTGCTGTACATATAGGAAATCGATGCGAGTACAGACGCTGCCTCATGCTGATGCGTTAGAAAGGTCTTCATTTCCATCCTTTAAAAAAAAAAAAACCTGTGCAGTTCCTCATGATGCACCTTACATCTCATGATGCCGTATTGTATTGTCCACAGCTGAATATTTCTGTGTATTTCGAGATAAAGCTCAAGACAGAAAAGAGATTAATATTTTAGATAATGGTTAATAAACAAATAGCACCAATTGTGTGTGTTTTGTAATCAATTAGATTATGTAAAACAGTGTTTTGTTGTAAATACTAGATGAACTTGCACTCATTTTTTCCTGTTTGAAGGTCAACCAGTTGCATATCTGTGCTGCTCTTCATTTGCATGATGCTGTGATGCAACCTTTCCTCACAGATGATTTCAAGGAACTTCACATGTGAGTGTGGCTTGGCCTCAGTTTGAAAGGCCGGCGCAAGCATGCCGTGACCCGGGAGATTTACATAATGGAGAGAAAGTCCTTTCAACAGTTGCCATCAACAATGATATGTATGGCAGGAAGTGAGTGTGTACTTGTTATTCAAAGGAAAAACGCTATTGGACACAGATGTGAAACAGCCATGCATCTGCCTGCCAAATCCAACACTCAGCATGACACTAAAAGCAACAAAGGGGTCTTATTTTATTTACACACTGTCATGTGGTGTTGCAACATATTTGTGATATTACGAAGCACACAGCTCTGGATTTCCCCATTACAGTAATTCAAGGCTAATATAATACTCATGACACAAAACAATGCAAAGTCCATTCTTTGCCAGTGAGAAAGGATTCAGAGCAAACTCTGCATCAGTTATTTAAGATCTCCTGGAAAAACAAGAAGAAACAGAGGGAGCAAATTAAGGATATGCAGGCAAATGAAGTTGAATTTCTGTCCAACTTTGATCAAATGTGCTTCTTTAAAGTATTCTGTGTGGGTTTGGACGAGATTGTTAGCTCAAAAAAAGTTGAATATATAGTGTTTTATGTCTGAGCGTGTTCAACCTAATTTACAAGCGGAGACAGCATGTTTGTGTACCACAGCCGAAGGAATGAAAGATGCTGCGTGCTTTACATTACTGTGTTGACAAAAGGCAAGAAATCCTTGTAATCAAACATCTTTGCACTGGAAACACATGCACATGTTTACTGAAATATTAACAGAGAAAGACTTCGGCAATTAAGATTCCATTAGTGTGTGTCCTCATTAAATACAGGTCCAGGAAGACTTGAAATAGGAGAAGATGCTGGTTCCCAAAATAATTAAAAAAAATATTTTAATGATATCTGAGTGTTCTCAACAAAGAAAGATGAAATATCAGCGACCTTGGATTGCCTGCACTGAAAATGAACAAAACTTTAGCTTTCAGTTTTGTTTACTGACCACTTTGTTTTATTTAACGTTTTGTTAGGATGTACAGGAATATTATTGACTGGGTATTTTTTCTGTTGCTGTCAAAATGTATTGATCACACAAGTCTGGTACAGTCTGGCCATCAGGAAATGAATATATGATAACTTTTTAAAGATGTCCTCTAACACCTCAGTGCAATTAATTATGTGTGACACATCTCATAATTCTTATCTAATGAGAACTTTTGGCTCATTGTGTCATCACTTATTTGGCATCAGACATGCGGCTGCAGTATAGATCAGGTCTTTGTGTTCATGTGTTAATCACATGCATTACCTCAGATGTTCCTGATCAGACTCTGATGGAAGCCATTACACCCGTTAAGAGGAGCTACTTCGGTCATTAGTTGGCTCATGGGTCATTTGCATTCAGAGAGGCACTTTTGATTGAATTGTAACAGGAGTAAAAACTATGACTCATCCCATTGTCACACTCCAGTAGTTTCAGAAATACAGTGACGAGGGATGCCCCAATCAGGAGCTATCGATTCCCAATCGTCTGTGAGCCGTATCGACTGATACATGGCTGATAGCAATCTCTTTTTTTTCATAATGGTACTTTTTGTAGTATTGGAGGCCTGTTGTGGCTCGTTTTGATGGTTATGTAACCGCAGTTCCTGCAGTGACAAGTTTCTATACATTACTCACCAATAACCAGACAATGAAATGTGGTTTCTTCATGTTATTCACCTCTAGCTGAAGAATATTGGCAATACTGTGCAGGTAATTAGTGTGGCATTGAGCAATACAGCAATACAAATGAACACACTGAGTTCACTCTTCATCCTCAGTCACTTCACTGTGATTCACACTACTGAAGGATAAGTCTGGATTTATTTTGTTGCTTTGGCCATCAGTTCTCTCTTTTAAGCTCAGTATCCTCAGAAATGAAGTTGGATGTTGTGAATCATGACCAATGCTGACGCTCAGCACCCGTGTGGGAAGTTGTGTGTCTTTATATGCAGTGAAGCAGAAAGTACACTCTTGTAAATGTTTGCCTTTTTGTAAATGTTTGCCTTTTTACTGCAACCACAATCCTCTCTCAAACCTTAACTCAATGAGTGTTTTACTTACCTAACCATAACGTACCTTAACCAGAGTTTATTTTCCATAACTACATCTTACCCTTACCTCCAGCAAACCATCGCTGACACACACAGATATTGTAGACATTGTTTTTAAAAAAAAGCTGAGCTAAGAGCTGAAAGTAATTAAATCAGCTATATTTTCATGTTTCAGAGAAGCATTTGTGTCTTTGGTTTTTGTAATTTGCAGAGACAATGGGTGCACTGCTGGTTAATGAGATTAAGCTCTGACCCCTTTTTTGTATGTTCTTAGCATTCTGGCTAAGATGCAACTTTGCAGGGGACACATTCATGTAACAATCAAAAGCAAATCCTTTACAAACAAAAGACAATGCTTGAAAATATGCTGCAGCTGTTGAGAACACAGTGCTTGCACGGTTCAGCGTGACAGTCCTTGGTAGGTGACGTAGCATCATGCTCCACAGAACAACATGTGCATGTATTCCTCAGAGAGCTATTAGGCTCTTTAAGTGGCCTAGGTTTAATGTGCTGTCAAACACATTAATTACACACAGCCCACAAAATGTTCCACTCCCCTTAGCCTCAGCATCTGGGTAGTAATGTCAGGACGTGTGAGAGGTGTTGGGAGGTTAACACAGAGGCACTGGCCCTGCATTAATCACTGAAAGGTCAGGCAGGGAAAGGCCACACAGACCAACGCATTCTGGCTGGACTTCAGGTGATCTGAATACCCATGAACTGGAGACACCCATCAATATCAAAATGCAATCAGTGCACAAACGGATTAATTAATGCATAGCATCACATTGTTCATCCATCTGGTTTAATGATCTGCAGGTGTGCTTCATTATGTCTGAGGGTTTTATGTCTAAAGGAGACTCTCCTCAGCAAACACAATCAGTCATTCAAAGATGACTTTTTATGTCTTCTAATCAAGCGACCTCTTGTGTTCTGACCGTCTGACTAAATTGGTATCAATAACAAGGTGCTCTTAAATTACTGCAGAGACTTTCAGCAGCAGCACCGCCATCATATAACACTCGTCAAAACACCCAAACTTATTGTTTTCATCACATTGCATCATCTTGTAATTCATAAAGCAGACAACTGTCAACTTGTCAGGAAATATTATACTCCTCAATGTCTCACTGTCGATGCTCATCAGCTCTCCAGAGACAGCCCTGCTTCTTGTAAATTAAGTATTCACAACTAATTTGTAACAGCAAACACACTTATCAAGAATCGTCTGGATGTTCAGATCATGTTAATTTCAAGGAAACATTTTTAATGTATGATTCTGCTAAGTTGCACAATATTTATATGTAACGTATCTGTGAAACATTCACGGACTTCCTTTCCCTTTAAGGTCTGCTCATAGCAATGCAATACCCATTCATGCTGACCGAAGCGTGGTTAATATTTTTATGGAAGCAAAGAGACAAACAGGTCTTGGTTAAATATTTAAAAAGTAAACGATGGCTTGAAGCATTTCAAGTGTTTTTGTTGGCTAAAACCAACCACAGGTGGCACATTAGACTATTGGTCTCCAGTGTCAAAGTGCTATGCTTTGCATATTCACTCCCTTTGACCTGTGTGAGATACAACAATGTAGTACACTTTCGGATGAAAAAAACATAGCCAGTTAACTTATACTGGCAGCCATTACATTTCCAAAACAACAAATGAAAACTGTTTAATAACAACAATAATAATTGTAGACCTGGTCAGATTTGCCAAGGAAGCAAACTTTTCATCACACTCCTCATTTTTTTTAACAAACTGCAAAATGTCAGTCGCTAACTTGCTAATTAAGCTAATCTTACAGATGTCTGAAGTTCCTTCAACAGCCTGTTGATATTGTGCTAAAAGACTGAGTCTAAGGCTTCATGTGCCTGGCAAAGAAGTCAACATCCTTGCCAGTTTATGATTTGTGTTTCATTTTCTGCAAAAAACACGTCACCCCCCAAAATAATGCAGTTAGCCAGTAATATGCTAACACTTTGAATTAAAGCTAGGCTAGGATGCTACTGGCAAGCCAGTTAGCCAGACATGCTAATGTTTACAGCTCGTGTTAGAGCAGATAAAAATAGCTCAATCCTTTCTTTATACTTCTGTTCTTGTGTTTTTGTTTTTGGAGAGGAAGACGCTGCCAAACTCTTTAAACTCTTTTATATAAAGTAGGCTACCTCTCTCATTACAGCTCCATGCACACCGGGTCAACATGTAGAAAAACCCAAGGCGTGACTGGCCAAGCCTCATTAGGATGGCTGCTATGACTGGAAAACCTCTGTTAGGGGTTATGAAAACACTGCTGCACATCAAGTGATGCAACACCATGGGACACAGTGTGTGTGTTGCACTTTCGGGAAGTGGTTGGGTTTGATGGTCAGGCACACAAAGCTGATTACCTCACAATGAGAGACTCTGGTTTGTGTCCCGTCTCTGACCAGCAATCACAGATGCTTTCTTTAATCCTGGGCCTCATTACAGAAAAAAAATAATCCAAACTGCTTGTCCTATCTTAATTTAAATTTTGGAGATAGGAAAAATCCCATCTTGCTATTGCAGAAGCAGTTTCTAAACTTCTATCCTTCTATCTCAGATTTTATATCTGAATAAGTCCTAAGCAGAACTAGAAACTGGATTCTTCTTCTGCACTCATGCTGTAATGCCTGTGTTTGTGTTTAGGATGTACACAAGACTGCCCGTATCCTTTATTGCAATGTAATTTCAATGGCTGCTTCACTTTACTTGTCACTGGCTAACTTGCTATAATGGGCAAGAAAAGGTGGCTGTTGTGCTAATCCATCTTTAACAGATCTAGAAAGAGCAGTCATTGCACACAAGGTTAAAGTTTGTACTTTCAATCAATTTAATTCAATCAATTTTCCTGGAATAAACATCAATCAAACAAACAGCTTTATGAAAATATATGATTGCTGAAAAATACCCAGAGGAAATGGTGGGTAAAGCCTTGGTATCTGGTTTACATCTACAAATATCCTGTGGCCAGGACCATCCTAAGCTCAGTATCAGTTTGAGAGGAAGTTTCTGTTTAAAGTTTAACCTAAAAGTGAAACTACAAGGGGAAAAAAAACTGCTGTTAATTAGAAAAGCAAAGTCTCTTTGACAAAGGAAATGATTCCTCTGGGAAACAGAACAGATTCGCTGTGTGATTAAATCTCTAAATAAGAAAACTAAAACTGCTTCTTCCCCTGAAAACTAACTTCATTCGTGTGAGTCTATCGAGCACCAAACCTGAGGTAGAGCACCGTGCAGTCTGCATGAAAAAACAGCTTATACAACGCACCACATCCTTAGTATTGCATTATTATTTTAAGTACCTCATGCAGCGTACACACACAATAGTACATTTCATAGGAATAAACACAGAAATCAACATCTCATGCAGGAAATGTCTGTATTTAAGATTTTGTTGTTAACTGCTGAATAGAAAATAGATATTTAACATGGATTTTTCTTCTTTGGCTAGAACAACAGAAGTCAGTCTATACCAATTCAAATCAAAGGTCCTTTAGAAATTTCTAATCACAGCTATTACATATTTATTACTCATCATTTCTTTTTTGCTCTTGTATCTGTAGAGCTCTTCCTTCCCCAGACTGCAGGTTGCATGCATCCACATAGGCCTTTGCTCTCCACACTGTGTAATAAGGCTAAGTGCACCTTTATCTTAACGTGTTTCACAAAAAAAACCCCACCTGAATTCTCCCCACGTCTCTTTCACACTAAACTGATACAGGAAAGAGGCATCGCTAATCATTCTGGACGGATGATACTATCTCTCTAACTGTCTTCCTGTCTATTTGCGTGTCTTTTTTTTTAAGCCTGGATTTAAAATGGCCTCTGACTCTCAGGAAGACGGTAAACAGGAGACTCAGATGTCAGATGAGACATCCCATTCAGGGAGATAAATGGATTTCCGCTGCATGGAAGTTTTTCCTGTGCGTTCACATTATGGAATCTGTGATCGGCTCAAAAGCAAATCTTAGAACAAAGTGTGAGCTCAGAATCGAAAAAAGGACTCTTTCATTTCTCCCTGAGGTGACTCCCGTCTGTACTCGAGTCCTTTGCTTCTACTATTAGCTTTACAGCATCCAATAACAGCTGCCCTCTAGAGAAACTGTGATTTTCTTAGAGGTTATTTTTTGGTCTGGTGGGAAGGGCATCTCAGGAAAAAGGGTTTTTATCCTCTTCAAGCCATTTCCACTGCAGAGCTCGTCTGCACAGAGATCACACTGTTGAACACAATGAATGACGTCTAAACACGATCGCTTTGGCTCTTAATTGCTCGCCAGTAGTCTCCTATTTTTCCATCACGCTATCTCACAAAACAAATGAAAGAATGTAAATACAGTTATACTGGGATATATAATTTATGCATGATACAATCTGATTTTGTACAATATAATCTACAACAGAACATGAGATCTCAGATTTAGGTTCAGACTTTACTGATGCCTTCAGGGAAACTGGTTTATTGCAGTACAACTTGCTCAAAGCGCTGTTTGAAAAGGATGAAATACTTTAAAGGGTAAAAAAAAACGGGTAAGAAGCTACAAAGTTACAAACTACTATAAAGATAACATAACCATAAAACTAATAATAATAGAAAAAATGTGCACATACAGATGTGTGCAACTTCATAAATGGATCATATTGGCCAAAGAAAGCATGAGCGGTAATACAGCCTGTAGTTTTGTATGAAGTGTGACTTTATCAGCATATAATGAAAATTCCTAATAATGTGTTGATTTAGTTAATGCAACCTGGACCTTAATAAGCATTTGAAAATGGATAGATAGATTACTATTTAAACTGAATTAATTAATTTAGGTTGACGTTTGCCTATGAAGAGATGTTGGTGTCCTTAGCTTGTGTAGCTAGCAGTGGTGACTCCAGAAAAAGGGATTAAACTGTGTCTCCTGCAGCTCAATCAAACTGTGTAGAAGCAAAATTCTTCTGTTTTCCCCTCTTCTTGTTGGATTCTTTGGTCCACAGCAACAGATTCTTGGAGGTAATCTTATTTTAAATAATATAAGAGTTCATAAAAAGTATGTGACAGAATCATTTGTTCATTGTTGGTTCAAATTTGTCAACAATTTTGGTCAAATTCTGTCTACAGTCTGACAGGTTTGTGGTCTGCATAGCATAGCCCTGAATTAGAGTTTGAATGTCAAAGACTGCAAATGTTGAGTTGAGGAAAATGAATGATGAAGAGCTAAATCATCTTTTAATCTCAAAATTCATTCATACAGTGGTATTTTTTTAAATACAATTTACTGTTACAGTTGAAAGAATTATGCATTCGGCAAACTGATGAAACTCCCTGTGATAAAGGTTAAACCCACCTGCAGTCCAGCAATGACCTTTTCACCTTGACACCATCCAACGGGGCATGTTGCCCACCTGTCAGCCAGCCCCAAAGCCAAAAAATGTATGCACTCTTGCTGCTTTTAGTCACACTGGATAGCAGAACCCAGCAACTACATTTTTCAATTTGATTTATTGGCAAAACTTTTAAAAAACATAAATCGTGGGCAGGTTTTTTAATGATGCAATCACAAGTTGGGAAAAAATGAAAGTCAGGAGACAGAACAAGCACTATTTAAAGGATCCATTTTCCACAGGCCGCCATGCAAAGAACATTTATAAACATAATCCTCATCTCCCTTCATGCTACTTAGTGCTGCTGATGTGTATGAGAGACAGGGCACTGAGAATCTCATTACATCCGCTGTCACTTCCCTCAGGTGTTGTGAGTAACGGCGTCTCACCCACTGACACTGCAGAATCCACTGCTGCCGATTAAAACCGCACCGACTTGGAAATTGATTCCTCAAGTTTGAGGCCAATCTCGCTTTAATTGAGTTACAGGGCGACGCATCAGTATCCTGCCTCATGGCGTCCGTGATTCATGAACTCGCCGACTCGTTGAAACTTTCCTCTGCTTCAGCCGAGAGGAGCAGAGAGGGATCACATCAAGGTGAGATGGTTAATAACGTGAGGATGCATTGTTGTGGTTCATATGTTAAGATCCTTCGTTACTTCTTTCCATGAAAACGATATTTGATGAAGTTGATGTGCTTGCAGGATTCTTGCACTAATTGTACCCACATGGTTGAATGCACTCGTTGTAAGTCGCTTTGGGTAAAATACATGCAATGCATTTGTTGTCATTTTTATACTATTAATTCACAGAAATAAGATATTAGTTGCATGCCGGTTAATTTGTGTGGGAAGGCAATTATTTCTTAGATAAAGCAAATATAGCTTGACAAATTGAGTTTCCTTGGATCACTTGAAATGTATGATTTTTGGGATTTGATGGTAACATTTACATGAATTCATTACTTCAAATGAGCTGACTGAGTGTCTCTCTTACAGTCCTCTGCACACTGCTTCAGTACGTTGAGAAATTCAATTGAGAAATTCCATGAAGCTTGCTGTGCTGGCTGAGCTACAACTGGGTAAATGTAAACGGTCAGTTCCATCTGTGATGGCCGCACTGCTCTGAATCTACATACACGACCCATTTGTGAGAAGGGAGAAGGAAAAGAGCAAGGACCCTTCAACATGAAGAGAGATCAACTGACATTAAACTACATGTCAGGCAACAACACAGAACTCCACAAAGACAGTCCCAAAGTTTATCAGAGTCCAGGAAATAAACTGCTATCGATGACAAATCAAACATTCAGAAAGCTTTTAAGAGAAAGGAAAATGGCAAATCTTCACAGTACATGCATAAATATTTCAGTGATATTTGGAAGCTCCTCTTTCCCCCTCAACCAGGTGTCGGCCTTGTTTTGTTTGCTCGCTTGCCGGAGAGCAGCTTGGCTGGGGGAGGCGATGGCAGAAGGGGGGGGGGGGTGTTAATCCTCTGTGCCACCGGGACAGAGCGAAGCCGGCGTGAGCCAGCTAACTGAAGGCCTGCTGCAGCTCATCCTGGATGCCAACCACTGGCCCCATGAGCAGCATTTCAACTCTGTGCTCCAGCTCGTGCGCAGCCACCTACCTCAGGCGCCAGTCCCACCTGTGATGCTGTGTGCGAGTAATGAGACAGAGATGGAGAGAATGAAAACTATGGCGTGTTGTGCACGCTCTCTTTGGGGATATCACTGTTAGACAGATGAAAAGAATTCCTTTGCAATTGGGCAACTGCTGCTCCATTAAATGTGTTTGTGCGAGCTGAATGATGGAGAAAATATAAAAAAAAAATTCAAATGGTATGTTGCATCATATTCTCAAGTTGCTGAGAAATGTGAGTACATGTGATAATACAGGGAAACCCAGGCAGCTAATTAGCAGGAACAAAAAAAGCTTTGGCAAATGCCACAATTCAATCAACTTCACATTTGCAACGGCTCTTTGATGTTAATACTTGACGGGGCTGGTGTGCCTCTCACATCACGTCCTATCTGGAATGAAAATGTGCCTCTCTCATTTTGAACGTGCATTGCTTAAAAGCCTAAATCTGTATGCAAATACAAACAAAGGGATCAGCCACATCCCGAGTGCATAGGAGGTGAAGCCAAAAGTCAAATATTGCACAGCTAAAGTGGATATTTTGCCGTCCTTCCTCTGTTCCTACCTTACTCGACTGATTTCACTGTTTGTGAGTTTTGAATAATTAAACAGCTGAAGAGGATGGTGGAGTTTGGAAACTGCAGTCTTTTAGTGTCACAACATGAAAAAATGCTTAAATAAATGGGTGCACTCAAACAATATTTGCTTAAGTCAAGCAATATTTATGTAGCTGGATCTCTGACTCTTCTATCAGTTAATCTTCAGACTCCTGGCACTCAGACCAACGAGACAAAATGAGAAAGTGGGGAAAACAATGCTTTTAATAAGCGCATAAATGATTTTATAGTGAGTAAATACATAAAGCAAATCACAATTAATATGTGAAACAATCATAAATGTGCTAAGAAGATAGACTATAATGTCACAATTTCACGCACCTCCATGCATTCAGTCTTCATAAAGTTTTATACCATCTATAAACAGGAGCCAAGGAGATGCCTCCACCAGCCTCCATCCTTCATCACAAGGTAAACAGCACTGACGCTCCCATAACACTCTGATGCCAAATACATTTATCTGGTGTCTTAAAAGTTTTTGTCTACCTCTACATTTTTCTCAGTTTGGTGTAAAATTCATTTAGAAATTATTTCTCAATGCACTGTTTTTGTTATACTAAAGTAATCGAAAGAATCTAACTATAAGAATAAAGTTCATTTATTTGAATTCTAATAAATGTAGGATGCCAAGCGCTGAGGTTTTATCCAGAGGTTTGTACATTTATTTGTAGCTGATATTATTTTCTGCTGAAAATTGTTGTTGTAGAATCTTGCAGCCATCGTCAAAGTCACCGTGTCTTCTTGTCCTTGATGTAAAAATACAATGTTCACCTTCAGGGCACACAGACACCATCTACTTTTAAATTGGTCAAAGTTGTAAATGTGGGCATGTTCGCTCTTTCCGCCTGAACAGGACCACTCTCTCAAATATGTTAAGATCATCTCCCAGTGGTCACATCGCTTCCAACAAGGTCTGTGTGCCGGTCAGCAGAGGGGCTGCAGCAAGGAAGAGGACCCAAACACAGACAGCTGAGCAGACAGGATCAGCTCAGGGATTTAACGACAACATGGAGGTACTGAATCAAGACAGGCAAGGCTCAAAACCAGGAGGGCAGTCTGGACACAAAACTTAACAGTGTTAGCCGAGGGATCATCAGTCTGGACCAGGCAGAGGGTGAAGCAGGTAGAGGTTACAGGTAACAGGGTTACAGGTAACAAGGTACAGGGTATCAGACGCTCCAAAGCAACAACAGGGGAGAAGGGGCTGGTTTATGTCCTGACAAGCTAACGGTGGAATGCAGAGCAGTCGAGCAGGTGGGCAGGGAGAGTCAGGTGAGTGGACCCGGTGGAAAAGTCTGAGGGCATCTGGTGGATGGATGAGGAATGGCGAGTCCACAGAGTTTGTAGGAAATGCAGGGACCAAGGGTGAAAAGAGCTGAAGCAGACATTGTGACAAATGCAATTACTGTAAAATTAATGAAACATGTCAGCTTGCAACCGATTGGAGAAACCATCATTCTTCCCGTAGCAACTGCATTGATGGGATTTTTTTGAGCTGTTTGTCAAATGTGAGCAGAAACCCACTCTGACAATTTAAAAGTTCTGTTCACATTCATGACATTTGCGATATTTAACCATTTTACAAAAGTAAAGTATTGATATGCAGATGTAGTAAGTGAAAGGTATGAGTGGGCGACATGGTGGCTCAGTGGAGGGCTGGGGTCTTTCTGTGGATGTTCTCCTGGTGTTGCCTCCCAAAGACATGCAAGTTAGCTAAACTGCTGGCTGAATTGTGGCATGGCCTGTACCGGACATCCATTTATGTTAGTATTTTTAACGCACATCAGATCCCTCATTTGACTAGCTGTTTACTATTTCTTGAAAACGATCAAAGATTTCCAATGAATCAATAAGTCTGATATGACATGAATGCTTGCTTCATGCTTAAACACTATTTATCCAACGAGTGAGGCGCACCGCATACACTGCATTGATTATGAGAGATATTTTTATATTCACGCTCGCGCTGCTATCCCTTGCTAATGCTTCTTGATGAGGCTTGGCACACGCATTAAGGAAGTGCAACCTCAAAATAGATCTCACAGCAGCTGAACAGCTTTTCATCTAGTTGAAAGGGCAGAGGAGGGGGGACAGAGGGAGCTTAAACGAAGAGGGGAGAGATTTATTTATTTACTTCATTAGTCATGTTGTTGAAGCCTGTGACAGGTAGCGACTGAGGCATCGAGCAGAGTATTGACAGCATGCGTGGATGAAGTCCCACCAGGGTCCTTTCAGAGCAAATACAAGGATGAGGATCGCAGCCCCAGACAGATCTTCATGATTCACAGTGATAACTTAAGCATTGAATACCATATACTGCAAGCGTTACAAGGACTTTGCAACTCTAAGCAAGCAGTAAGAATTCATACATCAAAGATTTTGCACTGATAAATTATTTGCTAAGTATTTTTGTCACCCTGTCTCTGTTTACATCATGTCTGTTGTTGTCATTTCCCGAAACTGTCTCATCTCTTGAAAATGTTTGCTCCTCACACTTTGCGTGTTTATTTGTTTTGTGGCTCCCACTGGTATGAACTGTGTCCTGATTCAGTCAGCAGGGAGCCGCAGTTATTATTTGTAGCTTACCAAGAGATTACTCTGTGTAGCGGCGTTATATCAGACTATTGGATGTCATGTTTGATTTAATAAAAGATAGCCCTCACAGGCAAAGTCCACACTACTGAACCAAGTAATGTGTCTTCCTGACTACTAGCATCCTCTTGAGGAAGGCATTATTTTTATATATATAACAAGCCCTGCATGTGGGTGCTCTCCATGCTACATGAAATTTTCTTTCTTCTGTACGGTCATGACGAGGCTTGAGAAAGAAATATGATGTTGTTTGATTGATTTGCTTTGTGTGCAGCACCTTTGTCATGAAGTTACACAACAGAGAAGTATTGATCAAATCTGACAGCTTCCAGATGCATTGAAATATCGGCTGTCTCTCCTGCTGTCTGTATGTTGTGAAAAACACATTGAAGTTCATCATTCAATGTCTTGAAATTGACAACTTGAGCCTTAAATATAATACCTGCTACAATTGTTGCCCTTCCCACCCCAGATGGACTTTTAAAATACTCAAAATGCAACAAACATGCAGACAAATGAACATGAAACACAAACATGTGCATAGACTGATGCGTTGCATTAATGATCATTAAAGTCAATGACAAGCACCAGATAATTTATGACTTCTCGGCTGATCCCGTGTCTCAGCTTGAGTTTAAAATGATTCCAGTTATGATCCATTTTTCAGTTCTGCAGGTAAGGAGTTCTGCATTCTGCAGTCCCTGAACAGAAGAAAGCAGCTGTCCAAATGAAGATTTGCAGAAGTGCACCCTACAGCTCCCCAGGCACACTCTGTATTACTGAACCAGAAACACTGAGAGGCTTCACTGAGCAACCTCGAAGCCTGGTTATTTAGGCATGTATGGATGCGCTCAGTATCAATTAATTTGATAAAATGATCAAAACTCAACATAATATGGCTGTAGTGAAGGTTTGATTAAATGACTGTTTGTAATGTGAAAGGAGTTGCATGTAGTGGAAAACCAACAGAGAATCATCCTCCAGTGCTGCAGCTCCCTCAGCTCTATGAAGCGCTTTAGCATCTTTCATCACATTATGTCACTGTTTCCAGCAGCAGCAGGCAGCTGTTTTCAGCAAAAAAGCTCTGATAAACACCAGTGCTAGAACAGAGTACCTACCCTGCACCAAAGAGCAGGCAGAATCTGTTCCATCTCTTGAAGATGATCAATGTTGTCATGCCAAACAATCCTCATAATTAATATTGTGAAAATTCCTCCGTAACATTTCCATAAAAGAGATAAAATTTGTGTTCATTTGCAAAGAACTGTATTGAACAATTTCAGCAGTCTGATACTTAATCAGTCTTAATTCACATTATGTGTCATTGCTGAGCTCGTGTTATCTAAATAAAAGATGATTCATGTACAGAAGAAACCTTTTACTGTTTTTGCTATCAACATTTTTAGCACTCTGCACAACACCTTTTCTGAAAGGTAACATTTTTTTCCAGGAGCACAGAATGATAATAGCATCTGTCATAGTGGGGGGTTGTGTCTTTGAGCTCAGTGGTTCTTCAGCAGTTGGAGAGATTTCGTGCTTCCTCAATTACTTTGCAACCCATACAGTAAGTGGGGAGTTTTGTCTGCACAGAATGTCCAATGGGAACATTTCAGCTGACATTTCAAGACACCTCTGGGTTTGGAGAGCTCTGAGTATGTGATGACAACACTGTTTGTGGCTTACTGGTCCTAATTGGCAAGGTATAGTGCACAGTTTGTCAGAACTAGAGTTGCAGCTGTCACTGAAGCCATCAATAGTACAAATCTATGCTGTCATAGTAAAGTACTTTACCTAAAAGACTGCCACCAAAGGATACGGTATACATAATAATATTGGACTTATCATTTACAGTGTCAATCTATCCGGCAGATGGGTCACAGCCCATTTCATGTCCTAATTTGACCTAACTTGCTGGATCCATGCAGCCAAAGCTTCAATGGTCAAGGAGGAAATGATTAAAACAGGTCTAGAGTTGGCTTTGCATTGCATAATGTGATTACATCACCTCAGAAGAAGCCTATTATTTGTGCAGCGGAGCAGAATAGCTTGCAATGGGAAATCACTGGCATTTGACAAAATATGTTGAGAGGTTGGTCTGTAATTTCAACCTGTAATATAATTATTTCAGCATAGCCTTCTCAAAATGTCGCCTCTAACTGAGACAGACTGGTTAATGTTCCCTCTCAGGCATTCACGTGTGAACCAGCTGCATTCATCAAGTTCGCCATTTCTGAGATGGTACAAGATTGATGTTGCACTTAAGGAGCTGCTAACAGGGAACTAAGTTCAGCCATCAGAAAAATCAAGGTTTTCGTTTCACTGCATATTCATTTTGACGGAAAATAAGAGTTCTTCTCAAAGAAACACGTGTGAATGCATTTCCCAATACATCCTTTTGTGAGCTGTGGATTGAATTGGCAATAAGCTCCACGATAATGGCGCCATACATACAACAGCTGTTGCAGTGGCCACTTCAGGGAGACAATATCACCAAATCCTCTACAAACATAAAAGAAAGTTATGTGATTTTTAAAAACACAACCTGTTTTTACTGTTATTTAGCTACCAGATCAAGTTAAAGAACAGTGGTGATAAGTGGCTGCACTATTGGGCCACAAATCATATCGACTGAGTTGAATTTCAAGTGTCATCATTAAAATATACAGTAAATAAGCATATTATGTTTTTTAACATATAAAGCTTCATAATATTGTTAAAGAGTCCTTTGCTCCTTTATGCCAGGATTGACCACTTTCTTTCCTCTAAACTGGAATCTAAAGAACAGCTAGCAAATTAAACCTCAGTCAAATCCCCCAGAGGTGATTTGTGTACCAACCCAGTGGATGTTAATAGAACTTCCACATATTCAACTCCGCTCTGTATGCTGTACCTCAGAGATAAGTTAAAATGCTCAACAGTTTAAGGTTTTTCTGTGACCCCTAGAGCTAACAGCTTCACCAGGATGCCCACCTTGAATTAGATGCTCCTGTGTGAACTCTATAAAGCCCCTGTTAATACGAACAAAGGGAAGTCACAAGTTGGGCCGAAGGATTCATCCAGCTGTGAAAAAAGGTTATTTCTCAAGTAAAAGTAACATAACTCTTGCCTTCCTGCCTCTAACAAAGAGCAACTGTCTGTTCAAACAACTGCCTCTTATCAAATTTGAACACAGATGGAAAGCTTTGCGCCAACATACGAGCTTGTCGACTGGAACCACATGACCTCTGTGGTACATGAGGCTTCATCAAAAATCGTAAAACCATATGTCGCCTTCTCCATGTTTTGGAGACTTCAGATACTGCTGAAACATCAAATTCTGTTCTTTCTCTAGAAGCAGAGAAGGCTTTTGATTACTTCGAGCTCTTTCCCAGGCTGCCCAGCCATTGGCTCATCATGACCCTATTACTGTTCACAATACCAAACATCACATATCCCTGTATGCAGATGATATGCTGCTCTTGAAACAGAACCTCTCTTAGTCTCTTCTTCACTTACAAATTTAGCCAAATCTCTGCATACAAAATTAACAGCACTGCTTCAATTACAAGAAAGTGCTTGAGGAGGTAAACACTGATTTACAAATGTGGACTGGCTCTCCGCTCTTATTTCATTCTCATACTTCAGTTATTTAAATGAAAGATCTGTCTGGTCTATGGAAGCAGGACCTGTCATCTAATGACACCAGTCTCAATTGGTGACTAATGTGGCACAACACTCAACTATGTATTGTATATGTATTGTGTTATAGTCTTCTTTAGTCTAGGTTGTCATTTTCTCAAAGAAAACCCATCACAATGAGACAAAAACAATTTACAACTGATGCTATAACACAGTTTGTCTCTTTCTTGGGTCTTTTTTATTTTTGTGCTGTTCAGAACCTGCGGACAACTTCTCAGACTCCATTATACCATGATCCACTCAAAGTTGATGGGGCTTATGTTCATCCCTGGACAGCTCAGCGTGGGAAAGCTCTGTTTGTTTGACCCTCTCAAACTAAACCACAGTCAGTGACAAGCACATGTTTTGAAAGGGCAAAAACCAGGTTTCTTCTTGTAATTCACCAAAATTGTGTGCTTTGTGGTTGCAGAAAATTGTCAATAAACCTTCCAACCTGAAACCAGGGTTTTGTTTTGTATGGTTTTTTGTAATGAGCAAAGAAAAACTTTGTTCATATGAGTAATCAGAACTCTAGAGGATTGTATTTTTCACATTAGCTAAAGGATTTCTTGTCTCTGTCGCAGTGTACTTCATGCTGCAGACCCATAATGATTTGTTGTCCACTTAACAGACCTGGAGTCAAAAGAAAATTCATTTTCTTTGTAGTCCGTCGTAATGCACTTGTGGTTAATTATCAGTATTGTGAACAGAGTGCAAGCCAAGTCCAATTCAGTTGAAATAAATTTCATGATCCTGAAATGTTGCTTGATGTTTGATTTCAAGGCGGTGTGTCGACGAGGCTTCTCAGTCGCTCAGCATAAAAACAGCAGCAGAAGCGTTTTTCTTTCATGAGTAAATAAATGCAAGCAGAAAATAAACAGTGATAGTGTGTGTGTGTGTGTGTGTGTGTGTGTGTGTGTGTGTGTGTGTGTGTGTGTGTGTGTGTATGTGTGTGTGTGTGTCCACTCATTTTTGTCTGCGATCCAGCTTGGAATCTAATAACTGACTATGCTTTCGAATGAACAATTTCTTTAAAAGTGAGACTGCTGCGTCATCTGAAAACTCAGAATGAGCGTAAAATTTACTGATTTTATGAGTCAGTAATAGAGCAAGCCTGATGTCAGATTTTCAATTTTCTACTTTTAGTTTTGCCTGTAACCACAATCAGATACGCATAACTTGGGACAGAACAAGAACTTTAATTGCAGAGCAAAGCCTTTGTACTCCTATTTCTGTATGAAGTAATTGTCTGAGCTGGAAATCCCTTTAGGCTCCTTTGTTTGACATTAGCCTAGTACTTAAATCCATTTTAATCAAGTTCCTCTGGACTTTTCCTTTATGAAATCTAACCTGCTCATGCTGAAAGAGGTATGTTTTAGCAACACAGCAAAATTATCCCTTGATCTATAGATGCAACAAAAAACATGTATTGCAAAACGGGATTTCCAACCAGGGGTAATTGTTCCACAAGGGAAAGCTCTGCGTCTGCCACAAGGCATTAGGAAAGATGGTGGAGTAGCCCAACTAATTGATTTGAAAAAAACATGCACATATTTGTGGATATACAAGGAAAACAACCCTCTAAATTGCTGTGATTGTGACCAGTATGCTATCAGGCTGACTGCACAGTATGACTTCCATCACTGAGTGACCCGTAACTTCTTAGCACCAGGTGTTACAACTGAAAGTTACTGTAGACAGCCAACTATCAGAGCAGATTAAATAAGTAATAGATAAATAGTTTAAATAATTAGTTTAAAGGAAGCAGTAGTTAGCTAAAAGTAATGGATAAACACAATTGAAGAAGCTAATGGATGAATACAACTAGTCGTTATGGATAAACATAACTAGCTAAAAGTAACTAATGGATGAACTAGTTGTAATTGATTAAAAATATCTAACAGTGATGGATAAACATAACTGGGTAAAAGTAGCTAATGGATAAACATAACAAGGTAAAATTGATTGATAAACATAACTAGCTATATGCAATGGATAAATGCTAGCTAAAGTAGCTAATGGATAAAGATAACTAACTATAAGTAGCTAATGGATGAACAGAACTAGTTAGAATGGATAAAAGTAACTGGCTAAAAGTAATTAATGGATAAATATAACTAGCTAAATGGATAAATAGCTAACTGAAGATCATAACTAGCCAAAAGTAGCTAATGCTGCTTCAAGAGGCACAACTGCAAACTTGACCAAACTGACTTGAACACTGACAATTTAATAGTGTAAAAACCCACTTTTGTGTGTCAGTATTGGAACCCACTCATTTAGACAGAGGCAGTTTTTTTGCTTTGGGTGAATTACTTTCAAGGCCAGTAAGCCTTTGCAACCTACTTCAACAGAGCTGCTTAACAAGAGGGTGCCTACATTAATATGACAGTGAAACTTGATGGCAGTGAGGATGATGTTTGATTTCCTTTGTTTTCACTTGCATATCTTAATGCTAATTGCACAGAGGAAAAGAAAACCCAATTAAAATGCACTTATCCATAAATGCACTTTAATCCATTACGATCCTAACTGGTGTCATTTAGCTCTGCACGCAGCGACAGCTTTGTTCTGTATTCAGGACTGTGAAATATAATACTATCTGCTTCCTGATGCAAAATGACTCATCATCTTGTTGAGATGTAAATAAAGTATCTCATGAAACCTGGGTTCAGACGGTGTTCAGGGAGCAGCTGTATGAGGCTATAAATAGTAATGTAAGAGCGTGATGTTGTGTTATTTCCTCTTAATGTCCAAACAACAGGGGCTTGTATTTCAGCCCCAGGTAAGAAGGCTTTTGTATATCCCCCCATGTCAAACATATCAGTGGGCTGCCCACAGTGAAAGAATGAACTGTTCGGACTTCTTGTAACACTGTGGTTGGTGATATAAATTGTTTGGACCGTAACTGTGGCACCATTTTACATCAAAGAGAGCTGACCCTGGAGCCCTGAGAAGTTACAAAGATTACATTGAGACAAATAATGAAGTGCACCAGGTGGTTACAGAATCCAGCAGGGGATTTTCACATTAAAGCCAGCAGGTGTTGTAGCTGTGACTTATCCTCTGTACCATGATTTATAAGTGGTCACATATTTCAACCCACACTGCAAGCCTGTACTCAAGAACCAGCTCTCTCATCCTTCCTTTGTCAAGCTATGACTTCTACTAACTCATTAAATTAGCGGTTGAACTGAAGGTTAATTCACTGTGGAGTATTATGCAAATTGTTGGCTGCTTTGTTTAGAAGGAGCACCAATTTGAAGTTGAACTTTTATAAATCGTGTGTTATTTGACAAATATTAACACAATAAAGGGCATGTAAAACCCTTGGCTCAAAACAACAAGCTTCATTACTCCCCACACTAAAACATTCATACTGAGTTGTCCCAAAAATGTCATTTGCCTATTTTTAAGCTTCTTTTCATTATAACTTGAGACATGTTTGGCTGAAGCTAAGGATTTCTAATGGAGCTAAAGGACTGCAAGTGTTATCTGAGCCAAACAGGGTATGACAGAATGAAGCAGTCTTGCACAGGGCTTAACCAAGTCTTTTGGGGAGAGCTGCAATAAGACACAGAATGATGGCTTTGAAGACCTACAAAAAAAACTACAGACATTTAGCAACTGGGTGCTCTTCTGTTAGGAGTTACATGTATGAATGGAATTGGGACATAAGAATTTTTTTTTGTTTGTTCCTTTGTTGCAAAAACTTGCCTCCAACTCCAAACTTGCTTCCAAAAGGCTTTTTAACTTTTTCACTAACTCACAAGCCCACATTAAACATTTAGTAGCCTGCTGATTCTCCACAAGGGGGAGCTGTTTGGTCATTGTCAGAGCAGTTTACATACTAACCTCCACCGCCTGGTGGAAATTAACATGACAGCAGCAACAGTTTAGACCTCCAGATGAGCACATGCTGATGTCACCTCCTACAACATCAATCATTGTGGCTTGAAAGCTTTACTAACCAGGGAATGTCCACCTCCTCACAGGTTGCCTATGACTTGAAAACAGCCAACCAAACAGTGACGTTCCTTCTTAGATAGTTTTAGATAGTCTTCAAGGGGCTTGATTGAGGTAGAAACTCACATTCCACAAGAAGAAATAGCATACTTTTATGTGGGAGGAACATGTTTTTTTCTTGGTAATCATCTCAGGGCCCCACAGATTTATTTTGTGTCCCCTTTGGGCGGTTCCCAACCCTGGGAAAAACTGCCCTAAAACTCATGAAAGTACTAGCTGCCACAGCTGTAATAGTTGAAACTCCTGCAGGCAATGGCTGTTACAGCTGCGGTGCTTTCTCTACGCCTGCTTCTTTATGTATATGTTTGGGGTTTTACAATTACCTGTCTGTTAGCTAAAATATGATACCAAAAACTTGCAATACTGTGTCACAAGAGTGAACAAGTAGTAAATATTTAATTTAAAAAAATGAGGTTGTTGCTGTAAAACATCAAGTATAAGCTCTGTAAGATAAATTACAATTTATTTCTTTTTCTGAGCATCCTGTAGCCCTAAAGAACTGAATGTCTCTACCAATGATCAATAGATATGAAAAAAAAGGTGAATCATTTTCTTTTGCTCTCTGCATTTCTGATTTTTTTCCCTGTGAAATCAAGAACTCCCCTTCATCTCTGAAGATTGGGGGTAAAGTCGTGGAGACCAGAGGACAGACGGTGACATCATTTCATCTGCTGCAAGCCACATGCTGTCAGGAGTCTTCTCCTCCAACACATTGTTTCAAGTGAGAAATATTGAGGTCATTATATCGTGGGAAAATTAGCACACAGGAAATTCCATCAGAGCTTTCCTGCAGATCTGACCATGTGACTTTTACTTTCTCTCACTCTAAGACTTTCCATGCAGAAGGTGGGGGATCGCAGAGGCACAGTTTCCCTGAAAAGCGTGAGTAATAGCACTGCACTGATTAGTCTCAGAGACAGGCACATTCTTGTCCACTGACATCCCACACATGTGCATAAATGTACAACCAGAGCATGCACACACTGACAAAGTGCCGAGGCTGCGGACTGGTGTGTTACAAGTACTGCATTGTCATTGTCAGCCTTCAAGGCTCATTTTTCCCCAAACAAGAACAAATTTGTCAGTGGGTTGTGATAATTCAGGTTGCAGTGCAGTTTCTTTTGCCATAGGAATCTTAAAAGGTGGTATTAGTATCCTGAAACAAGACAGACTTGCATCGACTGTACATTTATTTCAGTTTAAAATACATTTCATGTTTATCCTTACTATGTATATTCATGCACCACTTAAATTAAATCTGTCTACCATTCATCTTCTGCTATATTACACATTACTTTGATACAATACAAAGAAAATGACATATTGTGCCTTCTTAGCCAGGATATGAAGTTAATCCAAAAGAAGCCATTAGTGCTGATTACCATCAGAGAGATTGTGAGACTTATTTGACAAAGTAAAATGCATTTTAGCGGAAACATAATGGTCACTGGTTTCGTATCAGACAGGATCATTTTAATATGCATTCATGTCGCATCTGCAAAATGACCACTTTTCTCTGATTGGTAAGCCAGCAACACTACATTGACATAGAATCAATATACAAAGCTTTTAGCGGCTAACGTGTGAGCATGCACTTGACACATGACACATCCAGCAGACAGGCACCAACATTAGCATCCATTTTGAGCCGTGCCTCTGTCCCACTGACAAAGTTAACTCCCTTTGTAGCTCTGTTTTGGTCTCCACCAACTCCTGAAAGAAACATCTGGCTGTTTAGCAGCTAAATGCTCCAGCTGCTGTTTGGTGCTGAGCAGGCAGTGCACAGACGGATTATTGGAGTTCATTTGTTGAAAAGTGTTGCCTGTTACCACCGGAAACAGGCTCGATCAGTGATAGTGAACTAAACAGTAAAATTGTGTCATAGAGCCAAAACTATGAGCTGAAAGATAATAAAACTCCAGAGTGAGGGGACCTGCAGAATCTTCTATGAGCAGCACCTTCACATAACATATAGACATTCAGTGGATACTAATATAAAAATAATGATTAGTTCACGTAAATCAATAAAGATATCAGTAATATGATTTTTTTAAACCAAGAACTCAGACCTGGGTTGCCAGTGTGGAAAGCAAATGTTTATTTTATCATTTTGAAATTCACACTTCCTCCTGCACGAGCAATGAACTAAACCACTAAACCCAAATTGCTATTTGGAAATAGTTGCAAATGAGTGTAATTAATAAGAGATAGCTGCTAGTAGGAGCCGTATCTGCACTGTGCTTTAAAGCTATTTGAATATAGCAGGCTGGTCTGACAATAAAGTTGTTCTTTTTTGTAAAAGCGCCGCTCTTTTCCTTCTCTGTGCATCTTGGACGTGGGTGAAGCTTTGCCAGAAATCCCTACTCTGCCTCTGCAACACAGCGGCAGCGCCTCAGAATGTGAAACCTTTATTATCGATGACACACTATTTCTCAATAAAGGCACTGCTCATTGGGCCATACGAAATGGAGTCATAGTTTACTCAGGGTGGGTTGATGTGATTTAGCTGACTCATACAGATAATAGCATCTCCAGGAGAATCACAGTCAGTTATATTAATGACATTCAGAAAGATCGTTATAGTTCCAGACCTTCAGCTGCTAAATGAAGTTAGACTGAGCATTTTCACTCTTTTCCTCCTCTGCATCACTCTCATAAAGTTCCACACAGTCACTCCTGGGAGCTGACCAGTATGACCACTGTCCTCTGCTGCTGGCTGTTTATGAGGTTCATGAGAGCAGTTGGGGGTTTAGGAGGCACCTCAGCATCCCTTAAGGGAAAGGAAACAAATATTAACTTTCCCTGCACAGATTTTCCCAGCTGTTCTGGGGAATTGGACCAGGACCTCGTCTGGAAAGAGAGCTTCTCTTGGCAACTGTGGCACCACCTGAGGACAGCAGAAAAAGTCTGAATGCGGCCTTCAATTCTGGAACAATGTCAGGTTACAACATCTGCGGCTTTCTTTTAATTTCTTTCACTTTCATTTAATATCTTTCACTTTCTTTGACAGCAGCTGGAGTTAAAACCACTGAACAGCCAAAACCCTTTCATCAAATCTATGAGTACCTGTAGTCACAGTGTGCAGTCACAGTACTTGAACAAATGAGGCTGAAACCAACAACAGATTGAACCACTGAAGCGAAAACTCAAACAGAATCAGCGATGATGTGAATGAAAGAAACTCAGAGAAAGAACTTGTTTAGCAAAGTTATTTGCAACTTTCAATTTTAATTCAAAACTGCACTAGCCGAGGTTACAAACTGTGTGGCAAAAGTACGTGAACACAGCAGCCTGGACTGGAAGCAGCTAGCCAGAGGGAACAAAGTCCACCTACTAGCATTTCTAAAGCTGACTAATTAGCATTCTCTATCGCGTTTGTTTAATCCACAAAAATAGCGTAAACACAACAATTTGTCTTCTTACAGGGGTTATTTCTGTTATCTCTTAGCCAGGACCAGTAGCTTCCTGGAGTTTCTGCTGGCTGCTGGTTACTATTTATGAGCCTGTGAGCTGCTGCATTGTTTATGTGCGGTTTATCTTTCCATTATTAAGATGCATGTATTTAAATCTAATGAATAAGCACTGTTGCAGCTGCAGGCCGTGTGGAGTCTCCAGTAAGCGAAGTGGCCCAGTTCACTGAGGCTTTACATCGTTGGCTTTGCTTTCTTCATGATACCTGTCAAGTAAATTTCAATTAAACTTCCCAAAATCTCATTTTTTTCTGAGAAGGATTTACAATCTGTACAGCAGACGACAACCACCTTTAGTTAGCGAAAGCCAGAGTTTTTGTTCTGGGTGACCCCCGACTGCGTATCAAATCTGCAGCCTTGGCAGTCGTGCAGCCATCCGTGTTTAACATTGTGCCTTATTGTACATAAATCCAGAGTGGTATTTAACACAGCGTAATGAATTCATTCAACTTATGAAAATATGGGGTACAAAGTGGCTGGCAGACTATAATTTCAGCACATATGTGCCAGATTGAAACTCAATTACAGCATGTGTCACTAGGAGCTGAAAGGAGCCTCAAAATCTCTCTCGAGGCCATAACTCAGGTACGAGTTTCTTAAACGAAACAGGCAGCTGTGTGTGGGTAATGGGCTTCAGAAGAAAATTTCTCATCTCTGTGAGATGAACTGCTGTGGACTTAAGTGTTGGAGGGCTGAAACGATGAGACCTGGAGCTCCTCTTGCTACAGTTCATCAGCTCCCAGCAGACAGAGAGAGAGAGCCTGTGAGTGCAAAACAGCAGGATCAAGTTTTCTGCTGAAATGCCAAAGTCATGATGCCATGCTCCTTATATGGCAGAAATGATAAGAAATGACATGATAACACAAAATAATGAGAACAATAGAGACAAAATCCTCAGTCATTCCTCGGAAAACGTTATGAGTTCATGGGAATATTTGATTTCCTTGTATTGACGTATCCCTCAGGAAATTATTGCCAATTTTAAAGAGCCTGCAGACTGGCACGGTGTTATCAAACGGAAGTACGCACCCACCCACACACACACACACACACACACACACACACACACACACACACACACACACACACTGTGACACACACACTCACAACTTCAGCCCTTCAACTTGATGAAGTTTTCCTTGAAACTTTACATTCAGCTCGGATCAGCGCCCCGCTCAGCAGCATGGCCGTGTGCAACAAGTGGTGGATTTTGTGCGCCGTTTCGCTCTCCTGTGTCGCCCGCTTCGGCTCCTGTAGAAGACACAGAGAAGGTAAGATGACTGAAAAAAATACCTGAATGTGAAGAGTGTTATTTTAACCGCGGTCACCGCTTTCACAGCTCGTCTGGGCAGTTTTACGGACAGCAGAAGGGGAAGTTTTGGTCCCGAAAGTTGTGCGTAAAATTGGAGCCGAGTCCGAAATTAGGATTAACACTCTGATATCACCTAACTTCAGTTTTAGCTTTGCATGTGATGAGTTACCTTGATGAAGGCTACGTGTTATTATCGCTGTCATATTATTGTAACGTGTTGTTTTTGTTGTGATATTTGCGTCACAAATTTAAAGCGTTTAAAGCATTTCCAAACAGAAAAGCGCGCTGGCGCCTCAGAGTGACTTGTTAACCTGTCTTACACTTTACACTTACATGAAATAACTAATCGGCTATAATATTTTGCTGTTTTGCTCAAGGAGTGATCGATCTCCCCACACTAATAATACACGATCCATAATGGAACCAGTGCTTTTACTGAAATCATTCTTGACGCACGGCTGAGTTTGTTTTGTTGTGTTGGAGGCATTGTTAAGTCCGTGTTAGTGAGCTGGGGAGATGTGGCGTCAGGCAGGGCCAAAGTCCACACCGTCAGCAGCTCTCAGACCGGCCACGACCCACACCTGAACCGCCTGGCACCTCCTCCTGTCATGTCGCAACAGCAGCCTCGCAGGCGGTAAAGAGGCTGCAGGGATTGGATGTTAGGCACTCAGCAGGTTGAGAGAGGAGTGGAGGCAGGTGTGGTCCAAAGTGGAGGAGAAACTGCATTACTCCTCTTGCACTCCTCCATCCCTCTGAGGAGAACACTGAGCTGGCCACACTTCACTTATGAAGGCTTGCAGTTGAAAGGTCATTCCGAATGTGTAGGTCAGATACTGAAAGTCAGCTCTGCCTTATCTCTCAGTGACATGCAGCCGCTTCAATGCATCATTTCCCAGCGTGGAAGAACATTTACACAGTCCATGAGCAAAATTTAAGCATGAAGGCTAAAAATCCTCTAATTGAAAGGGAATGTGACATTTTGTTCTCTTCTCATTTTATGATAAATACAATTCTTGAAAGCATTGTTCTTAAAATACTCACACTTTGTCACCACCATCAAAGCCTTTTCTTATATTTATGTAAAACCCCCTTGACTTGTTACAAGTCATTTTCTAGGAGATTGCATGTATAAGTTTGCATTAACATTTTATTTTTAAAGGTTAAATATTAACAAAGCTCGGGTCGCCCCTCGGGCTTGGTCACATCGTGATCGCCCTGGCCAGGGCTCGCTAAACCTTCTACTGGGCAAAAGTGAGCTCCCCTGGTTCTCCTGGTGTCATGTTGTGTTTAAGTACCCATCAGGTACACTGCAAACTGCAGACGACACATGGCAGCCTTGTAATATTTTATCTGGAGGCCCAGAAACAAACCACTACTCCTGGAATACTATCTATCACGCTATTAATCAAAATAGTAATTGCCACACTGTGAAGCTGGGACATGCAAGGTCAAAGGTATACTAATGATAATAGCGGTGTATTTATAGAACACTTTT
The DNA here is from genome assembly GCA_037975065.1 of Chaetodon trifasciatus. NCBI lineage: Eukaryota > Metazoa > Chordata > Actinopteri > Chaetodontiformes > Chaetodontidae > Chaetodon > Chaetodon trifasciatus. Next base: position 1,254,191 of record JBBMOE010000006.1, read on the forward strand.
CAAGCAAGAAGCACAAACTTAGAGAAATAATGAGGGAGGAGATCAGCGATATCCTCCAGCCCCGGACCATGTGAAGCCTCACATGTGGTGAATCGTACTTTAAAATGACGTCTGAAAGAGACTGGGAGTCAGTGAAGATCAGGGTGGTGCAGTGCATGAGGAACACTTTGTTCTGGTCCGTTGTTTGTATTCTCAACCATGTTCAGACAACTAAATTACGAATTTCAGTAATCGAGCTGGAATGATTTAAAAGCATGTGTAATTTTCTTCAAAGCAAAACACTTGATCTAATTTTCAAGATATTCTTCGGCTGGAAACACGCCTGGAGTGACTTCTTTATATTTTGTGTCAGACTCAGGCCACCGTCCAGACTCACACCCACATTTTTGGGAGCTGACGTTATGCTAGGACCAAGAAGTGGCTTTATTTTGTTTGAAATATGTTCAGGGCCAGTGATCAGGACGTCTGCTTTGTAAAATGACATTTTAAAAAGTTATGGGATGTTCAGTCTTTCATTATCGTCATTTACAAACCTAAGCAGTGAAGTCAGGTTGCCAGTGTCAGCAGGTTTGGGATGGAAGTGCTATAAAAAGAAATATGGTACTTCAGTGTGTGATCTTTGTGTTGAATATAAGCAGGAGTTTAAATTGGAGCAGTGCATATTGCGTGAAAACGGAAATATTAGACAGGCTAGGTAACTTTTGGGTCACCAAAATCACCAAAGTTACTGTAAAATATAGATAATATAAAGGTTTGAAGTGGAAGCAGAGCGTCTGTGATCTTTTTGTTGACAGCCATCTGGGAGAAAAGTGTTATATTTTTAATAATGTTGCAGGACAATTATATAATAAGGAAAAAAAAAGTACAATTTAAGCCATTTTATCCACGTTGAAAGGAAATGCATCCAACTTTTGCTCAACAGCGGCCCCTGTGGCATCAACTGGTAATTTAAGCAGCAATTTCTATTTATGCATGAATGCATTTTATTACTGAAAAACTCACGATTTCTTCTTTCAAAAGTTACACAGTTTTGCTTTATATTGAAAAACCCTAAACCTCTGATCAAGTTGCACTTGCTACCTGCTGGGTGACATTGTGTTGTCATTATTGTAGATGAACTCCATGACGTACTCCACAATATGTTAACTTCATCTTAAGCAAAATAATTAATCTTAAATATCTGATATTGATATAATGGTATATTTCTGTAATGCAGTTTCTTGTTACTTATCAGCCAGCACAGTGTACACACATACAGAATAAGAAAATATTAGCTCCAATGAGAAGAGTCATTACTTATAATCCGAGATAAAAGTCAGATTTTGATTAGATCTCCTGAATTTTAAAGAATTTTTGATCTGTATGCCCATTTAAGTTCCTCAAAATCTGGTCACGACGAGATTAGCGTCAGCTTTGAACTAATGCTAATGGTGCGACGGTATAATGGTAGCATGTTGCCAGAGCAAGCATCCCATTGTTTGCATAATACATCGTGTCTTATCTGAATATATTTGAATTTGAATTCCAGGATGAATATTTTCATGTCGTTTTTCTTTTTTTTTCTTCATCAAGCATTTCATAGACTTTGCATTTAAGAGTTTCCCACAAGCCATCAGCTGACATTTATCGATGGTTAACATTTGCAAACAACACACGTTTAACATTGTAACCTCAAAGCACATGAGGGCAAATGTGCTGAGTGTTTAAATATTCTAAAACAAAAACCGAGCCTCCAGGCAGTATTAAAAGAACACATTACCATACAGCAATTATACTTTGCATCCATCAGAGAAATGAGAATACAACTCAGGTAGATGCATAGAGGCAATCTGAGCTACTTACATTACAGCGGCCTTCAACAAGGTTTTGTTCATAGAGGAACATTAGCTTTTACTATTTGCATATCATTTAGGTGCTCTTGAGCGGTAGAACAATAAGGGACTCACTGAGCTCCTTTGCAGCTAAACATCAGTATCATTGGCACACGCTCGTGGTGGCTTCACTAATCTTCTCACGGAGGCGTAAACATTGTGTCTCATTAATTTGTGGAGAAATTTAATTAGATGCTCACTTGCTGTTTGAAGTGGTCCTTTTATTAGGGAGCCTCAGGCCATAGACAGAGAGGAAACTGTGTAGCATGTGCCGTCTTAATTAGCGTTTGCAATAAGAAGTAGACTTCAGAAAAGTACTCACCTAAACTGTCAGTGAAAAGTGTCCGAGTCCATTAGATGAATACACCTATAACTGGAAAGTGCCTTGCCAATTAGGTGTTATCTAATGTTTTCTGCACTCACCAGCAAGCAGGCCTTTATTTTTTGTAATGAGAAGACGTCTGTTTTGTCTCACCATGAATCTCACCCTAGCAATTTCCCTGCAGCAAAAGCAGCAGTTGCTTCTGGGGGCGACTCCGGCATCTCACTACAGACTGTTAATGACTAAAGATCGCAATTTTCTCCAAATGATGCACTTCACCGCTGTCTGTTCTGTTTGTACGCTAACAGGCAGCCATGACCACTTTCTGTTTGAGTTCAGCCTTTTTCCAGTTTTAATTTATAGTTTTAAAGATTTTATTTTTTGTTTGTCATGCCAACCCATTTCTTTATTTCCAGTTTGTTTTTTATGGTGGACTACCACAATCATTGGTGTCCTCAAGTAATCCATCCAAGTGTTTACGACTGATTAGAGCTGTACACATGAGACGTGGACACGAGTTGGAGGGGAGTTAGAAAATGAAGGCTTGCAGCTGGTCTTGGACTCGTCTGCTGTGAGGCTGGACTTGACCTCCTAAAGTCTCGACTTAAAACTTGAAGCTGAGGAGTCTGGAACTGGTGACCCATAAATATTGAAAAATGCTCTGCTGTTCTTAGTTTTGCCTTTTGGAAATCTGCCAAACTGCCATCAATAATTAATGACATAACCGGGATCTTTATAACCTCATTCAAACTTGCAGTTGTGGCAGGTTACACAAAAATTAAAGTCTAAATTCGGATTAGAGAATGGACTGAAGTACTCTGAAGTACACTACACTGTGAATACCAGACTGTTTCAACAGAAAAGATGAGTAACCATTCAACAACTAGTTATCAGTTTGTTCATTAGATGTACTGTAAAACAAACAAGTTCAGCTAACAACTGAACATAAACAGCTGTTTATTTTAAGCAAATGCTATTGAAATTGCTATATGACACATTGCAAGCCTGGAAAAACTTTGTCTTAGAGAGTTAAGACTTGACTTGAACTGGTCCTATAAAGACTTGAGACTTGACTTACTCTGTAAAGACTAGAGATTGAACCACTTGCCCTTGAAAGACTCTTTCTCTAAAGACTTGATCTGGATCTGCCCTCTAAATAGTTGAGACTTGGACTTGAAGGCTCGAATGGGGCATGTCCCCTCGTGTTGTGCACTAAATGATCGAGCCTGCCTTCTTTTTGTGGTGCTACTGCATGGATTCAGTAATAACGGTCAGGAAAAGGAGTTGTGTGAGTCACAATGACAGCAACAAATACACAGTCTTTGCTATGATAAAGCAGTTTTTGTCCCCTTTATCAACGGCCCTCAAAATGACTTTCCAGTCTTTCTCAGGTAAAGATCATTACAGCATTATGTGCCACTAAGAATCTCAATATGTGACATCGTTTGAAATGGAAAAGAAGACTTGATTGAGTCCCACTGGTGCGTGTGTCCTAGTACTGACATTCCCAACTCGCTCCCAACGCAGCATCACTGCAGGTTACTGTAGGCAAAGGGTGCAATTACGCTGGAGGTGACGCCTCCAGCAAGTACAGTGTTAGTGTAGTTATCATGTGTTTGGTATCTCTGTCTTTGCCTCTCACTGTCCCAGTAAATGACACTGTACAGTGTATATTCCCATGCAGTCAATATATAGTACGAGTACGAGTGGGAGTCTTGAACTCATGAAGGCACTTACGTTATGTAATCTAATTTACTGGGAATAACTTGTAATTTTGTTCAACTTCTACAACTATTGAGCGCAACAGAGCAGAATTCAAAAGTCCTTGCTGATTCATCTGCTGAAGAATATAAAATAAAGGACACCTTTGTGTAAAACCTGACAGCAGGAATGCTAGTTGACTGCGTTTTCTGGGCATGAGTGGGTGTAATGAGACAAATGCAGGAACACAAAGGAGAGACAATGTCTCCTGAGTTAGTCATTGAACTCCGAGCAATTTTCTGAACAATGCACAGTAAACAATAGACCGTAACACAACATTTGCACATGTGATTTATCATATGTGGAACACAGACCAAAGACTTTGCTCCAGGGAAGTTGGTTCAGAGCATCAAACCTTTGAGTCACTGTTATTCAGTTTCCAGATAAAAGGCTGACTACGTTGCAGTGTGGTGAAGATATGTCTGCCTTGTGAGAAAATACCTGTCAACTCGAGGTTGACACAGCAGCGCAGATGACAAATGCACTCGGAGGAGCATGAGCCACGGGTTAATGTGTGTGTCCTGTGCACTGTCGCCTGTAGGCATTGGCAAAGGACACTGGCTTGGCTCTATGTTTAGAGAGAATACACCATCGTCTCAGTCATTTTCCCGCTAACTTGAGAAGATGGTTACGTTAGCCTTTTCTTTCGCATTAACAGCAGCGTAGCTTCAGTCCAATGGCAGAAGACTCATTTCCAGAACTGACAGCTGAGAAATCTGTGTGCCATCTTATTTACTGACTAGCAGGAGGAGATAGCACAGCCTCCAGGCAGCCAGCTGATAGTGAAATACCAGAACAAATGGCTAAAAATGAGTTTTATAATGTAATTTCAATGTTGGAGTCGTGTGGTGGGTAGAAACTTTCAGCCATTCGTAGCACGTTCATGGGTAGCTACCACTGAACACGTCGTGTACTCTGCATTGAAATTTGGCTGTTTTGTAACCTGAGGTGTGTTTTACAGTTTAAAATGGAAAGTTACACATGGCAGGTTTTCAAAGAGACCCATGCTGTGTCTCCAAAACTCCTTCCCTGTTCACTATTATCAGGTATTTCCCACATAAAAAGCTGTTAGGTGACATAACATGATGTGAACATAATGTGATATGAACCTCATGTCATCAGGACTGAACATAACATGAATTTAACCAGGAACAATTCTGATAAAAGATTAGTCTTTAACTGTAAGTCATTTAAAGAATTTGGTGCTTTTCTTTGCTTTATCTCTCAGTCCACCTGCTGTGAACACTACATTTTTTTGATTGTGGGAGTAGGGCACTGTTAGCACACTCAAATTCATTTCCTGAAACTCTGAATTGGAAACACAGAGACAGCGATATCCCAGTGTTAATGAAATCTCTATAAATAAAGGTTGAATTGTTTGGACTTGTTCAGTTGGACAGGACTTGAATGTATGATGCATCTTGATTCTGTGTTGATAATGTTCTGAACTCCGCTAACTGACCTGATGGGGGCGCTGCAGTTGAAGGTTAATAAATAGAAGCTGCTATTCCACTGCTGCTGAAGTGGTTTGTTAAAAATGAGCTCATTTGGTGACTTCATAACGTGGCTAATTTTGGTTTTAGTGATTTTGCTTAATTACTGGAGAAGGAAAAACAAAATGTCCCTTCATCTGTTTGCATGCACACTGTGTTATATCTTGAAGGGCAGCGTGTGAACAACAATGCTGCAGCTGGGAGCACATGATTAGTGTCTCTGTAGCTCACAGGAAGCTTTATTTTCTTGCACGTTGACACATTATTGGACACATATTTTAGATTTTGCACAGGAGGTGAATGACACCAAGGATACGAAGCAGGATGCTAATTGGGGATGGAGTGCTGTTCGACTCATGTCTCCATGACTCACTCACTTTGGTTTGTTTGAAAAGATAGTGCTATCTTCTCTGAGCCTGGAAAAGTTTCGCAGCAGAGTTCAACAGACAGATCAGGCTATGCTAGCGTTTCCTGTGTGAGTCGCTCTGACAACAACTGTAAGCTTTATTTAAGAGACATAGTTTCAGGAAATGATGGGTCTTACAGGATATTGAACTTGGGAGATAACAATTATATAAGTCAGTTGGAAAAGTACATGTGCAGATGCCAAAAATATAAATGGAACCCTTACGTACTGATCATATTCTATATCTACACCGCAAGTCAGCTTTGTCCCAGCCTGAGAATCCCATTATAACCTATTATATATAACCTATTATCACAAGTGTCTGTACCAAATGCTGAACTACAGATCTACCCAGAATGAATTAATAACCTATCTTTTGCTCACAAATGGGTGATTAATCCTTAATTAGTGTTTCAGAGAGCAGGGAGAGTGTATTTTTTAGGTTTTACACCACTCGTTTTTGAAAAACATCTACTACCACACAGCATCGTTCCTATCTACTTAACCTAAGACATAGAGACTAATTTGAATGTGTTGTATGAAAAGTGAAACTAGGAAATAAATTTGGGAACTGTGGGATTTATTATATGACCATTTATAACATTAAAAACATTGAAGACTGTCCACACTGCTATATCATAAAAAGTCCTTATAAACCATCTTATTAAAGCTGTTAACTAGCTCAAGGTTCAAGGTCCCCCATAAAGAATATACACTGACATGTTTCACTGTTTCAAGATTCCCAAAAACCACCATTTTCCTTGCTGCTGGATCTGAAATCCACTTCAATAGTACAAGTCAAATTTGGCTGGGCAGTCAGTCCAATTTTAGGCTAACAGAATGACATTTACGTCTTTATTACTGCTTTCAAATGTCACAGAGGCTCAAATCTAACCTCAACAGTATGTGAGGGGTCAGTATGGCTCGAGATATTTTCTGGTGTTCGATTGCTTCTTTTATTTTCTACCATTATTGCGAATATGTTGTGCAGCAACTAAGAAATTACAACCCAGATTTCAGGGTCAGCAAAAAGCTACGTGTAGTCGTGCTGACACAAAAACTCAGCTACCTGGTGTGCAGACAAATTGTAAGCTTTGCACTCAACCCCCCTAACTCGTGTCAGTAAAGTGTACCAAAGGTTTAAGGAATAAAAGAAAGAGGCGAACTAAGTCTGAACTTGTTGGAGGAGCACTCACAGAAAATGCGATGAAAGAGTGATCACCTCATCGTCACTCTGTGCCAGTTCAGACACGGTGGGAGTGGACGACGGCTCCTTGTTTTGGACTGCTTGATGGTGAAGTTGAGATTTCTTCACTTTTGCACATGAAAGCTGCTCACAGTCAGTGTACAGTATCTGCTAAAAGTGACTGCGTAAAGGACTGAAGCGTAACGTGAACAGTGGTTGAGGTTGAATTAGCATCAAGCTGCGTGTAGTTGGACGCCGTCAGGTTCAGTGCAGGTCCATCAACGTTGCACAACTCCTCTCTAGTACACCACGCTTTCTTCTCTCCATGTTTTCAGCTATCAAGCCTTCATCAGGGTGGGACTATCAGTCATACAAGACCTTTAAACACATGAACGTGACCAAGTCTCAACAAAGCCTGAGATAACAGGAAAAATGTCATGTCAACAAACTTTTCCTTTCACGGTTTTGCGGCATTTTTTGATCAAAATGGTGCCACTGGCTGATGTTTCAGAGCATGATTTAATGTGTAAAGTTGTTTGACTCACCACATTTGTACATTGTAGAAAGAAAATCAACATTTTATTATTTGAAATTTGTAAACACACACTAACATTTGTGAATATGTATTCAAGTTAAAAGAATATTAATAATGGTGATAATAACAGTAGTATTTGGGCATGTCTTGAGTACTTAAATATAACTATGGCATATAATACAAATTAAATCTTCCACACCATCATTCTCTGATTGAATTTGATTTTTGTCTGCGTCAAACTGGTGACATCTGAGAGGAATGTGCAGGTGTGTTTTGATGAATTCTGAAAGCTTTTCTGTTGAGTCTACACAATAAAGACAGGGGGACAGACTATATCAGAGAGGGTAGAAACAGACGCTGCTGATCTGGAAAAAATGGAGATAAAAACACAAAGTGGAATCTATTTTCATGTATAATAATTTGCTCCTTAGATGCGACCCAAGCAGCAGGATCAATCCCTCTCAGGAAACCACGCTTTCAAACTAAACTCTCACTAAAGCTCCCCGATTGCCAATAGACAATTGTTTGAATGATAACCTGCAATGCAGAAAAGGACTGCCGCATCGATCCCCTCTTCTAATCAAGAGTGCATCTACAGTACAACCAGTCGAGGATGACATTTGCACAGAGGGGGAATGAGCCACTTGCTCTCGCTTTCTGTCCGTCCCATTGATTCAGCTGTGTAATCACATCCACATCAAAGGAGAGGAGGCACAAAACAGTCATGGCTGCAGCCTGCGGCGTCCTTGAGGGTCCATTCGATGACAGATGACGGCTTTATTGTATGTGGAGTATTGACGATGCATTTAGAAATAATGGAGTTTTAGACTTTACAGCTTTAACTGGTCGTTCTATTCACGTTGTATGAGCTCTCAGTGGTTGTTCAGACTCCTGCCGTGTGGTCGCACCCTTTGGGAGTGATCGACTTGCTTAAGTGTCGTCCTTTTCTGATTCTCTGACAGCAAATAATGTTTCCTCGTGGCAAACAGCACCCTCTGAACACACCGCTCACACACATCACAATGGTGTGATACGGTCATATAAACAGGGAGCAGGCTTATATTTAATTCATATTGAATTTATGATCTTGCAGTGAGGTAACACAGTATCACAGTACTGCTCAGGCTGCAATATGGAGATTTTAAAATTCATGCTTTTAAATGAATTTTGATGACAAAATAATGAGATTTTCTGGCATATGTGCCTCACTCACACACCAGTAACACTTACCTTCCTATAGACATCATGTCTGCTGTGGGTCAAACCTACTTTAGTGATATGAGTGTTGGCTGAGGGCGGATTGTGTAGGCGTGTGAAGAGCTGAGACTTTAAACTTTTGGCAGACTTTTGGTTTCGGTTTGGAAATGTATGCCAGCTAGTTGCTAACTGCTAACATCTGTTTATTGTTTGGTGGAGAGCAGGTAGTGTACAGTAGGTTTTTAGAGCTTTTTGGCTGGAAATATCTACTACGATGGCCAAAAATGACAGTAGAGAGTGAGCCAAACCTGAAAAGGTACAGACCAGACAGCTAAACCTCACCACAAAGCCGTACCAGCTGTTGAAGGTACATTGAGCATAATATTGTCTCTATAATTTGTATCTAAGATCTAAAATCTCTAATTGCTCATCTGGTGCAGCATTGAACATTATAACAGTCAAGAATGATCCACCTCTTTAAGTACTCTACTGTACCACCAGTGTGGACTTGGCTTGTACCTTCTAGTGACACATTAAGGCCTCTTCAGTTTAAATTAAGCCGCTATAAACATTCATATACACCCGTGACAGTCAAGCTACATTAGATCTAAAGATAATGTGCTGTTTGCCTCAGGGTTGTGCCATTATGTCTTTAATGCCACTTGAGAATGCTCTTGTGTTTGGGATCAGTGGAGAGGGATGCGATTGCATGGTGCGCGGATGTATGCGTGTCCTGGAATTTGTTAATGTTGTGTATTTACTTACATGGCTTTTTCTAATTAGAGCTCATCTACAGTTACACAAGGCTCAATTTAAGTTTTCCCCAAGGGGAAAGTAAATAAAAGAATCAGAGTGATAAAGCATACCGTGTGTGCATTGAGGTAACAAGGCTTCGCTGTCTGACAGGCTCGTATTACTGCAGCAGCTGGAATGAAAATAAGCTCACATTTATTTACATTAAACACTCGAGAGGTGAGATGTGACTTGTTGCCACAGAGCAAATTACTTTGTTTGAACTGTACCCTCCGTGCCGCCTGGTTAACACGTCTTCTTGCCACCTTTGCATCTGATCTCTTGGAGAGTCAGAGGGCATGACCACTCGGGTAGCTCCCCATGGCACAACGGCACCGCGATGCATGGAGGTGGCCGTCCGCCATCATGCAGGGCTGCGGGTTAGATAAATGGGACGATAGGCTGGATGCCAGTTCATATTTTCTTCCGCTTTATGCTGCAATTACATGCAGAAAATCAACAAGTGAGATTTTCTTCGCATCTCTGGTTTAGATGATCTAAACTCAGCTCTTTAAATTTACAAGGAGCTTAGTGTGGATTAAGTCTTACATGTAAAAGATCTGAGACGAGGAATCATTTGGTACGTGAGCTGGGCGAAGAAACCGGAGCGGCAGCCAGAATGTAATTAAATGTCCCAATATGTTTTCCAGCAGATAATTCTGGGAAGCTTCATGAACCTCGTACGAAAATACAAGTAGAACATTTTAGAAGCTGTCGTAGATTTTACCGCTTGTGTGTTTGAATCCGGCTGTGGCTTCTGTCTTTGCTGTTGCTCCTCGTAGCTTTCTTTAGTGTCATTTAAAATCCTTCTTGCTTTTTCGGGACCAGCCATATGATAATACATTATATTGACCCACACTGGCTCACGAATAAGCAGCTGCTTACAAATTGTTACTTTCCGTTTGTGTGAGATTAAAATTATGTAGTTAGGTTTTATGCAACATTAGAATTTTCTTTCACCTCAGGCAATTACAGAAGGTTTAATCTAATCACATTCTAGATGCTTTTTTGGTTTTTTCCATCCATGAACATCTTCTGTCACTGGTTCGAGAACCTCCATTCTTGAAGTCGTTTGGTCGTTATTGAAAATGATGTCATGAATAATTCACTGAGTGTTTTGTAATTGGGACCTTCTCAATTTGGCAGATGGTCCGTTGGTGCTTTCTCCCCTACAGGCTTGTGCAACTTATGGCAAACTTATGCCTCCATCATTGTTTGCCATATGCTCCTTCTGGACTGAAAAGTTGCCACCTTCTGTCAACTGAAAGGGCTGGACACAGATTTGCTCCTACAGATGCTTGTTTGATTTCCTGCAAAGGCATGACTGGTTTGAGGATATGTGTCACCAAACTGCAGTACAGCTAATCATGTACACCCCCATTAGAGTACAGCCCAGGAAACGCACTTTGTCCAATTGATTGGCTGAGAAGCAGCCGAGACAAAGTCTAATTGGCATTGAGTGGGATTATTCGGTTTGGCAGCGCTCAGACTTTGCAAATGTCAGAGCCCGGATTTGGCCGAATCAGTGAAGCGAGGGGGATTTCTGGTTCCCACTATTGTTTTGTTATCCAGACCAAGTGGGAAACAGGTAGGGGCTCAGCTTAGATATTGCGAGGAGAAGATAATGCCATTGCAGAGGCAGAGCGCAGAGATCTCCACCACTGAGCTGACATTGGAGAAAAGTCAGTTGATAAAAACAGCTCTTCAAGTTTGCAGCTGATAGAGATAGGGAAGAGAGTCAAAGCCGTGAAAAGGCAGACAGAAAGTTTGATTTTTTTATCTGTCCAGAGTCTTCTGTTTGAAAGAGGAAGCCAAAAATGTTGTTGGTCGAAAAGAAAAGCTGAGGGGAATGTTAAAGCTGGACAAACAGGTCTACAAAAGCTATCGAGTTGTGAGGCGACAATTAATTCCCTCAGTGCATCCCTCCTCCCTCTCCACCTGCCATACCAACACGCAGACTGATTAAAAATGCACAAGCCTTTTAGATAATTAAGGTTTGCCTGCAGTGCCACTAGTTAGAGCAAATGAGAAAGCAAAACGAGATAAAACACATACACTCGGGGCCTGCGCAGAGATCTGAAGGCTAGCTTTGTGGAAGAAGATATTATACGTATTATCTTATTACTGAACCGTGAGAGCAAAGTTTTTCCACCTGAATGTCTGCGGCAACAATCAAACCACCAATCTTGGCAGAGTTTGTGTCACGCTCTATGAGCTGAGCCATACAGGACCAGGCCTGTTGCTCCCCAAACACATGTCAGAGGCTCACTGCTCACTCAGTCTTCAGGGTAGCCCCCGGTCTGTTTCCCGACCACACAATGTGAGCTCTCAAAGCTTTAATTGTTCGTAGAAATGGCAGCAGATTTCTGCCGGAGGCACGAACGTGTCCGTGTTTCCTGGGGATCCCTTTGATGTGCTGTAGATTGTGCTTTGGAAGGTGCTTGAAGCCCACTTTGATCTCAACACGAAGCGCCATGAGAAGCGTTCTCCCCGTTTGCAAGGTTGCTGCAGGAATGAGGTCATCTCTCGACAGCTGCTTAACGGCCAAAATCTATTACCTTAATGAGATGAATTTGAAATGATCTGCAGGATCATTGTCATTGTTTCTTTCGAGTTTCTCAGATTCACGATAATTGAGCTGATCCACCCCTTATTTTGCCGCTGGTAGCCTGGGAGTCATGCACATTCAGTATCTCATCTTCACACTCGATTGAAGTGTTGTGAATGGAGCTCTGCTCTTCTTGTCTTTCATCCGATTTGGCAGAGCCTCTTATCATCAAGTCAAAAGTGAAACCAGTGTGTTTCACGATAGCAAAATTAATAAGAATTTTTTAAATCTTCTAACAGTGAGCCACCATACTCACCAGTTTGATTCCTCTCAACAGTCCCAGTTTGTGGTGTTCAACCAGTAACCAGTTTATTAGTATGACATCATTTGGCATCATCTGAGAATGCGGATTCCTGACAAGCACATGGAGTTAAAGGGACTTTTAAGGCTGTTAGATAAATTTATTCATAGAAAAAATGAACACAGTTTTCAATTAGGGATCAAAAGAAGGTGGGCAGATATTCCTGATTGGATTTTGTGTGGAAGTATTGTCACATTTAATAAAAAATGCAGTAAATCAAGGTATAAAAAGAAAATAGCAAAGTTTTTCATTTTCACCAACTTTTTTTATGGACTTATGGACATAATTAACTGTTTTAAAAAGCTGTAAGAAATCGAAGTCAAAACAGACAAGTGAGTTGATTTTATTGGCTTTATTTGATTTGATTTCTCCAGCAAATTTACTCAGCAGTTGCTGATTAGCATTGATTTTGTGAGTTGCAAAACAAAAAGAACTGATTGACTCATGCCTGGTTAATATGCTGTCTGCATGCTGGTGTCTGGACTGTTCAGACTTATCAAAGATAGTTTTGTTGATGAAGAAGCATCACATCTCTGTTTGAAAAATGAGCAGTGGGACCAGCAGAGTGGTGGTGAGTTGATTGAAACTCCCAGTGAAGCTTATAAACATGACGTAACCTTGTTTTAATATTATCATCTTAAAAGATCTGAATTGTGACTTCAGGATTCAGACAGTTGGTCCTGTTGGCCTGTGAAGATAACATTAGCTTTAACGACTTCAGTACACAACAATCGAACTGCAGTTAAGTGGGAAACCATGCAGCCGCTACTGGACATGATGATTTGTTTGAATATTATTCAGCAAGTATACAAATCTGCAAGAACTTGGGTTAGGGTTAGGGTTCAGCTGTTTGGTGATTTCCAAATAAACAATAATCTTCACCCGAGCTTCATCCAAGTATATTCATCAAGTCCCTGGCTTCATTCAGTTTTTTCAGTCCTATACTCAGCACACTCTCCTGTCACACTGTCGAGGTGAGGAAATATTTGCTCTGACAGTTAACATGTCTCAGACTTCCTTTGTGGCCTTGCCATCTTCTAACATGAAATACAGTGACACCGTACAACTTGGACACAGTAATGCAGCGCTCTTTTATAGTAGGTTCACTCTATAGCACAGGAGCTCGGTACTTTCAAGCAAAACAAGCAAAACAAGTTGTGTTCTTGAGGCCAGTACAGCAATCCATGTGGAGCTTTTTCTGTGTTGGCGAGGACAGAACAATACTCTTGAATTTCATGTGAAAGGACGCACACGGAAACACAAATGCAGATAATAAGGGTCACCTGATTTGTTCTGAGTCCAGCTGTAAAATCTTGGGACAGACTGTGACTCACCTTCAGCCCTTTGACCTCTCTCCTCAGGGCACGGCTCTGATAAAAACTGACATCATTCCTTACATTGCAGACCTTCCTACTCTGACACTGTTGATGCACCAATTTGGTTTCTTCACCAAAGCATACACATGCTGCTCTGACCAAATGTTGCAATACAACCATTATTTGATGGACTTTGTATTCTTTGTTTCATGAACCATTTAACAAAGTGAGTCACCAAATGAATGATTGTTCTTAAAGTGGTGACTAATTTGACCAACTGATATACTTTATTTCCTCAATTAAAAACGCGTCAAGTATAAGTCAGGTCTTGAATGATGGCCGAGGGTGGGGTCGAAACAAACAAATAAAAACTGGCTCTGAAATACAGCTCAGGAGAAAGCAGATTAACTCCTGTGATATTATGTGCATGCCAACGAGGCATAATTGTATTAAATTATTGCCAGTTATACTTTTCAAAAGAGGGAATAGAAATAAAGGCCAGCCTCTAACACAAGCCTCCTTCAAATAAAGGCCTGGTGCCTTGTGTTGTTGAGGTAAATAAAGACCCCGGTCACTCTTTGTGGAAATGTTGTTCTTGTAACTGTGAGGAGTTGGAGCAAAATTCTTTTCTTCTTTTCTTGGATTTACTTGGACCAACGCATACACATATCATGCACGAACTGGCCACACCATCCTGCATAATATTGTTCCATTTTGACATTTTTACAAGCACTTTTTTTTTTAGCAGGTGGACTTGAAATATATCTAAAAAAGCTTTATTAATACAATCACAAATTAATTTGTGTTTTATTTAAAGCCTTGCTCAATGAGTGTCAGTGCTGTGTTGCCTTAGGACTTCTTAACTTTTATAGAAACATTAGGATTCCTGCTCCACCTGCCAGCCTTCCCATTTTTATAATTATTTATTATTGAGTACATTAACACCTTGTCAGACACAATAAATACATCAGAGCTGCAGGGAAGCATGTTTGAATTACTGATTTAGGTCATAAGGATTGTGGTTTGTACCAATAAGGAGTCCACATTAGCATGTATTGATGTTTTCTTCTCACTCCGCCTCTGTTGACATTCTTTTCTTTTCATTGTTTCTATTGCTACAAAGGCCTTTCTATTTTTTGCACTTATTCAGCTTAGACACAAAATGATTTTATGGATACACTTTACCTTTTGTTTACTGTTTCCCCCATGTGAAAATGTCGAGAAGGATGCTCTTAAGAGAGCAAAGAAACGATTTTCTCCCATGTAGACATATACAATAGTTAAGTCTGCAGATGACAAAACCACTGAGAGCTGTTGAGACTTCGGCAATGCTCTGCTCTTTTCCTCTGTTTCTGTCTACATCTGTCTCCCTGTCTCGTACTGGTTTATTAGTGCATCATACTTTACTGTCATCCTGATAACGGCGTGTGCTCTGTGATGTTGGTGTTGACTCATCAATAATGGGCTGCTTTTTAGTGTTTGCTCCATGGCTTCTGTGCAGTTAGTGCTTAAGCCCCCTTTGCTAAAAGACCTAGAAATTGAGATGCAGGATAATCTTCTCGTACACTAAACAAGCTGGGACGGGGCCTCAAACTGACTCAACCTGCCCATATGTGGAATTATAGAGGTGCTTGGCACAGTGCACATGTTGAGCAACTCAGATCTTTATCCAAATGGGTGAGTGTGTGTGCAAATCTTGGCCAAGCTGAGCCTGTCAGCAATACTCAGGGGACTAGCTGCCAATGGAAATTTGACGCATCTAAAATCTGTTTCCCTATTCAGCATGGTCCATATTTCAAGGAGCTGGCTGATTTGTTGGTTGGCTTCCAAGGGTTTTGCTGATGCATTGTGTGAGTAGGACTATATTTATTTACCGTCGGTTCAACAGCATGGAGGATTCCTGATGAAGCTTTGGATGGATTGCATTGAAAGGCTGTTTGCAGTCAGTCAGTCAAGGGGTGTGAAAATCTGCTTTTTTAATGATTGTTTTTTTGATAAGCCAGTTTACTTACAAAGATTTACAAAGATTAGTTTCTAGCCTTATTTTATTTACTAAAAAACCTGCTTCTAAAAGTCATCTTCTAACAAATGTCAGCCTGCAAGAACGCTACTGGTTTCTAGTTATATGCAGTAAATTGTCATATAAAGGCTAGTATTCAAATAATGGCTGAGCCTCAAATAATAGCTTGGGTGTGGCCAGCAAAAACACATAAAGGTCAATGCTAATTGAAGCCACCTGTAGCCTACCACAACGTCTGATATTGTAAATTACATTTTTTTAATTAAAAGTGTACATCTACTGGATAATGACAAGGCTGCAAGACTGTTGTTTCCTTCATGGTAGCTCAACATTATTTGTGGAAAAAGGCAAAGTGGAACAGAAGGTACATGAAGGTACGGTAACACCTTCTATCTGTCTCCATGTTTCATTTAATTAATACTGCCTCATTGTATCAATGTATCATATAAATGAGAGAATATTTTATGTCACCGCATGACACTCCTGAGTGGTCACAACCTGCAGGGGACTTAAGGGGTTATGCTTCCCTCCATGGGTGCCCACAATCGCCCAGGGGTGCGTGAGCTCCCAATCGCCCTTGGACTCGGCACCTGTGTGCCGCACTGTGGTTCATGCGATGGAATAGAGTGTCATGGGCCTGCTGTTAAACATCTACCTCAAGTTGAAGTCTGTGCTTTTAAAAAATGGCTTTAAAAGATTTACTATGCAGGCATGCGCCTGTGTGTCTTCTCCAAGGTTGTGGTTATGTTTCTTTCTGACAGCTTCGCAATACCTCTGTCTGGACATTGGACACGAGTCTTTGTTGAACACGCTGCTTATTGTGCTTCGGATCTGTCTGAGACAAGATCAGCAGAAATCAATAGGAAGAGCACGTTTTCCTACCTCTCCTAGGGAGGCCAAAATATGTCTTATTGAACAGTCTTCTTTACAGGATTTGCATTAGACCAGTGTGAACCACGTTTGTGCTTTTGCTCCCCAAAAGTAATAATTCTGTTGCAGCCATGGTAGCTTGAGGCATCCGTTGAGAGCAAACAGTCTCATTATTTCTCTGTAAAGTTTGTTCAGTGAGATTCAGCCATGAGGTGTGTTTGCATAGCCAACATGGAGAAGGGTACTAGACAGAGATCCACATTTCCTGTGTCGCTGTGTAATTATTCCCCTGCTAGACGACTCAATCTTGTACTGCTTATCAGACATGACAAGAAGAATGTAAATAAATGTCTCTGCAGGGAAGCCCCGCTGTCCTCACCCCACCCCCCACATGCGATAGCAATACCACAGGTCAGATGGAAGCAAGGAGATAGGGAGTATTTGATTGGTGTCCCCAATTCCTGGTTGCAAGTTAGAATTGGATGGGTGAAGAAGGAAGGCAGGTTGGATTGGTGAGCTGTTGCCCTCATTACCTCGCCTGGCAGAGTGTGTTGACTGCTGTGCTGATAGGACAGGGCAGGGTGGTTCCCTTTAGAGGATGTGCTTTGATAGAGCTTTGGATCTTACAGCAAAGAGAATTTAATGTTTGTTTTCCAAGCTTTCCAGCCACAGCTGGAAAAAAAAAGAATTTAATGGTGATTGTACTCTATATGAGCTACATAATTTTAGCATTTTAGTGTTTATCAAAAAACATTTGTACCAAATCACATGGCAATCCGTTCAATAGTTGTTGAGATATTTCAGTCTGAACTAAAGTGGCAGACCAATTGATCAGCAGAGCAGCATTGCAGTCCAGTGGGACAAACCCTTAGCATGGCTAAAAACCTCACATTCCAGCTCATAAGTTGTTTTCTCAACCTTCACCTGTTTTCCTTCTTTTATTTCACTCTCCTCTCTGTGCTTACATGGTGAAAAATGCAGTGGAAGTCGAACTTTGAAACGTTCCATGGGAGATCACATAACATCAAGGTTATTGAATATTAACATGTGCAATGCAGAAAGACATTTTTAGACACTGTCAGTCAAGCCTCGGCCATCTGAAAATCCCTTTGGGCGCAGATCCGTCTCTTTTCAGTGCGTTTTGAAGTAACTGCGCAGCTACAAGCGGGCATAACAGAGACCTGACCTAAAAACAGCAGGGATGAGGGCAGAGAGAGCCATTTCCCAGCAACACACTGAGATAGTGATTTAACATTGGCAACAGTGGTTAGCAGAGCTCAAAGTGTTTTATGTCACCTCTTTCCTGGATCTGACAAAGCCAGCTTTTATGAATGATAATGACAGCAAAGAAGTGTGTCTATGCAGGGCTAATTCCCTGTCCAAAACCCCGACAACTGTGAGTAATGTGGCCTCTGTCCTCGTCCAGCAGAATATTCTATACATACATTGATCAAACATGTTCTCCACAGCAGGACGGATCATTTAAAAGACACTCTGATCATCCAGTCTCTCAGTCAACATACTGCCTGGTCTGCTGCAGTGCAAACTACTGCTGTGTGCTGCATTCGGTGAAATTTCTGCAGCTTTCACTCACCCTTCTCCTGCTCGCTGCCACCAGCCTGGATCTGCTTTTATTTACTGGGAGATTTAGGTGCTCCCTGATGGTTTCTTATTCTCACTGCAACTGCAGAAAGTACATCCCAAAAAACACCTTTAGGCTTGTGCCTACATCAGATGTTGTACTTTAAAAAATAGAAAATAATGTCAGTGGCTTTCCTGATTTTGCATATTTGTAATTATTCCGTCTAAATTATTCCGTCAGTCATGTCACACAGGTCACCACGCTTTGCCATTCACAAATCCATCACAGTGTCCCTCTGCAACAGAGTATTTAAAGACAGTGGGCTGTCAAACCACACACTGAAGTCTTTTAGAAATTATAGTAGCATGCAACTTTGCCTTATCTCAAAGCCCAGGGTTAGTTTGATGCTGTGACCTAATTTCTTCCCCCCACACACACAAAAAAAACCTTTTCACAGAGTGCCACAAGAAGCAGAATCCTAAAAGTTGTCTTTCTATCCCACCTCAGCAGATGGAGCGCAGCCCGAGCTCTTCATCTTCAATGAGCTGTGCGCCCTGAAGGACGATATAGGGCCTTGCAAAGCCATTAAGGACCGATTCTTCTTCAATGTCGACACAGGTCGCTGCGAGCTCTTTGAATATGGAGGCTGCGGTGGAAATGCCAACAATTTTGAGAGCTTGGAAGCTTGTGAGGAAACCTGTGTGGTCTCAGGTGAGTCTGACACTTACAGCTACATTAAAAACCAGTTTTGACACGTTTCCAAATTTTCACCTTGATAAGCGGTGAACACATTTCACTATCTCCACTTAAAGTCAAGAGTAACAGCGACACAGACCCCATCATCACTGATACAAAGGGACTGTTTCATAATTGGACGTACAGTCGGGCAAGGATGTATTATAGCTTCGCACTGTTGTTAGCAAATGATCAGTTTTGTTTTTCAAGGACTGTTGTTCCTCATTAGACTTTATTGCCACCTTGGGCATAAAATCCTATTACAAAGTCATTTTGTTGGTATGCAGCTAAAATGGAGCATTGCCAGCACATTAATTCTCAACAGTTTTCCTGGAGGCATCTGATTAATGAGAAATATGGGCACTTTTAAGAGAGATGGCCTGCATTGTATTATTCATGAGTTGCACATACTACGTTGATGACAGATTGAAGTTGAATCTGACATTCTTAATGAAACAAAGCACCTCGTAACAAATGCTGAATGTGTGCGGCCTTGATGAAACTGTTATCTGATAATCATCAACAATGTGAAAGAGGAAAGAGACGCTCTGTCGGCCTGACAGCGAGGCTCACGCCGTGGGTTCAGGAAAAGTTCCTTTAATGAGGCCAACCACTTCCACCATCAACAGCCATTTGTCCAGTCGAACGTCAATAATATACCCACTCATTATAAATAAAGGAGGACAGGCAGCCCATGGCCTCGTGTTGGCTACTTGTCTCAACTTTCCAATGTTCAATGAAAGCAGTAAAACAATGAGATTTCTTGAAAACAGCATTCAATTCTGTTGTTTCCATATTAACCAAACAGGCCTAATGCTGGAGTATTTATGGAGGCTGTAGCTCATGCACATCACAACAAATCAGTTTATGAGCTAATTCAGTCTAATTAATAAAGCCATTTTTGCCATTGGACCATTTTTTGTGTTGCTGTTGAATTCTATTACAGTTGTATTTTTCTGTTAAATAAGGAAAACAGGTGTAAGAATATTTAATTTCTTGACATTTTAAATTGTTTATTTATTAGACTTGAAACATAGCAACATGCTGCTCACATACATCTGAAACTACAGTGAGTTATACTGTATTATGAGACCGGCTGCAGCTAGCTGGTAGATACATATACAGATATATCTCAGTAGATACATCTACAACACAATGCGTAGACGTCTTTGACATACCATCACAACTGTTACGTCTTCACATTCTGTTGATAGTGTTATTGGAGTTTGTGGAAATAAATAGCTGCACCAGTCAAATACATAAAAAAAAAAGCAATAAATCTCGTTAAGTCTTGTTTTTATAGTTCAATTAGAGCGAAATGTAAAATGTAGCTAAAATACTGCTGGATTCTGAATGGATGGAGAGAAGAGTGTTATATGATATGATATATTTATATCAGGGATTCAGTTATTTTCTCCCACATCATCCTGAAACATTGTGGGTGATGTTCCTGCCACACGTGGATTGGATTGTAATTGGAAAACGCGTCTATCAGTTATAATTCTGTCGACGATATTTATGTCGTTTTAGGATGTTACAGCATTAATACCGTCAAGACCTGACTCAGAATTAAATTCAGCTGCCTTTTCTGCATAATCAATTTTGCTTTTGTCAGAGGCCAATAGCTTCTGAAGAGGCAGATATAGGATGTATGTTAAATGCATTACATTCAGTGCCCTCCATGCAGGACACAGTTATGTGTCACCGTCACTGATCTTTGCTGGATCTTCCTCAATCAGATGTTGTTAAGAGCATGCCGAAACCTGCTGTGTCGCCTGCTGCGGGATATCAGTAACATAATACTGCTGCTCTTGACAAGCAATCAAAGTTAGAGCAATTAGACGTTTCACCCCAGGGAGATGAATTTATCTACAGTAAGATGAGCTGCTCTGTGCTGGTTGGTTCAAAGCACTTCAGGTGAATGGAGATACGTGTGTGAATGACACTGTACATCCACAAAAGGAAACTGGAGAACGGCAGAGGAACACCTTTCTCTCGGGCGTAACAGCTGCATACAGTGTGTAATTGTATCTGTCATCTAGAGCATGAAAAACAATACATTTTTAATACTCAAAAGCTTGTCTGATCAATGTGAAATAAGCCCTCGCATGCATAGCAAAAACACATCTATCAGAGTATTTACATGATGTGGTACTCTGTGGTGTGACGAAGTGCTTTCTCCCACTGGCAAAGAATAACCTTCAAATCCTTATTGCATGCTATGGGATGCATTATGCAGTCAGACAGAAGGATTGTGAATGAATCTGCATCCTGAGGGCCTTTACATATGGAGTAGATGCTCCATTTTACGCCCTCGTCAGTCTCCGCACAAACAAATCGTTGTGAAGATAAATCTGGAGGTGTCAAGTTTCTCCGGCCAATGCAAAGGTGACTTTAAATAAAACGGTAACATGTCAGCACAGGGTCAGATGTTAAAGCTGGCCTGTGTGTAAGGTCTTACTCATGACTAAGAGGCGTTATGAGTAAGCTATAAAACTTACATACTTGTACGATGGCATTCAAAGGGCAGTTTCAAGACTGTTTTTATTGGTTCAAAAAAACGGCTTGTTGCATAACACCTAGTTGTGATTGCTTTTATCTACATTGATCCACACTTCAATGTGTGTTTCCATACTGGATGGTGACTTTGGCTATCGTGTTCACACTGAAAAAGTGGCAAACCTAAAGCTACCGTGTGGAGTTTTTGGCTTGCAGCTTTCGGGATTATCAGGTGTCACGCAACCGTCCAAAAAAGTATTATTCCGCAATCATTGGAAAAGGAGTGGCTGCGAAACACGTATGCGTTTTTCCATAAACACATCAAAATGACTCACAGCTGGCCAGGTGAGAAGAGGACTGCAAAGACTCCACCCAGGAGAGTCTGCAGGCCAGGACGGCATGAGGTGCCGAGGTGCGGCAGGCGAGTCCTGCAGGACATCCTCACCCTGAGCCTCAGACTCAGAAATGTCCCCTTATGCTGCGGAAGACGTCACGACTGGTCGTCATTAGACCTGTGGCCGTGACGTCCCACGTGATGAAGATCCTTGAGTGATACTGTCCCACCAGCACTGGAGCTTCTGCACTTCTTCTTCTGTCTACCAGGGGAAATTTGCAGTTGATGATGGCATCATCTAGCTGCTACAGCAGACTTATTCCCACCGGCACAAAGCTGGGGGCACAGAGAGGATCATGTTCTTTGATTTCTCCAGTGCTTTTAACAAAATGCAGCCTCTGTTGTTTGGAGACGAGCTCCGGGCCATGCAGGTGGACACTCCACTTGTTTCCTGGATAATGGATTTCCTGTCCGGCAGGCCACGGTTTGTAAGACTGCATGTCAGGAAGAGTAGTAAGCAACACGGGTGCCCCCCAGGGGACTGTCCTCTCCCCCTTCCTGTTTACTCTCTACAGCTCAGACTTCAGCAACAACTGAGAGTCGTCCGAGTTCGAGCTCTATGGACAAACTGCCTGGAGAGCAGCTTTCATAAGAAAGGTGCGCCATCTTTGAACGTGGTATCCACTTCTGCTAAATGCAGAAAGATTCTGGGAAATAATAAAAACAAACAAACAAAATCTTATCATTGCCTGTTAGTGTTAAACATAGAGCATGTTCAATTTTTGGATATTTACTGCAAGCACAGTACACTACAAAGACTGGTCTGAAGTCTGTAGTGTATATAATCAGCATGGAATTGGAGCACAGCGGTGTTTATGAACAGCTGACATGAGTGTGATCGCTGTAAACAAATGAAGCCATTAGTGAGAAAATTGGGTACCCTTGAGCTCCACTGCAGTAAAACTAATGATCATGTCGGGCTTATTAAGTCTGATGCATTTGTAAATTCATTTAAAATTAAACCGCATTAACAGCAGTCTTTTAATTTTCATTGATCAGTACCTCCCACTAATATTAGCCTGTTTTCCTGAACAATAAGATGTTGATTGTTTCTTTGTATACAGTAAATACATGAAATAAATTCTGACCTCTGTGACTCAGTGAACACGAAGATGAAGCAAGTATTTCCAAGAAGAATTTTATTTAGCAGCTAGACATTTGAAAATGTCACCTCGTTTGTAACTTAGAGAAAGCAGATCTCGAGGGGCTGTTATCATCAAATCAGTGACATTTTAATTCCCACATAGAGCACACATACAAGAACGGCTAGTTGGCACACTTCAGATGTGTTATTGCACCCATCAGTTAGTTAAACCTTCTGTTGTGTCTGTATTTCTTACACATGACGACACAGTCGCAGACATCTTAACAAGAATCTTCATGTTAAGGTCGAAAACCAACATTGTGAGGAACGTTTCTGTGTGGGGAAACTTCTTTTATCTCTGGCGTAAGCTTTTTCTCTCCAGTC
Organism: Chaetodon trifasciatus; assembly: GCA_037975065.1. Classification (NCBI taxonomy): domain Eukaryota; kingdom Metazoa; phylum Chordata; class Actinopteri; order Chaetodontiformes; family Chaetodontidae; genus Chaetodon; species Chaetodon trifasciatus. The sequence goes on from JBBMOE010000006.1 coordinate 1,277,547, forward strand.
CTGATGTTTGACTGAAACCCCAATGAGTCATAACCATTGTGCCCCCAACTTTTCCTTTTGGTCTGATGTCCCTTTTACAGCTCTGCATGAAGAGGCCACAGACACAAACACAGTGTTTCTTCCTGGCTTAAGGCCTCGGCTCAGTCTGTGCACACAGACATTGTTAAAAAAAAAACAAAGTAAGCAAAGGAAAGAGGGGCAGAAAAGCCGGCAGCACAGACAGTGTGTTGCTGGAGGTGGCAGAACTGGGTTGATTGTTGAAATCTGGGGTCTCATTTATAAAACTGTGTGCAGGATCCATACTCTGTACACGTGCACAAAAGCTGAAAATCGCGTCACCAAAAGAAACAAAAAACTGTGAATGCACACCTGCAGGTAATGTTCCCTTTATAAATCACGGTCCGCCTGGAAGTGTGCACACATGGATCTGCACGCCCACATTCAGCCCTGAACGGTCCACGCAAAGCACCTTATGAATGGAAATAAATGAATACAAATGAGCCTGCTGATCAATGGTTCATTACTGTGAGACGTGGCATCAAACCGAGAGGAAGACCAAGAAAAGGAAGTTTTCTGAGATAGAAATGGAGGTGCTTGTGAATGAACTGGAGGTCAGGAAGCACGTGCTGTTTGATGGCCACGGCTAAGGATATTATTAAAAAGTATTGACGCTCCGTTCTGCGGTTCTTTAATGCTATTTGATCTAATCTTGGATTTCTACAACTGATGATTTCGTCAGTTCGTTACTATCCTGTCAGGCCTCCTGCCGGCGCTCTGGAGGTTTGAGAACGTGATGAATAAACACTGATGAAATACTGAGAGCACTGTAAGATTTGAGTTGGTTTATATCTTTTTTAACTTAAGGTGCTTGAAGAATAGTTGCTCCAAGTACAAATAACACTGCTGGTTTGAATGCTTATGATCACCTGGGTCTATAATCAACGTCTGATATTAGGTGAAATTACATGTGTGAGAGGCCTCATTATAAAATCTGGCTTAAATTCAACACCTCACCACCTGTGACGCCAATATCCCCTGACTCTAAAGTGTTTGTAGGCATGGTTTAAGCTTTACGCGCAGGTGTGCACATTCTCCCATCAGGTTTTTAGAAATCACCATTTATGCATGGGAAGTGCTGTGCGCCTCATTCAGGCTCATTTTGTACAAACACGGATGTAAACAAGATCCCTGGACTGGAAAATTGTGAGCCGACTTTGCAGAGTTGAACTTGTGTTTTCCTGTTTTTCATCGCCTAATGTTCAGTAAATCATGGTGGTTCTTGGCTGATAATGGGACAAAATGCTTAATAGGTAACACTCTTCGAGCTCTTCGATATTCTGGCTTCAATCCCACCAGATTTATGTCATCTTACAATATGCAAACAGCAACAAGGTTATCAAAACAGCCTTTTTTGGGCTGTGGATTGGCTGATACAGCTGCTGAGGTCAGTGTATTTCTATGTTATTGGATTACGTCTGTCTCCATCCAGAGTTTGAGTGCATTTATTTGCTAAATTTCTATTCTATTAGAGATCAGTTGTCTCTTCTTTCCAGAGGAGGCCAGGCCACCTTTGAGGCAGAACAACGATCAGACTATGTTGAAATATATTGAAGAAAACTGAAGGACAGAAATTAATTGAACAAGTGCAGAGATAAGAGAAGGATGATGCAGAGTTTTTGGAAACGCTGGAAGGTTTCAATACATTCATTTGACAATGTCTAAAAATCTCATTTTCTGAGGGCCAAAATATGAAAATATAAAATATGTGTTAAGCAAACGAGGCTTCCCCTCACTGCAGACGGTCTTAAATGTTGAAGACTGTTTCCCTGAAACATTGAGGTTCTCTTTGGAGAGAAGCCAAAACTCTCTGGAACGACGGACCGTATGATTCACACCCAGCACTTGTAGAAGGAGCTGACCGATAATTCTCCTCAAAACACAAATCACCTCTTCCACCTTCACAGCTTTAATAGAGAATTGTGTTTCTGAATTATTCATCGCTGCATGGCTCTAGAGAGCGTGCTAGACGACCCTCTGACACATCGCTCTGCCCATGCTTTTAAGTCAAAGTCACCTCATAAAGTGTATTTAGATGTTACAGTGATAGCCTCTTAATCATGGTCACCCTTCAGCAGAGTGTGGTTATTCAAAGACTGAGCATAAAAACCAAACAGAGCATGATTAGTTGGTGTCAGACATCCTCATCTGTTGGGAAAATGCAACAGGTGAGAAGTCAGACGTCTCAACTGAATTCTAAATTAGCTTCTAACAACTTTTGTTTTTTGTGCTTGTTAGCCAGTGAGGCACTCTGTCTGTCCATGATGGCTGCCAGCTTTAGGAAATCCCACTCTCGCATCTGTCCATTAAACATAAGACGACAGCTAGCAGCTGGTTAGCTTAGCTTAAGACTGGAAACAGCTAGCCTGAGAAAATCTGCCTGCTAGCACCAACATGTTTCATCTTGTTTGTTTAATCCATCCATCCATGGGTGCACCAGACTAATTCTTGGCAAGGAGCTGTAACTTCCTGGAGTGTCCTCTTGGTCCCAGTGTTTATTTTCAGGAGCTGGAAGGCTTTTGTTACCTTCAGCTGAACTGGGTTTGCTGTTTCTCCATTTTCCAGTCTTTGTGCTAAGCTAAGCTGGCTCAAGCTACATATTTAGCCTACAGACAAGAGAGTGATATCAGTCATATCGAAGTATACTTCCTGAGTGATTCCTTTGACACTGTGTTTTTCCTAAATTAGGCTTCAAGCTAATTAATAAAGCCAGAAGTCACCTGTTTACTCGGGTTTACATCGTGTTTGTTACAGCTTATAAATGCTGGAAATTCATTCTTACATAATAAGGATCCAAAAAAGTTCTTTTTATATAATGATTTAACACTGTATTAATAACACTGGTTATCTTTGCTTGAGGTGGTTTTATAATGGTGCAGTCTATTCACATTTTAACTCCTTAACACCCACATTTCCTCTTTTATTTCCCAGTTAAAGTTGTTAAAATCTTAATATTGCACTGCATGTTTTAATAGTTGCACCAGTCCATGAAATGAAAACATTGTGTATGCAGCCGGAATCACTTCAGACACATCTTCCCAAAATGCGGGCAGCGTGTTTTTGAAACTTGGGGATCTCCGCTGTAATTTCAAATAAAGTTTTGTGGGTGTGATCAAAGTTCACAGCGAGTTTGCACTGACTAATCCACTGGTGGGTCACTGAGGTGTAATTGGCTTGCTTATTACTGCTTATTTCACTCCCTTAACAGTCTTTGGAATACGCTTTGAAAGAGTAAGATGCCTCATCATCGACGCCTCATTTATGTAATCAAACTTTCCACATTATACACATTTAAAGAATCTTATCAGTTAGTTTTTGATGAAATCAGTCGTGATCCATCTCTGTGGTGGATCAGCCCAGTACACCTGCCATGAGTGGATGCTCCCTCTCTGCTCTGCTGTTGAGAAATGTTGATCAGCCAGTCACGGCTTGTCAGGCTGCACCTGTCTGGGTCGACGATGCCAATAAAGTCTGTTAGAAACCGAGCCAGTCCAACGCAACTGATGCCTCTCACACCGCGGCACACTCAAATGAAGCATGGGCCCGTCACCGGCTCGTAAATGTTTTAGGTTTTTTGACGGCTTATTCAAATAAACAACAGGGTTCATGACAGCCCCCCACAGCCCCTTTGCTGCCTTTGCAGTTGAGTGCTCCTTGCTGCAGACGGAGACAACATTTAAAGATACAGATTTCAGATTAAAGAGAATCTGAGTGCAGTTTGTACCACAGATCTGAGGCACGAATAAACTCTAACTTTTAAATTTCCCCTTTTTAAAAGCATAAAGGTCAGATTGGCAGATGACGGTCTGCCATCAAGGAAAAGGCGGAGAAACAGGAAACAAAACTGTACAATTACAACAACCTTACACAACCTTACACAATGAAAGATGCAGAATTTAGGTGAACATCAGACTTTAGCTTCGAGCTGTAGTACCCTGATCCCAGCACTCCAAAACCCGGGGGTGATGATATATGCAACGAGTGCTCAGAAATGAAACATGGGAACTGAGGTAAGAGATATAACAACAGAAAAGAGAGCAGAGAAGGAAGACATGGCAGAGGAGGTTCACTGGGGACAAGGGGAGGTAAGAACGTTCTTCCTGGAAGTGTTGACTTTTCAGCTTGCAGAGAACGAGCGAATGTGAAACCTGACTGGAGTGGAAATGTCACCGCGCGAGGAGACAGGAAGTGCTCTGGCTGTGGCCGTGGCCTACACTTCATTTATTGGACCTTAAACTCTGCACAGGCTTTGAGTACCTCTATCTTTGCTGTCTTTATCATTGTGTCCTTGCCGCGGTCTTCCCTTGCTCTGATTCTCTCTTCAAGACTTATTTGCTGAACTGACCTCAGTGTTCTCTTTCAGATGTCTTATTCACTGCTCGAAGGCCTGCACGACACCTGTTCTGTATAAACAAAACCTATCACTGGCTTTGTTGTGAGATACTGAAAAGCAATTTACCAATCAGTACAATTGAAATGCTTTCAAAGCAAAGCTGAAAGCTCAGTCGAGGCTGTGGAGCATGTCAGGTGTTAAAGCTTCTGTTTTGGTCAGAATCGTTGAAGCTCTATTCAGAACAAAAATGATGATACTGTATAACAGGATGTACTTTCTTTCTTCGTCAATCGAACCATAAAAGAAAGAAAGAAAGCGGCAAAAGTCATAAATGTTAGACAAAACTGTAAAGTCTCATAGCAACAGAATCAGTATTAAAGAGCAGTAATGGAGTTGTCATTTAATTGCTCTTCTTCTCCTCTTCCTAGATGACAAGAACCCATGTCATTTACCCGAAGCTCCTGGTCCTTGTCGGGGTCTGGTGACGCGCTACTTCTTTGACAGCAAGAGTCAGCAGTGCAAGCATTTCTTTTACGGCGGCTGCTTCGGCAATGCCAACAATTTCAGGAGCATGGCGGAGTGCCAGGCGAAATGTCAGAACCCAGGTGGGCCAGGTTGAACTTTTGTCCTTTTACAGTAAAGACTGACACCCAGGCTGCCCACACAGCAGCTCTGCGGGCTTCAATTCCAAACCACAAATTAGGTCTGGTTGGGTATTGTGCTCTGCAGCAGCGAATGCTCCGAAGATGCTGTCATCTGATGGAAAATGGGGTGTATCTTTAAAAAAAAAAAGTGTCTGTGTAAGACCACGAAGGCCATTTAGGAGTCAATGCATCTACACCACAGCCGTCCAAATAATAAGACTTGTAATTGTGGTCTGTCCCATATCTGCCTTGTCGTCAGCGTTTTAATTCGGCCAAACGGAAATAATTACTTTTCCTGTCTTTACCTCAAAGAAGCATGCCAAGTGTCATTTACATACCTCTGGGTTCATAGACGGCCAAGGCACAGCTGATCGCAGCTGCCGCGCAGCGAATGAAAACACATTTCAGAGCGGTGACACAATCAAAATAGTCCCACTGCAGAAAATTAACTTTCTGATGAATTTTAGCTGACCATGAAATCACATCCCACCTTGATTTAGCATTTAAATCGTTTTTAAGTGGCCAAAGCACACTCAATTACACTAGACTTAGGCACGACTTAGAAGTCATTTAGATATTGAAAATGTCAAAGAAAATAACGAGGAAGTCGCTCAACTGTGACCAATTTCGCCGACGGCCTATGTTGTGCTGGAAATCAATTTGAAAAGCCTTTTTTTTTTTATGGATAACAATTTCAGATAGATGGCTTTGGTTTCATTAGGAGATTATATCTGTTTGCAGACCAACACCCTTTACAGTCTGATCCTAATGAAATTAAGCTGGAAATTAATTATGATTGATCACTGGGATTTAATGGGATCTGTTCTAAATATAGAAAATCCTGGTTCAGAATCTGTGATTCCTGAGATTCATGTTTTTGTTTTTGTTTTTGTCAATTTAGCAAAACCCACTAAGGCACCTGAAGTCCAAACACAGTCTGCTAGGAAGGCTGATGTTGTGCTGTCCACCATACTAACTGGTAAGACTGCATGCACACCGCACTCTACTTCAAGTCTAATGTGTTAATGTTCTGTTGCTTGTTGAAGACAAAAACATTGTACTTTCATGCAGAATGTCAAAATAACATAATGTTACTCTGTGATGCAACATTTTGGGAAATATATTATCTTTGGAGGGAGAGGGAGATGAGAAGATTGGCACCACTGTCTTGTTTGTGTGTTAGGTGGGGTGCAAGAGCCAGGAGGTGCTTAGCCTAGCTTAGAGGCATTGGCAGGGGGAACAGATACCCTGATGCTGTCCAAAAACACAAGTTCCCAGAATGTTCCTGTTGCTGTGAGATTGCTAAGAAAGCCAGTGGAGACGGTGCAGAGAAGCACTGGGAGGAGAGATAAACTGGAGTTCATCAGCAAACAGTTCAAGTCAAATTTTATTTATACAGCCTGAAATCATAAATCACAATTTTCCCCAGGGGGCTTTAAAACAACACCCTCAGTCCACAGACCCCCGATTCTGGTTTGGAAACTCTCCCCCAACCCCCCACCCCCAAAAACATTTAACAAGGACACAAAGGAGAATCGTCCTCCCAGGACAAACAGACATGCAACAGCATGCATGTACGACTCAACTCTAAAACCTCAGACTGTCGCTTCTACATCACTGTTTGCTGAGGGCTCAAATGAATGAGACACATCATGTTGATTAATGAGGCACATTTTTGAACTTGAAGAACCAAACTTCTCCATGCCTCCTGTCTTCAAGCTAATCTAAGATAAGCTAAGCTAAGTTAAGCACCTCCTGGTTCCAGTTCTACGCTTAATGCACAGAAATGAGAGTGGTATTGATCTTCTTTTTTCACTCTGGGAAATACGCATATTTCCCAGAATGCTGAGCTATTCTTCATCATAACTAATCCCTTGACGTGTGTGTTTGCTTCTCAGGAGAACTGACTGCACCTGAGCCTCGGGTGCAAATGAACAACACCAATCGAGAGCCAGGAGGTAAGAAAGGATGACTAGAGGTGTTTTCAGACAGAGCTGAGGGGTAACTGCATGTGCAGTAAAATCAGTGGAAAGAAGCAAGAATAAACACATATTTTTCTGCTGCAAAATGAGGTGGAGACACTTTTTGCTTATCACAGGAAAAGAGAAAAAAAAGGGAACAGCAGAAAGAAGTGAAGTTCTTGCTGAGTTTTGAGATCAGTCAGAGTCTGAGCTGCAGCACCGACCACACGCACACAGCTGGCTGGCATGTTGCTGTCTTGCAGCTAACACCTGCACAGGTGGAGCGTTAGCTAATAAGACACGGACTGCACAAACGGTCCTGCATTGTGATGCAAGGCAAAAATTAGCTTTGCTTTCCGTCTGAATGCACCGTAACAAGGAACACTTTCAGTCTGAGTAACATCAGATTAGCCTACTGTGTGGCTGATTACAGTTTTTAGTTCAGCATCAGTGAGGAACTCGAGAAAAATCAGGGGGCAGGAAGGCACAAAGCCAGAAGAAGTTAATTCATTGCAAACATGACGGAGCAGCAGACATTTGGGTAGATTAATTGTTGTAAGGCATAATTAAATCAATCACCCTGTCCTCAGAGTAGCAACCGATCTCTGCTGAATTCTCAATTCTGAACCCTGAAACCGGTGCACGCTGCCAATAATGCAACTGTGCAAACGCCAAGGTGAGGTAATGCACTGATGGTGGGCAGCCTGCAAAATGTCGCCTGTTGTGCAAAGCAAAGGGCAGAAACAGTGCATCAGTGTCTCCTTCCCGAAGCCCATTTGTCACATATTCCCACTAATAATTTTCTGTGTTAGGAGCGAGGGGGCATACATCACGGTGGTCCTGTTCCAAGGCCCCTCTGTGCCGCAGCAGGAGACCCTGGCGTCCTTCCTTCAACCCATTCAAGGAGTTATAATTTTAAGAATTCAATTTCACTCTTGTCAGAAAACAGAGAGGCAAAGATTCAGGATGACTTAGCCTCAATGGTACTGCCTCCCAATCAGACTGTTTTTTTTTTTTTTTTTTGCTTGTATTTCTGCGATTAGATCTTCCAGCATGTGACAAAAATGTCTCTCAGGAAGAAAGCCGGCATGAAAGGAAAACTCCTCAGAGTGTCGGTGAATTATTCAGATCTTAAATTAGACAGATCTAGAGGGTAATATATGCTAATGATTCACGATTCAAATATCAGGTGACACTTGTTTTTCACATCTGAGCTGAAATGGAGCGTTTGAAAAGTCACAAAAAGCTGGAAAATGAGCATGACAGAGCTGGCATGCATCCTTAGTGTGGTGTCCTTCCACCGAGCGGATGCTGCAGTGATGAAACCAAAGACTGACATCTTGTGGTCATATGGTGATCTGCACCTACAGTGTCACAGGGAGGAACTGGAACGTAAATACGGGGAAATAAACCAGCTCACATAGTAAAGCAGCAAGACATTGAATATATTATGTGATATACAATTAACTAATGATCAAATTCTGTTTATGTTATGTTAGTTGCCTCATTTAATAATTCTTAATCTGAAGAAAAGAAACATATTTGAGGGGATTTCTTACAGTATCCCATCTGTAAAATCATAATGTCTAATGTTTTGTTAATATTGATGTCAATAATATTGAAATGATCAGTATTTATTGACAACTTGGTGACAATTAATCCATCGCTCTGTTCCAACTGACCCCAGCAAATTAAGTTATAGAGGTTAACATAGTCCTGAAGTCAGAGCGTTTACCTGTGAAAGTCAAGGCGGGAGTGAGTGCTCATGACTGCTAACAAGCTTCCCTACAACTCGACTGCAGCTGCTTCTCACCATGAAGAAACCCCCAGAATAAATGAAAGAGGAGAGCTTATAGAGCCCTTTGGGAGGCCGCGATAACGACTCTCACTTCTTCAGATCTGTCAGTTTAAGTCTGAGAGCCTGCAGACGCTGGGCGAAATCTATTCCACAGTCAGACTGAAGCATAATGTGTGAGGATGTGAGCCCATGTGGAGTTAAATGCTAAGACGTTGAGTTAACAGGCTTTAGGACCATGCATCCTCCACCGGGCCCAGACTAATTGCTGCTGACTGATAATAGAAATTGTAAGTTGCTTGCTGATCTAAAGCTTTGATTGTTCTTTGCTGTGTTTCACAGAGTTTCGGCCTTCCGAGCTGTGCTTCAGTCCTGTGGACCGAGGGACGTGCCACGGCTCAGAGAGGAGGTTTGCATACAACCCCAAGACCAAGAGATGCCAGATGTTTAACTACAGTGGCTGCGGGGGAAACCAGAACAACTTCACATACCGGAAAGGCTGCATTATGAAGTGCATTCGAAGCAGAAAGGGTGTGTAAAGAGGTCATTTCCAAACAGAACAAACAAACAAACGTACCTTTGTTCAGTCATAGAAAGTACAATGTGTAAAAGTCTAATTACTAATAACTTTGTTGCTCTGCTCTGCTGCAGCTCACGGGATGAAGATGATCCGAATAAGGAAGAAGAACATCGAGAATATTCTTCATCGCTCCGGCTGAAATCTCTGCATCAGATCTGTGGAGCCTCGTGTATTTATGTCCATATTTTATTTTGTAGCTTTACTCATATCTGTTGTATAAAAATCACTTTAGTGTACCTGAATGAGCTGTGCAGTGACTGCAGTTATCGTCATTATAAATATATCTCACAGACAAAAAACACACTCGTTTTGCTGATGTCTGACACAGCAGCTCTCTGCACTGATGCTCTGCGTGTCCACTTTTCTATGAACAATATCTTTTAAAATTTCAAAGTTCCTGCTCTGATCACACTGCAGCGAGTGATGCTTTCCTTTCTCCTCTGCTGTTAATCAATGTGAACAGCAGCATTAGCAGATTAAACTGGTGGACAATCTTTATTGTAGGATCAACGACACATTAATCAAGATGACCGTGTCCTCGCAGCTGTAAATCAATGAGAACAAGGTCACGACTTTGTCACATTAAACATTAACTTCTTTCCCCTCTTTTTAATCAATGTTATGCAGTTTGGTAAATCAGTATTGCAGTTCTGCGAGGGAGCCAGAAGGTGTCAGTGTTGTGTAAAGTATGTTTTCACAGAGGTGGTGGGCACTGATCCTTCTCTGCACAGTGTTTGCTTCACTGTCTTGTTTTATAACCATGGTTATAATGTATTGGACTGTAAGATTTCATATAATAAACTTCAACAATCATCTTCTTTTTCCTTCAGTTCATCTGTTTAATTTCCCATCAGCCTCTTTGCAGCAACAAGTTCAATGTCATTCACAGTAAAAAAGCCGAGATAAAACAGTCAAACACATTCAGATAATATGAAAGCAGAGATCTCATCGTTTCCATAGGCCTTACAAATTATTTAAGGCTCTTCCATTACTTATTCATCACAAAAGAACCAGTGATCAGCACATCGACGCACCCCACCACCATCCACGGCCAGACAGCTGAGCAGGTGAGCAATTCAGATCCCATGGACACATTAGAAACACAGCAAACAATAGACTCCATGTCATCTGTAGCCTCAGAGCCTTTCCTGTCTCAGTTCATTCGGTTCTTCCTGCTTTTTCACCGTGTTCACCTTCTCCAGCAAAAACAAACCTGCATCGCACTCACTGGTTCCAGTATCATCTGCCCTGCAACAGCCAGTTCTCTCAAACATGAACCACAGAGCGAATGACACCGATGACCCCCCAACACCTCACTTCACCTCCACCTGGTCGAGACTTTGAAGTGAATAAGAGCTGAACTGAGCTGGAGTTGTGCCAATTTAGCAACTATTTACACTTCAAATATATTTAAGGACTGCTTGAGTACACTTAAGTATACTTGAAGCTGACAAAAATGGCACAAAGTGTACTCAGTATATTCTTTAAAAGTATCTTTTAAGTGTATTTTTCCATCTGGGACTGCTGTGAGAAGGGATGTATGAACGTGAACAAGAAGATTTTACGGGTCATCAATATCTTTTCTGTGTTGCTCTGGCTGGAAACAAATCTCCCTCTGGGACAATAAATCCAGTCCTCACATGAGACCACAGTGTACGAAAGTCTCTCTAATGTGTGCTGCAAAAGCAACATAAACATGGATTTTTGTTAATAATTCATTTGTTTTTTTAAAAAAAAAGATTGTTATCCTTCAAAATAAGGCACTAAAAGCAGTTTTAAAGTCTCTAAATGAAACAGTGGACATGTTTTAGCTCTACAGTTAACACTGGGTTTACAGCTTATAGGCTGATTCCAGCTATTTTTATGTGTACTGAAATTTGAGTTACTTTTTATTTCAGATAAATAAATAAAGTAAATGATTCAGTATCATTAATTCCTGGCAGTATGGAGAATGATACACCAGGAAGAGTATTTTTCTATTAACTTCAGCGACCATGTGCAGTGTGAAAGGTGTCCCTCATAGTGACAAACCCACAGAGAATTATCACCCAACTCTGCAGTTCCCCTCAGCTCGGCCGAGTGGCCTCTGCAAGGGTCTCTCAGCTCACTGTTTTACTCTTTAATGTGATCAAACTGCTCTGATCAGCAGGTTTTCCAGCAGCTACAGGAAGCTTCTTTCAGTGAAGGAGCTCTGATAAACCCGCTGTGCACTAACCTACCGGCCCAGCACCAAGCGACGAGTTAGCATAGTGGAGATTTTAGCAGCTAAGGAGCCAAACACTTCCCTCAGGAGTTGGTGGAGAACAACGCAGAGCTAAAAGGAGAGTGAGAATTAGACTTACATTCATCAAATAGCCAGATATTTAACCCCAAATCAATGCTAACGTTGCCCTGTATCTGCAGCATGTTGCAATGCTGTGTTCCTGGACTTCACTCTGGACACCATCGAGGAGGAGGTGGACGAGAAGAGGACGTCAGCCAAGCTGACATCAATCGTGGACAACCACTCTCACCCCCTGCATGAGACATTAGGCAGCTTAAGCATACTGTATATATTTATATTGTTATATTTTTTACTTCTTTAATAGCGTACTTTTAGTAGATGTGTCATGCACCAACTTCACCAAAAAAAATTCCTCGTATGTGTGAAATCGTACTTGGCAACAAAGCTTTTTCTGATTCTGATTCTGACTGTTCTGTTTCTACCTCCCCTCTTTATTCTGCTGTTGTAACAAGAGAATTTCCCTGGCCTGGACCACTGAACTCTTATCTTATCTAGTTTTTTTGGTTTTACTTGCAGTATTTTGGGCACAACCCCCTCAGCTTTCATTACAAACACACAAAAAGATCAAAAACTAATTGACTAGAAGTCTGATTTATGTTGTCTATTAGCTATTTATATTGTAAGGGGGTGTGGGGGGGATCTTAGACGTGCCTACAGTTGGGCTGGTTTCTAAAAGCCTGGCTACGGTCCTGACTTTCTTCATCACTCATTCCAGGACTACAAATGTGGGCCAGCGGCTGAACGTCGTAAACTGGATAAATGACAAGATGCTAACAGAATGTACCCTCTGACTTGCCCATGAGTAACACGCTGCATCCCTTCCAGATGCATGGAGGCTGTGCAGGTTGTGCTGGTGCTGGTGCTGGTGCTGGTGGAGGGGGGGTTGGGGGGGTGGGTGACAAAACGAATCTGACTGCATGAACCGCATTTGAACAACACTAAATATTCTTACAAGCGCGTACTGGAGTGTGGGAGTGGAGTGGCAAACCATCCTGCGCTGTGAAGAACTCCCTGCAGCTCGCAGGTCCTCAGCTGTGGGCTCCGCTGTGGTGATGTAACAGGAAGTAGTGGGTTGCCTTCCAACGTCAACCTGACAGCCGCCTCAGCTGCGCTCATTGAGAGCCGGAGATCCGCCGTGTCTGGAGCTCTGCGCCGGAGCCGGAGACTCTTCAGGGATCGCCGTGACAGCGTGTTCCAGCCCAGACCCCTGCGCCGCTGCTGGATTGTATCCTCGGGTAGGACGCGCCGACACGCTGTGTGAACTGTGTGCGCCGCGCTGTGCTGCTTCCATGTTTTCTGAGCAATGTGAGCTGCAGTAACGTCGAGTAGAATGAATGTGGAGCCGACAATGCGTTTGGGTTCATCGCTGCGTGTTTATCGAGGTCATTTCAACCGTATCTGCGTGGATTAGAGAGTCGCGGCATGTGCATTAACAGAATGTCCTCAATCCGTCAGAAACGTCGGAACACCGGGGTGGGCATCCGTGAGAGGGTCCAGATAATCTGGATGTGGAAAGTCTGGATGTGACAGAAGGATATGGTGGAAGCAGGAGTCCTTTGTGGGGTTTGGACACCGTTAGGCCATCCAAGCGCGTCGTGCTTGAACATTTATAGCATTCTAAATATACAGCCTATATTTACTACATAGTTTTGGTGAGATATTCGGACTCACCTCTATCAGCTCTACGTGATTCACGATGTGACAGATTGTACGTCGAGTGTAGCCTTTATATTCATGCTTTACGGCTATGCGTAAAAGCTTTAACATCGAATAAAACCGCGCAGCGTTCGTTAAACGCGCACATTGAATGGACATTGTTGATAAATGAAACTCCAATGATCAGTGTTAACGTCGGCTCGCACGCATGGCTGATTCAGCTGTGGTTTCCTGTGCAGCTCCATCTACCAGACATCCATTCTGTAGATTAAACGATCACATTAAAGAAAATAAAGCGATGGGATACGCGCAGCGGCGGTAAATCAGCTCCATTCAGAGCTGAGGCTTTGATGGTCACTGCTTGCTAAATCATCTGCATGGTTACATAAGAGGCAGATTTGGACATGCTGGAAGTTTGTGGGCTGGACAGTGAAAACGAAAAGAATGATGATGGTGAGTGAGGGTGATGATGATGCGTAGGAGGAGGGTATGATAACGGTGGTCACCATTGGCAGAGGATACAGATGCGCCGAGTCATTTGGAGGGGGGTGGCGGGGCAGATTAGGTGTTGCGTTGCCAAGTGTGTGGACTTTTCTGTCACCACGTCAGATTTGATAGAATCCTGCTGCAAGCTGTGCTGCAGATGTCTAGATGTTCCCAGATAGCCTATTATGTGCATCACAGTAACTACAGTTTGATTTGGCCCTGTCATGTTGATGAATGTGAAAGCAGAGCAATTATCAGGAATCTCATTGTGTAAAAAGGCAGTAGGTTTCTTTGTGCTGTTTTTATATGCTGCTGTGCCTCTGAACTTTGTTCTCAATTGTTTTACACGTTAAAAAAGACCATGTTTAAGGAACTAAAGCCAGTTACATTAAGAGAGATTGTGTTCTTTGTAAAGTATGGATAGAGAAAACAGAAACAATTGGACCCTTAAAACCTGCCAAAACATTACAGGTTAAAGCTCCTGCAAACATGATTTAAAAACTTAAAATCAAACAAGCAGAAAACAGCGTTAGTAGGTCCCACGGCTGTCATCACATTCACATGTCAAACACGTGAGACGAAAATGACGTAAACACAAATACAGAAATCTCTAACGTGAAATAACTGAAGTCTGTTCTAACTCTCTGTCACCAGCTGCATATCCTGTATGTGACTGAGCTTTGAGCAGTTCTTTTCCTTTTATTTAAGTCTTGAATAGGTCAAATTATTCAGAAATTTACAAAAAAAAGAAGTCTGAGGTTTTTTTCTGCTCTCATAACCTGCCGATCATCATGACCCCACAGATTTATCTTCACACTTAAATATGAACCTTAGTAAAAGTGGCTTTTTACTTCTCTGTCCATGCATTTCAGCAATCAGGACACTCTGGGCAGTGAACGCGTCAAAGCTGCCAGTTGGCAGCGGCGTCAGATGAGTCTGTGAGGCCTTTTCTCTCTGACATCTTCCAAAGGCCCGGCATTACGCTAAATGCACGAGCTGATTGTGCAGCGGGAAGTGCCGTGCGAGCCATCAGATGCAACCCACAAACTTATCATGCTGAGCGTTTACCGCCCGAGTCCAGAAAACAGCTATTAAATGTGGGCGAGACAAAGGTCTTGGCAGCATAGCTCCCAAAGCCCTCTCCATCTCCATGGAGTGGTGGATCTGTTCCTAAAGCAATGGCATTTAGACGTTTGTGCCAGTGGAATCTCATTCACACTGTAGCTGTCGCACAGGAGCTCTGCGGCGCATCGGGGGCTGGATTTAGGATCTTTGCAACGAAGGGGTGATTTTCTGTCTCCCTTCCATTGAGGAGCCGTTGTTGTGGTATTAAAATGGCCGTGCGGACACTGTATGGAAGTTTTGCAGTGACTGCATGTGTGTTTAGCTTATCCACCGTCCTCCAAGCTCCGCTGGCAACCAACTCTGATGAGTGCAAAGGCCGCGAGATTCACAGTCACAAGAGTAATGATGATGATTCTCATGAAACTTCAGCCCTCATAAATCATCGAGGCACACTGGGCTTCTGCAGCCTGCTCCTTATTGATTTACCTCCTGTGTTCCTGGTCCTGTTGTGGACAATTTCATATTCTTCCAGCATCTTGTACTGTCCTTCAAACTCATTCAAGTTGAACCTTCATTATGTTTCAGCTCGAATCAAATCAGCAACAGCAGCATACATTATATGTTTTTTTCCTGTCTGCTTACCCCAGGCCGTTATCATATTACACAATAGCACAGTGATGCACATATGTGCCGGTCTCAAAGCGCTCCCCTCAGGTTCTGGATTCAGTTTCAGGGATGTGAGTCCTTTTGAGGTAATTTTTCCGCTCATACATTATGGAGGGTCATTTTTCTTCCTCTCCAGTTTAATTTCAGCACACAAGGTGTCGGGCGAAACCTGTCATGGGCTGATGTGTTCAGAGGCAGCATCTGGGGAGCTTTGTCTGTGTGCTGCAGATAGAGGACAGTGGAAAGAGGCTGTGCGGTTTCTAAGGGTGTTCCATGTTTGTGTGAGCTAAACAAACCGTCAGTGACACAGGCTTCCTGATTTACTGTGTGGGAGGGGGCTCCTGGCGTACAGAATAGAGAAAATGGTCCCTGGGAGGCTCGGTGCATCTGTTTGT
The DNA here is from genome assembly GCA_037975065.1 of Chaetodon trifasciatus. Taxonomy (NCBI): domain Eukaryota; kingdom Metazoa; phylum Chordata; class Actinopteri; order Chaetodontiformes; family Chaetodontidae; genus Chaetodon; species Chaetodon trifasciatus. Next base: position 1,293,469 of record JBBMOE010000006.1, read on the forward strand.
TCTCCAAAGGTGAACCTGCACTACCTCTTTTTAATTCTTGTGACACAAATACATTGAACCCTTCACATGCCAAGTCGCTGTTGAAAGACTCCCTTTCCTGCCAGTTTACGCTGCTTTGGACCATTCCTCCACCCTGCGTTATCTGCTGCTGTGAGCAAATGACTGCAGCAGACATTTCTGCTCAATCTCCAATTAGCTAACCTACTCTACTGTGAAAATGTGACTGTTATTATCATCAAGCTCAGGCTGCCATAAGCTGTGCCAAACACTTCTCCATATTATTACAGCTCATTGGTTTCCAAGGTTAATAACAAATCACTTAAAAAAAAAAAACAACAACTGGATTTTATTGGCCATACTCATGATCTCAACTCATTTTGCAGCAGGTTATTTTTGCAAATTCATGAGCTTCCAGCACATAATGTCTTGTTTTTGTAGTCTGTGTACCCCTTGCAATATTACATTATTTAAGAGGGAAGGAAAGGGTCTCTGTCAGCCTTTTAAAATAAAAGTTAAATGTTAAAATCCAACTGAAATTGCATGTTTAATTTCTGCTGCTCTCTAAATCAAATGTTCTGCTCTCTCCTGAGAAGAAATATGTCTACCCTAAAGATAGAAATTTATATTATATATTTCTGGCTTTCATGATGGCATGCTCTGTCTTTGCATTAAAAATAGGACTCTTATTCTTCAATGTTGCATTGTTTTGAGTGTAAATAAAGGTTATATAATGGAAAGCCATTACTTTTCTGCAGCTGCATGATACAGCCAGTTAAACTAAACAGTTTTTGTGTTGCAGACTGTTTTTCAGCTTGTATTTTACTCTTGTGTCACACTAAACATGCGATAAATGCTACCTGAAGCATATTTTTGCGCTTCAAATCTTTATTTTTTGCCTTTTTATGAGGCTGAGTGCTGCTAAACCACAGCTGACCTGCCTTCACCCAAATGCTAATGCGGTCAACACTGCTAACATGCTGCTTTCCCCATAGCCAGATTGAGCCGCATTAGCTCTCCTGCTAATGTCTTCCTTTTGTCTAACTAGCAAACATGATCAGGTCTTGTCCTGCACCTTTTCTTGTTGTTGCTAGCCGCTAATGCCAGTTTGCATGCTAGTTAGCTAATTGCCAGTGCGCTGTAGCATGCTAAGCAGTGCTATTTTCCTTAATTCATATCCATTCGCAAGCTTCGCCTTACAATTAGCTTTGTTCAGTTGGCGCCAAAGGAGCCTGCCGCTGTATGCCAGCATCAGGGGTTGTTACCAACAGTTTTCCAATGCAGATTTTATAAAGTTTTTCATCCTCAAGATCTGTGTACTCTATTTTCATGGTGGCATCCTCATGTAAGCAGTTAAATGTTTTCGTCACACGAGCCCAAGGCATACAGAGAAACTTGAGATCCTGTTAGTAATGACGTGAATAGCTCCCTTGGAGGTCAAGTCTAGGGCCCGCAGCGAGCACATGGAGGAGATTCCTTGGCTTCCTGGAGGCTGTTTTAAAAGTGAATTTGACCGAGCTCCATGGTTATTTTTGTCGTGACCAGACCGGTAGGGAACCACCCTGTCTTCACTGTTGATCTGGTCAAACTCTAATAAACGCTGAAACAAGTGGAATCAGATCTTGAGGAAGAGCTTCTAAGATCCTTATCTGACAGCCTTTCAGTGGATGTACCTAAATATCTGAGTGCTCCTATGGTGTTTTTTTGTTGTTGTCCCTCAATCTAAAGCGTGTCACTTTGGGAATTTGAGAATTCCTATTACTGCCACAGAATATGAGTGCGGTATGGAGCTTTGGAAATGTCTGGATGGATAGAATGACAGTGAACATAAGGAGGATTAGTGTGTGGTGCTTGACGAGCTTTCAGAGAGATCCCAAAGGACATATGTCCGGGTTTATAATGTTTCCACATCCAGAAACGAAATAGCTGATAATCGAGCTGAAGCGTCACTGATGAAACCAACTGATATGAAGAGGCGTTTCCCTCTCCCCAAATAAAATCTGAAAGAACATGTCGACACCCGTTTAAACTCTCGGGGCAGTTTTTGCCCTGATAATCACCTTGCGGCTGTGTGCCAGGTTAATGACGACTAATCTCTGCAGCAAATACGACCATGAAACTAAAATCTGTGAAAAGCTGCAGCTAGTTAGGAAGCATAACTATCACACCGAAAGGAACAAAAACCCTGCTGGAAAAGCTTAAGCCATTGTGTGAAGCTGTCAGCGTGTCAGTGCACTTGATGCACTTGACGAGGAAAATCAAGTGACCTGTGAAAATGCGGTTCCATGTAATGGAAAGAATTGGTGGAATTAGCCGCACTTTCCCACCAGACTGTGCTGTGAGCCTCAGGTTAAGCAGCGAGCACATACCCAGCAGGTTAGGCTATTTAAAACGCAGCCCAGAAGCTATAGCTACATCAAAACATTTACATTAACACCAAGGAGAATGACTAGCAGCTATGCAGGTGCAACAGACGGAGGAGGCTGGTTTATTTTTACCCAGTTTATTTTTATCGAGCTATTTGTGCTATTTTTTCCTTTACGTAGACTAGAGGCCTCTGGAATAGGCTCCTTTTTCAATGGTAAGGCCTCTCGTACTCTTAACCTCCTTTAAGAGTAACTGAAGACAGCCGTGGTGTTTGTGATGTTTGAATAATGATGGCATGGTATTGAAACTAATGCCGCTTCAGTTTCAGAGGGGAAATGATGACATGTCTGTTGTCAAACAGCAGCATGGTCATATCTGTTGGACATTTCGGGAAATACACTTGTTGCCGAGAGTTAGATGAGAAGGTTGGTACCACTCTCATGTCTGTGTGGGAAATACGTCCCTACAGCCAGGAGAGTGTTATCTTAGCATAGTATTAAGACTGGAAACAGGGGGAAACAGCTAGCCTGGCTCTGTCCAAAGGTAAAGCAACACAATCCTCCAAGCAGCACCTCTAAAGCCGACTAATTAACACGTTAAATCTCGTTAATCTGTAGAAAAACCAAAGTGTAAAAACAACAAGTTGTGGCTTTCTGGAGAGATACTTCCTGGACATGCTGGTCGTTTTTGCACTTTGCCTTTGAATGGATTTAACAGCTAGACGCCGTGTTAATTAATGTGCTTTAGAGGTGCTGGTGGGGAATTTTGTGACCTTTGATCAGAACCGGGCAGTCCTGAAAGAAGTACACAGGTCCTTTCGTACAAATACCACAATGTGAAAATCCTTCATTGCATGTAAAAGTTCTGCATTTTAAATTTACCAATTAAGTCAAAGAAGAAAAGTATTATCAGCCAAGTGCTCTTCAAAAGTACAAGTGCTTATTCTGCAGAAAATGTGATTGATTTATAAAAGTGCTGATTAACCGCTGCAGCTCGTCCGAGTGGAGCTGGTTTCTGTAGTTTAGTGCAGTGAATCCAAACCAAGGGGGGAGTCCCCCCTCTGAAGGATCACAGAATACATCATCATGAGATGATTAATTAGGCCTCAAACTGTTATTTTAACAAACCCAGCTGAGAAGTTTAACTGTAAATGTAGTGGTGCAAACACATCACTCTGGAATCTAAGTATCAAGTAGCATAATATGTAAATACTCAAGTGAAATACAAGTACCTCAAAACTGTACGTAAGCAAGTTTACGCAGTTACAGGAACCATTTGAATATGAGTGCAGAGTCTCCTGTGTGTCACATCCTCATTACCACATACAGTATGTTCAAGAGGAACAAAAATATGATGAAACTGGGCTTTCAAGCGTCCATAAAAAAGCAGAACACAGGTGAGTCATACTGTTCTGAATGTCAAGTACGTGTTCGCTTTAAAAAAACGTCTGCCAGTTTAATGCGAGTTTTGAAAACATTATGAAGCAGCTAACAAATTCCCAATGATGCCAAATATTCAGTGCCTGAACTCCACAGTCGCTGCATGAGTCACACAGCAATTTCATGTACCGAGGGGAGAAGTCTGAAAAACAGCCAAACACGGCAGCGCTATCAAAGAGGAACAGTGGGCAGCAGTCACAGCTCCCTGGTGGAGACACAGTAGATGTACTGTTGTTGTATCAGGACTGCTCAACATCACAAAACTACGTCCTCAAACCTGAACGCAGAATCAAGTTGAACACCTGCTGTGAGTGCTGTGGCCTCATGATTGTCCCTTCTTCCAAATTGCTAAAAAAAAAAGGGCCTCTGTTAAAGTAAAATTATGAGCTCATTCTGTCTGTTTTTCTTCATTTTCTCCAGCTTTCAACCAAGAAAGCCACATTTGTAAATGAGCTGTGCTTACAAAGTGTTCCCAAGTCCATGTAGTCATATTGTTTATCCGTTCATGTGTACACAAAGTGGTGAACCTCTCTTCATCCTGACAGACAACTGAGCCTTTGCAGGATGCCCCTTTCATACCCAATCATTATGCTATCAACTGTTACCTGTTATCAACCTGCTTACCTCCAAAAACACCTGTTTGGAGCATTCCACAACTTTCCCAGTCTTTTGTTGCTCCTGTTGAACTTGTTGGAAACATGAAACCTAATAATGCAGCTTTAAAGTTAAAGACAAATGCAGCCACACTGATCCAAAGTCAGCCAATGTCAGACAGAGCATTGGTATATGATGATACTGCAAAACCCCAGATTGCATGCACTTACTGTAAAATATGATATCTACAGTAGAGTACCTGCACATAGCAGCCAGAGTAAGGTTACTGTGGGCACTGTTCAAACAATAATGCTTAATGATTGGCTGATAAAGGCACAAGAGCTCCATCAGCCCATCCACCAACCCAGCCCCCACATGTTCACTCTGCCTTGCCATAAACAGGGCACACTATGTTCTGAACTGTCACTGAACGTTGGCATCGGAAGAAGATCGTGTGCGACAGAATCTTTCAATATTCATAAGTCCTCGGGATGCTGCGCTGCGTCATCTGCCTCGAAGGCTTCAGTGACCACCATGCATGGTCGTACATCTGATATCTGACATCATCAAACAATATTTAGAACCAGTGTCAGCCTCCCCTTTCTAATTTCCCCATGAGCTCCATTAGCATCAGAATGAAGTCTTTTCCCCATTTCAGCACCGTGGTTGTAAGTAGATCCATGTGCTCGCCCCGAGAACGCTGGCATGCTGGCAACGAGGGCGTGAACGCAGTGACATGAAGGCTTCGGCATCTGGGTTGTTGTCCGCGCTGCGACCGCTCGAACACAACCTCCCTCTTGCCATGTTAATGCAAAGAATATTGCGTGCATCGGCGAGGGCGGGCGGACTGAGAGTCGAGGAGGTCCGTTCATGCAACAAAGAGGACTCCTCCCTCACATCTGTGTGGGATTGTTATTGTTTTCCCTGACATCTGGTGGTGCCCTTGGCAACTTGGAGGCTCGCATGAGGTCTGCTCTCATGTCCTGGCGTTGGTAACATCAACGGCTGAGATGTTAGAGTCTAATTCAGACATTTTTTCCAGTCACATGGGAGAGATTATCTAAATGCACAGCTGAGCCCATGGGAAATGTCCACAAGCTATATTTGGTGTTGCTGATTGAGAGAGGAAGTTCTGAGCGTGTTTGCACGTCGTCCTGAGAAGCTTCTCCTCCTCCTGTTTCTTGTATGCACAAGCCCAGCATCTCTTGCAGACTGCTATAGGTCCTTTTTAGAATTTCCTGTTTCATAGACTCCCCTCTATCCACGCTCTTCAATCATCAGCTCTCATTGTGCTCAGAAAATGACAGAAAACAGCAGGAGGCCAAGCCGGCTGGAAACTGAACCCGTTCCTTCCTCCCTGTCCACATCAACACTTCCTCGTCAGAATCACTCACATTTTTTTTATTTTTTTTGTAAAATAAGAGAAGATGTACAGCTCATACTTTTTTATGAGACAATAATTAGTAATACAGGCAAGAAAATACAGAAGAAACAAGCATCACAAGGCGCGCGAAGGTTAACATTGTGACAATCAAAGCGAGGTTATAAATAGTTTTCTATGGTCTGCGTTGCTGTGACTTTAACAGCAAACATATGTAAGCGCAGACAGTTCAGCTGGATGCAGGATGCCGCCGCGCTCATTAGTTTGGGGTGAAGCGCTGCACCAACACCTGCACTCCTCAAGCTGTTTCCCAACAGGTGTCTTTGTCAAGGTAACGTAAGCCTGGCTGAGAAAGCCACGGACCCGGGACACGTGTCGCACGTGCTGCGTGTAAGGCGAAACTGCGCTCGTCGGTGTCGAGTAAACGTGTCAGGATGCAGAGTGCGGTGAGAAAGAGTGAGCTGGTGTCACATTTAATCATTTACTTATCACAGCCTGGATTTTTCCCATGATGGGACGCAGCACACATATGCAGAGAATGTTGAAATATCTCAGTGGGAGCGGCTCACGCTGCCAGAGGGGTGGTGTGCATTCTTACATCAGCGCATTTATCCAGTTGTTCATAGCTTCTTTCTGACATACAAACACTTTTGTTTTTTTCCCCCCAAACTCGTCATGTAGCTGAAACCAAGATATTATTAACCCCCCCACACCGCCCCTCCCCCGCTCCATTCACCAGCTGTAGACCTTAGGTGCTGGACAGTTTCCCAGCTACTGAACAATTCAGTGTGAGGCCTGTCACTGCTTTTTACAGCCAAACCAACGCTGTATTTTAGGCCAATACTAATATTAATATCTGGGAGTTTCAAAAATCAACTGATAGTAATAAGACACACATTGAGCAGAGTATTTGACAGTGCTGAATTAATTTGTCAGTGCTCTCTGGTGGACAAACCCAAACCCACCCAGTGTATTTTAAGTAAAGATATATAGACGGACTCTGCAATATTTAATTGCTAATTTCACATTTGTTGTTGTTATATATGCTTACATAAATCTAAGAGTGCTTGCAACATGACCCTGAACCAAAGGCTCCTGCTGTTTATGGACATGATAACACTGTAAGGCTGCAGGTCTTTTAAATCCAGATCCACAACTGCGTTATTTCCTTGCAGGGTGTTTTCTTGTCTCTTGTTTGTACTTACACCAGTGACCAGTTTTGCGTTTGGCTTTAACTGCTGACAGCGGAAACATGCAAACGTTGCAGTTCAACAGTTTGTTTTTGGCTTTCTCACCAGATGCTGCTGGACGCACGAGAAATGTAAATGTTCAGGAATGTGTCTTGACAGCATTAACAATAATAACAGACAAAAACAGCACATAGTTTGCATGTTGATGGTCAGTGCTTCTGCATGCACTGACTTCATCAATTCTCATGGCTGCTCTTCTGCAGTTTAGCCTGTGTGTTGCCATGTAATGGGGCAGTAACACAGTTACACGCCCTCACCCGGCTAATAGACATCCAAATGCCACTGAACTTGGAGCACGGGGCGCCAAACTTCCTGTTAGGACAGAAGGATGTTTACAGCACGGCATCTCCGCAGGGACGGTGGGAGTTAAGTACAGGCTGAGCTCTGGCGCTAACAGCTGTTCCGCACAGGCTGTTTTTCCAGGTATCTTTCTCCATGCTGGCGGACGTAATGAGTGATGTCAGCTCTTGTGCAAAGTGTACATGACTAACCACTTCTCTGAGGCACTACAGATAACAGTGGACCACCCACAGATCGCACTAATTTGTGGTTGGATGAAGTTGACCCCAACAGACCAATAATCAAGTGCTGTGCCTCTGTAGAGGCTGCTCTCACCATCATTTCTGATTTGGACTCCATCACATTGCCGCTGATGTCTGCCTACAGCTGTGTAGAGGTAGGAGAAGAAAGTTATGGGTGACATTTTGATAGCTTGACATGATACACAACCTGAGACATTCAAATAGACTTCAGACTGTTGTAGAGAATAACTGTTAATCATAGAGCTGAAAACAAGTCTCATTCCCAAAGATCTGATCTGCAGCCAGCCAGGAGAGAGCAGGTGAGGCATTCACCCCTGCAGGATTCCTGCATCGCTTCCCAGAGGCTGTGGACAGTAAAGCCAACAGATAGCTTCTTATCGGTTGTGTGTTTCAATGATGTCTGATAACTTCATTATTTCTTAAAAAAGACAAGGCATGTGCTTTTTGTGAAAAGTGGAATTTAAATGGTCGCACTTTTCCTTTCTAAAGATATATTATGCAAAGATATCAACATCTTTAAATTCCACCGGTCGGAGAATGTCCCCCTTGCATCCACGACACGACCGACTGAGCTGATCGCTGCCATTCAAATCAGTACGTGCAACTCCATTGGGCGCACAGCGTGTCAATCTCCTGCACACAGCAGATCGAGCGAGACAGGAAGTCAGACACTGGAACGATGTGGTGAATCTGGTAAATTTTCACAATAAAACACCCCGTGAAGACCCTGATCAACAATAACCGCAATTAAAACAGACAAAAAAGGAATGATAGAAGAGCAAATATCAAGGAAAAATGATCAAAATAGCTAAATCTGAGCGAGTTAGCAAAACGCTCTGCTTCTGAAACACCTCCAGTGGGGTTTGCAGCTGCATGAAAGATGGATCAAATATGCGTTGCATAGGCAATGCTATGGAGACTGATAGAGGCCCGGTGGCATGTCAGGATCAGAAGTTCATGGAGACCAAATCGGAGCAAAAAGTCCAAATAATATTGAACTTATTGAAGCTACTGAAATATTGAAGATTTGTGTGCTAGCCAGGAACAGAGCTCCAGATGACAGTGTGACATAGACAGTTTGCAAAATAGTTCAATGCAGCTTTAAGGTCAGGAAACGTGTTCATGGTAGACTACATAAGCACAGTGTGTTTAAGGTTGAGCTGGCACATAAACAGTGAGCATTAATAGTTATTATAAATGATTTGCACGCTGTGGGACAAGAGGAGACGGGGTTGGTTCAGGACACGTGGAATTGAAACCATATTCTCTGAGTTGTGCTCAGTGTCATTTGGTTCGAATAAGGAATAGCTATTTGAAACAAGGTTTCTAAGAGAATTGAAAAAAGTAATGTGTCTTTGATTGGGAAGAAGATATTTAAGATCAGCCGCTCTTCATTCTTTGATCGCATTCATCACCCAGAGCCATCATTAAAGAAGAGCTGGCCTGCTGGTGTTCAGTGTCAGCCCTAATCAGCATGAAGCTGCAGAGTGTTGTGGTGTTTGCCAGTGTCAGTAACATCGACTGTTGACTGTTTCCATCATAAACAAGATATTTAAGGCAGACGTGAAGAAAATGTCGTGCTGGAAATTCCCATAACAAATGGATTCCATTTAGAAGGGAGGGGTCAGGCTTTTTTCTTCACTACCACCTTTAGGATTAGTTACATGAAAGAGGCAATAACCAAAGGAAATGGGTTGAGAAACAAATCACAGCTCGCTATAAGCAGCATCCAAGCAGCTATTGGGAAAGCGTTCCGTAGCGCCTGTTCAGTGTTGCCATCAGGCGAGATGTATCCTCTGTAACGTCCTGCACAGGTTTTGCCAAGAAACAGTGCGGGAAGTTGGCGGAGGGGAGCGCAGTGTGTGCATCTGTCTGTGTGCATTTCTGGGTGTTTGCATGTGTGACAGAGCAGCTGATCTTTCCCTGGCTGTTTCTAATTTGCACATCGCCATAATGTTTTACAATCCCACTTTCAGTAAGCCCCTCCTCTCCCCAGTGTAATACAGATTTAACTCTGAGCAGACTGGAGGAGGCACAGGGCCAGTGCCGCCCCCCCCCCCAGTGATACAGCTACAGGCAGACTTTGACTGGGTCACATCTCTCACTGATGTACTGACTGATGCCCCCCACGTTGCCTTCTTTTCCTCCTCTTTCAGTGTGTTGTAAGACGTTCTTGTCAGTGAAAATGGTTTGTTTTGGCAACAAAACAATGATAATCGAGCTCTGAGCAAAGTGGAGCTGTGTGTAGCTGCATTATTTGCATAAGTAAGAAAAGTATGTAGATATATATATGAACGACTCATACAAAGAAAGTTATATAAACATTTTTCTTTTGGTGTTTACTTTAAATGTAAATAAGCTCCAAACACAAATGTTTGACTTCAATGATAAACGCTTTATGGACAGGAGGTTTCCAGGCAGCAGAATTCACATTGCCGTGATGCCATGAGAGCTTATATGGACATTTCAAAGCCTATTAAGTGGAAAAAAAGGCAAATTATTTTTTAGACGCAGCATGTTTTCACATATTTACTGCAACATGACTCATGGAAATCTGGAGAGAAATGGTGACTAGTAGTAGTTAAAACACAAACAGTGAGTTAGTGAGAAATGAATGTGTGTCACTGACTGGTAGAATGAGTTTAAGAGCACAGAAACCTAGTTTACTGTATTAGCATGTATGCTGTTTGCCTGCATGAGCTAAGAGCACTGACGCCCCTTACTCTGAATATCAATAACTTAGCATGTATACAATAAATTCATCATCCAAGATATATATTTATATTTACAAAAATGAGTGTAACAACATGATGCATTTTCCATCCAAAGCCACCATTCTGCACCTCTATCAGCTGCCTCTGAAGTCCCACACAGAATCTGACCAAACTTTCCACCACTTCATTAAAATTCAGAGCTCTGATCGCTGCACGCTCTGCTCTCTGAGCCGAAGGAGAGGTTTATTTTCTTGGCATGTTGAATATTTTCCACCTGCAGCCTTCATGCTCTTCATTCATTCCTGCAGATTACGGCACAGAAACAGTTCATCTTGTTCATCTCCTCATAAATTACTCTGTTTTTTTTTTTTCTAAGCCTTGTGCTGGCACATCTCATGGTGACGACTCACAGAGGTTTCTTCAAAGCTACAGTAAACAGTATGAACCTATAGCTAAAAAAACAACAACCTGGTAATCTTAACATGGTTAGCCTTAAAACACTGCATTTACACACGCTGCATACTCGTCAGTTTATCATCAGTGACAGAAAATGGGCCGTGTGTCTCTTGAGTGCATTTCACTATTTTTCTGTTGCAGCGTCACTTTAGCTGCTCCAAATTTAATTAGACGTGAGAAACAAGTGATGGCCTAGTTCCTTCGGGTATGAAAGACGTTATTAAGTTCCGCTTCTGAATGAGATGTAATCCACTCCTGAATGCCGTGCACCTCCATGTATGTCACAGGGTTCAGGTTCTCCCTCCCTGCCTCTCGCATCCTTTCCGTCTCTTTTTGTTCCTCAGCTGCAGGGAGTAAAAATGCTTGTAACATAGTTTCGCGCTGAAAGCAGTGCTGCTAAAAGAACCCAGCCTTGTGATTTGGAGCAGGTATTCCAGCAACGCTAACAGCCTGTTTCTGGTTACCTTGGCTGGCAGGATGGAACTATTGGCTCATGTTGTGGTTCATTTATGGCAACAATAAGAAATAAAAAAGCAGGAAGTACATTTTAAGATAAGAGAGGAAGCCACAACTATGGGCTTCAAACATGAAGCAACAGGTGGCTGTAAGTGGCGCACAGAACGTCCAGAGTCTGAAGAAGAAGAAGCGGAGCAGTTTCAGGCATGCCGCTCTTTGATAGTTGAGCGCCAGCTGTAGCAGGCAGGCAGGCTTCAACTCTCTAAAGCTACGCGAGCATTCGTCAGCCACCGCTTTGCACAGCAGATTTGTACAACCTGGGGGATACGTTCCCATTTGAATTTTGTCTCATCTGCTCTGCAGCAGCACTGACGCGAGGTCCCAGCGGCCTGCAGCTTTGCCGCGAACAACTCTGTGAGCTTCCTCCTTGATGAGACACCGGCATCACCTTTTAAAATGGAGTGTGCAACACACCCATTAACTGATGTAAACCTGCTGTCGCATTTCAGAATTCATGACAGAGCGCGAAGGAGATGCGCCTCACAAAACCCACAGCAGCAGCGCGAGCATGAGGCATTAAGACCCAGCTGTGCTGACGTGACTTTATGTCAGGGAGCCGGAACTTTGTTAGATCGATGGGTTTTTGCAGAGCTGATTCCAGCTGTGTATTTTGTCAGCTGTGTACATTAAACTCTTGTTGACTCCATTAAGATTATTTTGAGCATGTTTGACTTTGAAAGTCTGGTCAAAAAAGGTCACTACACTCTTACACAGTTCATGAAACGGTAAAACGACTGCATTTACAGAGCTCCTTTCTAGTCTGCTCACTACTCAGCTCACCATTCAGTGATGGCAGAGGCTGCAAGATGCCAAGCTGCTCATCAGGACCGCGCTTTCCATGCAAAGCGTCCCACAATGATTCTGTGTCAGGGAACATTTTGGGGTTCAGTATCTTGTCTGGAGACACTTGGACATGCAGAATGGAGGAATTAGGGATCGACGCACTGACCTTTGATTGGTTACCCACATTTTTATCTGCCATTTCATCCAATTTGTCCTCACTTTTCCTCACTTTAATTTACTTTATTAGTGTTACAGCATTGTGATTTTCATTAATGTTTTGCCTACAAATCGTCTTCAGTCAAAGGTTTTTGATCTTATGTTCCTCTTCTGCTCAAAAGATCTGTGTATGTTGTTAGAAATGCTTCTTTCCGTGAGGGCTGTTTAGTCTAGGTTTCAACAATCTTAGGGTCTGTTCCCAGTTTAATTGGCTGTGACGGCGAATTCAGAGGCAACATTTGAGCAGATAAGAGCCAGTGGGCGAAACATTTATCAGCAGAGGGAGAGATGAGGAGCGCCGTGAAGTGGCCTTTATGAGCCGATTTTATTTCGCTTTGATGACAGGGCTTAATTGTTCACTCTCCATTCCAGATCCGCGGCTGGTAATCATCAGCCAGCTCTGACATGGCCAAAAGGAAGATGGACGGCATCGGGCGGAGCGGGATGGTGGCGCTCATACTGCTGTGTAATCTGACAAAGGTAGGACGGCCTGCACGCAGTCAAACGAGCAAATACTGAAAACACACTCACATGAAATACAAGTTTACATGTGCAAAGAAGTCAGATTTGTCTGTATCTGGTTGTAGAAACCACAGGTTGTGTAATTTATGTTAATTATGCGTGAGAATAAGTTTAAATGCTTCCGACTGTGCAGCCTGTGCAGGCTTTTGTTTTTGAGACAGAAGAAGCCACAAGGTTTGCACATGCATCCAACTTTTAGAAATATTCCTCTTCACTATTCAGCTGTGACTTCATTTGTCTTACTGAGCCTGATGTCAGTCTCAGTTTACGTTGGAGATTTTCTGAAGGATTTAAAAGCTGCTTCAGGTTGGGATCTGCTGTGCAACAAATCATCTGGACGTATCTCGTTGGCAGCATTTCTGCATAGATTTCATATTTTCCGTGGAGCACAAATGGATTTAATGGATGCTTGTGTATGTTAGACCTCCTTTTCTGTTGTTCTAATAGGCTATAATGGCTGTCTTACTTGAATACATCTCCACAGAGTCACAAAGAGCACTCAGACGAAATTGCGTCCAGACACATGCTCGCACGCAGATGCTTTTTCTGAAATGAAGCTCAGCGTCTGCTCGTTGTCCTTTTTAAGGTGTAAATAGATTACTTTGTCTCATAACAAGAGCTGAGAGGCTTTATTCAGCCTTTCTCTCCCTCCTGGCAGATTTTTGTGAAGGCGAGCCTGGAGGTCAACGAAACCCAGCAGCAGCATCCAAACAACGTCTACCATGACATGGGACTGACCCGCAACAAGATAGTGACAGCACAGTTTGAGTGCTATCAGAAGATAATGAAGGACGTTCCTCAAAGCAGAGAAGGTAGCGTGATGTGTTTCATGTTTCTGAGCACTGCTCGAACACACCACATCGTTAAACATCCGAAAATCCTCACTGACGCCTCCTCTGCTGTTTTAGAGCCCATGTGTAATCGCACTTGGGATGGCTGGCTGTGCTGGGACGACACCAGGTCAGGCATTATCTCAGAGCAGCACTGCCCGGACTACTTCCAGGATTTTGATCCTTCAGGTAAGATCTGAGGGCTGCAGTAGCTCTAAAGCTGCATTTGCACCAATAGATGTATGAATGGAAGAGTGGTCACAATCAAAGCAGCAGAGGCAGAGATATCCTGACTTTTACTGTCGGTCAAACTCCAAAAATGCCTGCTCCCTCACTTCCCACAATGCAACATCTTCCCACATCCCATGATTGTAATTCAGGCTTGTGATAGTAGTTTATTAGTGGAACTCTGCATGACAAATAAGCTGATCTTCATTGGCACTCTTTGTGTTTACGATGCAAGCTTTGTGTGGTCTTTAATTCACTGTGTTTCCCTGTTTGCTGTGGTGTACATGCATGATATGTTTATGGCAGTACATTAGTTTTAATTGCTGGAAGATTGAGCCAAAACTTAAGTGCAGCACATCCTTCAACAGGATATGCATAATTGGATTCAGTCCCTCTAATGGCTGCTGTCAGTAGTTTCATGTGTCTTAATGTGCTTGTTTGTTTCGTGGAGTTTCAGAATATGATCTTAGCTTCATCAGGCTACCAGGGACAACTGTTAAACCCCTAAGATTCAGTCTACAGCACTGAAGAATTCTTAGAAAAAACACATATCTGTAATTTTTTACCTGCAGAGATGGTGACGAAGATTTGCACCGACAGTGGTCATTGGTTCCTGCATCCAGAGAGCAACCGGACATGGACCAACTACACCCGCTGCAATGAGCACACCAATGAAGGAAGAGTGGTGGGTCACTTTAGGAAATGGCACCTTGAATGGAAAGAAATGAGTCATGGCTCACGCTGACCTTTTAGCAGATGTCTGGGCAGTTATGATGAGGCGATGAGAGAAGAGTAAACTAATGTGCATATCACATGCATCATTTTGTGGCAGCAGTGGACAGATATTTCTTAGACTAATATTTAAGTAAATAACACAATTATACACAGATGTGATGCTCCTGTGGCCTGAAGTGTCCTGAAATGGTTCTGCTGTGGGGCTAAAAATCTGTAGTTTGTGCTTCGCGTGGCTCAAGAGGAAAAATAATGAGCTCAAAGCAATGAAGTAGAATTAGAATGGTTGGCCTGGAGACCCAATGGCAGTCTTCTTACGGTAACATATGCGTTGTGTAGGTGGGAATTCAGGCGGTGCTAACAGAAAGTCAGGGATTGAAACATTAGAAGTCATCCTCTGGCGATTCTAATTATCCACAGCAAATGGAAATGTGGCCATGGCGGCATAAAGGACCAGAGTGTTGATCAGCGAGAATCTTTACATTACAGCGTTTTCCAGGGACCGTGAATAAAATTAAAATTACTCATTTCCTGTCCAGAGTAATTACATTAACATGTATGTTAACATTTGATGGACTTAATATACTTTTACATGATTTCAACGTCGTTGTTCTGAAAATTAATTTACCAGAGTGTTTTCTCACAACATGAGTGGTCATTAAGAGATAATCTCATTTGTGTCTGTTTTTTCCTTCCAGACTGCAATGAATCTTTTTTATTTAGCTCTCATCGGACATGGACTCTCTCTGACCTCCCTCTTCATCTCCCTCGGAATATTCTTCCATTTCAAGTGAGTCAGCCCTCCTCGTCTGGACGTGCTTTACGGACAGGTGCTTCTGATTCTTTGCTTGGTTTGATATCACCTTGATGTCACGTGGCCTTTCTCTTCTTGCAGGAGTTTAAGTTGCCAAAGGATTACCCTCCACAAAAACCTCTTCTTTTCTTTTGTTCTGAACTCTGTGATCACCATCATTTGGTTGACCGCAGTGGCGAACAACCAGGAGCTGGTGCAGAGGAATCCAGTGAGTTTCTCTGTTTATTTCTAGTTTTTTATTATTCTTCATTCCAATTTTGACACTCATTTTGTAATGCAAATGTCAGCGTTTAAACATAAATCAGAGTAGGAGCTGCCCTAAAGGCTGCACTCTTGGGGTGGAGGCTTTAATTGATTTTTCAGTTCTATAATAACACTAATTTACTGCACAAGGAAATTACAGTCCACATTCAGTATGTGTGTTTTTCTCCCACAGACGAGCTGCAAAGTGTCCCAGTTCATTCATCTGTACCTGTTTGGCTGCAATTACTTCTGGATGCTGTGTGAGGGAATATACCTGCACACTCTCATCGTGGTGGCTGTGTTCGCTGAGAAGCAGCACCTGATGTGGTACTACCTGTTGGGCTGGGGTAAGTCAATGGCAACATGACTGTTGTCCCGTTTTGTTGAAACTCATGATAAACACAATGCATTTCCTGTGACTTCTTCATAATAAAAGAAAACTCATGTTTCGCCTGCTAAATGCTTTTAATGTGAAGCTGCAGCAGCAGAAAATGTAATTACTTAATACAGCTTTTTTTTCCACTAACGTTGAGAGAATGTAATATAACTCTGCAAATATTAAAAAATGTATCTCAGTCACCATTGTGTGAACTCATTCAGCGATAGATGGTGACTTAATAAACATTTATTTGATTTAAAATGTGTGATATTACAACTTCAAGCTGCAAATTACTATTATAATTTTTCATTTGCAGGCTTTCCTCTCATTCCGGCTTCCATACATGCCATTGCTCGAAGTTACTACTACAACGACAAGTAAGCGTTCAAGTGCACTCTCTGTTACAGTTAATATTACAGCTTATGGTAATACAAGTAGGAACAGAAGCAACTGCCAAACAAGAAAATAAAAATATTGGTGGATTGTGTAAATAAAAGTACAATTAAAAAGATTAAAATGCTGCTGCTGTTTGTTTGTCTGCATCTAAAGTTTGACAAATCATCCCCCTCTGGCTGGTAGCGTCTCTTATCAATCCCTCCGCTGAACTGCTTACGCTAATTAATTCCACAGAAGAGCCATTGATCTGCGTCTTGGCTCAGCTGTCATGTGATGCGCTGATACTGCTGTGTAAACGTTTCTCTTGTGTCTCCTCTGCTGTAGCTGCTGGATTAGCTCCAAAACATCGCTGCTCTACATCATCCACGGCCCCATCTGTGCTGCTCTCTTGGTGAGAAGCTTCACTCTTTTTCTTGACACCGATCAATTACAGCAAAGTAAATCTCCATTATGCCTGTTTACTGAACTGATTTCTTCCATATTTCTCTTGGCTGACTGTTGTTATTGTGCAATGAGCATAAAAAAAGTCTCCTTTTGCCTTCTTCTGAGTGGACACTGTGGGGGGCCTGAAAGCAGGACAGAGTTTCTTAGCATGCATTACTACGTTTATCTTGTGAAATCGATGCATCTGCCCCTCTGAGGATCCACCCACTGGTCCCCAGACTCATGCTGCATTCGAGGAATTCACCTAATCAGCAAAGCTGGGCACGTTTCAGAGAAAACTGGTCCCTCAAGACTCTGGCTGGACTAAATGTTCAGCACTCAGACAACCTTTTATAATGATTTCTTCAGGTTTCAGGCCCAAAAAAGATCTTGGTGTTGTTTTGTTTGCAATAGATTTTTTGTTTAATCCTTCCTCACACTGGACAGTGCAAGAATTAAATTATGTGACAAGTGAGTTTTTGTTTCAGCAGAGTAAACAGTAAAACATTTGTATTGTTTATACAGACCATCGTAGATATGATTTCCAACCTGTAACCAGCATGAAATACCACCCTGTTCTTTATACCTTTGGCTTTATCTGTCCTCTGTAGTAAGCTTTTATTCACTGCGGCATATTTTTAAGGATTTCATTCAACTCATCCGCAGAAAGTCTTTAACCAGCTGTCAGCAGCTAATAGCCAGAGCATTAGGCTGATTCATTGATGTCCTCTCTGCTTCTACCCCACAGGTCAATTTGTTCTTTCTCCTAAACATTGTCCGAGTGCTCATCACCAAACTGAAGGTGACCCATCAAGCCGAGTCTAGTCTCTACATGAAAGCGGTGCGAGCCACCCTCATCCTGGTGCCTCTTCTGGGAATTCAGTACGTCCTGCTTCCCTACAAGCCGCAGGGACGCGTCTCCTCTGAAATATACGACTACATCATGCACATACTGATGCATTACCAGGTGAGACGATGGTCAGGGTGAGGGCTTGGGCTGCATGGTATTTTGTCAGCAGCTCAATCATGTGGTTGAACACGTGTTTTAGCTGTGGCTCAGCAACGTCCTAGAACATTTCCATGTAAAACAGAATACATAAATAGCTGTACATTATGTCACATCCTGAGTATATTTTTAGAATGCTATTCAAGGTTTACAGTCTGTTGCATGCACTGCACACACAGTCCTATTGTTCCTGTACATTTTCTTAGTATTCATCTTGATTACATGTTATTGGCCAGACGCTTATCTTACTGAAATGAACTGCTGCCGGGATATAAATCTCATTATTCTCTCAGTTCTTCGGTAAAACCAGTCCCATCGGCCTCTGGCTTTGTTTATGTAGCGCAGGGAAGAACAGCAGGAAGGAAGGCATGAATTATCTGAGATGAAAGGGGGCTGAAATCAGTTGGACGTTAGCGAGGCGTTATCTGATCATCCTGAGCTGTCCCAGCTCGGGCAGAGCAGGGAGAACGTCTCGAGCAACAGGCCGAATCAGCTCACAAAAAGTGTCCAGTTTCTCTGCTTCACAGCACCCTCGACCTTCAAATATCACCTCTAAACAAGTGATTATTGGTGCTTAAGACCAGTTACTTAAACGTGTTGTCTCTCATTTTCATGTGTTTCATTTTGTGAATTCCAGGGTCTGCTGGTGGCCACCATCTTCTGCTTTTTCAATGGAGAAGTAAGACGGGGTTATCCCCTTTCACTGTATTTTTTTAAAAAATTTTTTTAGACCTGCATGCACACACTCATCCACACTTCCCCTTCGTGATCAGGGACAGAGAAGGCAATTTCCTCTGCGTGACCCTCTGAGCAGGATGGTGAACCAGGGGAATGTCTTGACAGGCTCAGCCCTCCAGGGTTTTGCTCAGGATTAAAGATTATTTACTTTTAGCAAGCAGCCATGGCCTGCACACAGATTGCTATCAATAATGCAGGTGATTGACCTGCATACAAAAAACATGCGATTGCCTGAAGTGAGTCTGAAGAGTCCAAAAGCTTCAAGTGTGTTTACAGTATATGCAAATTGTTTTAAAAAAGCACACAGGTTTCTCTTCCCAAAAACGATCTGCATTGCAAAACACTACATGCAAGAGTAGACAGTTTATAAAGAGAACAAACACTTTTTTGTTTCTGCTTTTGTTTTATGCTAAGCTAGGCTAATCATACCCTGGGTGTAGCTCCATGTTGAACTGAAATAAGTGTATGTCCCAAAATGTTGAACTCTTACCTAAAATGCATGACGCATACTCGTGTGCTTATGATTCATTAGCAGTTCCATTAAAAAAGGAATACTGAACGTGAATGTTAACACGTGAAATGTTTCTCGGGTTAGGTCCAAGCAGTTCTGAGGAGGCACTGGAACCAGTATCATATCCAGTTTGGCAGCAGCGTAGGAAACCACTCGGATGCCCTGCGTTCAGCCTCCTACACGGCCTCCTCCATCACCGAGGTGCAGGGCTGCTACAGCATCGACTGCCACACAGAACACATGAACGGCAAAGGCTGCCACGACGCAGACGCCTCGATCTTAAAGTCAGACAGCCCCTTCGCCTGACAGCAACACCCCCCAAGCCCGCTCGCCCCGCCACCCCCTTAAAAACTGCAGCATGTTTGGAGCTCGGCGGCAACCAGGGAAACTTCCTATAGATACAATGTTGGAAGCAATGAGTCTGGAAAGGATTTTACACCCAGGCACTCACCCACCTGAAGGAAACCGTCACCTGTCTGTCACAGGGACACCGGCCCTTTAACAGTACTGTACGGTGAGCTCGATACAACTATTCCTGCGCTGTGTTTTGCTAACTATTTGCAACCGAACCGCTTCTCCTGGACGAAGATGCATTCTGATAATCACAATCTCGTTGCAGTCTTTCCGCCTGACAAAATTGTTTGAAAATGGATGAATATTAACTGCTTGACTGTCCTTTTTTGGGGTCATGTTGTGCACAAAAGCCTTTGGTTACACTGTAAATTCTTTTGACATGGTTAGTGCCAAAACCAAGAAACCCTTGCCTGCCTCATTTATTTTTTATATTCAGTACAGAACCAGAACGAAGATAGGATGTCTAACAGGTGCATAATAATATATTAAAGCTATGTTATATCTTTCACATGTTAAACTTAATTTATCTGGACATATTCTCTTGTTTATTAACTGAAATTGAAATAAATACCATACAGTATTTATTACAGTTGACATTTTTGAATCAATATGACTTGTTGCCAGCTTCACCTAAACTTTCAATGTATTTCTTGTGTGTTTCAGTGTTTGTTTCTATGTGTACAGTTAATGTGTGCTGATGATTTGCAGAGTCATACCGTTAGCTTGCAGATTTCATCATGCTAATGTTTGAGCGTGTTTAAGTGATCCTTACTGACATCCTGTAAACCACATGGTTGGTTGTAATGTAACATTTTGATACAGAATTATCACCGAAAAGCCATCGTGAAATCACATGTGCTCCAGTCTCTGCTCATTATACTCGAATGTAACTGAAGTTTGAAGATCTGGCTCTGAACATACATGCATCACATTCCCATTCACCTCTGTCTGTAGCCTTACTCTTCTCAAATTACTTTACATATTAACAAATATTTAAGCATTTCCAGGTGTTCAGACTGAAAACAGCACTGTGTTAAAGTGCAGGCAGCTCCTTTGGAGAAAATGAAATACGATTCAGGAAAGCTAGTTTGAGAGATGCATCCATGACTTTTATGAGATCTGTTTGGAGACTCCATGATAATGCAGTGCAAAACGGCGGCTGCAATAATTCCTCCCTTTGGTGTGCAAAATCCACAGGTGCAGAAATACATTCTAAACTTCAACTGGATCTGTTATATTTAGACAAATCAAGCGAGTATCTTTGCTGGCTGGTTGTGGGAAGGTTTATTACTGGTAGTTTTTTTTCTAGGAAAACAAAAAAGGGGAAATTTTCCAATAACAGGGCCATATCTAAAGAGGATACCCGTCTCATTGGCTAACTCACACAGCTGAAGCCTCGTTAGCTTTTGCACAAGTATTGTGTGAAAGGTCCAGTGTGTGCAATTAAGGGGGATTTAGGGCAGAAATGGAATATAATAGTCATATGAGTATGTTTTAGTTAGTGCATATTAACCTGAATGTAAGAATTGCTGTGTGTTCATGACCTCTTTATATGTACAAAGGGAGCAGGTCCTCTTGGTCCACCATGTTGCATGTTTCTACAGTAGAAACAGTAAAACCAACACTGAGTCTAAAGAAGCCTTTCTCCTGCACGCTTGGAAGGAAAGGGGGTGGGGAGGGGTATTCAGTCGGTCACAATCTGCAGCCGTCGATGCCTGTAAACCCTGCACGCTGGTCCTTTAAGACATGTGAAAAAATCCAAACTGATGCAATGAATGGTGACAATGATGGAAATCGTTTTATCGTCTTTGTCTGCGATTGTTAGGTGAAATGTTGACGTTGTCAAAAAAGAATCTGCGCTTGCACATATTTGCTCGGCTGGAGCATTGAGTTCCAGATGATGCTTGATTGCATTGTGGAAAAAGTCGAGGCGGGTTTTAACTTTTTTGCAGGACGACCCTGAAAAAGCTGGGTCCTCAAAAGCTCATTGAAAAGAATGAGTGGGCTGCCTTCCTGCACGCAGGGCTATTGTCAGTCTGAACACAGCCTTATTCAGAAGTATGTGCGATGATATTGTTATGCCTCACGGAAGCTGTGCAAAGAAATTGCGCAAAAAAAAAAAAAAAAAAAACATTATGAAGCATTTAGCTACAGCAGCCTGGTCAGAAATCATTGCACTTACAGTCATGCTGTCATTTCACCCACCCAAACCCAAAACCTCCATTCACTCCTTTATTTTCACACATCTTCCACAGTGCTGGGAACAGAAGTCACCATCAGCTGGTGTAAATATTTTTGTAAATTTTGCGTTTCTGAAAAGAGGATAAGTTGAATGTGTGTGCGTATGTGTGTGCGCATGATTTATATTTACAGTATTTATGAGTACATTATACTCTGAATCATTCAACCATGAAGCAGCCGTCTTATGTGACAGCGTGTGGGGCGTTGGTAAAGAAGTTGTTTGCTCTTTTTCCATGTTTTACAAAGGGGGTGGGGGGTGGGGGGTTATTAACTGGGAGCTCGCAACAAGCTGCTGTACCTGTCAGCTCGTATTAGCGTCGTTGTGTTGCCTGGATTTTGGACGTGAAGAAAGAAAAGTACCACTTCCTTCTTTGCAAGCTGTCCATGCCGTGTCAGCACAGCAGACATAAACACGCGTCCTGTCTATGGAAGCGTGATGTGAACGATCACATTCAACATTTTCTTTACTATTTCAGTGAAGAGCAGTGAAAACAAAAACACACATCCTCCCTCACAATTATGCATGTTGGTTATTTTGCTTTGTTTTGGACACAGTAACTCCGAGTGTGAGATGGATAACCTGTTCAGATACACAAAAAATACCACTTTCCAACAAAACATCAGTGCATCAGTCTATGGCGGATGAGTCATCCCTCACATCGCTTGCTATTCATTTGTTATGATAATTGTGGAATATCTCCATTTTCTCATCAGTGTCTAATGCAACTGTGATGATTTCCATTGCTTGTGAAAAAGTATTGTTGGCTGCCGATGTTTGAGGTGAAGGGTGACTTTCAGGCACAGGAACATGCTCACAGTGTTCTCAGCAGGTGTCATGCAAGCAGCTTTTTTAATGTCAGATCTGCAGGACAGTTTCTCCATTTAGTCAGAATCTATGCCGCCTACATTTACGGGGTCGCAGTACTGATTTACAGCAAGTGATTCATGTACATGACAGCATAATGAAGTAAACCAAGTCATTTACTGCGTAGCGATGCGTCATAATCGTTTACGCAGTCATTTCATCACAGCGGCGGAAAAGCCTCTTGGCATATGTTGTAACTCCTCTGTACCATTTAAGTTTTGTATTTATGAGTGAAATGTTTTCATATGACTCTCCAAAAGGTTTGTGAAGTCCCCAGTGACAAAAGCATTATGGACAATGTCTGTAGTTTTTGTTAATACTGTACTGTATTTATCTTTGGTAGTCTTGACACATTGACTCCACACTACTGTTTGAATGTAACTGGTTGTGTTTTATTCTCTGGATGTGAAAAACATATATATATGTATGTTTTTTTTATTATTATTATTTTACTGAATTAGACAATGTTGCTTTCTTGTGTGTATCTGCATACTAATACAGTATAGCACAGCACCAGCCATCAACTGTAGTACTTTCATTTCTTTGTCTTAATTGTGAAACTACTGCACAATATTGCTGCACACACACTGTCACACACGTTGGTCTGATTTTCCTTTGGACTGTGTATGAAGGCTGGTCCAGCCCTGGTTTGCTCAGTTGCTAGTGGTTGGTGTTTAAGATGTGCTTTCAGGAAAATCTTAACCGCATTATTGACCTGCAGTAAATGTGTCAGTAAACAAAGAGCACAACTCTGTTTAGCTGAGTTAGTGATCAGCAAATCCATTCACAGAATGTTCAAGACATTACAAATGTTTGATTTCATTCGTGTTCGTCTCATTGACTGTGCGCCATATGTGTTAAATCAAGTCGGTCAAATCGTTAAGAACACAATGTGATTTATGTAGCTGATCTGACACCTCTGCAGCTCCGAGGTCGGGTGCTGTAATGAGAAACATCTGCTGCGCTGGTAGAGTTCCCACAGCAACTGTCAAACAGAACAAACACACTTTCAGGTCCCCGATCCCTGTCGCAGTGAGTCGTTCTGCTGATAACAGGCTATTATGACCTGAATTACCCAATTTGCTGTGAGGAGAAATGTTCAGTACATCGGCCTATTTTAAGTGGAGATATAGATGATGGCTCGACAGCTGATAAAGTCTGCAGAACGTTCAAATAGATGATTGCATTGGAGTTATGAGCTTCCTGTCTACCTGTGAGCCCGCGCCTCAATAGAATAGTTCTTTTTTCAGTACATATTTAACCTTTATTTATAAGATATTTATATTTACTGCACAGTGACCTTACAGAGTTTCAGAAAGCTCACTACACAAGTTGTGGATTATACTTTAAAAGAACCAATCAAAGCTCAAGTCAACATCGCATTCATGGCAGGATTTTCATACTATTCCACGCGTTAGAATAACAGTGACTAACAGAGGGAGAGGATTTCTTCATCACACAAGAGTGTGTATATACTGTAAGTTGACTATAGTGTGATATTTGTTCAGTGGTAATGTGTCTCTGATGCTCATTTATTGCCCTGTTTAAGGAGGTCAAAGCAAATGCAGCATATTACTCCATATGTTTGTTTCAGTTCTCATGTGGCTCATATGGTTTACTGCTCACATGTCTAAATGAATAAATGGAAGTTAAACTAGACTGATATCCTGTCACAGCATGAGATTAATAACAAGGGCCTAGATTTTTATTTTCAAGTGAAACAGGCAAAAAACATTTTATAGAACTTTTAACATTTTTCATGTGGTTTCTGAATACTTTGCTAAATGTTGGGACGTTATGAAATATGTGTCGATCTTCACAATTTTGTCTGCATCAGCCACCCTTATAGTATCATTCTCACGCTCGTAAGCACCTTTGAGTGTGACACCTTGTTAAATTTCCTCTTTCAATATGTTAAGCTCTAAATAATCATTTATAATAATAAAAAAAATCATACATTTCAAAGTGTGACAGTGTAGGCCTTAATATCTAAAATGCAAATACTGTTACTACAATGAATCAAATGCTGTTCTGAATGAGTCATGGAATATTTAATGATGAAATATTATTCATGAAAATGACAGATGCAGGACTGCTAGATTATGCACCCATACCATATTCTGTCATTGCAGATATTACCAACACACTCCATCCACAGGCTGCAGAAACTCTGCTTTGGCATATGTGCACATTCACAAAGAGATCCTAATGATTTGTTGTGATTGCCTATTTTTCCAGTATCTGCTTTAAAACAAAGGAGTCCACCAGCTCAGGGACAGCAGAGCTCCTTTTTAATGTTGAGTCTCCATGAGAATGCATTCACACTGCCGTTTCACAAGTGGCTCTCAGAAGAGTTCATAAGTTCATTCTTCACTCTCTAACTGTAGTCTGCAGAATAACATAGGGCTGAAGACGCCCCCCTCTGTATCCCATTTTGTCCAATTATAACTCCCTGTAGCAGTCATTTACTGCTGCTCCACTGCCTCCAACCAGCCTGAGCTGACATGCGGAATTTCTTATGACCCTTGTCCAGCTTTTCGGCATAGCAGCTTAGATCTAAGTCACAACATTCAACAGTCACTTAAGCAAAAATTGTAAAAAGATTTTCACTCAGCGGTGAAAATGTTCGGGGCGCACGTTTCCTGCAGTGAGCAGACATTTTGTGCTGGTGGCTTGTCTCCCTCTTACATGACCTGAATACGTAAGGCTGCACACCACTGATGAGGAGAGGCTGCTGTAGGGCGCTGTCGCCTGCACTTAGCCTCAAAAGCAGTAATACAGTACATTTGTACTCTGCACAAAGTGCATCACAGGGGTATGATATTCACTCTCATTTACAATTTTTGGAGTGAGATTCTTTTTAATGCAGAGATATAAATATATTCTACAACTGCAACTGAAAAAAAGTTGGTATACTGTGTAAATGAAATGTAAATGAAACAGAATGCAAAAAAAAAAAAAAAAAAATGCTAATGATTTTGGATCTACTTCAACAGGTGGCCAGAAAAAGAAAATGCAAATGAATGACAGTGTTGCTCTCCAAATACTGGCTGTGCAAATATGAAGCTGCTTGCTAACGGGTCACCATATGAACTCAGTCACAAAGGTAATAATCTGTCAATTTTGTGATCACAAAAATCTTTTGCTGCAGGTTTAAAGAAACATGCAAGGATTGACTTGGTGCCCTTATAGTTTTAAATAATATATTAATAAAAATAAGTACAAATGCCCCCCATGGACAGCAGTGCATGTACATTCGCTGACAAGCTGAAGGATTTTGAACCTGTTAAGATGACATTAGGCGCCAAAAAACTCCTCTTGTAGACAGTGTTAAACTATAACAAAATATCAGACATCAAAATATATCCCATATTAAAACAAGCCATCATTTAAAATGCAATGTGGACTCTGATGTTGGATGTCTTGACTGTGGATCCAGCATATTCTCCCTCTGTTCTGTTGTTGCTCTATGCATCAGAGCAGACACAGGCTGATCAATAGCTCTGAAATGTATCACTGCTGCAGTGCAGAGCAGCATTCCTCTTACATTAAAACGTTTAGCTTGTTTTATTTGATCCTCCATCACTGGAAAAGGAGATACAGTAAAGATCTGCAGGTTTCCTCAGGCTTTTTTCTTTGCTACCACAGGGGCTAGTTTGATATCTAAAACAGGGTGTAAGCATCACAGTAGGCTAGTAGACATTATCTTTTAATAATAGCTGTTTATTTGGCTAACTGAACTCTGTTGACTGAAATCATCAATGAATCAAGCAGATCAAGACTGAGAAAATACTTCAGTGAGTGGCTCGGAGAAATTAGTGGGAACTGCATTCCAGACAAGGAAAAAGAACAAATTTTCAACTGCCAGCACCTCATTAGGCCAAAATGCCGTGCAGCCACAAGAGAGGTTGCATTCCTCACAGTGTTACAATATTAGCACATGAGCTTCCCATTGAGGAAAAAGGGTTTCCCTGTTACTCGGGAGTACAATGGTAAGACAAGTTTGACTCATTTCCAAGCAACAATGGTGACTGGAGCCTTCGCTGCAGCACACCGAAACAGCTCCACAGGATGATAAGGAGCCAGTGAGTGTGCTTGTCGCTATCTAATCACCCCCATCCGGCACCCCTCCATAACAGCAGAGGAAATGGGGGCGAAGGGAGGCCTTTAGCTCAGTGAAAACATTTACCCTGCCTTGTACTGATAGCTGCTGTTGTGTATAAGTAGGAAAAGAGCCAACTTCACTGAGACACCAAGCGAGACTGTTTACCTTTGGGGAATCACGGAAATGACTATCAACAGGTCAGACAAGGGGGATTTAAAAGAATGTAGGCTGAGCTTAGAGCAGATCTGACTCAGGGAACCGAGGCTACCTTTGACTTTTTAATCATCTTGTCCTACACATGTTTAGATGGATAGTGTTGCAGCTTCTTACCTTAAAGAGTATTATTTTTATATTGGCCATATTTGTGAAACTTCTGCACATTCAGATTGGATCTTGGCTTGTGTTTATACACAAATTAAGAACTTTCATGAGACTCATTTTCCTAAATTATAAAATGGTAGTAAGTGAATGGGTAAGAGCATGTGTGAGTAGGCTTGTGAACTGATCTTTAATGCACTTTGTTATGTTATATATCATGAAGCAAGTGTGGACCCAGATGTTGTTAACATTCTGGGTTTAGCCAAAAGCTATGGGGGTCCTGGGGCATGATCTTCCCTTGGGGAGATATTTTTCCCATTTACAGTTGCTATATGCACTATTGTTCAAGCCATTTCAGATAATAGAACGCCTATAAATCTGTACATCATCATCAATATCTACATCTATGTTCATCAAATCTATATTTATATTTTGTCTATATATCTTTATATTGAGGTCATTTACTATATTTCTCATTTTAAATTGTATGTAATATCAATATTAGAGGTGAAATTCTTGAGTTGAGGTGACCAGAGCTGTAAAAGAGCCACTGAAGTGGCATATCTGCATGTTCGGATTTTCATTGGCTATTTAAAGCGTCACTCATCTGCAAAATCGGTTGTGATTGGTTCGATCTTAACACAGAGTGACTTAACGAGTATCGGTATATTTTTCCGGAAGTTGTAATAGAAACACGGAAGACAAACAAGACAGGCGCAGCGCGGGCTAATTTGAACGAATAAAACATCTTTCTGTGGATTATTTTCATGTTGTGGACTAAATATTTTGACTGCAGTGGATCTTCTGGACCTTTGTGGATGTTACCAGGCCGTTTTGTCGGAGTGTTATCGATGTGTGGATCACTGAGAGACTTAATGGGTGAGTTGCCTCATTTTTAAAAAGCCGTTGTTTGTTTGCTTTTGGTTTATTACGCCTCCTGTTGTGATTGTATCTTGAAATGGTTTGACATCAATCGATACACGAAAATCCCCGCTTTCCAACGATGTAGAATATGAGTTTAAACGTGAACGTAGCGCTTTGGTCTAGAGACGCTAATAAAAACACACAGTAATTAATCCTCCGCTGGTCCGCAGGTGGGCTAGCTGGCTAGCTAGCTAGCTAGCAGCCCATATGAGTGTAATCGCTTCACCATCTCGGTGTTACAGCTGCTGATTCATAAACAAAATTATAAAGTTATTTTCAAGACCTAAAAGACACTTGGGGCTGAAGCCCAAGAAGCTGCCCACCTGCTCCTCTGTGACCATAAAGTAGCTCATAAAACAAAATTGAGGTTAGCCAAATTATTATTGTCTCTCCATCTGTCTTTCCATCCATCTATTCATTCACTTATAATCTTCTGTATAATGGCCATTTTAGATCATCTTCAGACTCAGTTCAGCTCTATGTTTTCTTAGCGTTTTAGGCTATTTTGCCAGCTTCAGCTGTTGTAGTTTGAGGCTGAGCCATGCTTTGGCCTTGTGCTTTAAATATGTCCATGAGATCACGATAACAATTTTGGCTTATTCATTTTTAAAAAAAAAATCATCTCATCTCATCTTGCTTGCTTGTTTTAGCCACACTAGCAGTGAGACTTAATGTGAGACTTGGTCATTTTAGTCCAGATCCAATATCTGGACACCTGTTGCATGCAGGTTCCATCGTGTTTTGTACTGACAGTCATGCCCCCCAGAAAATGAATCCTGATGACTTTGGTGACCCACTGGCATTTCATCCAGCGTCACCGGCCGAACTCAACTGCCTCAACAACTATTGAATGCCATGAAATTTGGGTCAGACAGACATTCATGTTCTCCACAGAATGAACTGTAATAATTTGGGTGGTCTCCTGACTCTCTAGTGCCATCATCAGTCATATGTCTGTAACTGAGCACCTGCAAATCTAATTCTCATCAGCCTCAGCTGTACTTTGTTTTTAGTGCTCATAACTAAATCTTATTTTACCACTGTTTTTATGCTTATTACGCTATTTTTAACTTTATTTTTCTTTGTACAGTTCAGTGGGTTTAATTTTCTATCTTATGTTATTCATTTACTTCATAAAAGGCTGTGGTGTGTGTTTTTGTAACCCCACAGCACCACAACAGAGTGATGGTTATTTCCGGGGCCGCCTCGGGGTCTGCCTCACAGATGATACCCACAGCGAGGGGAAACCCATGGGAAGATGTTCTGGGGTGGACTGAAATAGGCTTGTTTTGGTTAATTAAGACCATCAGTGAATCTGTGTCCAGCGGAGAACTGATCAGGATGCTAGCTTTTTCTTTGTGATCGTGTTAACTTACTGATGCTAGCATTTAGCTCAAAGCTTGGCTGTGCTGAGGTGCAGCCTCAGAGCGGTGAGCGTGGATGCAGTCTCTTACTCATGTTATTGCTGAAAGGTCTTTGTTGCGTCAGCCATTAGCTGCCTGTGAGAACTCCAGTTTGCGAGATTCAAACTCTGTCCTGTCTACGTATCAACATTGCTACAATTGATTTATGTTTACGTTTTTATGTCCAGAAGTCCTGTTTGTGTAATTTGCTGGTTGATTTCCACTGGTGAAGGTTGTAGTGAGACTTCGCTCATGGCAACATTGGCTCTGAGTGGTGTGTTTGTGTTTTTGTTCATTTTAAGCGGACTTTTCCTGTTGTGAAATACCAAATGTTTACCCCATGCATTCAGTAAACAGGTTTAATCCACAGTGGCTGGTGTATGCCACAGTTAGATTGGTTTAAAGAGCAGGCTATTTGGCTAATTTGCGTTATTACTTGAGCAACATAATGTACCAGGAAATTGAGCCTGACTCTGTCTGACCTCTTTCCAGCAGTCTTTCTCTGCTGCCGGTCTATCTCTTCCTCTCTCTCTCTGTCTCTGAACCCCCTCAAACTTATCTTTATACCTCATAGCTTCCCAGCAGGGCCCTCCTTAGGAGCACAGCATGGACAGGTGCAGATATCTGAGAGTCCTGCTGTTGCTTCTCTCTCTCTGACTGTGTGTGGGGTGAAGGGTTCACGAGCCCTCTCATTCCTTGGGAAACACCCGGGGGGCTTGGTTTACAGGATGTGAAACAGTGAGGCAGTGCAGTGTCTTCTGTTCAAGGGAACTTAATGATTGTTTAAAAAAAACAACAACAATGAAACGTCAGAATGAGACATAAGAGTGTTAATATTTTTGGCTAAATACAACGTCTCTCATGGGGCCGAGTGTTTCAGAGGTATTAAGATGGAGTGGAAAAAACCCTGCTTCTACATGTCCAGCACTTGGTGTTGGCAGGAGGTCAGGGTCAGCTAATCTGACCCTGTTGATGGAGGAGACCAGTAAGGGAAGAAGAGAACGTGTTAGTGAGGCGAGAAGTAACTTGAACTGAATTCTTTTGTCAGAGGATGACGGGAGTGAGACTACGTGATCAAGCAAGAAGCAGAGATATTGTTATTTCTGAAGACTTTGGAGGACGTGATAAAGACGATATTGTGTTGGCTGAGTCTTATGCATGTCTGTTAGGGCTGAGGTGGAAAATGACTCCAACCAGTACACAACATAATGTCAGTAAAACCAGAAACACATGGGCACATGACAAACCCAGTGCTTTATTATGTTCACAGTTATACTCCAATATTGTAGAACTATACTGTTCAAGCTGCTAATAGATGGACTGATTGCGATGCAGTCTGCCAGCACAGCAAACAAACTCATTGCCGTTTTATGCATGCTGATGTTTCAGCCTTTCCACAGCAGATACGTTTTCTGATGAATTTGGCATTCATGCATGCACAGCACCATATTGCACAGCTGGAGAGATGCTAGTGTTGTGCTTTTAATTTGTGATTTCTGTTTTTATTTGTCTCATAAACAAGGGAAGATTGTGTTAAAGATGTACAGATATGTGGGTTCGTCTGAACATTTCCAGCCCGTTCAGGGGAACTTTTTCTTTAAAGAACTGTTTCTGCCAGCAGCTGGCAGCTTTATCGCTCCGCCTGTGAAACTGTGCTGTGTCTGTGGGTCTATATCCAGCTTGAAGCGCTTCCAGGAAGTAGCTAATGCACATCGACCAGAGAGCCGTTTGGCAGCTGACGTCGGGGAGTGTGATGACAGGTGTATCGTAACAGTGGCACGGACACTGCAGAAAGTGAGAATAGAAAGATAAGCTGTGACAGAGCTTTTTGCGTGGGTGTAATCAGAGCTTTGGGTGTCTTTGTATGCGCATACGTGCATGTGTGTGTGTCCGCGTGTTCCTTTCTTTTCAATGAATTCACCTGCATGTTGTGAATAGTATGTACGTTGCAAGTCTGCAGTGCAAATACACGTCCCTACTGAGATGGCGCTCTGCCATATGCTTAGTCCGAAAGAATTTCATATTGTGAACTTTGCAATCCATGCATGTTGTGCATTTGTGTCCATGGCGACTGTTTGCTGCAACAGTCAAGCTTCCTGTGACCTTGGACTTGACACCAGAGGTTTAGAGATTTAGCTCCTTGCTAAATCTGTCGCCTGGAACCCGGAAGAGATCAGCACTTCAGCTGACACCACCAACATCAGCACAAGCTCCAGCTCTGACGGGAGTGAGATCAACTCCAAATCTGCTTCATTTCTAATTTGTACGGATACGTTTAAAACCAGTGACATGTGTATTTTGTTACTGTTCAGTAGCGATATGCTGTCACTGTTGTTAGGGATTCTAGCAGCAGGGCTGTAGGTACGGCGAAGTCTGACGTCTGAGAACATTCCTAGTTATCAGTAAGGATCTTCCATGTTTTTTAGCTTGTAAAAGTAACATCCATTTTTCAAGAGCATGAAAACATTAAACAATAATGGCCTAAATAGACCTAAATATATGTAATTTTTTTATTTGAATGTTTGGCCCTACAGTGGATGTTGGCCCTCGGACAAAATGTAGTGGAGGACCTCTGTGTGGTGTGGAAAGGCTACAATACCTTAACGACCTAACTTGGATTGCAATTATCTGCACTGCAACACTGAAATGCTCAGAGACAGCTTTTTTTGTCTTGAGTTCTCTTCATCTGACTGAATATAAGCAGGATTGGAGACCTTTTTCCAGTGGAGATACTCTACCCACACACCGCTCGTGTTTATATGTAGACGTTTGATCCAGACACCATCATCACTTCCAAAAAGTGACAGGAAGTAATTCAGGACACATAAAGAAGTCAAATGCAGCACATGACTGCTAAGATGTGGCTGGAATTCCTTCTTTTTGTTATTTCCATTTAGATAATTTTATTTTTTTTTGATTGTATGGATGTGGTCTTGGCGGTACAGCATGTGTGTGACCTTCGCTTAATTGGTCGTTGAACAACTTGCTGCCCTTGCTTCATGAAGACAAAACAAGATTTCCTCGAGTAAAGGCTGTCATTCAGCAAGAAATATACTGGAATGTTCAACAATTTGCACAAATTGCACAGAGTAGAGAAAAGGGGAAGAAGCGGTTTGTTTGTGGAGCCGACTGCTCAGGACGTCTGCTCATGGGACAAACTGCAGAGTGTAGCTTCGCTATCACACAAGGAAATGACTCTCCAGGTTGCTCAGTACTGACACGGCCACGAGCACCAAAGAGTCTTCCTGCAATTGTGAGAAAGCGCTGCCGTGGAGTGTGCATACTCTCTTTGCTTGTTGTCATAAAGGTGGTTATGGGTCTCCACCCAAAAGTAACCCACACCAGTGTAGTCGAGTGGTAGCTGAAGGGAAAAAATACATTAGGGAATGCAAAACATACAACTTTAATACAATTATGTCTTATCAGTGTGGCTCCTTTTCTAGCGGGAAGGAAGGAAGACATGGTAATATTTGTTAAATTGTGTAATATTCCAATTTGCTAAAGTGTATTCAAATATATTTAATGTAATTGTACAGAACAATGCAGGAAGTAGGGGTGCAGCACCCCTTAAACCGAGACATAATAAAACCCTGACCCAGATCTGTCTTCCACTGCAGTGAGCCTTATGCTGCATGCAATTCTTATAAAAATACTACAATAAGTAGTATAAGTACAGAAATATCAGCTTTTACTTGGAGAACGTAAAGTAAAAGCACTCATTTTGTAGAAAATCTGTCCACATCATTACATTTTTAATACTTTTTAATACTGACAGATCAATTATACTGTCTGCTAAGGTGGTCAAGTTGGTAGTTTTGACTACTTAAAATACAATTAGGTGGTTTAGTCTCGTGGTAATCCAGATCTAGAGTCACAGGTAGTACTGAGGCCTTTTTTTGTGAAATATTGGAGAGTTTTGAGCTGTTAAATGAAACCATCTGGGATGTTCAGAGGGGAAGTCACTCTGTGGAACTGCTAACAACTCACAGACGTCTGAAACCAGTGACAAGGAGCCCCAGCTGGCCACTGTGTTTCTGTGAGGGGTCTCAAGCCAAAAAGGTTTGGAGCCACTGCCTTAATCTTTAACAATGTATTGTATTTTGTTCAGTCATATATTATTTTATTGTCTAAGAGTTTTTATAATTTTTAATCTGAAAAGTAGCCAGTAACTGAAGGTGTCAAATTAATGTAGTGGTGGAAAAGTATCAAGTAGTATAAAATAGAAATAGTCAAGTTCAAACAAAAGACAGTTTTGTCTTTTACTGGACAATACTCGAGTGAATGTAATTAGACACATTCTGCCACTGAAGAGTGATGGTAACATATCTTGAAGTGCCCAGCTGTTACAGAATAACATAATTAACAAATGCAGTGTTGTTCCTTATGGTTGTACACACAGTTCACACTAGAAGCAAGACATCTGAGCAGCCAGTGGCAGCAGCCCACTGCAGCCAACCAGTCTGAGCAAGTGCCATTAGTGATCACCTTACCAGGCGGCACACTGCGCGCTGCAGGTCTTGCGAGATCCAGCGTCAGAGCAGGTCATGTAAATACACTACGCAGTTCACCAAATACTTGAATATTACTGTACAGTACATAAAATGTATTCTGAGAAACAAAGATCATCGGACTAAAAAGATATTTTGAAGGGGTGTTAGTGGCAAATGAAGGTTAAATGCAGGTATTTATTCATCATAATTCGCTTGTTGTCAACCTTTTGGACTATGACCCTTCATACTGCCTGGATGCCTGCTTCATCCCAGGTGGTCTGTGAGCAGGATGGTCTAGTTTTCTTCTCTGATTGTGTCAGTTTTTCTGTTTTATAGTCCTGACGAGCAGCAGATGTGAATCCCAAATGTAACTGCATCCATTTAACCTAAAAATAACTGTGAGGGTGAAACATTATAAAACATGGGAAATACATGAGAGTACACAAAAACAATGTAAACATGACTAAAAATGTAGAAACGTGTTTACTCCCGCTGAACCGATGTCACAGTTTAATTGTTTGAAAAAGCAGGGTTTGAATGTCATGTTTATGATTATACCTGCTGGTTTAGTGAGTCACAATCCTTCTTCCTTTTCGAGTCCCAAACAAAACAAATTAGATTTCATTTTAATCTCCTGCACATCCCCAGATAAGACATTTCTCTAAACAGAGGATGGAATGTTTACAAAATCTCGGCTCCCTCTTTTGGCCTTTACTCGCAATTAAGGAAATGATATTGAATGAATGTTGACTTCAGCTCGGGAGCGCTGCCAGGCTTTGCATCAGAGGACAGGCTGAAAAAACAGAAGTTTATCATTGTTTAAAACCTCAGACAGGAAGTAGTTTTGGCTTGACTCACTGTGGGTCTGGTCGTCTGAAGAATGCGGAGGGTGTTTGGTAACAGAAATAAGCAGAGAAGTGGCCTCCACCTGCTTTCAGATGCTTGTCTGTACAGCTTTTGGTATGCTGCACCGTGCACGGAAAACCTTATCTAACCCCAACCCTAACCCTTTGGTATTTCAGCCAGTTTAGCATTTAGCTCTAAGCGCTTAATAGCTCACAAAAGTTTTATTAGCAATTTCAGTTTTACTGAAGTCCATCACAACAGAGGAGAAAGCAGAAATGAGAATCTATTAACAGCCAAGACAGCTAAGCATAACATAATGTCCCTGCTTTGATTTCTCAAGTACTTTATGGAGCCTTTTCACGTTCTGAAACACTATGTTACTGCTTACTGCCATTGCTGCTTTCATCGTAAGTGGTCGTTCTTTGGAGGGACACCACTTTAACACATCTTATTTACATCAAGAAGACATGATTATATAACACATTCTTTCACATGAGTTTGCAATTCCAGGTCTGTGACTGAAAGTACTAAATTTATTACTTTCAGTCAGTATGTATACAGACATGACTGATTATGAGACAGAAGTTTATTCTAAAAATGGAGTTGTAGATATAACATGTGCAACATCCTGCAAAGTGAGTTTGACGTTCTTTCCATTTGTGTGTTTAGAAATGAAAACAGTGATGCTAAAATAAGTAAAGTCAGCTTGTGCTGCTGGAAATCATCTTTTGACAAAACCAGCCCGACTGAAGTTCCACTTGCTAGCTTTTATTGGGGCTTTCTACTGTATCGTCAGTGGATGGAGTTTCCTCAGTTGTCATTGAGATCTGTTTTAACAATGATAGGCAAGGCGCTCTGGATAAAACCATAACAGCTACTGAGCTTCTATGTAAATGGGCCCATCTCCTGATGAGAATCTACTGATGAAGACCATTTAATACGACTTAAAGCACCAGAAAAAGCAAGCAGGTGAAATTTCACAGGTTTGTCATGAGATTAAACAACTGGCTGGTTTATGTTGTCGGACCTCTGAATGCTAGATGATAACAAAAATAACATATGTGCTGCAGTGTTTGTGGAAAACAAGCTCTGCGTCTGACGCAGTGTTCTCGTCCCGTCAGGTCCAGCGCTGCAGCATGAATGACTCATCATAACAATGACTAACATGACCTGTGAGCCCACTTCAAGTGACAGTCAACTCACGGAAAATAGAATTTGCTCTCACACGGGTGGATTATGGAAAAAAGGCAACACAGCTCACCCACGATTTCAGGCACTCAACGCCCAGGTTTTGATGGGTTTCAGGAATAGTGCAGCCGCCCTCACTCAGTGCCCATGCACGAAATATGAAATCATGTCCATAATTGATTTTTGGGTTTTGGATCAGTGAATATCAATTCTGCATTTTGAGGGAGGCATGTTGGTGTTGGTACCCTGGTCAGGGGCTTCCTGACGTGACACACAGTCGCACGATAATATTTAAACAGGAGGAATAATAAGCGGTGCGTCATTATCAGGAATACTGCAGTTCAACTGTTTTGATGCCTCTCCCTGCTGAAATATTAGCTCACCAATAACTAATGTAGTGTTTTATTGAACTGTAGTGTGCTTGCAGACATTTTCAACTCATAATCATTACTGCAGTCATTGTTGTCCTGAAAGAAAGAACAGAAACTACAGAGTAGTAAAGTAGTAAAGGCAATGAAGCAAAGGTTTAAGAAGTGAAAGATCAGCCTGACAGAGTTTCTCATGCAAGTTGTTTTAAAGTTGACAGCCCCAATGGTAAAAAACCAGATCATTTGTCTTTTATATAAAGCCAGTACAACAAGTAACAAAAAACTGCTGGAGGACCCGAGGCCGCAGTCAGGCTCATCTGGATTTTAAGCAGCTGCCACATCAGATTACACTGCTGCTTAACTTTGAAAGGAGTGCTCTCTATGCAGACTTGCCCCAGGATGTTAGCCAATTGATCATCTGCTTCGACCACTCAACCACCAGCAGGCCCCAAAGCAGATGTGAACATTTGAACTGAATTTCATATTTTCATCTTTTAACAACACTGAGTCTTCAGCCACGATGGCGGGTTTGTGAGGATAGACCTGTGCAAAGACAATGCTAACAGAGGTCGGCAGGACAGAAAAGTTATTGAATGTAAAAACAAAACAGTGAGCTGAAAGACGCTTGAACTGCAGGACTGTGGGTTCATCAGTGTGACAGTCAAACATTTAATCCATTGTTAATATGAAAATATTGCTAAAAGCAGCTTTAGCTCTGCTGTAGGAATGGCCGATAGAAAACGCTCAGAGGACTGCGTCATTGGTCGCTTTGACGGCCAAAAGGCCGACTTTGTTGTTTATGTCTGTGGACTTGTTGAGGTTATTGTAACCTCTGTCACATGGCACTGTAGAACATTTGGTGTGTCAGCGTCACTGACCAGCTAAAATTGACTGGGCAGTACATTTTACCTCATTCTGATTACATCAAATGTGTTCTTGGCAGCAGAGCAGGGCACGTTCGTCCAAGCTCGGTCCCATACAGAAGACAATGAGCCTATTCATTCTGTTTTCTGTCACAAATAATTGCGACGTTAAGATTTACAATAAGCTTCATTGTGTTTGTCGCAGGCTGTTTCCTGCCTCGACAATTTGTTGATATTGTGACAATCTTGATCTGACAGCTGCAGTAAGTACGCTACGTTCAAGGAATAATGGGCTCTGTTTGGCTCTGATCCTTCGATTTTCAGCACTGTACAGTGATTGCTTGAATAGTGTAGATATTTAGGATGATTTTAGTGATTTTAAATACTTTTTTTTGTGTTAATTTCTGAATATGAGGATAAGTTTTCATTTATCCAAGGTTCATATGAGAGTGTATCCTCTCTTGCAGAAGAAGAAGAAGAAACATACTTTATTTTATCACACACACAACAACATGCACAATGCACACGCCATGCTTCGTGAAATTATGTCTCCGCATTTGACCCGTCCATCGTCCATCCTTCCTCCGCGGCAGGCTAGGAGCGGTGGGCTGCCAGCCGACGGCGGCGCCCGGGGACCCAGTTCTCCTTCGTCACCATTGGTCAGGTGGTGATCTTCTTGCATGTTTTTAGTGGGGGTACATTTTATGGAGGATACCCCAGGTGAACACGGGGAGAACATGCAAACTCCACACACACTCCTTTTTCCTCGAGCAGCACCGAAGGCATGGTGGACACGCCACCAGCACCCACAGCGGGATACGAACCGGGACCTTCTAGCTGTGAGGCAACAGTGTTACCACTTGTGCCACTGTGCCACCTACCTCATGTACACTGGAGATCAAAATTAGAGAACAACCTACAATTTCCTAAATGTCAAGGTCACCGCATAGTCCTATTTGAAATGTTCCAAATAGGAATAAAAGAGCAGTATTTCAAGCATTTTTATGAGTTACATATATTCTGAAGCACAGTATAAAAAACTTAAATAAGATATTTGAAAAAGAACACTGATCAAAATAAGAGAACTCTTTCAGACACCCCCCAGTTAGTGGTGTTCTTCTTGCACCTGGTGCTAATCTCCTTAATTATCTGAGAAACCCTATTTAACTGGCAGCCTAACTTTCCAGTTTTCACTGACTCTTCAAGATGGTGAGACGTTCTAAAGTGACTGAAACCCTCCGGCAGCAGGTTGTCCAGATGAAGGCCAAAGGGATGACCCTGTCAGCCATAGCCAGAGAAGTTGGTCGTTCCAAATCTGTGATTTCGAGAATATTGCATCTTTACAATGTCACAAACTCATTCAAGTCCCCCAAGAAGGCTGGTCGTCCACGAAAGACAAATGCAAGAGAGGACAGGGTAATGCGGAGAATGTCAATGGGCAATCGGTTCAACACTGCAGCTGGAATTGCTCGCCAGTTCAGTGCTGTACATGGTAAGGATCTGTCTCGTCATACAGTGTCTCGACGTTTAAGAGCATTTGGACTGAAAGCCCACTCTGCAGTGACCAAACCTCTCATTAGCAGAAAGAATCAAAAGGCTAGACTGGCCTTTGCTGAGGAGCATGTTGTGTGGACAGAGGAAACCTGGTCCAAAGTTCACTTTAGTGATGAAAGCAAGTTTAATTTATTTGGGTCTGATGGGAAACATTATGTTCGTCGTCAAACTGGGGAAAGACTGAACCCAAAGTGTGTAAGGAAGTCAGTGAAAGGTGGAGGAGGAAGTGTCATGGTTTGGGGAATGTTTTCTGCAGCAGGAGTTGGGCCTCTTATACAGCTACATGGCAGAGTGAATGCAAATGTTTATCAGAACCTTCTTCGACAACATGTTGTCCCTCCCCTGCGTTCATCACCCAATCAGCCAGCAATTTTCATGCAGGACAATGCCCCCTGTCACACAGCAAAACGGGTAAAGCAGTTCCTTGAAACTGAAAACATTGAAATAATGAAATGGCCAGCCCAGAGTCCTGATCTAAACCCAATAGAAAACCTCTGGAAAATCCTTGGTGACAAAGTTATGGCCAAGAAACCCACTACAGTCACCGAACTGTGGAAGAGACTTGAAGAAGAGTGGACCAAAATCACACCGGAGCAGTGTGAGAGACTAGTGATGTCCTGTGGCCGCAGATGTGCTGAAGTCATTCAAAACAACGGCCTGTACACTTCCTACTAATTGTTGACTGTTGTGACCTTAAGATAATTTAGTTGTAATTTTTCTCCGTGCTACAGTCATTGCTGTTCTCTAATTTTGATCATTGTGTTTTCTGCAAAATACAGGCTTTTTGTTGAAGTGCCTTGGTTATTTTGTAAAACACTGCTCTATTAGCATGACATAGCCACAAAAAAAAATCTTTCAAATGTTGAGCAATGAATAATACATTATTTCCGAAAAAAATCAAGTGTTCATGAATTGTTCTTTAATTTTGATCTCCAGTGTATCTCCTTGTGTTTAGTAAATCATTTTAATCACCACCTGCCACACTGCCTGTTTTAACCATACCAACCATCAAGAGCTCCAAAAAGCAGTGCTACCTTAAAGCTGTTAAGGACAACAGTCTCTGGAATGGTGTCCCATAGGACCGAGGTCCTCATGGGTCCCTTATATCATTCTCATTCCTGTCTCATTTATACTGTAGAAGAGTATAACCTCATGTTCTTCTAAACGATTGTCACCTGTCTTAGCACTAGAGGATTTTAAGTTTCTTTAAAAAAAATCCTGAATTATATCCTTTCTGCTAGTGTCCTTTCAAGGGCATAAAAAAAAGATGGAGGAAATCAAAGTCTCACGGACTGGATGACATGGGTGAGCCTGAAATGGAAAATATTACCAGAGCTGCAGCACGAAGGCTCTTGAAAGATGAATGCACTTTGGCTGTGAAAGGTAGGTGTGGTGAGTGAAGATGAGAACGTTTCGTGTCCTCAAGGCGCTTGGTAGGATGGGCAGGAAGGATAAGGTGGAGCAAGACAAACCAAGAGACACGGACACACAGAAGTGGACGTCATGCCGAGGTCAAATCCGAGCTCGAACCAAAGCCCTTCTTAACCTGATGGTTGTGTTGTTGCATTGTATGTTGCTCAGAGGTATCAGTGACAGCTCTGCAAAACACGGTCAGAATTCCTCCTGTGACTGTTTAAACTCCCTACACTGTCCAAAAAAATGTGTGCCAGTACAACAGTCTGGTCCACACAGATCCCCTCTCACATTCAACACTAAAACAAAATGTTCTGATATCTTCCATTCAGCCAGACTCTAGGACTTTGCGCAACATCTATCCCAGAGATTAACTGCATCCCAAAGTGCTCATCGAGTGGTAGTGGAGTGTCATGTGAAACAAGATACAGCAAGCCAACCCAGCCTCTTAAACAAACTCACAGCAACTGTTGAAAGGAAATGGGAGTTGGTGGTGGTATTAAATGGAATTAACAGCCTGAGTGGTGTGCCTGCTCTGGGGATGGCCTGTGGAAACTTCCTGCATGAGTTGAAAAAGTTTCTGTGCCCTTGATTTGGACCTGGGGTGCGCCGGACCACCCCTGCTTTCTCCTTTTCACAGAGCAGTGGCTTCCCTTTAGTTGCCCTGAACTTCTCTTTGGAAAGCCTGCTTTCTTTAAAGTCAGTGAGAGTGGAAAGTAGTTTTTGTGCAAAAGTCATGTCAGAGAGAGAGATGTCTATGAAATGTTAGTTTTGTTTTGCTCTCACAACCCTGTCGCTCTCTGCCCTACATGGCAGCTACAGTGCAGCTGGGTTAGGATTCATTGTGGGTCTGGTGAATGAGATACTTGGCTGCTTGTCAGGCCAGTTACACCTCTGTATTTTGACGTGTGTTCAGACTGAAGGTGAAGTGAGCTTCAGTGAGTTTGCTGTCAGCGTGTGAGGCTGAGATGATTGGTTGCTAGAAGGAGGATGTGTGTCTGTATGTGTGATCGCTTCCATGTGTGCAGATACATATACATTTGTGCTGGTGTGCGTCCAGTCGTGTTCATGTGCAGTCATAGCTGGGGCTTTGTGTCGTGGAAGTGAACAGACTGAGAGCCATAACTGCACAGAGCATTGAGGGGGAAGTGGTGCTCTTCATGACATGATATGACAGCCTCAAGCAGGAGGATATTAAATGTAGCAGTATATAATGGAAACAGTACCAAAATGATGCAGGATAGAATTTTCAATGGGAATATTTGTTAATATTTTAATATTTATTTGTTGTTTTTGGTAAAATTAGGTGATACAGTAATAGAAGTTGTGATCAAACAACCTGGACACTGATTTCCTTAAAGGGGAGGTGTGATTTCTGTGTTTCCTACTGTCCTCCTGCTTTATGTGTGTTCTTTCATCTGCGGTTCGATGGTCTTTTGAGGACCTTTGTCAAACTTAACCACATCCTGTAACGTCTGTGGGATCCTGTGACTTCTCCTAAAAGAAGGGAAATGAACCACGAACCTTCTCTGAAGATGAATGACTGGTTTAAGTACTTTCACTGATTTATTTAGCAAACAAATTAGATCGTGGGAAACTGATACTACACACTAATGCCACACACACACACACACACACACACACACACACACACGTACAGATTGCCAAATCATGCGGAAGACATTGGTCTGTTTGCTCTAATGTAATTGTTAGGATATGATATGAGTTTTGTTTTGTTCAGGAAAAATGGCGGCAGTTTTTCTGACCCTCCTCTGTGGGATCCCTCACTTTTTTTTTTTTTCCCCCATAATTTGCGTCATGAAGATTGAGTGTGGAAATTAAGAAAGCCAATTGGCAAAGCGGGCCAGTTTTAATCCACTTCATCAATATGGACGTGAGGAACAGTGCACAGATGTGGGAAATTCATTTGCAGAGCTGTAACGTGCAAATGCAAGCGTCTGCTCGTGTGGAAACAACAGAAGACGTGGAAAACCTTTGTGACAGAGTGATGGCAGCCATTTGCTCTGATCATCTCTCTTGTGCAGGAATTCCAACTTCACAAGACATGAAGCGACTTCCTGTGAGAGAGGTATTGCATAACATGCAGTCAGTGTTTCCAGACCAGCTCTGACCTGCTCTGAGCGGAGCCTCATCTCTGTCTGTGCTCCCCGGCCAGCTTTGTGCACCTTTCTTTTTCGTCGTGAAGAGCAAAATTCACAAATCCATAAAAGTGAGTCACTAATTAAAAGTGTTTTTTCATAGTTAATGGCTCGTCACATTCCTCATTTCATGCGTCAAAGGATTCTGGCAAAGATTAAAAAACATCCTGGGAGATGCACAGAAATCTGAAGGGGGACATCTATTCCAACCAAATGAAAACAAAGAGCATTGTGGATTAAGGCGGACCGAACACACAGTAATGGTTCTAATAATAATCCGTATCGACAGCATAAATCTCTTCATCTCATTGCACTCCTCATCCCTCTGTGAGTCTGTCTGAACAATGACTGCCAGGGGACTTCATGTAATTAGCATTTGGATTCCCCTTTCCACTGCTGCCATCAGTGCTCATTTAGTGTCAATATTGCCTGAATGAAAACTGATGCCTTTAGTATTAGCTTCAAATTTGTGTTTGTCTCCCGGGTAATAAAGACCAGTTTGGCGCTGGTTGTGCAACATGCTGTATTTTTGCAGCTGAGCCCATTGTGCATCCGTCTCTCATCTACAGCTTGTGCAAAATACTTCCCGGCTTACTGAACTTGATCATACTGCAACAATCCAGTTTTAGAATATACTTTATTTCTGATTTTTAATGAGTTGCAAGATTAGCCTCCACCAGTGTCACAAACCAAGTTTCCAGCCAAATTTTGTGCAACTTACAATGGATTTTAGAACATCTGATAAAAGCAAATGAATGTGGGTACTGTTAAGCAAATATTAAGAGTTGGGCTCATCAAAATAAACAGCTGGTTGCACTTATTTTCCAGTCAGTGTCATTTAGCCATTGCAGAAGAAGACGGTGCAACGTGATGCCTAGAAGAGCTAAGGAAGCTAGCTCGATCTCATTCTTCTGGCATGAACCATCCACTTCCACGCATTGTCTCACAATATCATGTTGAACATGTGCATAGAGATTCAAGTGCAACATGGCGGACTATGTGGTCGAGGTCCAGCTCCCTCTTTATAGAAATAGAGCACATTCTGCAGTAACAAAGGTGCAGCAATTCTTGTTTTCTGGTGATTATACAATAAGGAAAAGATACTTATGAATATTAAATTAAACTTCTGCCACATTCTGCCAGTTTCCACTAAATGTAGATGAAGTTACCAAATGACGAATCACTTTCCGTTGTGGAAAACCCCCAATTTTTTTTTTTTTTTTTCCAATCTCAAGTGGCAGTAGTCGCTTGTTTCGTCATTTGCGAAAGCCTTATTCCCCCGGCTTTGAGCTGGACTCTCCGTGACCTCTGACCTCAGAGCCGAGGATCCCCCAGATGTCTGCTCTTGGCTCATCTCGGTTCTCGTGCAGCAGTGACCTCTCGTTGCCCTTCCAACTGTTCTTCCAGCTGTTTCTGTTGAGCCATCGTAGCTCATTTCACATGGCCATGAATGGATTTTTTTGGTCAATGAGACACATTGTTGTGACACAGTTTACATCAGCTTGAAATGCAAGTTTTAACTTAACGTTTGTATGCTGAAAAGTAACTAGCATGAGTCAGTAATTGCTGGTTGACTGCAGGTGGAATAGTAATCATGAAGACTGGACATGGCAATAATGTTAAATATTGAATTTCTTGTTTTATCAGCAGGATCAAGATGAGGAAATGAAACCGTAACAGCTGCATTTATCAGGCATACAGTTCCATCTGTCCATCTGCATTTGTCTCACAAGGCCAAGCTGGCACTTCCCTCGTTCTGCCAGCTCTGCTAGCATGAAGTTTTAATGAGAAATGCTGTCAAGAATACAGAGCAATTTTCCCTGAGAGCGAGTGTTCCAGAGTTTGAGGAAATCACAGTCTCTGGCTTTATAAATGTATCGGAGCCCAGTTTTTAATATCTTCAATCCTTTATGAAAGCGACTTCCTCAAAGACGCGGCAGGCGCCAACGGGTGCATCCACTCTTACTCAAAAACTCGTGTCAGTGGGATTATTCTGGAAAAGAAAATTCCAAAAATAGAACTTTTCAGTTCAGAAGGGAAACATGACTGAAAGCACAGACAGACAGAAACTACAGCTTTGGATGGAAGGTTTATTTAAAGAAACTTGTCTTCTGTGCACACTGAAAGGACCTGAGTTTGGCTGCATCACATATCTGCTCCTGCCTGAAGTCCGCATAACTCTAAGAGATCGAACCCGAAATTCAACATGAAATGTGTTTTGTGTTAGTTTGGTTCTCTTACTCTTATAGATGACATTACAGTTGTTACAGTTACACTTTAAATGTCTCCAGGTATTCATGGCATCCATTGCAACAACAGCCTTTCCTAATTCTTGCTAA
Source organism: Chaetodon trifasciatus (assembly GCA_037975065.1). Taxonomy (NCBI): domain Eukaryota; kingdom Metazoa; phylum Chordata; class Actinopteri; order Chaetodontiformes; family Chaetodontidae; genus Chaetodon; species Chaetodon trifasciatus. Next base: position 1,337,976 of record JBBMOE010000006.1, read on the forward strand.
CCCACAAAAAAATTCTGCTGGGTCTGCAGAAGACGGCGCTGCGACCGCTCAGGGTGATGCTTGCATTATGAATGGTCAGGCTTGTCCCCAACCAGCCGCAAGGGAAAATGAGAGAGAACAATAGAAGCAGGAGGTGTGGAAGTTATTCCAGCTCTTCTTCTCTCCCCTCCTTGAGTGAGAGTGTGTTACACTCTCCTTTTTGAGAACCTAGAAACCAAGGGAAAAGAAGGAAATGCTCATATTTTTGAGGGATGCTAGCAGGACAGTGTGAGCTCACCAGACTGACCTTCAGCATGTTTTCCACTCTGAAGATGGTAAACAAAATGGCTTTGTTAATGTATGTTGCAGACATCAGTCCAGAGACTGAAGGAAGGGAAGGAATCAGTAGAGGAAGTGGTTGTGGTGCCGACTGTCTGGCTTGCAAGGCAAGAGATAATCCGAGAGATAGGCTTCCTGGAATTATTTGCATACAAGAACTCTGTCACACGGACAGTATAGCTTCATCTCAACCCACCGCTCTGCAAAAAATGGTTCCCATCTTTCAAGGTTTTTATCTTTCACTAGAGAATTTGCCCTTCATCTCCATCTCTACAGAAAGGGGCAGCAGGTCCTGTCTTCACGACCAAGCTCCGTGAAATGAAATCCAGATGTTTCCCCAGAAAATTCTCACAGAGGAAAAAAATCACAAGGGGGAAATCTCAACCATATTGGGACGCAGCATAAATAATAGATCCATATGGGTGACAACAAAGAAGTGCCATGAAGAGGACAGACCTGTGCCCTCTTCCAGCCATTCATATGCTCATTTTAAGTGCTGTTGTGGAACATCAACACAATTAGTATTGTGAGCGCCGAGTGTGTCAGATTTTAGACATAATCATTCTCAAACATTTTCTAAAAACAAAGAGCAGCTAAACAGAATGAAAATAAACATCAGCACCTGAAACCTTGGCAACAGAAAGCACAGCTAGTGGGCTCTGCCTCGCAGCGAAGTTACCAGGACAACTGATGACCTGCTCGCATGTGTTGGTTGAACCTTTGTCATGCCTCTTCCTGTGAGGCCTTTGGGTTGGGGAGGGAACGTGTTGCGCACTGCAGGCTCTGCGTGGCCTGCACAGTATTAAAAAAAGAAAGGTCCTGCTCAGAATTCACTGTAACAAGTGCTTGAAAACGTTTGCCAGAGAGGAGATGTGTGTCATATTCCACAACGATTATGGACAATCAAATGTGTTTTTCCACGCGGAACAAAAAAACAAGCTTGATGAGGAAACAAAGAGAAGACTCACATTAAAATTTAAGTGCTCAAACCACTGAAAAACAGCAGTTCATAACAAATCATGATGACAGTCACTGAGAAATGAATGAATTCGTACTACACCGAGAGTTGATAATTAGCTACGTTGCATGATGTCGTCTTTTGGTGCCATCCCATTGTTCCAACAATGCATCACTCCGAAAAATGTCCCAACTGGACCAGAAGCCCATTTGTCCGACAGCCTGTTATTCTGAAAACAAACGGCCATCGCTCAAATAACTGAAGCGTAAATGCAGTCGGCAAAGTAAAAAGCTAGCAGTAGGCTATCAGTGAGCTACACCACAGTCGCGTGACTTCAGCGTCGCCACCACCAGGCTTCCTGCTAAACTATATGATACACACTTTATTATAAATCGACAAGTTGAAAGGTTTATTAGCATAGTTTGCAAGAGCCTGAGTACAAACACGACGAGGCTGTAAAGGCTGAGAAACGAATTGATGAGTTTAATGTCCCAGAAAACCTCTCTAGTCTCATTTAGCCACTTGTTAGCTACCGCCTTTTCTAAGACACGTAAAAGCTTCACAAGGTATTTAGTGTTGTTTTTTTTGTCATAGAACAAAACGTGAAAGTCTCTTGAGCTCTCTTGGGCATTCCCCGCTATTCCACTACAGTCTTGATTATTAGTGTCCAAAAGGGAAGCTCAGTCTTTTCATTTCGGGTGACCTCTACGTGCACTGAAGTACAGCTTTGTGTGCATGATGTATATCTATGGGTGAAATTCTTCTTGCTTCTTGTGTTACACTGTGAGCATGCTGTAGTGATGACGCTGTGCGAAGGGATGTATTCACAGGTTCGCATCCCGCTCTGCTGTCGCAGGCTGAATAATGTGCGAACACGGTGTCTTTAGATGTGTGGACCGTTGCCATCATTAGGAACATGCAGGATAACAAGCTTCCTTGTTAAGCGCAGCTCTGCACGATCAATCCTCTAGGATCAAACAGGGTGACATCACAGCCGATCAATAAACATAATAGCCTTCGCCGTGAGGCACAATTAGCCGTACATCAAGCCCTCTCAGACGTGGATGCCGGGTGCTGGGTTTGTATGGCGGAGGAAGAGGGAAGATTTAATACGGTGCAGTGGACATGAATCTGCTGTACGACAGACCCCCCGACCTCTGGTTTGTCTTTACTGTTGATTACTGTTGTTACTTGTTAATCAGTCTTTCACATTTATTTCTAAATCAATGAGTGAAAAGATCTTTCAGAAGGCTTGATTTTTGATGGTAAAGACCAGTAACACCTGGCCAGGTGTGATGATCCCGATTTGGCTGCTTTCTGTTGTTTTATGTTTTTGTGTTTATGTTGGATATGCCGTGAGGTAGAGGCATAAATAAAACAGCAAAATCATTGCGAATATGTCAAAGTGATATCAGAAATTGCATGCTGGAATGTGGTATTTTAAGTAGTACAGCAGTACATTGTAAGTTCTGGCACTGCACCACATATGTTCTAAATCCACACAGCCTTTTGACGGGAATATTGTAGTAATATTACACTCAGAAGTGCGTGAGTGGATGCAAATGTTCACTCCGCAGCATGGGTTCAGGAGGAGAAAGTGTTTCAACCTAAACAGGAAAGCTGCACAGACGGCCGACACATGGTCAGCGCAAGCTTTCCATTTCTAGCTAGCTTACAGCTGATGTCTGCACAGCTCGGCTAAGCTTCAGCAAGGTGAAGGTGCCAAGCAGCAGAATGGCTGCCTGGGACGAATACGGAAACATGGACTCCAAAACACACCAGCTGGCATGAATAAAAGGGGAGGTCGTGCACAGGAATGGTGTGTAACAGCATATGACAGAGATGCACATTGAGGATATGAAAAGGCCGCTTGTGACAAAGCTGCGCACCTCTCCGTCGCTGCATTATGTCCCAAATCCACAGGGGGCTTCTACGAGACAGCTGTGGCTACTCCAAAGCAAAACTGACTGCGGCAGGAAAACAAAAAGAGCCAAAGGGCGGTAGAAAATGCTCAACCTTAGGTTTGCTTATACTCAGACTGTATCTGTTTTGCTTTTTCCTCTCAAACAGCCCCCTGCTGTCTAGTGTTAGCGGTGGTACAGTTCAGTGTGAGATGGCAATGTCATCGGAAGAGGGGAGGTGAGCGAGACAGAGGCCAGAGAAAAAAAGCCAGGGTTGCAAAATTTCCCACAGTACAGTCAGCATATCACTGGCTATATTTTTGTGTATGTGTGTGTGTGTGTGTATATATAACACTGTACTGGCTCACTTGCATATTTCCCATATGAAAGTGGTTGTAATTTCACCCCAAGTTGTTCTTTTGCAAACCAGTCCAGCAGTTTCTGCTACACTGCATTAATGCAGCGCTGAGGGGAAGGCTGGTAGGACTGTATGAGATCATTGGGAGGCTGACATGCTTTATGACCACGGACCATTGGCTAACGTTAGAGTTACATAAGAACAACCATTTCTACACCAAGTGTTTCAGTGATGATACCAGACAGGAGAGGGGAGTCAGATTGTGAAATGAGCAGTGTAGCCGAGCCAATAACACACATCACCTCTTGTCTTTGGGGAACTCGATGTTTGGGAAGGGGAGTTTACACTACAGTACACACTTTATTTTGTCTCCTTTGTTCGACCACAGTCAGCTCGTACAGGGATCGTGTCGACTGCCATTATTGTCTCCGTCCTTGTTACTTCAGTGGACTTTGAGTACTCGCGCTCGTTTCAGGATGAGGCCTTGGCTCCTGCTTTAGACAGCCACGCCATTTTCAATAAATCTCAGTTTGAATGAAACACTAAGTATTATGTCGAGGCCAAATGCAGTTCTCCTAACGTGGCAATGTGCTCCAACGTTTTTTACATGCTGCCACTGGATGAAGGGGTTATTTAAATATACTGGCATTTCTGCAGCAAAATGGTGAATTAGCATGTTGATTCAAATAGATTCAACCAACAAAAACGGCCTAACATTAGCTGATCTAACAGATCTATTAAGGAAGTGAAGAGGGTTTTATAATGTTAAAATGTGAACTTAATGGCCAACTGTAGACTTTTTTAAAATCACAAATACACCTCTGATTCATTTTGTCTTATCTAGTGCACACAAGGTGCCTCATTTATCAACCCATACATAGAAAGAGTTCTGCATTGTGCATCTGTGCATAAGAACTGCCAGCATGCACGCTATAATTGGGATGTATCACATGTACGTATGCACAGTGTTTACAAAGGTGTGTGCTATCAACAATGATTTACATAAAGAAACGAGCCAGATCAACCATCGTTCATTAGCAACCTCCCTGTAGCATATTTGTTGCTGACAACAGTCACTTAAAGGTGAAGATGCTAAATCACTGAAGTACCAGCGGTATTATTTGGTGCGTTTCTCAGGTGGCCTGTCAAAGAAAAGAAAGGATAAGGCTTAGACACACGTGACAAATGAAGTTAATGGTTTCTCACAGGAGGAGCTTCAGGTGATGGTGAGAAAACCTGTCACTGTCAGTCCCTCCTCAGCGGTCCTTCATGAATCCTGTAGAGACACATGATCAGCAGTGCTTTGAAATTAACACACCCTATCGCATGCAAGAAGAAACCAATCGATCAAATTCTGTGGGTGGAAGTTAGCATGCACAGTGCGTACACAAAACTTAGCTTGAACTGAAATTTTCAACGACACAGCTGCAGTGATAGAAAGCGTCAGTGCAGGTAAAACTCGGGAAAGGAAGCAGTTCCATTGCCTCTATTTTAGCCACATTTTGCAGGTGGACCCTGCCTCTGCAATTGTTAAAAGATGTTGAAGATGAAACAAATCTTCTTACCACAAAAGATCAAGAATTACATCCCTCTGTCACGGATATTAAACCACTCATGACAGGACATTGTGATTCATTTTAATTCATTTTCTCAGGGCAGTTTAGTCTTTCAGCGATCAAACAAGTTTGGATTGGCCTCACTCATCTCACTGTTGGCCTACTTTATGTCAAGTAAGAATGAAATATCTTTAACTGCTGTTTGTATAAGTATACTGTAGAACATAAATAATCACGAGGTGCTCAAGTTGAGATCATTAAACAGTTTTTATTGGCTGTATATGCAGAACTCCATGGCTGTGTCATTGCCAGTGGACCTACGGTGGATGTCCCATGATTTATCACAGAGAAATCTAAACGAGGAGCACCCGATCCATCCTGCTGAGAGAGGCCACGCACCTGTTCCATTGCTTGTTAATATATTGATAGCAGTTAAAAACACACATGCCTCGTGGCCTCTTAAACTACACCAAAAGGTCAAAACTTTACTGTACAAAAGGGTAAAGTGAGGTTACCAAAGTGTTTACTCTCATCATATCTCCCACGTAGCCCTGCTGCTGTAGACAGCCTCATCTTCCTGACCCCTCAGTGCTACCCCTAACAACATTATTTGGCTCAATTAAACTGACATTTGCAACTTTGCCTCAGTCTCATATTATCCCGTTTTCAGCCACGGCTGCACGTACACACAATCATCTGTGTGCAGCCACCAATTTGAAATTCAGCCCCATCGCTGTAGCTCGGAGGAATGATTTATTTTCATCATCAAGCCAAAGGCTGCCTGTCTGCTTATTGTTTTGCCGATAAACCAGGCCTGGCTTGTCCTCAAAAGGCTGTTTAATGTTCAAGCAATTTTATTAAAACTTTCATCATTGGTGCTATATCATTTCCTCCTATCATTAAAAAAAGAGTCATGAAGCAGATGTGTTAAAGAGTTCAGCACCGGGAACGGCACAGATTGTATCATCAAACCCTGAGCTCTCCTTTTCTGACCCTTATCTCACTCCGTACAGGTGTCAGACAGCAAACATGGCCACTCAAACACACCATGCCAGCATGGAGCCCGCTTCCTTTTATTTGTACAGCTGAGGCCCCGCTCGCCTTGGTTGAAAGCCATTGATGGTGCACTTGCATTACCGAACAGATGAGTGACCTTTGCAGCCAGACGAGCATGAGAAAGTCAAGCAAAGCAAACATGTGTGTCCCTGTTTTGACCCGGGACGCCTTCACTCATTCATATTTTTGACAAAGTGCTCGGGGCTGCCTGATTTTCAGACGATGCTCACACATACGGTAACATTTCCCATGACTGGAAACTTTCCTCTCTCACAGTACATTTTTTTTCTCTTTTCAGCCAAGCAAGAAACTTAAGAAACTTCCTGTTAAACGGGCGTATCAGCCAAAAAAAGACGGAATTATACCAGAAGAACCGAGCGTCTGAGAGGAAGCAGCACATAACAGCACATGTTTTTATTTTTCATTGTGCATTTAACGATAAAAGGGATTCAGAGTCTGATAAAACCTGGAACAATCGTTTCTCTGGCCACTTGGGCGGCAGAAACAAGCTGTGCGCAAACCAATGACACATTCTGACCCTTTAGGCTGATTTGGCGAACCTCTTGGCAAACTGCTGCATAATAACGCTTCCAGTTAAAATGGTGCTGTGCTCCACTATGTTCACCTGCTACACCTACCAACTACAACTCAGCGTTTTTAGTGAAAATAGATGCTGAAAATGATGCTGTGAGAGTGAAAGAAAACGCTGAGCTAAAATATGCTAAAACACTCTGTAGTCCATCACACAGAACAACACCTTTAACACAACCCTTTGTTAATATAATTGGGATTTTAGCTGCTTTAATGGCATATAAATTCAAGTCAAATGTCCATTGAATGAACACATTTTAACTGAGGTGTAGATGTCAGAGTGGTGTCTTCTAATTTAGAATAAAATCTGGAATCTGCTTCTTACTTTCAAAGCCTGTCAAGTGCAGACACACAAGATGACACACCAACACAGAATCAGCAACCATCTGTCGAACGTTTGACTGAAATGAAGCAGAATATAAAAAAACAAGTCAATGTCAAGAAACATCCTCGTGATCAAAGCTAATCTCACGTAGCATAAAGTCTGGTGAGCATTTCGCCGCAGCAGACCTCAGACGGAGACAGCCCGGTGTCCTCACCCCGCGGTTCTTGTGACATACATTGGACCCAGAACAGCATGAGAAACAGCTGCTCTGCATTTGCTCCCCAAGCCAAATAAATATGAAACACATTCCAGCAAAACATTTTAAGCAACACTGGCGTTCTCTCCACGTTTGTTTTCAATTCAGTCAGCTGTAAAAGGCTGAAACAGCAAGCCCAGCATCATAAATCAATTTGGTGTTTTTTAGGCTTTAAAGCTATCAACAGCCATCTTTGATCCACCCTGTCTGCAGAGCACATGTTCCATTTTCTATTGTTCACAGCGGATCAGGATCCCTTTGTCTTTTGAAATTAAGATGTTGAAATCAGCATGAAAGCTGGGGTTGTGAAATTACATGAATATTTAATTCTGGTAAATGTTCTGTCATGTTGTACAACTTTTTAGCAATGCTTGCGCAGGGTGTCATCGGTGGCAGTGCCAAATGGTCAGGCCTTTGGTACCTCAACAGCTATTGGATGGATTGCCATAAAAGTCTGTACAGACGTCCCCAGAGGATCAACCCGAATGACTTAAACCAACAGGGTTTTTTCTTTTTTGACAAAGATACGGTTTGTTGTTGAAACTGTTGGTTTTTGATGACTGTACTCTTCATTTCAGACCAGTATCAGAACTCACCCACTCGTGAAACAGTCATGTAATTTCATCTATTAGATAGAACAGATATGTGAACCAATAATCATTTTTGCTTTAAGGAAATTGTCATTTCAACCCAAACCGTAATCCTAACCAAGTCGTTTTGGTGCCTAAGACCGAACCAAGGTGTGACTGTCACCAGAAATGTTTCTCAGGCAGCTTTAGTGCCGCGAAAAACAAGCAAAGTTTGTGTCCATGTACAGAAATCCTATAGATTAGGTTCCGTGACTATTTCAAGAACAGCTGTGAGACCATGTGAACGTGGTTTCCACTCTCTGCGGGATTTTTCTTTATCAGTCGCTGTGAGTTCATCAGGTCGTTTCCCATAGCTCTGTCAGGCCAGTAGATGCTTCTGATTTCCCATAGACCAACACACTGTCTTGGAGACAGTGACCTTAGCATTTTGATCCTGAAGCCTTATCACATAAAGTATTTAATGAGTCACATCCAGCAGTTTATCATTGTGCTTTATCTTTATTTCCTGCAGGCAGTTTGGTTTCTTCACAACCTTTTTATTTGTTTTTTCTGAGTAGTTCAGTATCACAAAAAGGCTTCAGTTTTGATAACAAGATGGTGCTGATATGGCAAAAGTGAAGACCGGTGGAGACACAGGTGATACAGATGAAGGCCTGATTAGTGATTGGTGCAGTTAACCAATAGGACGTCCTGTGCATGATTTCTTCAGATGTGTGTAAGGTGGTGTGTTACCCATCACTTCTGTTGGGCCCTCAGGACGGAATGAGCTGAAACTCTGGCCTGTAGAGAAAACCCACGTCTACTCCACACGTGTTGGGAAGGAGGAGCCATAAGCCCGGCAGTTCCACATGTGTGTGTGTGACAAACATGAAGGAAGTGAGGAGACACTCGAGACCCAACAATCTCTCAGGGTATCCATGTCTGCCCCTTTTTAACTGCAGGCTATTTGTGATCCCATTTACGCCAAGTGGTGCTATTTTGAGACAACCGGGGGACTGGTAGGCTTTGTGTGTGTGTGTGTGTGTGTGTGTGTGTGTGTGTGTAATGTAATAATGTCATATATTTATATATTACATACTGATATAATTTGACATATTTAGTCAAAGATTCAAGAACTGCTCCCCTGTCATTACGCCCACAACATGTAGTTTTGTATCAGCATTATAATCAACCAAGACACATAACTGAACAACAGCATTTATCATCCAGTTTACGTGTAATAGGATTAAAGTAACTGGTTATCTAAGTAAATGGAGTTATTCCTTCAAGGATAAGGCTGCCAATATTCTGTGTTTTTCTAATTGTCAGCAAATCCCATGAAAACCAAAACCAACAATGAATTAATCCTGGTAACGTGTTGTCTTTATAATCGAAGCCTGATCAGCTGGACAACCTTTCAATAAAGGTTATTTGACTTTGATTCCCAGACGTAAGTTACCTCAGAGTTGATTTGTGGAGGTGAACTTGTCGATCAGACTGTGGGAATAAGTCTCTACTGCGCTGCTAACTTACAGGTTTCAGCAGCTTTAAGTCATTTTTGAACTGTAGAGTGACTCAAATGTAAAACACGTTCGTCTTGTTGGGAGGAAATTCTATCTCCCTTACAGAAACTTTTAATGTCACTTATTCAGAGCAGTAATACAAACTCCAGGTCGCTTGTAAATGCTAGAGAATGAATTCTGACATTCAGCAAATTGAATTACAGCCTCCTCCTCCTACACGGCCTTGTTTCTTGCCTAAAAACAAACCTTCAGCAGGCCGGTAGATTTGTGGTCCCGACGATCTCCCCTTCAACCAGCCACACCCTTTAGGGGGGTTAGTTTAGTGTATAGTGGGTCTGACTATGTCTGTCAGTGTGTTTGTTGTTACAGTGGTCTTTAAAAAGATCACAAACAGGAGGTCGTACATTTACATGAAACTGCTTCAGCGCCTTTACTGTGCCTGTCAGCAGTGTGATATCCACCCTTTGCGTCTTGATGCTGCACGGCCTGAATGAACTGAAAATCCAACCCTTTGTCTTTACTACTGGGGGGGAATTTTTGACATGATTGGAAACCCTTGTAAATACACAAGACAAGCATGCCTGGTAATAGCCTGCTGTTAAAACAAATAGTGTTGAGCTGGCCTCTTGCCTGTGTAACAGATACCTCTTTTCACCGCCGGGTTGCATTCGCTGCCTGTCCTGGTGGGGGTTCACGTTTCGAAAGCTTGGCAGTGCAGTGGCATGTGAAAAATGTCCCCCATGTCGGGACGGCAGCAGAGAAGTAGAACAATAGGACATGCTAATGTATTCTGATGTTTGGTGCCACCAACACTTCGGGCTTTGGTCAGCAACACAACAACACACTGCAGTGTGTGACACACTTTATGAATGGATAGAATGGTGGGTTACTCTTTTATTTTAGCTGATGTTATTCGACGAGGTGCTGCTTGGCAAGGGAAATGATACTAAAACTGTAAGAATCTACCATCTAAAATGTGTCTTTCCTGCTGATCAACAGTATGTCATCATGAAAGTCGAGCGAATATTCGCTGTCTTGGAACTAGAGGAGGGCCTGGGAAGACTCCTCATTTAGAGTTTCTACGACAGCAAACTTCCGCAACCAAGTTTGTTGGAGAAAAAAAACTTTATCAGAGGCAATTAATCTTTAAGGCAGCACTGGGAAATATTGTATTAAGTTGCACAAGCCCGCTTGTTACAGTAGCCGAGGCATGTTTGGGGTCAGTTTGAACAAATTCAGAACTGAAAGAAAAGGTTTAATTATATTCCAAACTTCTTGTTGTTATGTTTGTTATTTGCTTACTTCTGAATTCTCATAACTTCAGTTGTTGATTAAAGGGCAACTCCACTGATTTCACACATCAAAGTCTGCTTAGAGGTGTTAGGGAGTACTATTGCATGTCAGAAGAGCCTCCAGGGGGAGCTGAGTGAGTCTGATAAACTGACTCCAGTGATGTCACAGGAGTCAGTGTCATCATGTTGAGACTGAGGTATAAAAGTTTGAAAATGAAACAAATCTTGGGACGTGAAGTTAGAACGAAGCTTGCGGCTTGAAGCTACATTTTGTGCAGTTTTATCCCCGCGAGTCTGACAATCTTAGAAGTGCGATGCTAAATTGGTGGAGGGCTCTTTTGTCACAGTACCAGTTCACAGTATACAAAGACAAAAAGCCTGCCACAGTGGTTCGCTGTAAATCTCATAGGTGCTGGTAACATATCAACAGACTTAAAGAAAAAAAAAACCCAACAGATGATCAACAGTTTGGTTCTTTTGCCTCAAAAATTGGTACAATCAATAAAAATGCGAGAGAAAAATCTAATAATGAAGCAAGCGCATGGTTCACATGAGGTGTAAGATTGTGTTTGTCATTCACTGTCCCCCATAGGCCAGCGCTAATCCTGCTGCTGTTTTATGATCTACCAAGTGCGTCAGACTGTTTCCATTCCAAGCGGATCCTCCAGCCACCATGCCTCGGCACTCTTACTCCACACATCCAGAGCTCCTTGGGTCACAGCCAGCCACTCAAGGCCTCTTTCCAGGGCGGAGAGGTGGGGGTGTTACTGTAAGTCAAAATACTCATGTTCTCTTGTCAGTATATCAATGTGGCTGAAGCAGCAGCTGGATGTGATCCAGAAGTGAATGTCCATCCACTGAGAATACAGTAAATCCTAAAGGTTGATATCAGTTTAATTGAACACTTTACCACTGGAGACAGACGCACAGAGGCACAAAGGTGTGTAGTTTAAAGAGCTGATTTGATCATATCAAACTGATTGACTCATGTGAGTAACAGCAGACATAAACTCTTTGCTGTGTGTGTGTCTATACAACACTGCATGTTGTATAGTCATAAATCCTAAGTACACTATGGTTAATTGCAATTTTCATTACCATGGCAAACACCCAAAAACTTGTACAATTGTGACCTCTAGTGGCTCAGTTGATTATGTGCAACAGCCTCATTGAACCACCTCAACATGTCCATTCATGCAGAGCAATCCAGTCAGACTTTATCCACATGACACAATGATTTTTATTTTTCATAACTGCAAACACTGAGCCAATTGTTAGTTATGTGTCAAAGGAAAACACTGTTGTGTGGAAACTGACAGGTACAAAATAACGTGCACAGACAAAATAAAATCATGTCACGTGTATTGTGTTCACTGTATCCTGCTGTTGTCTGTTTTTCAGTTATGTAGCAATTCATAGCCAATGCATGGTTTCCACTATTGCTTAGCACCAGTTGTGATTTGCTTGAGCTGTGGAAAAGTCCTCAGAACCTCAGGCTCTTTGAGAATGTCAAGAAAACCCGAGCAGGACTCTTGACCTTTCAAAATAACTTGGTCGATCAGGTTAGTAACAGTTTCCTCCGGATGTTTCAAATGCTTCATGTTCTGATATTCTCTGTCCGTGACGATGTGTTTAGCGTGCACATGCTGCAGAATGAAGGAGTGATCCCCCATCAGGCAGTCGATGAGCTCCACCTTGTGCTCAGTGATCATTTTCACAGCAGGGCCCTGGAAAAGACAGCAGGTTTTATGAATCGAGTTTAAATGAATGAGGGTTTGGGAGTTTTTTGGGGTCATTTGCTTTTGGGAAATGAAACAGGGGGAAACAGCTAGCCTGACTCCGTCCTAAGCCGAAGACAACTGCAACCACCTCAACTACAAATCAAAACAGGACAGTGAGTCTGTCAGCCATTACAACAAGTAACCAAAAAAAATGGTTTGCTATATGTGCGATGTGAATGAGGTGAAACAATAAGTGAAAGTAAAAGGAAACGCGGTGAATGCCGGAGGGTTACCAGCATTCAGATCAGCTGTGGGGCGGCAGGTGTGGCCATGACAGGAAGCAACGAAGAGGCAGACGATTCCTTCAGAGGCTAACAAGGCAAAGTAATCTCTGAACTGCAGAGTTTGTCCCAAAAAAACCAAACCAACCTATCCACGTACTCTGTGAGGGTTTCTACCTCTGTTGTGTGTTCATGTGTGCTGTACCTTAGAGGAAGGCCGTGGCTCTTCTACAGCTCCTGACAGGAAAGCAGTGTTAGGATTTGCTGAACTTTCCCTCACAGAGAGTTGTTTTATTATTAAACGTTTGGGTTCATGACTCAGAGACGGAAAGCGTGCACACATGATTGTATTGTACAAATATCTCCCAGACTTCAGTAAGAAGTTACCTGCACGTACTTGTGGTCTTTTCACAGACACTGACAAGTCAATATCCCCGTCAATAGTGACGTCACATATTTTGTCAGCACATACTACACTGCTGCCAGATGCAGTGTAGTCCGCCTGTGGACGCTGTCCCATAGCACTCCCTGAACAAGCAAAAAACACATTAAAACGATGATCGAGATAGACACTGAAAGCCTGTTTTCATTGAGACGAGCAGCTACACGCCTCAGTGAAGCGCGGCAGTTTTATTGCACAACTTTATTTGCGTGTTTTCATGAATGCTCACCGGATGGTCGGTTTTCTGCATTGCTCTCGGTCTCGATCTTCACAGAGAGGGACTTCGCTTTCACATTTTTTATTTCTCTGGTGCAAACAACGCTGTCAGCGTCGACACTCACCGTCGGAGTGGGTGCCCCTGTGATTATTGAGACAATCATCAGCGCTTGTGTGTCGTCTCATGCACATTCCTAGGAGTTTATTAATGAGTCAGATATTCCCACAGTGATTGAGAATGTAATGAGGGTCACCTGGAAGCTGTGATGAAAGTTTGTCTGACATCAGCTCGTCCTTGATCTGCAACGAGTCACAAAGGAGGAGAAAGTCTGGAAGTGTCCAAAGTTCAGGGCCCTGAAGGAGCCACGGCACTGACACTGTGGATTTGTTAACGTTCCTTCATGTAAGAATGAATCAACTGAGGATCTGAAAATATCTAAGAAATGCCTTCAAGTACAAAATACATGCTCTTATGTTTTTAAGTTTCATTTGATCAGTGTCTGAGTTTATCCAAATGAGAAAACAAACATCACTTTTCCGCGATTATATCCAGCGTTTGCATGAACAGCAGCCTGAAATGACTTTAAGTGACTTAAGGTGTTCACAGAGTTGAAGAAAATGAGAGCATTTCTTCACGAATGTACGCGCAGGAGCGTTCATTATCAGTAAACTGACACGATCCCTGCGCGCCTCAGCAGGTAAACTCGAGCCGCGTCTGGAGTCTTTAAACGCACCAAACGGCGCACAGATCTTACCTTTGATGGCTGGAACTTATCGGGCTGGACTTCACAAAAACTGCAGCTATAAAAGTGAATTCGGGGATGAAAGATTTTAAAAAAAAGGCTTCCGTTTCGCAGTCGATAGAAAGCAAAAGTTTAGTCACACAGGGCACCGGATATCTTCTACTTCCTCATAATTCCGCGCAGTGTGGCTGGCACGCACAGCGGATGCGGGGCGAGCGCGCACAGCCAAGACTCTGGAGCTCAAAACGCGGTTCAGTCAGTCATCTTTCAGGCTGGACACTTCATCAGCTCCGTGGTTTGGACTTTCTGGTCCTCCAGATTCACGGTGCTGCCAACCGATGTGCAGCATTCAACAGGCACTGCCCCGAAGGCAGCGGTGGAACGTAACCGAGTATTTTTACTCACATGCCGTACCAGCGGTCTGCTTCAACTGTGTACTTGAGTGTTTATGCTACTTATGCTACATGTTATGCTACTTTATTCCTCTACTCCCCTACATTTATTAGATAGCTTTAAGCTACATGTTAGAGATTTAAGCTGAAAATACAAAATCAACCAGTAAATGACTGGTTATTGTGTTATTACAGATGATTAAAATAAGCTCCACCTTCACCAGCTGCACCATCAGATCAACACATCAATGCATCCAGTGGAGGAGGAAGTTTCAGATCTTTTATTTAAGTAAAAGTCTTTAAAGTATTAAAAGTAAAGCAGGCCGTCATGCGTTCAGGTAAAAGCAGCATTTGATTTGCAGTCGGTTAAGTTGGAGCTCATTTTCAGTCACTTTCTACAAGACTGCAACTAATTATTATTTTATTATGGATTAAGATGATTATTTTCCTGATTAACAGATTGATTGTCTGGTTTGTAAAAATGAAGAAAATAGTCAGAAACGCTGTCACAATGACCCAGAGCCCTTAGTGACACCTCCACCGTGCTTATTCTGACCAACCGATAGGGAGAAATTCAAAATGGTTAAAAATAAATGACTAAAATAAATGATGGTGATTGAAAGGAAAAACAGAACATTTGAAACTCTGGAACCGTTAACAGTTAACTGAACGGCCGAATGCACTTCAAAAATGACCTTTGACAATTGTCAAAGTACCCTAACCCCCCCTAAAAAAATCTGATGAGAATCAGAAAATAGAACAAAAGACAAAAAAATCTCCTCAGGTAATAAATAGCATTAATAATAATTAACACAATTAGATGTTTAACTCTTTTGACTATATAATGAAGTAGCAGTAGTATTTATAACACAGCTCAGTACTGTATATTGTACAGTGTATAGTAAGTTGATAAAAACGCTCATCACAACAGGTTTTTTGTATTAAAATATAATGAAATGATTCACTTCATGACAGTATACACAAAAACAAATGACACAGTTAAAACAGCAAACATTCAGTCGTGTTAAGCTCGCCATGACAGTCTGTCCGTTAAACTGAAGGGAATAAAAACTTCATTATGGACGTGTTTGACCTCTGTGTTAATTAACTGGACATATTTCTGGTTAAAACAGCCTGTTGAGGCAGGACATGAGAGATAAGACAGGCTGTTAAAAAGCAGGAAGTGCGTGAGACATATTTCAGGTGGAAAGTCCACATGCTCTGCTTTGCACCGCTCTCACCTTTTGTGCATGCACAACAGCTGTGGAGTCTAATGGTGGAAATGGGCCCCAACTCGGATTGGCACTTAAACATTAATATGCAAAACATGAAGCAATAAGGTAAATAAGTTATTTTTCACAGGTAGAGCTGATGCTTCACAAACTGAGTCGGCTGCAGGTGGAGGTGTTTTTACTGTGGAGGACCGTGTTTACTGCTCGGTGTGCTTTTGACAAACGTAGCATTGCGCTCCAGAGTTACTGCCCTCCGTCCAGACGTCTGGTTCAGTTCGCTCATATCCACTCCTGAGTCTAAGCTGGTTTCTCGACTCTCCACCGGCCTTCGTCTCCTCTGCTGCTCCGTCACCGAGTAATGGATCTCGGCAGCAGGTTTACCCTCCAGTGACACAAACCAGGCCCGGGGAGGCTGAAGTGAGGGGATTTTAGAGAGTTCTGCCAAAGCGTGCACAGAGTGTCTGCTGCCAGCGATTTTGTTTAAAGTTTGTGGGACGGAAACTGACTCCGGGAGGCTGATGTTACCCCTGGAGGTGTTGTTGGGGGTTCTCGTCTCAGAGCCCTCTAAAACTCCAAGCTGGTCCTCGGTTTCTTCTGCCTGGTTCTGGGGGGCAGAGGGACCTTTCGACAGCGTCTGGGTGAAGCTGTCTTTACTCATCGGTTCGGTGGCGGCGCCGTTTGCAGCCCCGCCAGCACGGGGCAGCGTGGCAGACTTGCTCCGCTGGGGCTGCTCCGGCTGCTCCTCCACATGGAAGAATGCCGGCGCGTGAAGAATGGCAACAGGCTGGTTGTAGAAAAAGAAATTCTCCGATAGAGAGGATGGAGCTCTGATCTGCTCTGTCAGATCACTCAGGTCAGTGCTGAGCTCCAGTTCATTACAGCCCACTGCGATGGCCACAGCACCGGGGTTGGCTATTACGTCGCCACTGTGCATAGAAATAACGGAGGTGTTGTGCCGGTGATCCCCCCTTTCTCTGAATGATTGGTTCAGTCCATCCTGTGGATGAGTCGAATCCCCTGAAGAGACTTCAAAGACTTCATCGTCACACGTGGAGGTGGTTTGGTCTTTCCTCATCGCTGGTGGCATCGCCTTTGTTTTGGTTTCACCGGGCAAACATCTGTAGACGAAACAGAACATTTACCTCAGCCAAGCATGACACAAGGTTCATTCTTTTGTCTAAAAGCTCATCCTGCATGCAATAGTTAAACAAATAATGGATTTTCTTTCATAATCAGTGAGCCAGTTGTTTAACTGCTTGGTATTTTACTGATATCGAAGTACCTTTTTAAAGGAAAACTATACAGTCCCCACGACCTGAGGACAAACAGTATAAAAAGTGAGTAAGTCAGTTAACCAAGTAGTTTGGTGCCTAAAAGTTACCAAACTGTCACCTAAACCATCACTTCAAATGTTCCTCAGCATGCTTTATTTTGAAAGTCGGGTATTGAAGGACATTGCATGTTTATTATTGCTAAATGAGACCAATGGTGAATGTGGTGCAGGCAGATATTTAAATTAAAATCCATTACTTTGAAAGTTGTGATGAGTGGAAAAATGGAAAATTTGTGTCTATGAATTCTACAGATTAAATTTCCTGACTATTTCACGAACCGCCATGAGACCGTGCTGTAACAACCAAACAAATTCGAGTAAATCTGGACTAATGTGAGATGAAAGCCTCTGTTACCTGCGATAAAACAATAAGCCAACCAGGAGACAGATGGCAATAAAAAGCATTCCTCCCAGGATGACCATCAGCAAAGATGAATGCTGCAAGATGAAGTCAACGGGGGCGGCGAGTCCAAAGAATCCTAAAGCAAACAGATGGTCAGAAGAAGTTTGGATGAAACATAAACATTATATGCGATAAAAATCACAGTAGATGAAAACGCTACATTTTGTATCTAAAGACATTGAACACATCATTGTCATTTTCTTCCAACAAGGTAAGAAAATTTCAATTGGCCCAATTCTGCTGTTCAGCAGATTTACTACAACCATCGCATTCAGAAACATGGACCGCTGCGTTGTATTCACTGTATTTAACATGTTCAGGGCGAGCACTTGCCTCTGGGGGATGACACAGGTGCTGCTATCCAGTAACCGAGGTGAGGAGCTGTGAACGTCCACATGAGTTTTCCTTCGACTGACGCCACCACCCCCAGTCCTTTCCTCATCCACCCGCCTACAGTCCATAAAACAAACACATCAACACTGAATTTCCCACTACTGCCACAACCCTGTCACATCTTAAAATAAATGTGTTCAATTCCTTCTGAAGACAGTCGAGGTTAATGAGAAGGGCTCTGAAATTAATGACCAGGATTAAAAAAATAATAATTAGCCAATCTATCTCCCATATTAAAGTTTGCCTCTTTTGTACTTTATGACAGTTTTGTAGACCCAAAATGACCCAAAACTCGGTTTTGAGAAACAGAACGGATATTAAGGCATTCACAAAGACTTCATATGCTTTGAGCTGAAGACGCGTGAATTTGACATTAAAACCACAAGTGGAGCATCTTGCTGAATGAGTGAGAGGTTAAAGGTCGCCTGCCTGCAGCTTATTATGCTGCGGGCTTCGGCATTAGGTGCCCCCTGAGTGTTTGTCCAGTCCTACATCATGAGGGGGCTGGCACAGTACGGGACAAATGTCAGGCTTTTCCCGCCTTATGGAAGATCTGCAGACAGCATTCAGGCGACTGCAAACCATCTTCAGCCACTGATTAAGCAGGATGATTTAAAGTTAGCTGGACAGCTGGGTAGCATTCAGCAGACAGCTGCTGTATAGGAGACTTGACTCTACTTATCCTCTCCTCTAGGCCATTAACAAATTACAAAACACAAGTTGATTTTTAGTCATAAGTCTATTAGCACAGAGTCAACTAATATGGGATAAACAGAGATAAAGCTTATCTGGTCTGAACAGAAAGGTCTTCCAACAGAACTTCACCTCAGAGGCATCTAAGTTTCTAACACAAATAAGACCTGAGCTCTGCATTTAGGTCAAACTCTTCCCTGCAGATGTGGAGTCAAGTCACACCTCCCTGCGTTCATTTCTTTAAACTGAACATTAATTACATTCATAGTAATCTTCTCTGATGGCTGCACACAGAGTTTGACAGAAAGAAAATGATGGACGGATGAAGACTGATGAAGCTTTGGGGCTTCAAACACAGCAAACACAGTGACACCTGTTGGTTTGTAGGACTTAGAGCAGCCCTTCAGGACCAAAGCACGATAGCACCTTACTGAGGTTAACGTGTACAATAAAAGTCCAAGAAGCCTGCGTGGTCCCTCTTTGTTCAGCTACATGTCCACATCCAAGCTATAAATCCTCACTTTCTCACAATAGGACAGATTTTACTGTGTGCACGGTTGTGACTTCTCCTCACCAGTAGTCTGGTTGAAGAACCAAGCTGGAACAACATCAGAGGTCTGAAGTCCACAGCTGTCGGGGATGCTGAGGCTGATCTGTATGGGCCCACTCACATGTAGCTCCATGTCACCTGAGAAAAGCCGCACGCTGACAGCCGCCACCGGACTCACCTCGACACTGACGTATCCTGGAAAAACAGGAGAGGTCGTGCTTTGTTACGGTTTGAATGAGTTTATTACGGCGTCTGATGGCAGATGTTGTTTCTTTTTTCCCTCTGGGAGAAAAATGAGACCATCCTGGTGCATTACTGCAGCCTGTGTGCTGTTTTTAGTCCATTCATCTGTATCAGCTTCTGTTTCCGTGCACTGCAATGTCTTTGTATAACCACTAGATGGCAGCACAGGAAACAAAAATCTCATTTTGCACACAGTTTCAATTTTATGCAAAAAACTAAGATCACTTGCAAAAACAATCCTAAAAAAAACAAAGAGCTCTACCTGATTTCCTGCTCATGATGCCCAGAGTGTTGAGAAAGCTGCCCTCCTCTGACAGCAGTGTGGGAACGGTCAGGTAGGCTTTAACAGAGGTGACATTACTGCCGTCTGTCAGGTTCAGCAGGCTCTTGGGAAACTGGACAACGGGCTGCCGTGAAACATCTACAAGTAAGACAACATGATGAATAACAGCTGAAAATAATTGAATGTAAAAAATATCCTTTCAGCTCTATCTTTGGTTCTGTGGTTTCAACAGTTCACACAGTACCTGATGGTTTGCCAGTGATCAGGACTGAATCCTCAAAGAGCCAGATGTTGCCTTGATTCAGAGCAAGTAGTGACATGGTCACAGATGAAAATACTGCAGCAATGATAAGAGAGCAAGAGGAAATAAGTTTAGGACAAAGAACTTAATTTAAAAAGAAGTGTTTGTCCACCAGATGGCAGTGTATCATTGTATTCTATCAGATCGGCTATTTAACCTTAGAGCTTTGATTACAAAAACAATAGTTAAAGATTCAAGAATCAGTCCTTGTCATTAGACATGTGTTGCATTGCAGATATGGCAGATTTGTGAGACAGACAGAAGAAGACACACACTCCTGATGTGGGTTATAAAGTGGTCCTAAATAGGTTTGCTTGAGTCCTGCGTTTAATTAGGTGTCAGATGCAGTGGAGTGGAGCTAAGTTTAGCCTTGCAATTATAACCAGAAAGTTTAGGACAACACTGAAATATATGAAGCTCAGTATTTTCTGTGATTGTGTTTTCACATGGGTCCTGATATTAAAAAAAAAAAAAAACTTGTCTGTTCTTCTGTGCAGATTGTGAGTGTGCAGACCCACCGTGCATGTGCATACACAACCACACGGCATGCAGCTGACAGATAAATAATGTAATTGGTTGAGTTAAACTTCAACAGGCAGAGCCACGGAGCAACAGATTTCTCTGAGCTGACAGAAAGAGTGAGAAGCTATCATCACGACGTCTGGCTCCTGCCACTCAGTGGAAAACTTTCAGCCGCGCTGAGCTCCAAGAGCCGTTTAAAAGTACTCTCTGCCTTTCTTATTTTTGCCATTTCACGAGGCTCATCATCTGTGGCGCTTCATGTCCACATAACACACATTAAATATCTTACTCGGCATTCTGTTGGTTTTAAAAGGCAGCAGTGTGCAAATGTAGCCGTCCTTGTTGGCCACAATTGTGATAGGCGTCCCAGTTTGGTACGGTAGACGAAGCAAAACCCCACCGTCCTCCCCAGTAAGGGCTGTGTTGGTCCTGGTGTAGTTGATGTAGACCTCCACCACCGCCTGGCTCAGCTGCTGACGGCTCAGGACGTCGTTGACCTGGACCTTCAGGTCAAAGACAGAACCTGAAGAAAAAATGCAGTTTGGGTTCAGACAAAGACGAGTGGTCGGTGCAAAGGACTGTTTTTAGAGAAACAGGGACAACCTACAGTTAAGCATCAAAGTTCATACAAGATGAGGTTCACACATACTCTATGGACAAAATAAGAATACCTTCAAAAATAATGCATCCACTAAAACACAGCCTAGTCTAAAAAATGACCCCTTTCTGACATCAGTGTAAGATTATTAGATCCACAAAGGTGGAATTTGTTGCAGATTCAACTGCAATCTGACATTGAAGGGTGTTCCTCTTATTTTGTCCATCCCTTTTATACAGAAATAAATGTGTATTTTGGACGTTTTATTTCCATGAGTCTGAAAGAAGACAAGTTATGGAAGCAAAAATAGCCCAAAATCTCAAAACTGACCAGTGCGTGAGAAAAACCATGCTTTGCCTGTCATGTCCGGCATTAACAGAACGGAACTGGCTGCATTTCCAATTAACCCAGACGGGACCTTATCGACAACCAAACAGGAAAAGCAATTTGCAGAATCCCTCGAGGATGTCAATCAATTAATCCCAGTAGATTTTAAAGAGACGGGCTAAGATACAAATAGTACAACTGGCCAATTAGCTCAGCAAAGCCTGTGTTCAACACAGTGTCATGTTACAGCAGCATGCAGACGGCTAAACACAGACATATTTCCAATGATGGTCCTCCTAATGTCTTCAGGTAGCTCCACAAGAATCCCATTTAAGGCTGACTGATTATATGACACTTCATCCACAAACCCAATTAGCCACTTTTCACACTGTGCAATATTAAGTTCATGGCAACAATACTTAATTGCTTAGAGGTATAATGTTGCATAACAATGTAGGAATGCTAACTAATACATCACAAGTTTCCCACAGAAATAAATGTAGGTCATTCAAACACCCCAGCAAGGATCAATGCCTGACGGACACATTCAGGGCATTAAGGCTGCATTAATCAATATTTTTAACAATGAATAAACAATGTGAACAACTCTGCATTTCCCCTCAGTTCAGCAGAGCATTTTAGCCTCTTTCGCTAATTGTTTTGGTTTCACAGCATTACTTTACTGTTTGGTTCAGTCTGTTTTTAGCGACAGCAGGTAAGCCTTGATGTACGAACAGCATGCTACCTGCTCAGCACCGAACGCAGATAAAGTTAGCGACTAGCTTGGGAATACAGAGTAGCATTTAGCTGCTAAAGAGCTACATATTTCAATCGGGAGTGGGTGGAGACCAAAGCAGGGCTAAAAGTAGAGTGATCACTTGTCTTACATGTGTTAAGTAGCCAGAAACATGACTCCAAATGTTGAGCAAAGTTGAGCAAACACCAGCAGTCGTTGGGGTGCAAACGTGAAACTCTTGCTGTGGA
The DNA here is from genome assembly GCA_037975065.1 of Chaetodon trifasciatus. NCBI lineage: Eukaryota > Metazoa > Chordata > Actinopteri > Chaetodontiformes > Chaetodontidae > Chaetodon > Chaetodon trifasciatus. The sequence continues at coordinate 1,360,336 of JBBMOE010000006.1, forward strand.
CAACTGCTTGGACAACACTTTTGTACAGACCAGCTGGAAAAATCTGAGCCCCATAACAGCGACTGATGAAGCCACTGAACAGAGCTTCAGACAGACCATGTGCAGCTGCGAAACTCTGCGAGCAACAGCCACTGCCAAGCTATCTTCTTCACCTACTGCCCTGCTATAAATATTCTCTCCTCAACTGTGCTGTTGCAGTCTGGGCCGGAAAGTGAGTTTTGGGAGCCATAAATCTCAGCGGCCAGCTCATCATCAACCTCCTTCAGTTGCAGTACAGAATAGTTATTTTGTGCTAGGAGGCCATGAAAAAAGGCCCTTATTGCGCTTTTTATTAGCAACTAAATGCTGCGATATCATTATAGCAGCACTCTCAACAGTCATAACGTTGTAAGCATCTTTCACTAATGGTCACAATTCAACACTGACAGTAGCAGCGGCTGAGTTTGCTGCTGGTCTGATGGCTCATAATCCTGCTGCTAATAGATGTGCCAGAGCTTTACTGAAAACTCATGAAGCCATGTGTTAGACGACCAGCTTTCACACTATTTCAGCAAGACGGGCCAAAACCAGATAACCAGATCATCCCATATCATCGCCCCGAACAATTCCCTTTGATCAGGAGCACACAAATGCCTGAAGCTGCCTGCAGTGGCCGCGTTTTATGAAACAAACATCTACATTTGGCTGAGTTAGTGGCAACCCACTGGGATACATACACCAGCGCAGATGGACAAGAGGGTGCTTGTTTTGGAAGAGGCGGCCTCCACTTTGTGTGTGCTCTGCCTTAGTGGCCAAACACAACAGAAGGGGGTCACTACATCTGAAGTGGAGGTGTTTCGTGCCAGATTACTATAATCTCCACATTTGGCCGAACTGAGCCACGCCACAAAGAGGTTTATGAAGTGGATTGAAATGGGCTGTCTGAGGCCACTGAGGCAGATGAGAAATAGATCCCATGTTGTGTGTGAGTGTGTGTGTGAGTGAGTGAGATGTGGCTTGAATACTGACTGCGCTTCCACAGAAGCTCTTCATCAGCGTGTGAGCTTTTCCATTTATCCCCCGAGGACGAAATTTCAACTGATCAAATGTTAGATTAAAAAAGATTCTTGCCCCAGAAATGAAGACAATAAATGTCAGAAAGACAAGTTACTTAAAACATCACGTTTTGTTGTCTTTTCACCACAGACTACGATCAAAACCCACACAAACATGCTGACCAGTCATTTCTGTGAGACCACCACGCAGCAAACAGATGGTCCAACAGGGACTTATCCCTGGTGACCCCCCGCCCTCCCCACAGACATGCTTGTTTGCATGTTGGAATTAGGCCATACATTCCACTGATGGAGGAAAACACAAGCACGCCCTTTGATATGTGGGCCAAATCAGCATCGAACAGTCAGCAATATCAAACTGAAGTGCGACAAAAGCTGCTCAGGATGGAGCTGGGTTCAGGAGGGGGGCACAGAGGCAAACAACCACCGGTCCTGTTGTCTAGTAATGACAGTCCTCCCCTGCATGGACCAAAAGATTAAATCTTTAAGTGTTGCTTTGCTCGTGATGGAGGGAAAACAGTGACGATGTTAATCTCTGTGTGGCAGCGTCTGGTTCAGGAGATGCTCCGTTCGGATTTGAAAGTTTTTCTTGAGTAGAAATGTGAAGTGGGCACTCTTTCCCCTGAGAGTTAACTGTAAGGCTAAGAGGTTTGGCAGGACACTACACATGCCTGCAGGGTGGTTGGAGGGCCTACATGCTTGGGTACATTTCCAAAAGTTTCATCAGACAACACAGACTGGAGGATCATGTGATGACGGATGGTAATGTACTCCTACGGCAGCATGAATTAGTCATGAGGCAGTTGATAACTGAACAGGGCCACAGATCCCTCTTTCAGCTGCTCTCGGCTGCCCTGCTGTAAACAACCAGCCCGGCATGAGGAGTGTGAGAGGCAGAGAGGAGTGGTGTGGGGAGTAGCTTCACTCTGGAAATTCAAACAACCAGCAGGACACGAACTGAAGAAGGCGAAAAGCAGAATAAAAGTGCTGTGCGTGATCTGAGCTTTTTAATGGGCGAGCGTCTCTTTCAGGAAAATCTTTATATTCACATAATGTTATATTACAAATACAAATCATGCACGCAGACTTGACAAATTGCTGCCTTGTTGGCGACGGTGCAGTAAAAAGGGACAGATGGAGAAGCAGTTACTCATGAGGTGGCTGCAGAGCTCCCACATCACTCATTACTCATGAACAGATCAGTAGATGCGAGCAAATCCTGATACAGATGGTCCAGGCCTACAGAATGAGGACATCTCTAATCTGTTAGGAAAAGACCTCTAGTGTGGTGAAACAAAGGAATACCAACATTGTGCTTAATCTCCAGCTACAGTGCTGTTTATTTTCAGCTAAAACCCAACATTTTACGCACACAGTAATGGGAGCAAGTCTGAAGTTTAACTAAAGTTTCCACGAGCCTGAAGCCTCTACAAACCTGAGGAGGGATGGAGCGCTTGTTGTTGCTGCTGCTGCTGCTGAAAAGGCTCCCGGTTCATGTGATCCCGCTTTGAAAAGTTTCCGTCATTGATATGCAGGGGGTGTCCGGTCGGAGTGAACTCTCCAGCAGCTTTCCCATTCTCGCAGCCGATCAGCGCAGACAGCAGACAGATGAACAGGCGCATGACTTTTTTTTTTTTTTTAAGTTGATAATCGATGTCGCTTTGGGCTCGTCACGGGTCCAGTTTTCATCCACAAGTTGAGCACGAGCAGAGATGCCCGCCGCGCCGCCATCCAAACTGATCTCCTGTCAGCTGTTCAAAGAGCGCAGCAAAACTCCTCCCCTTTAATCTGCTCCGCGAGGCCCGCAGGAGCTGCATCCATCCGTCCATCCATCCACCCATCCGTCCATCCACCCATCCATCCATCCGTCCGTCATCCATCCATCCATCCATCCATCTATCCATTCATCCATTCGTCATCCGTCCATCCATCATTATAGTACTGAGTCATGACTAAAAATGAAAATATTGCACAAATGTATTCTTGTGGAAAGAAAGTAAAAGTACTGCATTTCTAACTTTAAATCCATTCTTATCAAATGTACCATAAATGTTCCAGAACGAGCCCTTTCACAGTGTTACAGGAAGATTTATATTGATGTATTTAAAGACTCATTTACATGAACAGGCTTATTGGATATAGCTGCAAAACACACACACACACACACACACACACACACACACACACACACACACACACACACACACACACACACACACACACGTCTCTTTTAATACACTTTTATGGTTGACTGGTTCGTGTGTTGCATATTGCACTAATTACAGCAAAACACTTGCATCACCTGATTTCCACCACTAGATGGTGATAATACAATGCAACTTGACACTAAACTCTGTCATTAATAATCCCATTAATTCATTCACACAGCTGATTAACATGCTGATAAGAAGTTGCACATTTAATCTCAAAGTGTACATGAACAACTAAACATACAAGTATGAACATGCAGTACTGGTATGATCAGTAGTGGTAGTAGTCGTACCGTCAGTGGTAGAAGTAGCAGTATTAATGTCTGTGCTGTCAGTAGCAGTGTGGTGTTACAGGATTAATAGGAGATCTGTGAGGGTCTTTATTTAGTGCTTATTAATACATTTACTTTTGTGGGACATTCCAGGTCTAATAAATGCACCCATTAAATATTAAACATTAATTCTGCCTCTTTTATAATCCTCTCTTTTCACATTGCTCTCATGTTTTAATCACTGGCTCAGAATCTGTCCACACTGCACTCTTCACACCTGCATGGAAGCTGTTGTAGCCGAAGGCCACCGAACTCTGGAGGAAAATGTATTTTCTCAGCCAGGACTTTTTTATTCTCTGTGTGTTTTTGTGTGGAAAATGACCATTTTCCATTCACAAGTCCTCTGCTTTTACAGAGTGTGTGGTCAGTGGAGCTCCACTGTCCATCGTCCTATCCTCATATTAATGGGTAAACTGTACAGGATTGTCCATCCTGGCTGTTTCCGGTATCTTTTAATTTTTGTCTTAATGTGATCATCAACACTGAAAAGGCTTGAAAATAAGCACAGCCATTCTTAAACACACTGTCCATAGTCATTGCCTATCCTCTGCTGCAGGGACGAACACGATCCATCCAAAAGACATTCCTTCATTTGGTGTTTTGATGATGAGCTGCAGAATTTCCCATAGGCATCCATCTGGGCTGAGATCTGGTGATTGTGAGTCACATCATTTTCATACTCATCAAACAGCTGAGTGACCCCGCGGTCCCTGTGTGGGAGCCACTGCATCCACTTTTTTTGTCTTTCATTTCTCACCTGTCTGTTCATACGTTGCTCCGTGCACATCCATCACGGGCGGCTGGATGACTCTTAGTCCCTGATGACTTCAGGAGCATTAACCAGAAACCACCTGCAATCAGACACTGATGAATTAATGGACATCCTGAGGTCTGGCATGTGCATTTGAGGGAGAAAATGGTAACAAGTCAGAATTGTTGTTAGCATGTGTAGCGGAGCTCTGCTCTGGTTGGTCCTGTAGGTAGTGTAGTGCCCCCTGCTGATGGAAAACAGGCACTTTAGAAGAGACTGGAACTAAATTAGTATTATGTTTGATTGAAATCAAACCAGTTTAAAATGACATGTCTTTTCCTCCTCTTTGCCAGCCAATCACCTTCCCAACAAAGTACCCATTAATGCTTCTTTCATCTTTTTTCCACACTGGGCTTCATGCCCTGCTTCACGTTGTACCCTTCAAGCCGCACCTGAAGGTTGACTTGCTCACTGATGTCCACCTGCGGAGCCTCCTGTCGCCAAAATGTGAGTGAATCCCTCCTCGGCCGGCTTCTTCGCCATCATAGCTCTTCTGTGACAGGGGCCTCGGAGAGGAAGTGAGCTGACACATTTGTCCTCCCAGCTTTATTCCCCTCTGACAAAGTATAAATTGGAGTCTAAACACACAAGGAGGAGGATGGATGACGGCCCGAGTCTCCAGGATCAATTTGCCACAAATTAGATACAGTAATGGTTCATTTCTCCACATAAATAGCTGCATCTACAGGGACTATTTTGGAAATCTGCTCGCTTTCACCCTGGAAATCTGTGCCAGCTCTCTGCTCCATCCCTGACTGCTTTCTTCTATTAATCTTATCAGAGCCCAGATAGACCCTCTCTTTGTTTTTTTTTACACACAATGCTGCCGAGTTTATTAGTTTCTGTTAATAAAGCTAAGAGATTATTCCGCTCCGCTGTGTGGAAATGGTTTTCATTTCTTACTCTTACTCTCCATCTTTTATCTTTTCGCTAATATAAAATTGTGGTCAGTTTAAATGACCTGTCCCTTACCTGTGAAATGATAGTTTTCACTTTCTGGAAAGGGCTGATTGCTAATAAACAACACAAAAATAATTTGAATTAACGGTAATTAATATTAAACTTAATAGACTGCCCATTGGTGTCTTCAAACTTAAATAAAAGCAGTTGATCGAGACTCTGCTCTGTTTGGTCTGATGATGACTTTCAATGGGAAATCCATCTTCCTTGATAACAATGAATTCAACATTACCTACAGATTGAACCATTAATCAGTCAAAGCTTCACACAGCTGAAAAGACAGATAACGGAAGAAATATAGTATTTGTTGACATAAAAATATCTATATCACTACTTGCTGTATCAGAAAACTCCTTTAAAGTCTCTTCTAAGACTCAATTTTCTAACAATATCAAAAGTATATATCGTAAAATATTCGAAACCGTTCTGACTGACTCTCTGGTGATTGGTCTAAGCCACTTTGGCCTTCCAGGTGACGTCTGCAGCTGCTGCAGCAGATTAAATGTAAGACTTTGCAGCTGTGCTCGCTTTCAAAATACCAAAGATGGACCAGAGGCAACGAAGTGACGTGAGGGTGTCCGACAGGAAGCGTGACAAAGTGATAGACAATGTCACACGGTGAATAAGCCTTTGCCCGGAGAGACAGGTGCATGACTCGCCATTAATAATGATAACATCAGCAGGGCTCGTCGAGGTGTACTGGCATGCCGTGGAATATTATTGGAAGATAATAAAGACTTTGGGAAAAGTTTAGAAAGTCGTGAAGAAAGCAAATCATCGTGTCTTGTAGTCTTTTTAGGGGAGGCATTGCAGGGCATTACATCAGGACTCAAACCGCACTGACGATTTGATTTCATTAAAATAGAAAGTAAGTCAGGTACTTAGAATACAGCTTTGTGCAAGTTTTGCTGGTGTTGAAGCTTTAAATGCAAGACACATAACCACAGAAATTCTTGTGAATTGAGGAAAGGGATTTTGGAAATTATATTGAACACTGGCTCCTGTATCTGCAAATGAGAAATGAAGATTTGGCTTTTTTTTTTTTTAAGATAAATGCACATTTTACATTGATAATTTACAATTATTGGTCAGGCTGCCATGACATTTGGTGCAGATAACTGCATCCATATTTGTTTGGTTTTCCGTGTTATTAAGAGTTTATAGAAAAATCTGCCTTGGATGTCGACATCAATCAATGTATTTATTTAGTCTGAACCTGACAATTACAATAACTGTCTGAGGATAAGCGCAGCCCCAAGCATAGTGTTGTCTTATTTTGTTTGTGTCAGCACATCACTTCTATTCACTATCACATAATCGATCATTACAGAAAAACCATTTCTCCAGCAGAGACTGTCAAACTTGTCTTTTGCCCACTGCCAGTGCTGAAATATAGCTTTGTGACGACGGCCCACAGAAGTGTCTGTTAGCTGTCTTTAACTCAGCGTCCTGAACTCCACCTCAGACAGTGGAAAGTTTTCCTGACACTGTAATTAGCCTGCCAGGGAAGTGGTGTTACCCGATGTGAGAAGCCGAGCTCCTCCAGCAGCAAACATCATCACTTCCTGCTCTGTAACACAACAGCGTGACATGACTTTTTAAAGCGGTGGCAGGCGGACGTGAGGGCAGCCTGCTTCAGGGTGAGACAACAGGGATGCCACTTCCTTCTACCACTTAATCTGTGGCTTGATTTCCAATTTGCTGACGTACTGTAAAGTGGATTTTTTCAAGTTAAATTCTGTGTGAAATGAGTGTAGGTTGAACGAGCTGACTGGGTGTTTCCACCCTGCAGAACGTCGATAATTCAGTGCACAAACTTCATTATAGATACTCAGCACGCCTTCATACATTAGCTAATACTTTCACAGCAGTCTCCAAAAGTCTGTAAATTTGCAGTGGGCTTCGGTGGAGCTTTCTGAATTAAGATTTACCCTGCTGGAGACATGAAATCCATCCCCAAAAGGCCTTTGCTGATTAAAATGCTTGTTGATTGTTAAACAACTTTCTTTTTTTTTTTATCCCAGTAGAGGTTAATACTAAATCTTGTACACAGTGTATTTGTTCTCTGAAATGAACTGGCTTTGGAGATTAGGAGAGAAGATGAGGACACACCAAATAGGACGTTAATTGATGTTATTTATTCTTTTCTGTCAATGCCGCTGCTGTGCCAGTCCATTTACATCAGCGCTAATACTGACCCCCAGCTCAGCAACCAAAATAACAGGGTTTGCAGCTGATGTGCTTTCTGAATGATTGATGGAGTTGCTGTGGCGAGCATCAGCTACAGTACGACGCTCCAGCCTGGCATGGTGTGCAGCAGCAAACTATCAGGGCTGACTTTCTACAAGCTGCATGCAGAATCTCATCTAACTGCATAATAACGACAGCTGCCTCATTTCCATAAAGCCTTTCAGAAGAAGTCAGGGCCTGTTTAGCCCACGTCTCTTATTTAATCTGTAACTGACCACGACTGGATCCTGTTTTCAAAAGTGTATTACCTCTGCAGCTTCTATCCACTTCAATGTCTGCCTGCCGGTTTACGGAGAGAAAGGAATCATGTTTGTATTTGCAGGGAATTTTCTCTTCAAACCAACTTTGACATGAGATCGCTGTCTCTGCGAGAAGGAATCAAAGCTGAAATATCAACTGAAAATTTAGATAGGGAACATATCTGCCCAGCCCGCCTTTGCTGTGGAAACACTGACATTTTCTGTCATTTTTCTGTCTGTTGCTAGTTAGCTGCTGAAGCTAGCATTAGCTCCAGACACTTTTTGAAAACACAGCAGAATCATTAATGTTCCCTCACTTTAAAACAACAATCGTGTTCAAGTAGTCCTTGAGTACCACTCGAGTGATACTGAAGTACCACTTGAAGTAAATAGTTGCTAAATTGGCACAACTTCTTTCCTCTACTCCAGTGAAAATCCTGATTTATGAGCATTCAAAACCCACTTGCAGTACAATTTTATTTTATCACCAATATGCTGGAAATAGATTTGAATACACTTGATATTAAGTGACATTAAAGTACACTTTAATTAAGCATGCTAACAGTGTATTACAAAGGACTAGCAAGCATACTTTTAAAGTACACTTTTTTCACAGTATTTTCATTTTTAATCCATTTAAGTGGAACTTCTTAATGATATCTACACTGTTGCCCATAAAGTTGGAATAATTTTGTTTATTGTTTCTGTTTATTCCTATTTAAATGCATCAGCAATCACTTTTGACCAGGTGCAGTGATTACATTATGTGTCCCAATTACCCAGGTGAAATGAATTCATGCATAACATTTGTTCGGCGCCATAAAAGACAAGACATTTGCTTTGTTTTCCGTTTCCTGCCTGAAGGCTCTATGCAATAGGTCCACGTTTTCAGGATTGTCTGAAATTATTTTCAACCAAGTTTGACACAGAACTTCCCTCAGCTATGCCTCGTCCGACGCCGCTGGCAATTTGCCAAAGAGTGCTTGCACTCCGATAGGATGGACACAAACAAGCCAATATTTGCTTGGAATATTTTGCGGGCGCTGTCTGTAAAGTCCTCAAAGTTCACTGAGAGGAGGGTCATTTGAGGCCACAAAAATCTCCAGGATAACTATCTGACTGACTACCAGATGAGATGATCAGCAGCTGCTTAACCTGTGCCGTAGAAACTGGAAATGCCAGCGAGCCGCCTTCGTCGTTTGTAGAGAAGACACCATGGAGCCAGACTGTAAACTGAAGGTTGCTTCAGCATGGTTACCGAGCACGACGAATGACCAAGTGTCCAGGCCTAACTGTTACACAGAGCTCGACTTCGCTCGGCCAGGGAGCATAAAAGATTTACAACTTGAGTACTGTTATCTTTGCCGACAAGGGTCGCGATATCCTTAACCAGACAGATGGAAGACAATGAGTTCGGTGATTACGTGCCGAAAACCTTCGCGATGACTGCGTCCAGGAGACCGCTCAAGCTGGTGGCGGCTTAGTGATGGTATGGGCTGTTATTCATTATGGAGGAAAGACACCATTGCTGGTGCTGGATGGAAATGTCAACGCCGTTGTGGACAGGGATATCCTGGAGAACCATTGAGAACCACATGCAAGACGGGTCCCTGGGAAGAACTTTCGTCTGCAAGACGACAACACTAGAGCACGTAGGGCAGCTGCAGTGAGAGAATATCTCGATGCAGAGGGGGTGCAGCAGATGCCATGGCCCGCTTGCTCCCCTGATATGAACCCTATTGAGCATGCCTGGGATGCCTTAGGCCGAGCCATCAATGAGAGGGACAATACTCCTCAAACTCTCCAGGCTCTGACCGAAGAGTGGGACGCCCTGCCCACTGACAACATCAACACGCTTGTGGACAGTATGCCATGACGTCTTAATGCACTGATCCGTGTCAGGGGCGGCCATACTCGATATTAGTGACTATGTGACATTTGAAAGAGTAATATTGGACATTCATATGCATGAAATCTGTGTTCCCTGTTAAACTGACCAAGGCTTAATCCTATTGTTTCAATACCCCCAATTTTGTGTAAGCCTGAGTACAGTTGGTAAAGGTTAACTGTGATTACATTTTCATTGTGATATGTTTGGAAGAGACTGATTAATGAAGTTTTGGATATAGATATACACTTTATCTGCCAAGAGTAAATCATATAGCTGCAATCATTTCATGGAGAGAGTTAAAAAATATTTTATTCCAACAGTGTATTTAATAGTACACTTTTCAAAAGTATATGTTAAAAGTGTACTTGTAATGACTTTTCTATATCCTGTTCTTACCGCTTTGTAACAGTTCACATTGTACATATACAACACATACTGCAGTTAATTAATTGTATCACTATTGTACACCTGTTTACCACAGTATTATATTATATTTTATTGGCTTATGTCTTGCCCTGCAGTCGGCTGGCGACCGGCTCAGGGTGTACCCTGCCTCTCGCCCATTGACAGCTGGGATAGGCTCCAGCCCCCCCCAACCCCGAAAGGGATAATCAGGGGTATAGAAGATGAATGAATGAATGAATGAATGTCTTATGTCTTGTTTGTATTTATTTATTTATTTGTGCATGTTGTATGAGCATTGTTGGAGGGAGTCTTATAATTAAGAATTTCATTGCCACTGATTGTTTCACTTTAGTTGACATTTGACAGTGAAGAGCTTCAGACTCCACACACCCAGATGAATCCATTAGATGACCGCATATACAAGAATTACAGAAAAAGCCAGACTTCAGTCCAGATTGTGCAAAGGTAAACACAGAGCAGTATGTTTAATACTTGGAATGAGATGCTTCCCTGCATGGTGAAAGGGCTGCTGATCCCGCTGAGGATGAACAGTGGAGGCTGATGCTTAGTGTGGAGCATTCAGCTCATTTCTGTAGGTCTTTCCTCCGTGTGGTTCAGTCCCACTGCCTCTCAGCAGCTCTGCTTTATAATCCATGGGCAGCTTCGCAGCACATAAGCTCACACAAGCCAGCTGTATACTACCTGAGTGTCCACTTAAAGTTGCCAAATAACAGAGAGCTGAAGTCAAAGTCGCTGGTGAAAAGTGAAAATCAAGACGGTCGAACAGACCCTGAATTTATGTTTTATGTTCAGGAGCTGCTGCAACAAAGTGGGACTGAAACACCACTTAATACTGAACATGGTGTTGGTGTTGTTCACACTAACAATGCTCTCATACCTGAGCTTAACGAGGGTCCAAAGCCGGTGAAAACTGGTGTCCTATAGGCATGAATGGAGCATGCCTGAGTTTGTCTATGTGTGATAGCCCTGTGAGACACTGGATCCAGCTCCCTGTGGACCTGAACAAGATAAGTGGTTTAGAGAAGGTCTGGATGCAGTATTTGGAAATTCAGCTTTTCTGTAGCCTCCTTTCCAAAATAGCACCCTGCTCCACATTCCACAGTTTCTTAGCGCTGCTTGAAACCCTGGAGTTTCATGTTTTGCTGCTCTGCTCTGTGCAGGCGTCCTGATCCACCAGTGGAAGGAGGGATGTGATCCCTCACTGGCTTCCCACGTTCACTTCCAGTTGGGTTTGCTTTCGAGTGATCGTCAGAGTGTTGCACAGGGGTTTGTGCTGCTTTTTCTTCTTACTCTCCCAGGCTCCCTTTTTATTTGCCATTATTATTATTATTGCTGCCAGAAGATGAAGATTTTTCAGGACATCTATTTTACAATCAAACAGCTTCTATTGCTGAAACATCAGCATTGCACTTTTTCTCTCTGTTCAGTGCTGATTTAATGGGTCGTGTTACTGGTTTAGTGTCCAACAGCCACAGTGAGAAAAGTATTAGCACAGGCAGGTTGGACTGGTCAGGATCTGAACAAGAGCCAAACATCACACTGAAATAAAACACTGTGTCTGTCAGCAAAAGCTGGCATTTACAGCACACTAAGGAAGCCGAATTTCAGTTATTTCCTTAACTGATGAACAATTCTGTTACAGGTGAAGCCTCATGGAATTGGATGCACCACTTTGGGGAAGAGTCTGATGCTCCATTTTCATTTGCCATTAGCAGGAGTCTAACCATAGCAGGTATCCTGGAAAGGCTCTACAGATTCTAGCATCTGGACTTTGGGGATGATGAATGATCCACCTGAGCTCTACAGAAAATTACCACACTGCTTACTCGTAAGCCAAGCTCATTCAGCTTTATCTGAAGTTGCCAAATTGGCACAACACCTCTATATGTACCCTCAGACCGACATAGTATTTTACCGGTACCCTCTGTATGCATTGTTATTTGTGCAGCTGTAACATAGCAAAGTGTCATCCGTCTAATCTGACCAAGCTAATTTGACTAATGTTGCTCAGCTTCTTTTAAATTCTCCATAAATCACATAAAAGATGAAACAAAGCGAAGCCGATGCCACCTGTGTGCACACATCAGATAAAACATTGTGCAGAATATCCGCCTCCTCTCTTTCTTCGGTTGCTTATATGAATTATATGAATATCACTCTGACTCCTCTCAGCACTAAAGCACCGTTATCAGCACCCACTACTACATTTAGAAAATACCCACGTAATTTGCGTGATTAAGACCCCTGAAGCCTCATATTACGATTGGCTGAACTTGAGAATGTTTGTCAAGTAAATTCAATATTCTTCATAATTTGGTATTTATCCAGTGGAAAGGCAAAACGTCCTCATACAGTCTGATGAAGTGAAGACATTACGTCATTAGATCAGCCCATCAGCTAACGCAGAGAGAGACGAGGAGCCATGAAGGCAGAACAAGCACTGTAAATAATTCCACTTGGACTTTGGATTGTTTATAGCATCAACACGTCAAGTCAGTACCCAGGACAAGAGTCTGGGCCTGTATGTTTGTCCAGGGTGGACAAAAAGTGTGTGTTTAAGGTGTTTCACAATGCATTGTACATCACTCCGTAATCCAGAAGAGACTTTTCTATATTTGAACGATGTTAAGAGGCTTATCCATGGCAACAACATAGACTTATTAAGGTGAACCATTCCCCATACTCTCATTATTTTTTCATTCTGTTAGAAAGTAAGTGAAACGAATAAAAAGACTTACTGCAGGTTCCTTTCTCTTTTTTTCCTCCCCTGCCCCAAAACAGAGGGAAAGCCAGTACTGTAGGTTTGATTAATTCCACTCAGTGCTGAACAATCTGCACAGACACAGCAGGGGCCAATGGCTGACATATGCAGGTATCACAAGCTGCTCATCTTCCCAGAGGGAAAACAGGGCAGACATATCTCCTCTCTCCTGCCTCAGTTCGTTATTGGTTAGAACTTGGCACTAGGTAAGTGCACGTCTCTCTGTTTATCACTTCAAGGCTGAGGGGCCGGCTCAATAAATCCTCCCATGTGTATAATAAGATTGATCTTCCTTTTATCGGGAAACACCGCAGCAGTTTTGTTGTGACACAAATCTCTTGGTCGCACTCTTTTGAAATGATAGGCGACATGCCAAATGGGGCAGAGAAATGGGTCATCTGCAGGTGCGGCGCAGGACGGGATTGTTCCAAACAGACGAGCGCCTCGTTATGCATCACATGCTTTAATTAGGTCGCAAAATGAGCGGACATGGTGTCGTTAAAGTGTGTGTTTTCACTCCTGTTGGGGCTAACATGGGGTCATATTAAATCATTTTGTGATAGCTTGCACAAATAGAACCCCTGAATGGCCCTTTTTGCTCCACTTTTTCAACACAGATGTTACACACATCATTCAACATCTGATATGAAGACATTCCCAAATAGCATTGATTTCCTGTCTTCATCCTGTGCTCTGGTTCCTCCAGTTTAATCACACAGCAGGTTTGATGTTCCACTCAGTGTGCTTTTCTAACCTGCAGAATTAAGGCCACTTTCACTGTTGTCCACAGTGAGATGTTTGCACATTTTCCCTGTTTACTGCTGCAGATTGCAGTGATAAAGTCACAAATTTGTCTGTCTGCCTCTTGGTGTTGGCCAGGTAGCGTCAATAGAGTCATTTTATAAAAGGTTTTTTTGGCTGAAAATATCTATAGTTGGCATCAGGTTGGGTGGGATGAGTCAAAATTCGCCTTAAGAATAAGGCTGCAGGCCATAAAACCAAAACAATGAGCTGAAAGACACTAAAAAGCTCCATGAAGCGGTGAGGAACTGCAGACTCTTTGAAGGATAAGGCTGCAGCTGTTCCATCACATGTCAACAAAATGAATGAAGCAGCTGAAACCGATGTGTCTCTCAGTTTGTCTCTGAAGACCTAAATCTTTCAAAACAGCTCACAAATATTTAGTTTTAGATCTTGCTCAATCAGGATGCATTTGTCAGGGACTTTTTTCAGCAATGGATTGATAATCGCTCACAGATCTAGTGTTCAGTGCAGGACGGCGTGCCTCATTGACGTGCATTTAAAGAGGAATGATGCCTCAGGCTTCGGCTGTCGGCGCAATACTTGTTAGTAGGATCAGCTGTTGTTGGTTTTGGTCTTTATTAGTGCTGTCAATTGATTAAAATATTTAATCGCGATTAATCTCATGAATGTCATAGTTAACTCGCAATTAATCGCAAATTAATCGCACATTTTTCTCTATTCTAAATGTCCAATTATCATTTTAATACTCTTATCAACATGGAAAAGTGGATAGGCTTGCTTTGTGCAAATGTTTTTTTTTATTGAAAACTACAACGTGTAGTGTTTTATTTCACACTAACATTCTCACTTTGAGCAGTCGTTCACATATGAATGAAGGAAAATCTCACACAATTTAACACTGTCAATAAACAAATGACAAAAAAATAAATACCTGGTTACAAAAAAGCCCCTTCAACAACCCTTTCTAAGGGATCAAAACAGGGTGATCCAAGATAAAGTTACAAAGTGCTCATCATTGTAAACTAGGACTCAGCCTATAGTGCAGTTAAACCAGGCTTAAACTTTCCTTTCTTAAGTTTCTTTGAACATACAAGCAGTCAGACTGTACTGCTCTTCTGTTTGTTCACCAGAGGCTGATCAACCCAGCTTCTTATTTCTCTCCACAAAGAATGAACATTACTTGGCTATGGCTGCAGTAAGCTTGTTCTTAGTTGCGGTATCCACATGCCTCTGTGGAAAGCCATCCATTGTCGCCTGGTTTTGACAAGGAGGCGGCAGAGAATTCGCATTAGCCGTGTGTTTGGCCATCAAGTGGTATTTCAGACTGGATGTGCTACGATGATAACTCAGTTCACACCAACAATACACACAGATAACTTTGGTCTTGTCATCTGGCAACTTTCTGAAACTTAACTTTCCATTCAGAATCTTGTTTGCATCCATTTCGGTGTTTCGCGCTTCACATCCACACAAACCGGTAGCCTACTCTTTTACAGCTAGCGAGCAGGTAAGACCAAACACGTGCGTGGAGCGTGCCTGTTGTTTTGTTTCCAGTTTACAATCGGATCCTGTAGTTTTTCTAATGTTACTAGCAGCGGCCACAGCTTAAGTTCACTAGGTCACAGAGAGCGTTAATCTCGCGATAAAAAAAATGACGCCGTTAAAATGGATTTGCATTAACACATTAATGAGGCAATATTTTTGACAGCACTAGTCTTTATATATAATTTTTGACCATAAGAAAAAGTCTTCTTCACAAAGGTAGCAGACTGTTAAGTTGTCCCAAGGTGCTAGCAGTTTGGAAAGCAAAAAACAGCCTCATATCTAACACAGCGACAACTCAGTTAACTCCAAGACGGAGCAATCTGGACTGTTCTGCAGTTGATATTCCTGCCAATAAGTGCTCTCATCATTATTCTTTCACGAGCCATATCTCAAGACACTGCACCACTCTCAAGTCTGTTGCCCTGCCTGTGATTCTGCCTACAATTGTGTACATCTGTTTTCAGCATGCACTATGCATGCTGAAAAGCTTCTATCGGACACGATACCAAAGGATAGATCTCTCAGATTGAACCCGTATTTCAAGAGCTATCCTTGCAGGTAATAAGATTTCAAGCATCTAGCGAGCATCATCCTCTCCAGAGCTGATAGTGGCCCACAGAGACGAGTTTATATGAAGTGCTGAGGGTTTGAAGTGCTGAAGATTCACAGCCGAACTGTGGCTTGTTGTCTGGGTGGTCATGTCTATGGAGTGCAGCCCCCGCACACGATGTGACAAACATTAGGTGTAATCACCTTGTGCTTTGTTGCACTACATGTCTCTAATATTGCACTTTGCTTTCAATTTGCTGCTCCATGGTCTCGCCACTGTGGACATATTTCTCAGGAAAGTGGTCAATAAAAGAATTCTGCCGGAACATGTGGACTTTTATGAGCGTATTCCGGGGAAAGAAAGATCTTCTGCGAGTTTGAAAGTGTGAAAATGAAAACATAAAATTGTGTTGTTCGTCCTTTAGATGCCCTTTAGCTGCGCAAGCAGGACGTCTAAAAATAGCCCCTCTGCCTGCTTTGTTAACATCCTTAAAGGAGTTGAGCTGGTCCGGCTCGCATGAAGCACAGAGGTGATTGGATGATGAATATCAGGTGAAATCAATGCCACTGTCACGGAAACACTTAAGAGTAATCACCCTGGTCAGCGAGAAGCGGGAAGACCAAATCTTTATCATTTCTCGCTGGGGATTTTCATCCTCTTCTCCCAACAGCTGGTTCAATAGAGTGAAGCATTGAAGATGTTATGTATGCCGCTCTGGGCTTGGATCTTTTTCTTTTTTTAACTGATAGTAAGGGACAAAGCAAAGGCATCACAAGTGACAGTTTAGTGTCTAGAGAGAGGGAGAAACAAGAAAATGGTGTGTTTCAGTGCACCCTGCTTTGCTATTTTTAATCATAATCATTGTAATTAATATCATGCTAGTTTTATTATTATTATTACATTTTTTTATTGGTGGAGATACTTTTCATTGGAGCGTCATATGTTTCTCATTATCATGAGCAAAACCCATTAGCGATATGAAATGGAACCCAGTTTGCAGGCGGTTACGGCGAAGAGTTAAACTGCTGCTAACAGTCATGCTAGTGGCTCCGTGAGGCTGCAATGAGGCACAGCAGTGATAGAAGCTAAATGCTAAGCACATCCATGATGCTAACATGCTCACAATGTTAACATGCTGATGGTAAGCAGGCACCTTTCGTACAGGAATTGTAGCTTTACAACAAAGAAATCACACACACCAAGTGAGTGCTTCACGTAGAAAAGACAGAAAGGACATAAAAAGAGGAATAAGATGGAAAGTCGGGATCACCAAAGTTATTACGGTTCATCTTAAGTGGAGCATGAATGTGTGTACCTAGTGTTAGGTAGCAATCGCTTCAATAGGTGTTGAGATATTTTTATAATAACCACAAATGTCAACCTCACGGTGGCATGAGGCCAGGTCAGTAGGATTCATCCTCTGTGGTCCATGACGTCTGTACAAAAAGTCCAAATGTCCCACCAGTAGTTAGAGATTATTTCAGTCTGGACAGATGCGGCAGACTGACCCTCCAACAGACGGACATGGCCGCCGTACAACCACAGCGTGACTTAAAATATATAAATAACTGTTAGAAAGCTGATGCATCCAACTCAGTGACTCACATCCAGTTAGCCGTCACGTTATTAACAGTGGAGACGACGCACCGCCACATGCTCTGATGAACAGAGCGGTCTCAACAGATGCAATGCTATTCTTTTCAGTCGTCTCAACTTCGTCTCAACACAGGATAATCTAATGCTGCAATGACATCTTTAACATCATAAGCTCTGTTGAGGAGCATTGAAGCGATAGCTCTAATCAGTTCTCTCTCGTAAAGATTGTCTTCGGCTGGCTGTAGGACACCTGTAATAAAATATGCTTGACTGAGAATGGACTACACCGAGGGCAGCCTTCCCCTCCAATGTAATTTCCAGCCACTGCTTTGACTGTGATCCACTTGCAGAGGGTGTCGGCAGCGCTGGAGAGCGGGATGTGAGTCCTGCCATGGCTTTAATTTGATAAACATTGGCGTGATGCAAAGCAGGCGTCGTGCCTTCGAATCCTCAAGGCCACCTCTATGAGGCCGACAGCTGTTTGGATAGATTGCAATCTGATGGTAATTTGATAATAAAACGGAACATTGTCTGGCCCAGGTTAGTCACCCAACCAGTCTAACGTCACTGTCAGTCGAGGCCACATGCACAGATTGCTCAACACTGTGCTGAATGTGCTGCCGATGAGAACAGTCATGAGTGTTTTAAAGCAGATCACCAATGGTGTCCATTGCGTATACCTGGTGAGGTTAACAGTGTTGTTCTCTTCATTTATATCTGTAACTCAACAAAGTTCAATTCATTTTCATTGTTTTGGAGCACCAGTATTTGTTTGAAATACATATATTATCTGCATTTCCGACACCGCTACAGATAAGTGAAAAACACGTCTTTGTGATTTGCTCCTCGTGATGGTTTCAGAGTAAAATCGAAGGTGTGAAGCAGCGAATATGCTTCTGTCTTTCCAGGGAGGAACACTTGTAATAGAGTGAAATATCTCTGCAGCTATTGCCGTTAGCGTTGGAGCTACATTGGTGACTTTTCATGTAGTGCCACGAACAGGTCAGAATTTCCATTTGTCCACTTTAGTTCTTGACAGGATTTCAAACTGATGTTCCTAAGGAAGCATCTAAAGGGCACCGAAGTGACAACAGAGATTAAAAGTGATGAATCCAGCTTTCCTGTGGCGGTGCACCACCTCAAGTCCGATCAGACAGCACCATGGATTTCAGCCCTTTTTAAGGTTCTTGTTTCTTGTATGCAGAGAACCCGGCAGCAGGAACCCCAGCTTGCGTCAGAAGGACCAGAACGCCCCTCTGTGCTGCAGCTTTACACTTTGCTCTGCTGCGGTTCAGTCAAATGGCTTCCCAGCTGGTCGGGCAGCTGTTTTTCACAAGGACACTTCCATATAGATCGACACTGGCTGCTCGTGGAGATCGGCCCTGTGACATTGTAAGTGCACTGAATTGTAAGCATATTAGCAACCACATTTTTTGTTCCACACCCCAACGACGGCTTCAAGGCCTTGAATAGATACAATGACTGACCCTTATGGATCCATACATCCTTTGAGCATCATCTACCTTCTCCACCGCTAATTATATGTTGAAACATACTACATGACAAAGGGAATCATGAATGCATGATGGACTGGAGCTACAGGTTGCCATGGTGGACACAAGCTTTGATCAATAACCATGTGGCCTCATTTGTATTCAGCTCATTCAATGGCAGAATTGGCACTAGACGAAAAATTCATCATAACAATACAATTCATTCTTCTTCATCTATAATGCTTCTTATCATTTCAGAGGAAGACAAAAAAAAATGCTGTAGACTTGCAAGTCTTCTCTGTGCAGTTCTATCAAAACTGAAGCGCACTCAAAGGGCCCATGCAAGCAACAAAATTCAGAAAGGAGAGCACACTGGACTCCCAACGGACAAATCAACACAACTGGAAAAGCATCTTGAAGTTTGAAAGCAATAACAAATAAAGGTCTATGGAAATGAGGTTTCATTTAAAAGCCTCCTAAGAATACTTCCTTGGGCAACTCATTGCAAAATTGTTGCCGGGGTCATGACCGTGCATAAAAAAACAGCTATACGCAGACTGGCAACAATTTATTTCTCATTACTGGAAGGTATTATTCAGAATAAGGTGAAAAGGAATGGGACACAAAGTCCTAAATATATCTTCTATGTGTTGAGTTTAGTGCTACAGTAAAGGTGTTCTTCCACAGTGAAGGCCATACTTATTAAGTTAATACCCCAAGTTGAGACAGGGACATATGTCAGACATACAAAGAGTCCAGCACTATCCACATAAAGCCTCGGGGTGGGCAGAAATACATAATTTAGAGGAGCGATACACTCTCGTGTCATGGATGAGATGGTGCAATGTCGTCCCAAGAATATTAAGAGTGCGCCTTGAGCAACCCGGAATCTGGGTAAGGCGCAATCTTATCTGTCAGCCCAAATCTTGTCTGTCAAGCTGTGTGTCCTTTTTACGTCCCTCGAGACAAACTTTTAGCTGCAAATAAAACCCCATAAACCTGTTTGAGTATAGTACAAGCATACCATCGATAAACTGGTGAATGAATGTCGTATGAAAACACTCAGCTGCAAATAAAATCATTTAGACATTTGTGTCTTCGTCCTCTCGGTTCTCCAGTCAAAAAAAAAGATTGTTCGCAAATTAATTGTTTTTTAATGAAAGTGAGTGAGTGCAGTGATGATACAGCAAGAAATTAAAAGCCCTTTTTCTAATCAGCTTCTTCCGATGAGGGGTGAACGCTTAATTAATAATAACCAATTTTTCTTTTCCAAACTTTGATTGTACCTTATTTACTCATTAATCCTTGATGTCGTGGAGAAATTCTCGTTAATAATATTGAAGATTTACACGAAATCAAACCATGAATGTTGCTCAGGTCAGATTTCTTCTCCAGTAGCTTTTCAGTGTATTTATATTCAGTAATTACCTCTGTGTACTGCAGTTTTTTCATTGTTACTGGCGGCGTGTGTCTTTGTGGCGCTCTGTATTTAATGACAGTCTTCTCTCTGTTGTTTGAATGTGATCACGTCTCCTCTGCGTCTTTGTCTCGTCTCTGTGTGAAACCTGTGCTGCCTCCTCTCTGATGAGCCCTGTCCTCCGTCCAGGTGTCCATGGTTGAGACGTGGCACAGGTTTGACCTATCTAAGCTGCTCAGCGTCCTCTTGGATCCATACTCTTTACTTGTGTTTTATAATCTACATAAATCAGCGTTTTTGTCATCAGCGTTTGCATGTATTTGGATTTTCTGGGCTGGTTGCTGTTGTGCAGCCTGCCTGCTTGGTCTCCGTGGCAGAGAGGAGGTTGCATGGCTCAGGTCCAGTTTGGCAGCACCTCTAATTGCTCAGTTATCCTCCTGGATCCACATTCTTCACATATATTTTATAATTTATGCGCGTCAGTAATCTGAGTGCTGTGGTTTCTGTTGCTCTGCTCTGGTTTCCCTCTTCTGTGGCTCTTCCGTTCTCCCTGTTAAAGCCTTTTTCTTTACCTGATGAGGGTCTGAGGACGGGGTGTCGTACGCTGCACAGAAAGCCCCCTGAGGCAAACTGTGATTTATGATTTTGGGCTACATAAATAAAATCTGACTCGACTATAAATCTTCCCATCTCTCTCGACGAGAAAGCGGATGAGTGTACAGTATTTAGTGTTTTTGAATCCCGGCCATAACACCTGGAACACAGATATAATTTCATGTGCTTTGATTGAGTAATCTATCATAGAAGTTTTCTGGCGTTGTGGCTGTTTTGATGCCTTTTCGGTGCTGTGTGCTTTCTTTGTTTGGCCTCTATGACAGGTTACTGATGTTGGCTGTTTTATGTGCAGAGTTATTTCCTCTTCTGATCTTTATGCGTGGCCTATCCTGCACTTTTTGGTCCTATTGATACACTGCATTTTTAAGTTGTGCTTTTTGCTGCTGTGACAGTGAGGACTGAAGGAAGACTGAAGACTTTGTGGAAGCTAATGGGGTTCAAAAAGAATAAACAACGTGCTTAATACACCCAACATACCCCTAAGACCTCCCTGCACTTGAATTATAAAATGTGAACATAATAATGAAAATTGTATTCATATAAATGCAGTTTGTAGGAGAAGGGGTTTGACGGATGCTCCTTCAGTCACTCCACCTCCACCTGGCACCACCACAGCTCTGGATGTCCCCATTTTAAAAATCCATTAACTAAACACTGCTCCGAAGCAGGTCACCTCCTTTATTGGCTACACTGAAAATCTGATTTGCCACGCTGCGCTGCTTGTCAGTTTCTGACATCATGTTATTGAAAGTCGGGTATTGATTTAAGTCCAGTGACCTCCAAATCTTGGAGTCATGTATGGATAACATTTACACACACTTAATGGCCTGCCATTAATCTCCACTCGGAGGAAGAGAGCGTTTGGAGCCTTTGAGACTGCACAAGCAAATAATTTGTGCTAAAGTGCAATTTTCTTTCTCGTTTCTTTGCCGGGCTTCTCTGAGTATCCAAATCGATACCCTTCATGCAACTGAAAACACATTCTCACCGTGCAGAAGTTATGACTCTTTACTCATGAACATCACTTCTCATAAAGTCAGGTGTGATTAAGTCAGAGTAAGTATTAAGGCACCTTCTTGCTTATGAACCACCACCCTGAGTGCCTGAGCTGGGACCAAAGCAGCGGTGCTCACTGTGCAGCAGTGAAATCTATGGTGGGGGGTTAATTGAACACATTATCCTACCAGCACATGTGGAGCTGGGATGATGACTGTGGTTTTCAGGGATGTAATGATGAGCTGATCGTGAGGGAAAGCAAAGTGCTTCCTCATCTCAGTGAGATTAATGAAGAACGATGCAGAAACTCCACCTCTCTCACCGGTAACCTGGCGGCAGGTGTGCTGTCAGGTCTTATTGAAAGCGCTTTGAATCCTAACCTACGTGTGCTTTGTTGTCTTTTTTAGGAATCTGAGCTGGTAGAAAGTTCAAATGCTAACCCTCTCAAGGTTTCTAAAAGATCCCTTTTGAGTTGTCAGGGCGGCATAATTCAGTTTGTGATCAGAAGTTGCTAAAATGGCAGCGGAGTAGACGTCCGAAATGATTCAGCATATCCGTGAAGTTCGGGAGGTTTTGGCACATGGCTGGTTATCGCCTTCCTCAAGGACGCTTTGATGTGGCTTGACACGCTCACCATTTCAGAGACTCAAACTGTGACCTTCCTTGGCAGTCTCTCTGCCACCTGCTACCCATGCCCTCCAAATGGCCCACACTGTCCACATCCATGAGACTTGAGTCTGAACTGCACAAGGGGTTACAGCTAGCAATGACTCAGGACGACCCAAACTGTCATATGTCATGAATGGCGTTGTCCTTGAAGGTCAGTGTAAAGTTTTGTCTTACATAAAACTTTGCAATGTGGAAAGTTTCAAGCTTTTTTGTTCAAGTGCAAACCTGCAGGAAGCCAACAGCTGTCACACATCCACAGTTAGGATTTTACCTCAGTCCTGCAGCAGCGTTCAAACTGCTGTGATCGTTTCATTAAAGCTGCACCAATCGATATTTTTATAAGAACAATCTATCAATCGGGAACTTGTAATGTGAAAGTAATGGTTTGTCATTATGAGGGGCTCATAATTTTTGCATCTTTAAGTTAAAGATCACTCCACACATATATTAATGAATTCATAAAAACTCTGTCTGATATGATTTGTGCAGGGAAAAAAGTATAATCACCAACTTAAAATCCTTAAAATGGCACCTCCTCATTCAATAAACAGAAGAATGAATGAATGAATGAATGAATGAATGAATGAATGAATGAATGATCAAATAATTTTCACTTCACAAGTTTAACTGCCAGACTCTAGATGCCTCCCACGTCACTGTAAAACCAGCTTAGTGTTTGTCCACTGGAGGCTTGTGTAAGCTGAATATTGAACCATGATTGGCTTCCAAACATTCACCTGCAGAAGAAGAAGAAAAACTGGAGGCAACTTTAAGTTAAAGAAGACACAGACATCCGTTAGTGTTTCCACTTTTCGTTTCCAAATTCCCGCGAACACACAGTAAACACCACTTTGGAAATCAGAGACAAGAAAAACGCATTTCTACGGACACAGTGTGAGC
This sequence comes from Chaetodon trifasciatus, assembly GCA_037975065.1. Classification (NCBI taxonomy): domain Eukaryota; kingdom Metazoa; phylum Chordata; class Actinopteri; order Chaetodontiformes; family Chaetodontidae; genus Chaetodon; species Chaetodon trifasciatus. Next base: position 1,383,817 of record JBBMOE010000006.1, read on the forward strand.
TTCATGCAGGGGTCGACGTCAGGGTGGAGGGGGCAGTCGAAGAGGAGAAAAAGCAGGAGTTGATTCATTTATTTAGTCCATAATGGAGACATGAAAGCAGACAAATGGTGCCAGGTGGACTGGAGCGGTAGTCAGCCTTCATTTTCCCGGGTGATCGCTAGCAGACTGAATTGCATATTGAACGTGAGGCTTATAGAAACCAATCAAAACGCTGATGGTGTCATTATTCTATAGCCATTACACGGTGCAATCAACATTCACCTCATAATGACGTTAATGCTAAACAATGGTATGTTGCCGGTTTAAGTGTTTTTCCTTATTTGACATGGACATAACAGTAGCACTGCTCATATAATGCGTCCACTCATCAAAAGGTCGGGGGTTCGATTCTGGGCCCCTGCACTCTGCACTGTGAGAGAGTGTGTGTGTGAATGGTTATCGCTCGTCACCTTGCCGCCAGTGTGTGAATGACTGTGTGAATGGGTGAACGCTGGCTCGTGTTGTAAAGCGCTTTGATTGGTCGGTAGGACTAGAAGAGGGCTTTGTGAATATGGTCCATTCACAGTTATGCAGATGCTCTGTGTCCATTGTCTGCAGTGAAACATTAGCAGCTGTCGAAAGGCGGCGTTTTTAACGTTTCCACAGGAGGAAGAAAAGAAGCAGTACTAAATAAGACTGCAGGTGTGTCATACAGCCGTATTAGGTATGGGAACAGTGTGTTCTTTCAGCCGTCATTCAACACCTCACAGTGTTGCATTTTCAACTCAGCGGGTAGACAGTTCCAAAGTTCTGTCCTTCAACGGAGAAGAGAAACTGTCCAAATGAGGTTTTGCACATTGCAAAGTGATGCTTACAGTTAATTGAGGGCCATGTGCTGACTCTGCTGGAGTGCTGGTGCCTTGCAACAAATTCATCATGCAGGGAAAGAGCAGGAGCATGCAGGCGTTTAAAAGATGGCTTATGAAGTATGTGAGGCTGCAGATGTGACAGTGGTGGCTCCTCTTTAATGAGTGCGGAGAGTCGTGTCTTTATCATGTTTCCATCGAAATAGAAGCTGCTTCCAGCTGCTCCGATCAGATGAACAGTCCAGTTTGATTTACAGCGTGAACACCTGTCCAAGCGGATACTGCCTTTTCTGGTGTGAAGCGCTAACAGTATTGTTTTATGATTGTTGTAAAGTTGGGTTATCAATCTTAACTCCATTACGCTGAGTGTCCTTTCGGTGCCTTCTCCGAAACACAAAGTGCGTTTCTCGCCCAGCGCGTTTCTCCATCTAAAATATTAGCAGAGCAGTGTCTCAAAAACAATGTATGGGTAAAAAATGTGCTCTTAAAAAACACTTTTTAGACACATTGCCATGTTTTAGACAACGTGTACCCATTAAAAACTCTGGCCTGTAGTGAACTGTAATGACTCAATGTGAAAGCAAAGTGTGTGCTTTCAGGAGGTGGAATTACATTTGGGTTTGGTGAGACGCTGTTCAAAAGACAAAAACAACAGATTCATTTCTGGCTGGATATAAACGCACCTGAAACAAGGTTCAGACCATAAACCCCACAACTCATAACTGAACGCTGACTTTAGATGTGGATCAGATGTGGTATTTGTGTCCAGGCACAGCTTACAGGAGGCAAACAGCGGCTTCGCCTGCGATGATGCACCGCAGACGTGGAATAGATTCATGACGTGACAGATCACTAGGTTTGGCAGTGTGGGATTTGCAGCTGTGGATGGGTCACATTCTTTTTACACCACACACAGATCCCCTTATGTTGACTGCTTACACGCCCTCACTTTTTTCCGAGTTGGTTTGTGATTTAAGACTTTATTTGCGAATGCACACCATGTCAGCGTTCTTCAGCAGTATTCGAGGCTGTGATACCTCTGATTTTGACATATCCATCTACACGGCAGGGCCTCCTGCCACGCAGAAGCTTGTCTTTTCAGTTTATATGGTGTTTTTCTGGTGCATAAACTTGCAATGAATCAGATTATGATAAACCCGGTGCCTTTGGGGCTTTATGGGTGAGGGGCGTTGGGGCTTCTTTGCCCAGTTTGGAATCCAGTAACACCAAAAGGTCATCCAAGTGACCACAAACATATTTTCCTCACTGTACCTCTGCGGTGTCTAGTTCTGAATTTACTAGTCCAGATTTTAAGATATCTGTCTCCAACCCGTCTAAGATTTTTGCCTCCATTCCAATTTATATGTATATGATACGTTTACTGTGCTCATAGCACTGAAAAATGACCTCTGAAATATTCAACAACAGTATTTCTTCTGAAAAGCTGAATAATAGCCCTCACTATGAAGGCTTTTTGTACTTTTCTTTTTATGCAGTTCAGTGTTCAGTGTGCATGTATAATTTGTATGGCTGTCATTTCCAGCCCCTCGATGCGCAGTCTCTCTTTAAGCAGCTTCAAGATTGTTAAATTCCCATCATTCCACACTCTCGCAGTATCATACATATTCTCTATGATGTTTAAGAGGAAGATTGAAACCTTTCAATATTCTGTCTTCTGCATCAGTTTATTCACATTTCCCTGAAAATCAGCAGAAGTACCACACATATTTGGTGTCTTTCCGCTGGATTTTATGATAAAGTTGTTTGTTTGAATCACGTTTGGCAACACAGCATGAGTGCTCACTGCCCCACCACTGGTCAGTGAGGTTTGTATGAACTATACTTGTGTTTTTGTACTAGAACCGGTCCAGTTACCTTCAGGTTTTCCCCATTGAAAACAGCATCTGTTAGACACAATATGTAGTCAAACGGTGTAATTGTTCTGTACAAACTGGGCTGTAAAAAGTAAATTGAGCTTCACCTGTCACATACAAAACTTGTATTTGGGGATCAATCCTGGGTGGCTCCTATAACTCAAAGCTCCTTAACAAGGAGGAATGACATGCACTTTCTCTTGTCTTCCTCAGAGGAAGAGTCGCAGTCTTTCATTAAAATGTTAATGATGTTTCAATGAACAGATGGTGCAAAGGGCAAACAGCCAGGATGAACAAACACATGAGGCCGAACGAGCGGGTCATATTCCAGCCCAGTGTGTCGTTCTACATGTTAATCACTGGGAGAGCACAATAGATTATGTTTTCAGTGGAGGGAAAAAAAAAGGGACAATGATGTGGCATGCCAAGAAAATAATCAGGGAGAGCACTGAGACGAAAAACAACACAGAGAAAACTGAATGGCGCTGATTACAACTCGCCTTCCACCACTCTGCGCTGGATGGGTGGGATGAGGGTCAACACTTTGAACACCGCCTGCTGCTGGCTGGGAGAAAGATGCTGCCTCATGTCAGGGAGTGTCTCCGGGTGCTGCTAATGACGTAGGTTATGATGATGGATTGTGTGGAGTATCTCAGTCAGGAGTTCCCCTCCTGTGACCTGCAGCTAATGTTTGACTTTAACCTCAATGATGACCCCTTCCCTCATCTTAACCGAGTGTTTCAGCTGCCCCACCTTAAAGTTTTAATGGTTAAGACTTCAGTCCTGGTCAGGTCAGGATAGGTTCGGCAGAATCGTGCAGCATTTACATTCTTGTTTGGCGATAAAGGTTAATGAAGAAGGAACTGAGGATTGTGCTGGAGCGAGGGACGTTGAAGCTTCTGTACATAGACCAGATGGATGGACAGATGGATGGACGGACGGTCAAACTTTGTCTTTGCGCTTGCAATTTTTCAAACTAATATGAATTGTGACGACTAAGTATCGCACTGCAGATGACTTCATTAGAGGACTGACTGGATTTGTCTCTTTTGGTCAGTCGCTGCTTGAAAGTTTGACTCTTTTAGGTCCAGAAACTTTCTGTGCGAAGTTTGCATGTTCTTCCCGTGCTTGCATGGGTTCTCTCCGGGCACTCTGGCTTCCTCCCACAGGCCAAAAACATGTTCATTAGGTTAATTGGTTACTCTAAGATTGCCCTGACAGTGGATGTTTGTATGTGTGTGTATGTTGCCCTGCGATCGACTGGCGACCGGTCCAGGGTGTACCCCGCCTCTCGCCCATTGACAGCTGGGATAGGCTCCAGCCCCCAGCAACCCCGAAAGGGATAAGCTGGTATAGAAAATAAATGAATGAATGAATGAAAGATCAGCCACACTCCCCTGTTGTAATTAGCTTTTTGGCAGCATCTGCGTCTCGGATTCATTGGCAGAAACTCTGAATAGTTGACGAAGAAGACATGAGGTGCTACCACAATGTCCATTGAAAAAAGCCTCAGAAAAACTACGCAGCGCTAACGGTTTAGGATTAGGAAACATCTCAAATAATTGCTACAGTGTGTCACAGAGCTTTAGTGACACTGGCCTTTAAAAGTGAAGCAGCAGACACAAGTTTCTCTCAGTAATGAGTCTTTTATCGATCTCCACACTGTGCACTCAGGCTACTGTCTGAATAAGCCAAAATCTTGTCTTACAGGCTTGTCTGGACACCCTGCACTGTGAGGTGAAATTTCCTGGAAGATCAAAAATCCTTTATTTATCACGGTAATGCCAGCTCACTCTGTTCCATCATTAAACCCCCTCACAACAAAGAAATCAGCCAAAATCCTGACTGCTGATAAAATCAGCCCAACAAATGAAATTGCATGTTTTGGGGTTTGTGCACGTCTTAAGTCTCATTGGTGCTTTTTCCCATGTCCAGCTCGCTCCTTTTTTTTCCTGAGGTTAAATTGTTTGTTGAAACCACGGAGTGCAAATTAATTAACAGGGAAAAATCTGACAGAAAGAGGGTCCAGCTAACACGCTTGTGATGGTGAAAACTGGCTTTCTTCAGAAAACATTTGGCTATTTATTGTATATGGAGCCAAAATGCAAAAATGTGAGGAGGCTGAAGTGTCTTGGAAAAGAATTTTTATTTTCAAATGCTGGTAAGGTGTCCATTGAAATCCAGAGAACAAAACAAACATACAATAATTACTGAAACAGATAGAAAATTGACATGATTATCACAAACACAGTTATTGGAGCCCTTTCATTTCCATCACAGAAACACACAGCTCATGGACCGACTCTTCTATGGATGGAGAAAAGACATTGACTAATTACAAGCTCTTCAACACACACAAACACTTCGATGTGGGTTTAGCTTCAGACGTTTTTTACAAAATGACGACACGGATGGCATGTGCACTCCTTTAGGTTGTAAAAGTTGTATCTACGTTGGCTGGCACAAACATTGTTATAAGACTGGTCAAAACTTCACAGACGGATAGACACTTCGGTAACAAATAAACCTACAGCAGTATAAAAAAAGACTGTATCTAGAGTAGGTCAAGTATTAGTTTATTTTAACCTGCTTGAACTACTGGATGAGTGGGAGTCACCACACGAGGACAGGCACAGTAAGTTGTCAATCACAGAAAATCATGTGACATTAACTTTAGAAAACTTTTCTGTCATTGCCGTCTGGGACTCGTTGTTGTCCTTTTTTTTGGAAAAATCCACCCATCTGGGGAACTAGGCTTCAACACCTTTATGACTCAGGCCTCCAGCCCTGCACAGAAACTGGCTAGCGTACCTTGTAGCTGACTCTGAGTTCTGCAATGGCGAGGGCGGACAGGGAGAGGACTTGACACTCAGCTGTCCAACTTAGTGCACAGTGCTATGGTGTAGAAGTCCCCGAGAGTAGGCACTTGGACACAATCAACTCCTGACCAGCAAAGCGACCCATGAGCAGTTAAAAAATAGATTCAGTTTGTGTCCAAACAGACGGCATTAAGCTACAATCAGATCAATAGTTTCCATGGTTATGGCATGTTCGTTCAGCTATTTGTGGTTCTCTGTCATGATTCACAAATAACACAAAGCATGTGGTGTTTCTGAATGTTGACATTCAACATAAATACATTCATACATACAGGACGTTTGGACCCAAAAGCTTCCGACTCTGATCAGTAAACCAGGCTGCATTAATCAGTGCTTTTTCTGTAGAAGTTAACTTTTTTTAAGCTGTGCTGTAACTGATTCCTCCAAGACGTAATAAAACGTTTAATGCGTCCAAAAATCCCAAGATCTTTGAGATCTGCAAAATTAACCGATTCCATATATTGAGCGTTATTACAATTAGCAGCTTGCCCAGTATCAGAACCCATCAGCTGTCGTCTGACCATGATTTAGCCTCTGGGGGCAACAGCCGCTGTTTCAGGGCTTCCATGTAGCTGTTACATCCGGACAATGGAAGAACAGATCAAGACTTCCTCTTCTGTGTGCCTGTCATCGTTTACAGTCCAATTAGCACATCTCAAGATTTAGGCTACTCTCGATAAACAGATACCTGCATATGAATGCAGATAAAACAGCTCATAAAAAGCTGATTCACCGTCAGACGATAACCGATCTGTTCCGAGATTGTGTGTCGGCTAACCCGTTCTGCCTCTTTTGCTCTCCACATGGACTGTCCACCTGCATGAACCAAAGCCCACTCAAACGTGATTGGTCAATACAAGTCAGACTACAAAGGGAACACCAAAATCTTGTCCATTGCCAACAGATTCTGCAGATGATAGCGGGTCAAGCTGTGAATGAAAGTTTACTTTATGTTCACCTCTACATCGTCACATGTTCCACATGTTAACATTCTTCTCACGAGATGCTGAAATGCTTGTTTGGATAGTTTTTGGGATTTACACAGAGCTGAAAGCGTGGCAAGTTTTCTTTACCTGACTGCATTTTGTCTTAAATGTGACACGATGCAGTAGTTGCACGGAGGACCCCCATTTCCGGCAGTTGTGTAACTGGCGGCTGTGGCTCAGGAGGTAGAGCGGTTGTCTGCCAATCAGGAGGTCGGCGGTCCGATCCCTGGCCTCGGCAGTCCACATGCCGAAGTGGGCAAGATACTGAACCCCAAAACTGCCCCCGATGCTGCGCCATCTGTGTCTGCTTTGGATGAAAGCGTCTGCCAAATGACTAATTGTAATTGTGTAAGAGTTATGGGAGACAGCGCTGTTAATATTAACGCCTTACCCTATTTCATATATTATCCAAAGTCTCGAAAAAATGCCCTTTACCTTGACAGTGAGACATGAAGAGCATAAATCAGTCAATACAAAGTAACTGGGAGACACAGTCGTCTTTCTCATTCGTCTCAGTCCAAATTCAATCACGCTGTGGATCGACACCAGAGTGAGAACATTTATCTCTCCAGTCTCGATCTTTCATCTCTGTGAGCTGAATGCGAGTTTTAGTATTTTGTTTATTTTGTGCTATCACTGTTGCCCTGTCTGGCTGTACAGCCAGATTTACTCATATTCAACAGAATCAAAATTAATGTTTTGGAATATTACAAAAGATATCATTTGTAGGCAGAAAAACTCAAAATGACCCAATTTTAGTCACTGAAAACCTTAAATGATGTGCTCACAAACACTGGTTATAATGTGTTGCAACAGCTTTTAAGTCATTTTGTACAGAGCCGCACATTTACTCACATATTTACAGCCACGCACGCACACACACGCCACATCCTCTGAGCCCTGCTAAAGAACGGTGCTGATGGTGTCGAAGTCCTTGCTGATCTGAGAGCTGCTGGGCAGTGACTTGAGGTACTCCAGGTGCCTCCTGGCATCCTCCTGATTGTGTCTCACGTAGTAGATGACGTACGCGATCACCATGGTGAACCATCCGAACATGGTGACAAACATGGCTACGTCGGTGGTCTTGTGGTGGAAGTTGCAGAAGTTGATCCCTGAGTCCAGCACCTGGATTACCGGTTTGCCTGCATATTCCTCCTGCACCGCTGTGTGGCAGATCACCTCATTGACGGTCTCGGGGTCCAGCCGCAGCTCCCTCAGGACCTCCTGCAGCGTACACTCACAGTGCCATGGGTTGTTTGAGAGGCTGATTTTCGCTCGAAGACGGGCAAATGCCTCTTTGGGGACACTTTGGATGCCATTGTTTGATAGATCCAGAACAAGGAGGCTGTCGGAAACACCTTGAAAAGCTCCCACGTCCACAGTTTCGATGTCATTGTTGGACAGGTCCAGCTCCTGAAGGTAGTGCAGGTCTTTGAAGGCGTGGTTGGGGATGTGGGTGATGTGGTTCGACGCCAAAAGTAGGACCACGGTATCTCGTGGAAGATCTGCCGGGATCCTCTCCAAGTTGCGAGACATACATTGGACCACGGTCATGCCGCTCTTCTCCATGCAGTGACAACTCGCGGGACAAGCCGTCACTGGTGCATTTGCCACGAATAATCCGAAAAGCAAGCCCCATAAGAGGGCAGAGCCATCAAAGACAGGGGCTTTCCTGGGCATATCAGGCCCTGCAATGTCCTGCATATTCAGCAGCAACCTCCCACAAGTCCTGTCAGGTAAAAGCAATCATAGCTTCACCCGTTTCTTGACGTTAAATTGTGACGACTGCAGCTTCATTTGCTTTCAAAATGCTGAAATTATATGTTTATTCACGCGAACATGGGGGCTTAGTTTAAGAGAATCCTTCAAAATTGATTTGATAGAGTTTCATATAATCTTTTGAAATCGATTTCAAAAGGGCTCATCCGAAAACTGAGCTGCTCACTGAGCGTAATCCAGCAGGGAATCTGTGATCTCAGGTTTATTGTGAGGACGCTGAAAGCTTCAGAGAGTGAAGAGCAGGCCAAGCGACGCCGGAATCAGCATGTCATGTTTCACGCTGAAAGAGAGAGAAAACATTATTCTTGAGCAGAAAAACAGCTTTTTAATTCCTGAGTTGAGCAGAAGATGTCATACGGCTGCTGTCAGGGTTTGTATGAAGACTCAAACTCATCCTGAGATTCTTGCATTTTCTAAGTGCACAGGAAAATTGCCTTTGTCTTTCCAAATTGAGCCGAGTAAATGCTATCCCCAAAATGTTTACAAATGCATAATGCGATTATTGAGAAGAATCCATTTCACTTTGGCAAATCTCATAAAGCGGCAGGCGCACTCATGGGTCATCACCAGCATTTTCTCATTCAATTAGGAAAACGTCATTCTGCTCTGCATTGTCTTCTAACGTTACGTTGATGCTACAGCTGTGCTGCATATCAATATTGATTACATTATATCAAAGCTGCACGAAGAAGAAAAAACAGCTCATCTCCCTGAGACTGAAACATTTCAAGGGCTGCTGTCTCTCACTCATGATAAGAATATCTGTGGGCTCTGAAATGACTCCATCTGTCCTGCAGGAGGATCAGCGCTTCAGGCCGGCGCACCCTCTGGTGGGCTCCACTGATCACACAATGAACCCCACGCTGCGTTCGAGGTCATCCACCCCGCGGAGCTCTGTCCTTTTCTTCTTATATCCCTTGTCTTTTTCCCCTCTTTCCTCTGGCTTCATGGCTTAAAGCCACAGACACACATGTCTTAAAAACGGCCCCTGATGTCCTCGTCAGTCTGAGCTCAGCAGGTGTGGACAAGATGTGGCATCTCCACGCACAAGTGCGGCTGAGCAGCCTGCGGTGCTGTTATGACACTGTATCATTAAGGGCAGTGGACATGTCCTGGTGGACACGTGCACGCTGCACCGCAGCCTGTCTCAGATGTCCTTCCCTATCACTTTTGGAGTAATCTCTTAAAATGAAATTAGGCAGTAAATTGGCCCTTAAAAAAGCCCAACATCGGCGCGTTTTCTCCAGTTTTACGAGGAGATCCACAATTTTAGTTAAAGCAATAAAAGTATCGCAGCTTGGCACAAAATTTGGAGGAGTGCACGTGCATGCATCCTAAATAAGATTAGGTGAATCTGGAAAACCTCAGGCCAAGATTTTAATTGAATCCTGCTAATGATGCCTAAGTGCAGGGGAGACACTTTAATGTTGTTTTCAGACATTAAAAAAAAAATTAATGACATTAACATGCGCGTCTGTGGTTGTAATATGACATCAGTAGGAATAAATACGCATTTTTAATAACTTAATAAACAGTATGCTTCACTTACCAGGACGGAGTTTCATCTCTGAATGCATTAATAACATTTTTCCTTCATCCTCTGGATACAAAGATGATGTTGAACCAAAGCTGCGTTCGACAGCGCAGCGATGAGTTTGCTCACATCACGTCTGTATCACCGCTGAAAAAGGTTGGAAATAAAGAACGAAACATTCTTTTTTAAAAAAGTAATCAGCTGCTTCAACGCGTCCACGTTTCGGAGAGGAATAAAGAAGAAAACGGTAAAGTTCCTGAACGGCTGCGGCACGCGGCGAAGTTCTTCAGTCTCCGCGTGAAATGATTCATATCCCGAGCGGAGCTGTTTATATGTCTCCGCGTGAAGCACAGCACTCACACTTGTTGATGGTGATGATGATGGTGATGGTGGTGATGATGGTGGTGGTGGTGGTGGTGGTGGTGGTGTTCCGGAAAGGTCCAACTCATCACGCGCCTCTCTGTCCAAGCCGCGCGCGCGTGGCGCCAGAAGGAGTCCCAGCAGCGCGTGGATGGGGACTGAACTGCTGCTCAGCTGGCAGCTCTGCTCTTCCTCCAGCCCCCCACCCCTCGTCTGTCTGTCTGTCTGTTTGTCTGTCTGTCCTCCTGTCTGTCCCCCCCGCCTGTCTGTCTGTCCTCCTGTCTGTCCCCCCCGCCTGTCTGCCTGTCCTCCCTCTGCTCTGCTCCCTCTCTCTCTCCTCTAAGACAATCAAAGAAATAAAACTAAATTTAAAAACTGATTCTTGATGCAAAACAAGGGAGAAACATCATCATGACAAGTCCTTTGGTTCTAACTTTTAAAATGACTTTTATGTCTGAAATCAAGTAAAAACCAACATTATGTTTGATACCTAAATTACAGGCTCTTAGATGTTATTATTAAAATCTTCTACCCATTATTTTTAGCACTGTGTTCATCAAGTGTCATGAAACGAATGATTTTGGCATTTTCATGCAGAACACAGCACCTCCAGCCTTCGTCCACATCACACTGAACTGTGTATTGTTTAGTTTAATCAACCCCAGCGCTGTATCAGGCAGACCATCAAAGAGCGGCGGCGTGAGGCATTTCAGCGGTGGATGGAGATGTCAGGCGCACTCGGGTGCTAATCACCCTTTTCAAAGCACAGAGGCTTATGCCGCACTCACAAACTGCGTGCAGAGTGCACGTGTTTGGTTTGTCTTTTGACTTAATGCTACATGACTCTCTGTGACTGACTCCAGCAGCACGCGCGTCAGGATCATCCAACAGCAAAAGGCTCCCTGTGGCCGAGCTTCAGTGGCAGCAAAGAGAAGGTCTTAAAGTTGTTATGCAACATTTTTTTAACATGCTCCAGTTCTTCCAGAAGCAGACTTTTTTCCACCTCATGCTGGGGGAGTGTCAACATCAAGGTTCTCACTCCCAACTCATCACATATGGACGCTTGGTTGAGACCCCTGAGCATCATTTTTCATGCAACCTGCTCTCATTCCCAGACAGTCAAATACTGGTGCTTTGTCACGTCCCTTGGCATCTCATGTAGACGTACAAGAAGCCCTTGAGCATCTGCATGAGACACACCGGGCTTTCAGCTAACGCCGCTGCTAACCCATCCATGGCAATAACATGTTCTCATCCCAGCGATGCACAAAGCTTTCCAGCCAGAAACCCTAGCACATGGTTAATGTTGTGTAACAGTCACATCTAACCGACTTCCTTCCTCCAAATGTGAGCTTTTCTCGCTCTTTATACTCCATCATTTGGTGTAGCAATTTGAAGTGACGCCAAGGGGTCGTGACCAAGCATCCGTATGTGAGGAGTTGGGAGTGAGAACAGGGCGACACCTATAAGTGCATCAGTAAGGAAAAGAAGTTCAGATCCCATGTGACCATAACAGACTGACTATGTGGCAGCACATGCAATGAAGCCTTCAGCGTAGCTCTCTGCTTCCCGTCATTAGCGCAGCTCAGAAAGTGTCGAGGTGACTTCCATTGCAGAGGGCAGACTCTAAATCTCGCAGGTGCTTATGAAACATACTGTGGTTAAAATTTTCTGCAGGTTACAAAAACAAGGTGTCATGTCAGATAACCTTGGGGAGAGCAAAAAAAAAAAAAAAGCTGTAAATAGAAAAGCGAGTTTAACCAACCACTTCAATTCCATTTGCGCTCTCCTGTGTGATCCAAATGTGGGTCAGCTGGTCCCAATGTTCCAGGTGTCATCTGAGCTGCGGAGGAGGGCCGGTTTTCTGTGGAGCCGGTCCTGCCTCAGTCTCAGACTTGTATTTGTGCCAGCTGGCATGATGAATTGTGCTATATTAACTACTGAACTTTTGAACTTGATGTAATATAGCACACTTTTGGATTTGAGGTAACCTCAAGATGGAAGAAAATCATTGGAATTGAGCATTTACTGAGTGTGTGCAGTCAGCTGGTCAAACTAATATCTTAAAGCAGCACTGATCCATATTTTCATAGTGGCAATGGACCAAATGAGTGTGTGTGGTGTGAAAGGGTTCACCTGCTGCGACAATCTCGATTATCATCCACCTCTGAAGTTCCCCGTAGCTTTATGGAGCGTTTTTAACATCTTTCAGCTGTTTTCTTTTACGCCCCACAGCTTTTGGTTGGGTCTCACAGCTCTCATAAACCTCGTTTCCACACGGCACACAGCTGCTTTCAGCGAGAAGGAGATCTGACACGCTACCTGCCCAGCACCAAAGTTAACGACCCAGCTGGTGAACGTTGTGGAGCGTTTTGCAACTAAAGAGCCAGATAATTCTCCCAAGAGATGGTGGAGACCAAAACAAATGCTAAAAGAAGACTGAATATTGGTCTTATATTGATGGAAATGTTTGCTAACACGTTTACACTATTGACCTCACAGGTGATGCTGACCAAAAACAGTCACCACCTGGATTTAACAGATGAAGTGATGCACCCATCATGCCTAATGCCTGCTGTACAAGCCCGTGGGGGCAGTGCTGTGATCTGGGGTTGCTGCAGTTGATCAGGTCTAGGTTCAGCAACATTATGTGCCCAAAGAATGAGGTCAGCGGACTGCCTGAATGTACTGATTGACCAGGTTATTCCATCAGTGGATTATGGCACGGGCATATTCCAAGATGACAATGCCAGGATTCATCGGGCTCGCGTTGTGAAACAGTGGTTCAGGGAGCATGAGACATCATTTTCACACCACAGAGTCCAGACCTTAACCCCACTGAGAATCTTTGGGGTGTCCTGGAGAAGGCGGTTCGCAGTGGTCCGACTCTCCCATCATCTTTACAAGATCTTGGCAACACTGGACGGAAACAAATCTTGTGACATTGCAGAAGCTTATCGAAACGATGCCACGGCGAATGCGTGGCGTGATCAAAGCTAGAGGCGGTCCAACCAAATATGAGAGCGTGTGACCTTTTTTTTTTTGATGCTGACTTCTTTTTTTGGCCGGGCAGTGTATTGAAAGTTGCATTGTCAGGATGCTGCGCTGCCGCCAAGTGGCCGAAAACTAGTTAAAGGCAGACTTAATGGTGAAAAATAACATTGTGAGAATCCCAATATTGCTTCTGCCTTTGCGATAGACCTGACGCACTCGCCTTCAATCACTTTCAATATTCTGCATAGAGGAGTTCTTTTGAGAAAAACAGTTTCCTGTCCCTAAATCACCCTCAGGTCACTTTGACCCAGACATTTTATCGTTTAGCACTCCTCCCTCGAGATTACTCCCATCACTCCCTGCATCCGTCCCCAGTTTGGGTTTTGGCACATTTCCCTCACAGCAGTCCTCATCAGCCAAAAAGCATCCAGACACATTATTCAATTGCCAGCTTAAACATAATTGTCAGCTTCAACAGATGTTTAGTTTCGAGCTCATACGCCTCAGCCTGTGATTGATTCAATCTACAATAATAAGAACTTTAAAAGCTTTATCTAATTATAGATAATTAACTCTATTGGCTGTGTCATCTTTCCTCAATGTGTGTTTTCCTTCTGCAATAAGCAGACAAGACTCCATTATTTACTGTCTTCATCTGGGCGATTCTATCAGCTCTTAGGCAGGTGAGAAAAAAAAATGGAGTCGTAAAACACTGTCGGAAGGCCTCAACACACCAATCTAATATCAGGACGAGGCGGCTGTTTTTCTTGAAGTCTGCTAGAGAGTCAGTTCTGTGCAAAGGATGCCCCAAAATAAACAAATCTGCAAAGACAGAGAGCTGAAAGACACGGATCCAGATTAAGATAGAAGCTCTCATGGTAATAAGTCCTCTTTTGTTCAGATTTCTCTTGTGTTCTTCTAAATGATTGGGAGTTTTCAGGCTAGGCACAGGAAATCTACATGACTCAACCAGCCAGTGACAAAGAGGCGTCGGCCTACGGCGGCATCAAGCGAGTGAGCTGTGGCTGGTGTGGCTGAAGGAGGATAATATCTTCCTCCCATTCTTTGCATTTTGTTGTGGAAGTCATGTTTTTAGAGTGAGAATGCGAGTGTTTCGATAGGAGGGTGTCCATTTGTAAATTTACCTATCTGCTCCATACAGCAGAGGTAAGCCCTGATTGTCATGCAGCGTGCAAAATGAATTTCCCCCACTTGGATAATGAAGTTTCTCAAGACTCATGTGATGCCTTACAGTCAGTTTGCAGGTAGAATGAGCGCAGTCTCTGCACTCAGGGCGTCTGGCACCGGAGCAACTCTGAGGCTTTGAACAACCATTTATTATCATTCTAACCACTGATGCACTATAAAGAGCATTAAAGAGGCTAAAACCTATTAGCCACAGGGTCCATAAATAAAGATGCCGAGTTAGGTAATGCTTTGAAACTGCTTCAGGTGCTGCCTAGACCAATAACAACACCCACAGACTGGTGGTGAGCTAAACTGGGAATCATCATGCTGGGAGGCAGCGTAGCTCCGGGCAGAAAGAGCAGTTCAGAGCGTCAGTCTGGCTAAATCACTTCCAGCCAGAGTTTTTTGGCTCAGATTGGCGCGCAGCCTTATTTTCATCCATTTCCTCCTTTATATACCACTCACAACAGCTAATCATCATCCACCATTCAATTAATCCCAACAAAGGAAGACTCCAGCAGCTATAAATATGTTCAATTAGAGCAAAAAAGGCCAAACATATTTAAGTCGAGTACGAAAGCCTTTCTCAGAGGCAACACGAGCAGCCAGAGGAGGGACTTTATCTTAGGATATATCTGCTGAGCTTGATGGTTCACACACAAGCATGACCGGACATCCGCGGACAAATTTCACCCTTTGTCTGACGAGATAAAGGGTCATAATAGGGCTCAGTGGCGGTTTCGTTCTGCCAAGCCGCACACTTGCTAAGACAGAAAATGGGGGAACTGTGGCAGTCAGATAAAAGAAAGCCACGGTCAGGAATTTGGAGCGCAGCTGTTTCGTCGGCACAGAAATGCCACGCGTTCGCTGGCGGAGAGATACAGCAGGTTTTCCACGTCAGCGACTTGGGCTAACCTTCCTCAATCACTGTGAGGGAGCAGGCAGAGAAACACGGGGGTTGGAGGGGATGTGAGTAAGTGGCTATTTATCTAGATGAACAACAGCACTAGGTTTAACTCCATATCAATTTATCATGATTAATGTCGCCACAGCAGAATTTCCTCTGTGTCAGGATGTTTTTTCCCCTCTGAAAATTTAGTTTGAAATGCTGTTTGAGGGCATGAGGCTGGTTAGTGGGATACTGCGAATAAGATGGCATTATTCCACATTAGTCCCATGATTAACACCCCAGTGAAGTGTTTCTAATGATCACCATCTATTTATATTAGGCACAGTTTTGGACAAATTCGAGTGCTCCCTGTCTGTAATTGCCCAAGGGACAACTAATAACAGCTCCAAACACAAGACACATTCATCCAACTCCTCCAGGAGCCAGGGGAGATGGGCCGCTGATGTATGACCGGTTGGTTGTGGCACTGAAGATAAAGGAGTGGTGTGTGTGTGCTGGCATGGTAGAATTTACTCTACAAGCAAAAACCACAGAGCAGGTTGTCACCAGTTTCTTTTTTTTTTTGTGCTTTTGATGAACTGAACAGAACAAATACACGTTAACATAAAGAACGCACAGGTGGGATGGAAATAAAACCCTAAAGGCTGGTCAAAGGAACCTAGTATTGAAGTTAAAGACAGCTGTGTATGCTCGGTACACATTTAGATAAATGTGTTTAAAGTATGTAAGAGAGAATACAATTTCCAAACAAGAAATACTAAAAAAAGAAATGCTTATATTAACATGCATTTGCACTGTTTTCACTGTATCCAGCAGGTGATTTGTTCATTTTTAACAGAGAAATAAAACTATATCAGCAGTAGTAATGTCTGCCCTTCAAATGTAAATGGAGTGTTATAGGAATAGTGCAGGCAGCAGCATGTCTCTATGATCCTCTCACTCTTCTAAAACACATTGCTTCTTGTCAGTTTGATCATGACGGTGACACTACTCTATAAATAGGCTACAATATAGCCCAGATTTGAGTATTTATAGTAAACAGTTTAGAGAATATTACAGATACAGAAGATTAAACTGCCTGAGAGAAAAAGGTGCAGCTGCTTCAGCACCACGGACAGCGTCATGGATTTATCAATACGCAGTTTGACTGTTTGACAGACTCGCACAAACCTCAGTCAGATAAAGGATCAATGAATCAGACAGACTAGACTAACATTCAGCTAAACAACCCCTCTGCCGCTGCACTCTGCCAAAAGGTGATTTGGGGGAGGGGGCAGGTTAACAAGGGGGATGGCATCTCCGCTCAGATCACCGACTGACTGTACTGTACTCCAACTGTTTAAGGTCTTCTTTAAAAATCCGAAATAAGTTAGTGCGAGGTGAGGCAGAAAAGTTGCTCCACATGACTGAACCTGACTGAGAGCTGGTCAGTTCTGTCCAACGACAGCGTGGAAGATCCGCAGATCTGCTGTGATGACAGCGGATCTGAGTCACAAAGAACCTGTGAAAGGAAATGGGAAGTGAATTGTTAAGAAAGTGAAAGATAAAAGAGTCTGTCTGAAGGTTATTGATGTTGAATATGTTTAACAACTCCAGGGTTCGAAATAATGAGGCCGTATGAGTAAGTGACCATCCTGAAGAAGAGACGGAGTAGAGGCTGGTTTTATGTGCTTTCCAACTCTGCACAGCCATCACATATGAAAGGAGGCCTTTGCCCTCATCTTACTGTTCACCTGCCCCTTAATGGATATCCAAATGCCTTAGAAGAGACAAATTACCCATGTCCGCTGCCTCCAGTCAATGCAACCCCCTGTCGCCTACTTACTTATCCAAGTGTATCACTTTGGATTTCCTTTGACAAAGTAAATTCATCTCCTTTGAACGGGGTCAAGATGCTGATGAGTGGAACCTTTAGTTTCAAACAATTCATCACAATTACACACTTACTGTATCAGTGTCCCAGGGAGCAGAGCATTAACAGCTAATGGTGCCCGCTGCAGGGAGGTGGGCTGAAACCATCTGATTGGCTGCTGTAATGCATCTGGAGCTGTTTGTGTGTGACAGGATGACTTGTCATAAAGCACAGATTGTGCTGATGCGTGGCGCAAAGTCAATTGGCAGAATGTGATTTATCATCAGACTTTGCACCACGTCGGTCTGTAATTTGTTAGGAACGATGATGAATCTGTGTGTGTGCGGAGATTACTCAACCACGCACACACCTAACAGGCCTGCGGTACACACATGTGCATATAGATGGTAGAAGGTGCTGGTCTCACTTCAATATATCAAATGACTTTTTTTTTTTTTACAAACCAAATCTTATTTTCATAGTTTTGCCTGCTGATTATGACTTTTCCATCAAATTAAAGGATAAGTTCACATTTTTTTTCCCATATTTACTTTATAGCAGGTTTTGCATGCTGGCCGTTAAAAAGAGCAACTCCTAAAAGACTTCCAGTCTAAGTGATAGAGGACAAAATGTGGCATCCTCATCCAAAATAAATTCAAAATAAGAGGCTTCAACAGTCTGAGTGTGGATATCTCCTAAATTTACAGTCCTTTCGGTACAAACTCCTTTGTTGTGTTTCCACAGTGTTTCTTTGCTAAGGTGCATTCAAGGCACAGAAACACAGAGAGGACATTAAAAAGCCTCTCATGAGCGTCACACAGTAGGTGATTTGAAGGGGATGCTAGCCCGCTAGTTAGCAAAAAGAGCTAAAATGTTTGTGCAAGGAAGAATCCAAGCTTTCGTATTTACAGTGAGGAAAACAAACTTTCCAGCTCAAAGTTTGTCCTCTTCATATTGTAACATGTAGTACAAGAGTAATGTTATCAGTATGGAGGCCATAATAACTATTATTTATTGTTTCCGTATCTGAAAGATAGATTTATTGAACCTCTAAGGGAAATTGTAGTGTTGCACCAGCAATTCACATATCACAAAACACACATAGTTTACACTAAGCTGATATGAGGAGGGTAAGAACAACACTATTTTATAAAAATACACACATGTGCACAAAATCTGCTGTGCTAGAATAAAAAAAAAGATGAAGAATTAAGATAAGATAGAGATCTCACAGTGCAAATTAAAGTTGAATGTGCAAAGCCCCTCAGAAGATCTTCTGCTTGTGCAGCGGGGAGTCATTGTGCAGTATTACTGCAGTGCAGGAATGACTTTCTGTAGGGGTCCTCACTGCAGCTTCTGCAAGCCTCCAGCCTCTGTGCACCTCCAAAAAGACTCCTTGCATGATAATTCTGCATGCAGACACAGCTTTGAGAGTTTCGTGTGTTTTAATAATCGAATCGGAAGAAAATCTGCTTTTTACTGTTGATTTTCTTATTTATTTCAGTGTGTCACAACCTGTTTATCACACAGGTGAATGCTGGTTTCCAGACAGAAGTCATCACCCCAGTAAAGCTGTGAGGACATTAACTGTTGTTCTTCCAGTCACTTTGCATTTGCACACTGATGCCAAAACTTCGGCCGGATCACATTTGGCCTTTCATTGTTTCCACACTTCACTCCTCCTGCATAACCCATCCGATATGAGTCGCAGTAGTTGCAGCATGTTTTCAGGGAGAGCAGCAGTTTTAATGCAGTGCATGAATCATTTTTTCAGTCTAATAACGCTGTAACTCGAGCAACACTTAGTTTCACCAGAGAATGACCTCAATTTCAACTGTTTTTCTGCAGTGCTGCAACATGATTGGTCGTGAATGCTCTTCAAATTAAGCTGGAGGTCTTATGAAGGATAAACTGTTTACAGACGCCCGTGCACTTTAAGGAGAGGGGCAGCACGGCCAACATTAATAAGACCCAGCTTATTTATTTACTGTATTTGCAGTTTGACTGTGGTTGTGATCTTTAGCTTTATTATGTAATAATTCTGTGTCATTCTTAATGGGATGAAATGGAAAAAACATAGCATTTTCACAACTGGAAAGAACATGTCCTTACTGTCGCAAAGTGCTTTACCTCCACTCTTAAATCTCAGTTTCATTTAGATGAATGGAGCTATGTGGGTCGATTTTCAGAGCGGGTCTATTTCATAAAATTTGTACCATCACCCTAATCAATTATGATAACTTAACAGCACAGCGCCGCTAATGGACTGTGTGGCCTGGGAGCCATTTTCTGCACCTTTGTGGACGTGCTCATTCTGGCAAAATCCATCAGGACAACAATTTCATGGCTGAAAAAAGTCGAATTTAAAGGATATGGCTGGTGCTGTTTTCTCTTTAATATCATCAATGACTGCCCAGAACTAAGAATGAATTTATCCTATTTAAGTACGACTGCTATTGACACGAGCTCATATAACTTGTGTCAGTTTTCATGTCTGGAATCACAAAACACTTCTCCTTTATCATGTTTCTGTCAAAGACTCTTTGATCAGACCGATATTTCTGTTATTGCTGCACAAAGAAAACAAATACTGACAGTTTCCCCAAAGATAGACTGGAAGTAAAACATGGCTGTGTAACAGAAGCTCAGACTGACGTAGGCGCCAAGTTGCCCAGTCAGTCCTCAAAATTAGACCATCATCTGTGTGGGCTGAAAGTGTTGCCAATCAGAAAGTCTCCCACGTGGATGTCAAGGTTATTTCGGTGTCTTTGAACGCTGAATAGCAGCTTCATGACTGCGAGTCGGTTTGTGTGAGATGAACTGCGCTGAAACCACTCGTAGGGTTTCTCTCTTACACAATAAGCAGCACTTTGGTTTTATCTACAGTACAGCTATTAAATATATCTGCATTTTCCCTCCATAATTACACGTTATATAACTCATGTTTGTCATCTTTACAACTGACTCACACGCTGTGGCACAGGTCACTTTCACTCAGCCTTTAATGAGAGTACAGATGTTCTGGTTAAGTGTAATTGGTTGTACATGTCGAAGGCTCGGCATCATCACTTTGTATGTACACGGCGACACGTCGGTAAACAGGTTTATGTTTAGAGCATGAATAATTCATCGGCTGAATCACCTAACTGCAATCCATATGCACGGTTTTAAGAAATCCTTTTTTTTTTTTTGGAGAAGAACTAATCTAAACCTAAGGGTGTGCTCATTTCCTAACCAGCATGCCTTGCAATTTGCTGAGGCCGCTCAGGAGAGCTGCGTCTCTCTTGGGGGACAGAAGGCAAATGGCAGGGAAAAGAAAATGTGATGTCTGTCTCTTAATGAGAGGAGCAACTCCACAGTTTGACCCTGAAATCTTATCGACCGCCGACTGCATTCGCTCTCTTAAAGCACAATGGCAGATTTATGACGCCGGGATGCCTTTTTATAAGTTTGCTTAAGGAATAAAGGAATAAATGACATCCTCGGCGCCATCCTCCGTCCGTTGACAGGCTAATCTCGCCTCCTCTCTGACCTGTTGTTGTATTGACACGATGCTGTAATGACACTGCCAGTAGCATTCCCAGTTAAAGGCCTTTGAGCGAAGCCATTGATTTCACTGTGTGTTTTTAATTATAAATGGGTCAAAAGAATCCCTCAAATGGAAATTGGTGGTTGTGTTCAAATGCTGAAGAAGAGTTCACGATGATGAGAGCTTTAGTGTTCAGGTGTGAGCAGCCATCTCTTTCTTCCTTGAGTGAAAATGACAAAGCAGCCACAGTGACATGATTGAGCTACGATTCATTTCCAGCTTCCACTTTTCCTGGAAAGGTTGGCAATTGTTTTGAATGGGGATTATCTCTCCTTTATTTAGACTTGGTGAATGCGCTACTAAATGCAATCAGGGACTGTGGGAGCACAATCAAGAGCCGCTTGAAACCAGGCATATTTAAGAGCCATGAAAGATTTGGTGGTCGAGCCGTGCGCAAGGTGACCTCTTGTCGCCCCTGAAGAGCGACAATGTTAATTTGCAACATGCCTGTGGACAGAGGCGTCCCCTGTGGCCCAGTCTATTGTGCACGCACTCCAGCTGAATGTCAGACCATAGCATAGCCACGTCCAATTAACAGCAGGGACTCGTATGGATGGAACTAACGCTTTCCACGGGGGACTCTATGGTCTCCATAGTCCATCCATTTTGCATTGGGACGGCGGTAGATTTGGAGAAGTGCAGTAATATTTTAAACAGTAGAGCCACATCATTATTATAATTGCAAACTCGAGTCTCTCAGGGAGCTCATGGAGAAAGCCAAGCAGAACTTATTGTATGTGATGATGTTTTAGGTCAAAGCTATTACCATGAGGACAATTAACAGTTACCTGTGTTATATAGTCTGTTCCAGTCTGGGCGTAAATATCTCCACACAGCTGACTCAAAGCCTCCCCGACAGCCTCCAGAAGAACTGATTATCAATTTAATAAATTTAGGATTCTTTGCAGGGATGTTGCAATTGATTGCATCACATTGCAGGGTGTTCCTTATATTTTGTCCACCCCCCTGCACCTTCCTGTCTGCCGTTAGAGAATCTGACATTAGGAAATGAAAACAGATCCGTATAAGCAGACGAGCTCTCCGTCACAACGCGGTGGACAAATTGCTGCGCTGAAGGAGCACAAAGCAAAAGCCTTAACACGGAACGCCGGCCTGACAGCAACACCGTGCAACGCCGCATGAGAGCACAGGAAACGACCTCTCCCATCAGTTTTAACTAACTTTCATGGTGAGAACGTCTGGGAGCATTTGGCTCTGTGGGAAAGCACTGCTGAATCAATCACATTTACGGGGAAATGAAACCAAAAATCAGCTGCCTCGCCTTAATTGCCATAAAGCTTGTCTGTGGCTTGCATTTCAGAGATTTGCTGTAGCTCTTTTCTCCACTTAACGGTCATTAAGTTGAGCACAAGCATTAAGAAGCGGACCTCATGCGGGGTTATCGTGGTGTTATTTGGAATCAGTTACATCCAGCGTTCGTGACTCATTGGGAGGCAGGGTGGGATTCGGCTTGCCTTTAAACAGGTCTGCACCCCCGTCCGTGTGAAGCCACCCTGCTGAAGTGTCCTTGAGCAAGACGCAAGGGCGCTGCTGCGAAGAGGAGAGCAGCGGGAATCCGAATGAATCACACATCATTGCATTAGATCCGTGTAGATTTACTCAGTGGAGACTTTGGAAAGAGGTTTTGATCCCTCTGCTGCTTTTGAGCCGCGCGTCGTGACTTTTCCTACAAGGACGCCAAAGTCCTTGTAGATGCTTTTATGAGATCCAGAACTGAGAATTGCAGCGCGCTCCTCTGATCCTGTGATCTATCCATGACGGCGGTGAGCATTTGGTCAAAAAAAGCAGCCTCTGTAACTGATGGGTTCCATCAGACGTCTGCTTTAAACAGATCGGCTCCAGCCTTCATATCTCATTACTGCAACCTTAATGCTTTCTTCATGATGTTTATTTAAAAATCCACTCCAGACATGCCTCAAGACATCTGAAAATATTCCTTTTCCAAACTAGCATGTCACAAAATCATCTCACCAGTGTTACACTGAGCTTTAAGTACAGAGGAGCTTTTCCCCGTCAGCAGATTAATGTGAAAACAGGCTTCAAACCCTTTCATCACAGTGAAGTAACAACGAGCAAAACATGTTTTTAAGTGAAGAGGGACAAACTGCGTTTTGTGGCTCAGCCTTTGCACTAAAGTTAGCTCATTTTTTAATGCTACAATTCCAGAAGGCCTCTGTCAAGATTTCAAATCTACAGGATTAAACTGAGTCTGTCCTCTCTGAAATCTACTCCTTCCTCATTTCATTGGCTCCATAAATGTTTAGCTGAAAAGTTGTAACCTCAATTGTTGTCAGTAGATTAAATTTCAATGACGCTCTGCCTGAATGTGAGCAGCCATACATTTGCATCTGGCCCCTCACTGGAGGATAATTGGGCAGATTTTGGGTGCTGGTCTGAACAGATTATCTGCCCACGTGATCCTGTCGTGTGAGAGTCTTACAGACATAATCTCAATGTAATCGACTGGAGTCTCCCTGATTTCGGATCCTAAATATCAGACATGTTTTGTATTTATGACTTGAAATCCTGTTGTGTGAAAGGAGCAGCGGTGGAATATTGAGCAGAAGCCCACAAGAGCCAATGAGAGGGGGCTGACCGGGAAGTGTCACCACCGCATGTTACCAATAAAACTTTATTTTCAGCCCACCCCCGGCTCACGCTGCAAAATATATGAGCCACGCTGATTCTGTCTCCTCGGCTGTCTGCTCTTCTCCTCACTTCATCCACAGTTTTATTTCTATTTTTATTTTGTCGTTGTTCCCCGGTGCAGAATGTGGCTCACACAGCCAGTGCAGCCAGCTGACGACGACAGTCCGCCTCCATGTTTGTTTTCTGAGGTCCTGCGTCTCGACTGAATCATCTGGTGTGTGCATTCTTACCGTTGCGTGATTTGAAATCGGTTGTTATGTCTGTGGCCTTTTCAAAACCAGCTAAGGTTTGAGCATCCCCTGCTGTGCGCCACAGGGTGACTTTGCACTAATAAACAAAGTTGACTCAACTTGTCCTCTACTGGCAGGATGAAGGTTTGATTCACCAAATGTTTGTGTTTTATTTGACAAATGAACATCAGACCATGTGTACTGATAAATGTTTCTCCAAGGAGGGCTGAATCACGGGCAAGAGGACTGAATCCAAGAGGCTTCTTCAGTTCTAACCGGCTTTCGGGGAGTCCCAGGGATTTAACCTCTGCGGGGTCGTCATCACGGTCGTGGAAGCCACTTGGGTGTCGCCGGCTGCGTGACAAGTCAGCTGTCACACGAAGCCAAATGTGAAAAGTGGGTAAATCTCCTGGGAGGGGATGAAAGGACGGCAGTGTGGGTGCAGAATAAGTAGATTTTTATTTTGAAAAATAATCACATTCAATGATGATAAAGGCCCGAGTCGAGGGAAAAAACACAAACTTTATTCTCTTCTTTTTACAAAACATTTCAGAATCAACCTCAATAAATAATAAATCCAGTACAGACCTTCAAGAAGCAAATGATCAAACAGAAACATGACACATTCCCTCAAACAGCATCGTTCAGTGCTAACCTTTAATTTTTTGCTGCTCTAGCACGGTGACAAAAGACGTGTTAATGAATCAGTAAAATGACAAAAGCAACACGAGGTGTTCGGCATCGCGGGATGACGAGCTCATGAGCAATGCCGTGATGAAGTATGACAATCAAAAAGGCAGCAGAGATGTTTGGAAAGTAGCATGGCTGCATCGTGGTCAACCTGCAAACACAACCGTCACTGACTGTAAAGAAAACATCAACGAACGACGAGCTGCTGTCGATGGCGGAACGTTTTTAAATGGCACGTTAAAAAAACCAGTTAGCCCTCAATCGCCTGTTCCTCAGTTTGCTCGCTCGAAACGCATCTGGATGCACCCAGATGAGCGCTAATGTGCAGAAGTACATTCGCAATGTAAATGTGAAGCGGTGTGGAGATGCATGAATGTTAAGCAGCCTTGTTTGAACAACAGCAAACGTGTCACTGACTCATAACCTGCGTATGTATAATCAATTCTAACCAAAAGCCAAGCTCCTGAGCCTGAACGGCAATGACGCAAATTATACTCCCCAGACATCATTTCTATAATTATCATTGGAGTAACGTGTAGCCAGGCTTTGAAATTAAGTGTGTCATTGTATTAGGGTGAGGTGGATTAAAAATAGTCGCTACCTGCAATCAGTAACACACAGCCGTCAGAATAGCATAATATGACCTGCTTGACTGTGAGGTGATAGATATAGTTCCATATATTTTATCTTATAGCCTACATTTTGCTTGATTTGTCTTATCTTTAACAGATCACACATCACTGCATGTATTTAGGGTAATAAACTGTAGATTACAACTTTAAACAGGCCTCATTTTGAAGCACAACCTGTCCCACCTTTAAACTTTTTGATAAATAAGCATTTCTACTCTACTATATTCCTCAGTCTGCATCATATTCTGTCACGCTAATTCAAGTGTCTGTACAAAACGACACCCATGAAGGTGTTTTAATCGGGTGTGACGTGTAAATGTTCGCAGTCAAAACATATTTTTTAGATACATTCAGCTTTAGTTTGAGCACGGGTTGGCTGTCTGTGCGTTTGGAAGTAAGACGAGCTGAAACAGATGTACAGCCTGGCGTCATCGAGGAGATACTGTATGTTGATGTTACAGAGTCACATACATGTATGTGTAAGGTTTGTATGTCGCTTGATCGGCTGCAGCTGGTTCACTGTAGATGCGTTTGCTAACATGCTAACCAGAATCAGTATGTTTTCCATGTCTGAGATGGCTTGTCGCTTATCAGACATCAGTGAGGAAGGAGCTGAAAAACAGACATGATTGGCTAACAGCGTCTTGCTTCCCAAGAGCTTTTCAGCCTTTGTGACATACACTGAAACACTTAAATGGGCTACATGTGAGTGCAAATACACACAGTTCTCAGGCCTGTCTACATGATCCATGCCTCTTATACATAGTTGTTACGAGATGGCAGCATGACTGCCAGTGTTACATGTTTGTGGAGTATAGGTGAATAAAGTGGGGTTTATTTATAGCATGCATTCAGATTCTCGCTGCAGTCATTTACTTGGCTTATTTTCATTTCTCCACCCAGGCATCGAGTCACGCCTCGCATGAGACTCGGAAAGACTGATGTTTGTGCATTAGGGCGGATGTTTATTGGCCTGTGCCCACGAGGTCATTTCAAATTGGAGTGATGGATCCAGATCATAAATAAACTATTCACAGCTTGTCCCATTCCCTGTCTTATTCTCGTTTGATTTGAAAATGAACTGGAAATGCAGCGGGGAATTGTGTGTCATGCAGATCAATCTATAGTGGGCATACCACACTAAGACACGCAGGCAAACGTCTACAGGCACACAGAGAAGCCCTCGTTTCATCAATCATGAATTTAGTGTAAAAGAAACTGAAGTTGGAGTTGCTTATTGATATTTTTGTGTTACGCAATGCATTGACACAGGTACAGCAGCAGTAAATATGGAATAAATTGTGTTATGGTGTTAGAATATAGGGTGGAGGAAGGACAACCTTGGTTTAAATTGCTATACCAGTCTTTAGGTTTACTTTGCATTGACTTTCAGGTGCCTGCAGTACGAACAGAACGGCGTGTTAAAACATGAGGTAAAACAAAACAGTGCAGCGCGTGAGATGCCATGAAAGGTACTAGAGTGTCAAAAAAGTAAAGTGACCTTTCAGAAACAGAAACAACAGGGTTTTTGGATACGTGTGAGGAGTCCAGTAACAGTGCAGATAGACTTGTTTACAGTAAATACTAGAAATTATAAAAGTTTAAGTCACTTAAATATCAGGACAGTCAAATACAGAGGAATAAATAAACTAGGTGCAATGCAATTTGCTCAAGGGTCATGTGATGCACTGAGGGAAGATGGGTAGAAATTAGAGTGTGCCCATTCCAGTGACTTCAGACGTCAGCCTAGAACAGTTGAGGGGAGGTGGGGGAGGAGGAGGAGGAGGAGGAGGAGCAGGGGGGAGGGGGAGGGGGCAGACAGAGAAAATAAAACAGTTTTGAAAGAAGAACTTTCGCTTGAAAGTGAAAGTTATGCTGCTTTGGCTGGCTTTGTGCTCCAGGTTTTTTTTTTTTTTGCTGACACCTTTATTTATTTATTGATTTATTTTTACACAGATTTGATACCATATTTTCATTTGCACCCTTTCACATAAAACATCTCAACTTCTAAAAATATGGTAACGTAACCATGCAGTACTAACCCCTTCATGAAGCCATGCAGAGGACAGAAAAGAATGGTGGTGTCAGGAAATGTGGAAATGGCTGTATCCCCTGACAGAGGCATCACATCACTCTTCTCTCTAACAGCATTGCTCGAGTGGCAGTCGTGTTCTTTTTTCTTTGCTTTTTTTGTTCATTTTACTTTTTTTTTTTTTAATTCATTTTACTCTTTCTAGACAATGACACAATAG
The DNA here is from genome assembly GCA_037975065.1 of Chaetodon trifasciatus. Lineage (NCBI taxonomy): Eukaryota > Metazoa > Chordata > Actinopteri > Chaetodontiformes > Chaetodontidae > Chaetodon > Chaetodon trifasciatus. The sequence goes on from JBBMOE010000006.1 coordinate 1,411,081, forward strand.
GACTTAATAGGCAAGTTTATCTCATATAGTAATGACAGAAAGAAATACAATATTATAATAATCTTGGAATGAGGCATGCTAAATAAATACTTCAAGGATTCATTTGACATTTGGGGAAATATGCTTATTTGTTTTCTTGCAGAAAGTAAGATGAGAGATCAGAACCACGTTCATGTCTGTACCTAAGGCAAGGAGACCATTAGCTTAGCTTAGCATAGCATAAAGACTGAAAGTGATGACACAGCTAGCCTAGCTCTTTCTGGAGACTGCAAAGTCTGTCTTGTGGCACCTCTCTGATTGAGATAATAGAGCTTTTATTCACATAGAAACTGACATTAAGAAGGACAAGTTAGAGTTTTACAGGGAATTATGTGCCAAACCATGTCTTTGACTGGAGCAGTGGCTTCCTGGAGTCTTGTTGTCAATGTGAGGTTGTTTATTAGTGAGCTTCAGAGGTGCTGGGCGTAGGTTTCAACATGAGTAGGGACCCAATTTTTTCATGAAATATAATGAGTTGATTCAACCATGCAACCGCCTCAGAGAGGTTAATAACAGCAACATAAGGGTATGTGTCCACATGGTGTTTCTAGAAGAAGAAGAAGAAGAACCACATATGGACACAAGCCCAAAAGCCTCTTTCAAAATCTTTTTTTTTTTTTTTTATGTACAATCCCGTCAAAATCAGCAGATTAGAGAGGCGTGTGGAAACAGCTGTTCCCTCAGCGCTGTCCATGGTGCTGAAAACAGCTACGAGACACTCTGGGAGGCCACATCAGAACTATCTTACAGGACTTACATGCAGACAAGCTCGCTCACATATTGCTAAGGACAATGCTGTCCTTTCAAAATATTGGCAGCGACAGTACAATCCATATGCGGACCTTCAGGTTAGCTGTTTCCCCTTGTTTCCAGCCTCTGCTAAGCCGAGCTAGCCATCTCCTGGATCTAGCTTCTTAATTAACTGACAAGAATAAGCGTGGTATCAACATCTCCGAGCAAATAAAAAGGAGAAAATATAACTGCAATTCCCAAAATGTCAAACCTTTCCCATACACTGGCTACATCCACTTAAAACAAATCCCAGTGCTGCTGGCCTGACTTTCACTACACGTGTCCCACAGGCTAATGCTTAAGCGTTATGCAAAACCGAGGGAGTCTAAGGGAAGTTCCATGGGATTACACATAGAGCGTAATTGTGAGGCGGCGGTTTGGATGTTAGCTTCTGCAAACAGAACCAGATTTGGGGGTGACTTCAGGATGTAGTCATGGATGAGGGGTCATTCCACATGGCAGCCACGTCCCTGAACCTGCCGTTGGAGTTATGGGAAAGCAATAGCCATTAGTTTCTCAGCGGACTGCTGTCTGAAATCCCCTTAAGAAGTCGAAGACATAAAGCGGTGTTTGTTGAGCGTGTGGGTTCTCCCTGTGCTAACGCTGATAACATTTGACTTTGAGGTGTAGGTAGCCCGCGGACATCAGTGAGGTCCAGTTTTCTCAGAGTTGTAGATAATACATTTATTTTCTCTGTTGATAATGAATTAGTGGTTTCATTGGATAGAGGGGAAACAGAGACAGGGGCAGTGGAGCATGGCAGGAAAAGTCAAATGAAAAATATGTTCCTGGTATGTACAGTATCTTACTCTGCAGCTGCTGTTTATTTAGTCTCAGGGCACAGATTTAGTCTTGGAGTAAGTTGCTTTTAATTTAATAACATAAATAGCTTATGTGCAAATACACCAGCATTAGATCTCAGTTGTAACTGCTATTCTTGTTCAAGCTGTATCCCTTTTCATGTTTATCATGAAGATTTGGGCGATGAACTTTCCAACCTGAGGTAGCCATTGAACATTTGATTGTTCATTTATTGATCATCCAATTTCCTCTTCTGCAGATTCTGTCCAAAGACACAGCTTACTTGGCATTGCTCCCATGAGCTACTTACTTGCAAAGAGTGTGCTGGCTGAAACTTAATGCATTTTAATGTCTACACTTGGATGGAAATAAGGAACAAAAGGAGAAAGGAACAACCAAGAAAATAAAATGAATGGTCACATTATTCATGAGCTTATCTGTCTCCTGTCAAAACCCGACAGATATCCTGCATCTTCTGGCAACTCATCAAAAGTATCAGTGTCATGAATGTCAAAGCTAAACGAGCAAGATTTTTATTTATTTTTTCCTCAAAGAGCACAATCACTGGTTGCATATTTTCTGGGGGCCTCACTATGAGCACGGTCATTCAGCTGTTTCTTTTATCCTTTAGACTGTGCCGGAGCACATGCTGTTAGAGTTAAAGGGTTACCTGGCATTGATGAGATACTGGGCCAGGCTGATGTTAGCAGGGGTCCCTGTGATGGTGATCTGGCGCTCTGACGAGCCCTCCATGGCGTTGGCGATTTTGATCTGCGCCCCAGACATCTGTCGAATCTCATTTATTTTGGTTCCCTGGCGTCCAATAATGCAGCCTATTAGCTGGAAAAAAGCAGAAGTCTTTGAACCTGAAGCAAGGAACCCTCTGTGTTGTCTTAACACAGTTAGATCTCACGTTGAAAAGGAAGCTTAATGGGTTATGAAATGGTCTGAGCTTAATTTTCATTCCGACATTCAGGAAATTAACTTTGATTAATGATAGTATGGTCAATAGATCAGCTCATTGGAGGTTCATGTCAGGTGTTCTGGTGCACCAACAGTAAGGAGTGAAGGTTGAAGGATGACTGTTGTCAAACATTTGTTCTTATAACACTGATAAGTTTGACAGAACATGATCAGATTAGTGCACTTTTCCTGATCAGTTAACCAACAATCAAAGCTGCCGTTCACCTTCGTAAAACTTCAGTTAATCAGATCAGTGGCTCGTTTAAATATCATATGATAAAAGTGCAGAACGTGAAAGCATCTTCAGTCTGTCTCAAAAAGCATCACTCACATCATTAGGAATGGTGAGTTCATGGGTGCTGGCTGGTGGACTGGCATCCAAACCTGAATCAGGGAGCAATGGGATAAGAAAGGAAATTTGACCTGAAAAAGTCACTTTAACAGAGCTGAAACCTTCTAAAGGAATATTTTGACACTTTAGGAAATATTCTTATTTGCATTTTTGCCAAGAATGAAATGAGAACATTGATACTGTATTCAGCCCATAATATGTTACATTAACATTTGCTAATATCATCACATCTGTGCAGCTATCTTGTGCAACATTACGTACTTTTACTGAAGAACTGAGCCATTCTTCACAAAGCAATATCATTCTTGTACTCTACTGTATACCATGTTCATATATATAGTTGACTTTTTATTGTCATCTTTGTTCTTTTTCTACCTCTCCTTCTCATTCTTGCTGTCTGTAACAAGTACATTTCCCCAGCGTGGGATCAGTAAAGTCTTATCTTATCTCAGGCTCATGTCTGTACATTAAATGTAAAGCTACAGGCAGCAGGCGTTAGCTTAGCTTAGTTCAAAGGCTGGAAACAGCTAGCCTGGCTCTGTCCAGCAGAGCTAAGCTGCTAACAGTCTCCTGGCTCCAGCTTCATATTGAACATACAGATATGAGGGTGGAAGGCTATTGATCTGCTAAGATTTTGCAGCTAAGCAGGACAACTGTTTTCTGCTGTGTCCAGTCTTTTTTTAACTATCTGTGCAAGAGGGTTATCAATCTTCTCATTTATCGCTTGACAAGTCACAATTTCCCAAAATATCAAACAGTTCCTTTAAGTATGTATGTTGATTTCTCAATGGAACCTTTTGTTGTAGTTTTCACTGTTTGTCCTTATTAAGTCAGGTGAGAAAAGTCAGCTTTAATGCATCTAAATGAGGAAGAACCCGTGTTGATTAAATACATGTGTAACGGTGACTGCAACATCCTTTTAAATGGTGACAAAAACAAGTTCGCTGTGCTTATTCACGAGATCTTCAGCTGGTCTTTTGCCATGTACCGAGGTTTATGTGAAAGAGTTCAATTCAGATGTGGAGGGAGATTCAGCTGCTGATTTTAGTACGAGGTGTCCACACTATTTCACTGGAGCTTTTCATCTTTAATTGAAAGTTAAACAACCTAAAAATCTGTTAGAGGAAGGATGTATCCTGTTCCCAAGTGATAATGCCATTTTGAATACATAATTTTAAAGTGAAGGCCAGTGTCATATTTCTTTTTGCCTTGCACTGGCATAATATCAGACAGAGCCAAGAGAAAAATATATACATGAAAAAATCAAAGAAGGAGAGAAACCACAGGGGCCAAGTCATGCTGTGCCGAAAGAGAGATAAGGTGGAAGGTAGGGAAAGAGAAAAATGTTTCTCTGGATGCAAAGAAAAGGAATTATCTAAAGGGCCTCGTGGGTACGTACCAGGGAAAGCAGGGGTGGTCTGTCCGAGAGGGGTAAAGGGGGTTTGCTGCATAGCCAACTGGTGGAGCTTGGTCAACTGCTGAAGGGTTAGGAGGGAAAGTAGAACTAAGAGGTTACTGTTACACAGGTCACACCAAGAAATGAAGTCAACCAAAACCAGAGTGATGAAACGGTGAGGAGAAGGAGGCCATGACACGGGGTGGTGGAGGACAAAAAAGTAAGAGAAAAAGATTCTGAGAGAGGATGATTGCCTGTCATGGGGTGTACATTGCCAGGTAATTTGACACTATTTCCTTTTCTGCCTATTTCCTTGAAATTTTCACATACTCCTGTGTCATTTTTTCCAGAATGTAGAGGCAAGCAACTCCACTCATGAGCACACTGACCGAATGCTGCAAAAAGTTCATTCACATTTGGTCCTTCTAGTCACCTCTTATGACTCACAACCGGCGAACCTTTGGTTAAACATGCCTGTCAGAGCAGCCGCTCTCCCCCCCCGACACGGTCGCAGGATGTCCATCCCCTGCTGTGTATCATTTCCATCGGGAACGGGGGAAGACGGATGCTTTCAAGCCTTCCTTGCCTTTTAAGAGGAGTTTTAATGAGGGTGGAAGAGAGTGTCAAGCCTGTACTTGAGTGATTGTACCGTCAACCACCACCTCCAGTGGCATCAATCACTGCCCAACTTTGAATTAGTGGATCTGACACAAGGTAGCTCTTCAGATGCTCTCACGACAAGGACAGATGAAGGCAGATTATTAATGGAGACTATATGGTCCACTTGAATTAAAAGGGTGTCCACATCAAAACTGCCATTACTGTCTTTGCCTGTATCAGTATCAGAGCAGTTACTGTTTTTTTATCAACCAGATCTGGTCAGATTCTGTCCAGAGCTTGAGCTTGTGTCCGCTTTTAAACCGCAAGGATGAAGGTTTTGGAAGTCGTGGCCTAAAAACAACTTCAAGGAGCTGCAGCGTCCATGTAATCAAATGTCTGCTGCTATGTTTGATTATGTGTAATTAAGAGCAGGTATAATTCTTGATGAAATCACAATGAGACCAAGAACTCACATCTGGGTGCGGTATGGCGTATTGTCCCTGAATTGTGTAGGCCTGCAAAGATGAGAAACATAACAGATTTTAGCATCTTATTGACAATAAGAGGGTAGAAGATCATGCAAAAGCATAAATCATCATGTCCAGGCTAAGCTGTTCACACTTTTAGCTCAAATAACTGTGATTACTTTTAAAAACAGTGATTTACAGTGAATGATCTTCTTAATCAAACTCAATGCATTCAAAGCAGTAACATGAACAGTGTATACTGTGTGAAGTACAACAAGACCCTGTGCATGCAAGTCTTGATTAAATATGATAAATCAATGCAAAATGAATCAGCTACAACATAATGTCCTATATGAAGCAGTGCACTAGACTCAAAAACAGAATTGATGTGTTCCCTGTGGCACTTTACTGAGCAAGTGCAAATATTTCATAATGGACATAAAGTCGCTTTGCCACCGGCTGTTTAAAGAATCTGTAGACTAGATTTGTGCCCATTCATAGTAAAGCAAAGCAGATTTTGTAGACATGCATCCTCTTTGAGTTCCCAATGACTGGAGTGGACACAATAACAGGAACATCAACACATTTGATACTGGTCCAACAAAACTGAACAATATGATCTTCACAACAGTGTTTGGTGTTGGATATTTTACTGTTTTTGTGTGTTTCCCTGCACCCCTTTGAGAGTGTGTTCACTCTTCAGAAATGAGCAGAACAGACTCATGTATTATGTTGTCTAAAGGCTTCAGATGTGTGTTCCATTTAACGTCCGCTGGCTCCAATTTCCAGACAAAATCCCCCAAATTGGAGTCATTACAAGTAGTTATGTGCTGTGTTTCTATAATCTATCTCCTTTGTTTGCTAAATTTTTAAATGCATCCAACAGCCCTTAGCCCAGATCTTCTCCTAAATTATCTAAATAAGCTTGACGGACATTAGCAGACTATTTGCCATGCAGTCTTGCTGACACTAATGTCATTGTTGTTGAATCAATCAATTATGGAGCGACTTATCTCACCCTCCCTCCCTCCCTTTCCTGTGCACGGCACATGTTTTGTCCTGACATCAAACCAAAGCCTGACTGTCCTTTTCCTTTTGTGGTGGTTTAATAATGTCACACCATGTCTGCCTTTGCTACTGAGGGTGTGCACTGAGGCCGATTTACATGACTGCAAGAGGTCGCTTGTCAGGAAACTGGAAACATTTCAGTGTTTGAATGAACAACTGCTGCTGTCATTATTCTAATGAGGATGGCCTCATTTGTAAAATGGTTTTCTTTGCAGTAACACACAGGCTGATGCTGCAGAAAGAGTCTCAGGTTGGCTGCAGGCACAAGCTAACGTGCTACGGCTAGCTCAGCTCTTACCTGGCCACCAGAAAAAATGACCGGGGTAGAGGCGGGCTTTGGGCGGTAAGGGATGGTGGCACCTTTTGGTGGAGACTAAGGGAAAAGGAAGGAGGAAGGAGAGAGTCAGCATGTTCCTACTTTATTTGAAATTTAGCAAACCATTCATCATTTAAAGGAATAGTTGAACATTTTGGCAAATATGCTTATTTGCTCTCTTGCTGAGAGTTAGATTTGAAGTTTGATAACATCTGTACGACAAATATGTTAGCTCAGCTTAAGTTTGTGGTTTTATGTTAATTAATGGGCTTTATCGGTGCTGGTAGGCAGATTTTCTTACCTTTGGGCAGCACAGAATTAGCAGTTTCCAGTCTGTATGCTAAGCTAGCATCACCAGCTGCCGGCTGTGGCTTCTTATATAATAAAAGGGTTTGAGAACCGTGTTGATCTTTTAACTGGGGTCAAGAAAGCTTATCATACTCCCCAAAATGTTGACCTATTTCTTGGAAATACTGCAATACTCCTGTGTATTCCAATCTGGTGATGTACTGTGTGTAATTTAACGTTTGTGGAGCAGAGAATTTATTGTAAAAATCATCATTATTGAATATTACAGAGGGTAAATATAGAAAAAGCATTTATTCATTCTCTTGTTAGTCCCATTTATCAAGATGCTCTATAGCATGGAGTCACATCAGGGTAACAGCAAGAAATACTGAGTCCTAGTAACTTGGTGTTCCTCCTGTGAGAAACATTTTAATTTGCTTTTGAACGTTACTGTTATATATCGTTCATGAAAACAAAAAGGAGCCATGGAGCTCGGAGATGGAAGTAGTCTCTTTTCACGGAGGTGATGAAAATAGAAAGACCCAGCATGTGAAACCGGAAGATCACAGATTAAATGCATTGCCAGCTCTCTTTTTATTCCTCCATGGTTGCCAGCTTTTCTTCTAAGACAGCAGGGGGGTGGCTTCAATGAGAAAGCAGGGCAGGTCCGGTGTGCAAACTTACTATAATGACACAGAGTTATTGATTCATGCTGTGTCGCAGCGACAAGGCTGCTCAAGACAGTGGAGAGGGCTTAATCAGATTTCCCCTGCAGCTGCTGCGCTGTACAGGGACGAGTATCCACTTAGGTATGTACTTCAAATACAATATCAAGAAGCAGCAGCGGTGTTCTTAATGTAACAGGGTTGGCTTTGCCTGAATATTCAGCTGGATATGCCAAAGTGGTCAAGTGGTAATTACAAACTACCTCCTCTAAGCTGTAATGAGATGATATTACTCATTATTCAAGTATTTAGACCATAAATAGTCCCTGAGTTACTTTTTAATACCTATCCAAGTCCAAAAACCACAAAATGGAAAGAACATACTGTAGCTAGACACAAATTGCCCTCTATTACACAAGCAGTTTGCTTATCAATTTGACATTTATGGACAACAATAGGCAGGTGTTTCTGACCCAGACATAGCTTAAATTGTATCTCACGTTGGCATTTTTTTCTGTACGTGAAACAAATTGAAAACACAGAGTCCCATTCAAAAACTGATTCCTGAGAGAAAATGTGTTTTACCACCACAAACAGTGACTATAACTCTCCATGGAGACATGGTGCATGAGTGTCTGACACAGCTCTCATAGCCTCATATTTAACTTCATTCTTACTAAGATTAGCACTTTAAAGCATTTTTGCTACATCTGAACATACTCTACCTCCAGCATGACCACACAGATTTGTTTGACACACTGGATGATGGCTTCTGGGGTCCCAGAGATTGTCACTGCGCGTTCTGTGGAGTTGGGCAGCATGTCCCCTGCCACCTGAACCTGGGCCCCTGTGGACTGGAGTAGAGTAAGGGACTTTGAGGGACTTGACAACATTGACAAGATTCAGTTGTAAGCCGCGCAGGCTGTGCAGAGCTCTGAAGGGTTCTACGTGCATTCACTTCTGTAGGGCAGCACGCTTAAATTTGAACTCACTCGTTCTGCCAATCACCCTCTATCAAGCAACCCCACCTGGTGCGGGCTGTATAACGGCCTTTGTGCTGTCTACTCCTGTATCCACATTTGAAAGGGCACCAGGAGAAATGAGATGTTTAGCTTGGCCTCTTCTTTGATGTGGAGCTGCCACTCTTGCCCTCAGCTGTGACATGTGCTGCCCACCTTTGCTTAAGACAGGTATTACAGGCATACCCTACAGCGGTGTTGTTGGTGAGTCTGTCCTGATTGGGTGAACGTCTGTAAAGGTTCAATGTGCTGCCCTTAAGAGATGAATGGAAAGACCTGGCTTTGCTCTGCCCGTGCTTCTTAAACTGGCAATGCAAGTGTGTGCTGAAAGTTATTATACTATAAAATGTGTACGTTCTGCGCAATCAAATGGAAACAAACATTAAATAAATAACCGGGAAAATAGAACAATTTCATTTAATAATAAATGAGTTTTCATATCAATCCTGTTGGAGTGGGAAAGGGCCTGATCTAACCGTCCTATATCATACCTCTCTCATTTCTTTGATTTTGGAGCCTCCTTTTCCTATGAGGGAGCCACACTGGCTGGCTGGCACTACAAGCCTTAAGGTGACCGGGGGCTTGCTGGTTGCTGGGCTGTTGCTCATGGAATTGATTATGTCCTGGAAAACAACAAGATGCATTTCATTTTGCAGCAGTAATATCTTCTCAATATGATTTGAAATAAGTCTATGATGTCAATTTTCAAACATCCATGCTTGTGAATCAGTTTGCAAACTTAAAAGTCGCTACAGATGTCTGCAAAAATGCGTATGTTTCAATCATTCCTTGATATCTTTTTCTGCTTGGTGAAAGATGACTGTTCTTTGTCCTCAGCGACAGCAGCGGGTGTCCTCTTACAAGTTCCAGTCACAGTGCTTGGGCATATCAATTAGATGAGTGACATCAAAGACAGGATCAGAGGAAAATATAGCTGAGAGGGGATGATTTAAATTCACCTATTCCAGCCAGGGGTTACAAATATCTACCACAATAAAGGAATGTGTGCCTCATACACATCTACTGTACATATGTGAAATGTTTGTGATCAATTTTTATTCCCTACAACAACTGGAGATTGATTTTGCATATGTTAAAATGGAAACATCATACAAACTGAGCTGTGGTGATGTTTGTAATGATGCAGACAGATCTTTGTGTCAGCTGATTCAAATTGAGATACAGTAACTGTCCATTCGGAAAGAGGAGTTTTAACACTAATCTAAAACTACATCCTTAAAAATTGAGCTGTGTATTCATGAAGATGGGCGAAATTGTCTGAACTGCCCCTGGACTTCATCAGGACATGTGCCCACTGAGCAGTGCGCACCCTCACACCACACAATCTTATCTTTACCTCCTCGAATTTGTAGGCAATCATAGCAAAAGCCTTGAAGATGGTGTCTGTCGGTCCAGTGATGGTGACAATCCTCTCGGGACAGTTGCCCTCAGAAATATTGATTCGTGCTCCGCTCTGGAAAAGCAACATATACATAATGTCAGTGGAGGCAATACGGTTGATTTGAGACCTTAATCTATCCATCACTAACTGATGACACTATAAAATGTAACACAAGTTTGTCATTTCAAGCGATTTTTAATTTTAAAAGTGTCCACATCTTTATTATTTCATTATTTAATTCAAGCTTTTTTGAGATTGAAACCCACCTCTTCTCGCATCTTTTTTACTGTTTCCCCTTTCTGTAAAAAAAAAAAAGAAAGAGAAAAACTATAATGAAAATCCTAAAATGAATTTGAAACATGGTTTGGTATAAGTGTTTTCAAAGAGTACGAGCATGTTTGATCCGATGAAAATAACATACCTTTCCGATTATGCTTCCAACCTCCTGCGATAAAAGACAAAAAAAGAGAAAAGACATGGATGTTTTGCATGAAAACTGCTTGTTGTTCTTCCTCCCTGACGGCGTGCAGAGGTTACACAGCTGCATGGCAGCAGTGAGGGTCACACTTTCCATACGCATGTAATCACTCTTCATGAGATTTGTGTGGCGCAGTGAGGAGAGGGCAGAAGGGCAGCGCCGGCTCAGAGCGTCAACACTTTCTGACCTCTCCTCTGTGACTGCGAGGGTTACGTCCATTGTGACGTTTAAGCTTCAGGCCAGCAGCTGTGTATTGTCAGGCTCTTCCCCAACAATATCTTAATATCTATCAAGCACTGTACTGCGAAGTTACACAGTGGAAAACTGTGTTGCCAGCTCTTAAACAATGACGCGTCACTCACATCTGACCATCAGACCAACACAGTAAATCCAGTCACATTTTACGGCTTTAAACACTTTGAGAAAGTCAACTAAACCTGAGAAAACAAGGATCAACGCATTCCTGTGAACCATTTCTGCTCACACAAATTCCAGTCCACTAAACCTCAGTGGCACAGGTGTCCACCACAAAGTCTCTCAGATGTCCTGGAGGACGGCACCGCTACCGAAACTCTGAGCCGGCAGCTTAGCAGCACCTGACAGACTATGCTGACGCCTCACCCTGCCTGTGGCTGCTCAGTTTGAGGGAAAGACCCTTTCTTTCGCTGTGGGCAATGGAGCCAGACCGGACTCATGTTGCCAAAGTCCCCCGTTGCAGTCATACATCTTCTGGCAGGCTCTGAGTGGCCTGGCTTGCTGCAGGGTTATTCAAACTGTCACCTGGTCACTGGTGTCTGGAGGTCCTGAATAAGCAGCCATGCAGCAGGTGAGTTTTGGGGCTGCTGACTACTTGGCACACAAAACAAGGGGAAGATTTTGGCTGTAGTCCTTGTGGCGCCCGGCCAAATAACACAGCCAGCTCAGTGGGGATGTGCAGTGTGGGTCTTAAGCCATTTTCAGAACAAAAGAACTTCTTTATACTTCTAAGAATAGTTGGAGGACTTTATGCCCTTTTTTATCGTGTCTGCACTGCAAGGGATCCATTGTAGTTCTTAGAATGGTGAGGGTCAATTTAACTGTTCATTGATTGGTTGAACACATGAGGCAATGCTGCACCGTCAACAGCTATTTTTAAAAACCTGTTTAAAACTTTAAAGATATAAACAACAGCTCACAGTCTTAGAAAATGGAACAAAACACGGGAAACAACACTGAAGTGCATCGTATGTCGTGCAGAAGTGACATACCATACCAACTACCAGCCGGCTTACGTCACTTCAGCATTCCCATTGGCCGTGTACAAACAGAAAACAGCCATTAGAGGCATGTAGTTCTCGGTGGAGCTCCCCAGTGGGCAGTTCCTCTCAGGGAGTCCCGGAACTGTTTGGTCCGAGAACACCTTTAGAGACTTACAGGCATTGAAACAGAGTTACTGTTGCATAAACTTCATGTTATTTTACTCATAAATATTGCCCTTTAACAAATTCTACAAACTTAAAAAAAAAGTGAAGCCAGTTGCCTGCAGCTATTAGTTATCATGAAATTGTGGACCACAGCTTGTGCACCTTCCTGCAGACGGACAGGAGAGCAAAGGCCGCATTAATCAAGCATGGATTATCTTACACATGTGGACCATCACGCACACACCAACTCTGACCACTTCTGAGTCGACGGGGAGGGAGAACACACCACACATAAGTGCTCGAAAAAAAAAGCAGATGTTAAACACTTCTGCGCTGTGTCCTGGGAAACCTGAAAACGCTAAGGGCTGACAAGACACGCTGAGCGGAGTCTGCAGAGGCCTGTCACTCTGAAAGTCTGGGAGTGGAGTTTCTGCTTGTAAGGGCTAATCAACTATCTTCATTCCTGAGACTCGGTCTGATGTCAAGCTACTACAGAAGCCTTCACAGTGAAAACAAAGGACAGCTGCAGCCCTGCCACTGAGATGCAACAAGTGTGAGGAAGAAGAGCGGAGCTATAAGTCTAACCACTGATTCTGCTCTATGTATGAGTGCTTAAGAGGGTGCAAACTGTAGTGGGACCAGCAGAGCTAAAAGCCAGAGTTCAGCACCTTCATTCTTAACACGTTTAATTCCCAGGCCGATGCTGCAGAGCCCACTGTCATGGTGAGACAAGGGCAGGAGGGCATCACGCCGAGGAGATGAAGCCATCTGTGTCTCATATTTCATCTCTCAGAAGAAACACGGATGCCAGTTTAGGATGCAACAGATTTACAGCTGGTGGGGTTTTTTTTATAGTCTCTAATGTGAATATGGATCTGTCAGTAAAACCAATTTCCTGGACTGTTGTTGCAGAAAGCAGAAATGCTGTTGTATCATCATTTTAAGCTTTGAGTGCAGCTGAGATCAGTCTACACAGACGAGATAGATATTTTCATTAGACTCTGCCTGTCTGGTGAACGTCTTTCAAGCTCCATGCCCCCAGCTCCCAATATAGACTCTCTGCTCATAATCATTTGCTCCAAGTGCTTTAAATATTGAGGGTACTGTACTGCTAAGTGGATAATACTGCAGGTCCGGGAGATGGGGGCTGTGTCAGAGACTTGTACAAAAGAAGCTCAATTAAAGTCCAACCAGTCGCTTGAAAGGTTATAAATAACTGAAGGACCCCCTTCAATAAAGAAACAAACCCTTTCCTTCTTATACACAATGATCTGCGCCTGCTTACTTTCCCATGCATTAGGAGGCGGATGGTAAGGGTCACATTGAGGCCACCCTCTGACTGGACCTTGGTGGGCTCCATGCTGGGGAGAAGCGAGACCAAAGCACCGTCCAGGAATGGGATGTCCTCGGAAGGAGAAGGAGTGGGGTGCTATTCCAGCCAGCCAGTCACCTGCAATCACGATGTCATTCAAAAACACGTGTTAATGCTGTTATATCGCATGTGTTTATGTATTTAAACAGACAGAACATAAGTGCATGTGGAAATGTGGGCTAAAAATAAAACACTCCAGCGTAGTCTGCAAATATAGCACAGCTAGGCGCCACTTTTATGAGGTCTCCATGCAATATTTGCCCCATGAATGATACATAATTGTGATGAGACGATCTGGAGATAACCATGGGTAATGAGATTCACTTCCCCCAGGACGACAGTATTTGTTTGTCTCACAATTCCAAAATTAAAAAAGTAAGCAGCTTTGTTTTGGTTTTTACTCCAAACCACAGCTCACACCACGAGAAGGAGCGATTCAGCTAAACTTTAATGTTTTAAATGTAAGAATTCTTTGGGGACACTCAATAGTTTACAAACCACTACTAACGAATGCATTGACTAAACTCCTGCAAAGGAATATTTCCATGTCATAATGTTCACTTGATGATGCACCGCGGTGACTTGCAGAATCTTTAGTGGTAAAGTCTCCAGCTGTAAAAGGCTCTTTTCCGTGAGCCAGACATTAAAGTTTTCCTCCAGTGCTCTAATTACAGTAAGTCAAATTACTTTGCTCCCCTTTGCCTTTGCTGTGAAGGCAAAGGCAAACAGGGCAGTCAGTATGCATGGATGGATGTGCCAAAAACTCACTTTTTGCATAGAATGTTATAGGATAATCATCCAGTGTTCTGTTCATTGTAATGTGTTTGCATCTTTCTAACTCTAAAGGATAGCAATTATGTAAGAGTGAGTAAAGAAATAGTTCATGCATTGTTGCCAAGTTAGGACTGACCTTATTTTGTGTGTAATACCTCCATAAATGTCTTTAATGTGCTCACATTTCATTGGAAAGATTGCATAACACACAGCAACATTAACATTATTGGGATTTATCATGTGAGCATTTTCATGCTCAGATATCAGCTTGCATGTAGTAAATGCAGATCCCTGAAGATAGAGGCTGTTTTCTCTGCTGTTAATTTAAGCATCTCTGGTGCCATGTGAAAGAGAAACTGAACTTGCTCTTTTGCAAAATCCCCAGAGGCTTGAGCTGCTCCCTTTAGTCACAAACACCGCTCTCTAGCCATGTGGCTATTGTCATTTCACAGAGACAGCATGACCCAAATGTTAATTTCAAGTCACCAACAGATGCTCCACCTGCTGTCCTCACCCACCATGTTGACTTTATGCTGTTATCATTACATGCTCAAGTTTATCATTTTTTGGGCGTATGTGATTTATTTGTTGTAAATACAAGTAAAGTTTATTATTATTATGGCTATTATTATTGTAATGATTATCTAAATTTCAGAATATATCAGAAGGCCCCAGTGAATTCTCACCAATCTCTTTCACTGACTAAAATTGGCCTGCTCTGATATTTTTGGTGTAATGCTTTTGCTACATTTTCACGTCCACAAGCAAATTAAATCTTTCTGCAGACATAACCTTAGGCTAGTGTTGTTTTTGTGCTCCTACAAAAAAAATAAATAAATAAATAAAAATAAAATCACCCCCTCTGTATCTCAAAATATAGACTTCAGGCAAAGTTTGAACTTATGAATGTTTATCTAATTTCAATGGGAGAAGTGTTGGACAATTTTTGATTTATAAGAAACAAAGAAAAGCTGTGCTAATTAAAAAAAGAAGACAAAAAGATTGAGATTTTGGTTTAGCAGCGCCCTCACTGGTAAAAGAGGGTATAACAGTCGTAGGTAAAAGCAGCCATGCTGACTTCACTGGAGGCCGGTGGGGCACCAGGTGAAGCTAGCTGCGGTAATTTATTAATTACCAACAAAATGTGGCCGCTGCCATCCCACTGCGAAACTGGGAGTGGACTGAGGAAACTCTGAAAGAAACGTGAAGTGAAGCCAGCCTTACAAAACAGCAAGCTGGAGATGAAACAACCATTAAAGTTAAGCTAGCAACAGGTGTTTTAGCTAGCTAACTGACGGTTACTGGGCAACAGCTAGCAGCAATGGACGGCGGACATACGGACTTCCGGTGAGGAACAGACTGAGCTGTGGCTACATCTCCAGGAGGAAATTAACTATTCAATCATGGATATTAAGCAACAGGCCTCCATGAAGAACCGCTGAATGACCTTCATCATAACTGTGAGTAAAATAATCCTCTTTGTGTCGCTTTAGCTTAACAGCTAAATGGCTTCATGTGCTAATAACATGCTAAGTTCTGGAGGCGTTTGCCTGAGTGTACTCTGAGGTGCGTTGTTTTCCTGACTGCTGAGCTGTCTCCCTGCAGCTCAGGGCCCAGCTTGTCACTGTCTGTGATTTGGGATTGTTTGCAGACCATGTAGAGTGTCTGGAAGCGGCTTGTGTTATTTCTGGAGTCTATTTTTCAATGCTAAACATATAAGATGAGCGAGGTGTGCAAGTCATGTTTGATGCATGCACTGATTTTAATGTGAATGTGGGATTGAATTGTTATGTTCATTAATATTGCATGGATGTATGTTACTATCACCATGCAGCTTTATTTGTAAAATACCACCAATAGCCTGCGTCCCAATTTATGCCTTTTTGTTCTTTCAGTTAAAGCTCTCCCAAAATTTTGCCCGGGTTTGAAGGTTGATTTAACCAGCCCTTCCTATGGAACAAATGGTCCTATTTCTGCCTCTGTGGTTTAAATGGGCTAGAGCCACAACTGCTCCACACAGCCAGCTTTGTGCATCTTACAGCTGGATTTTAATGGAGTCTGATGCCATCAAGTCACAACACCTGCAATCTTAACCATCACTGCATTACATCTCACCTCATACAGCGTGTAGGAAACAAGATTTGTCTCCTGTAGCCTGGAAAACACAGCCACATAGGAAGTGCAGTTTTCTTCTTGTCTCTCCAGAGATTATTGACCACTTTTTGTCCACTTATGATCTCCTGCAATGCCTTGAAGTATTTATGTGACTTTCTTAGCACTGCAGATGTCCCTTTCCTTTAACAGCACGAAAGGGTTTTGGATTGAAACGTAATCACCCAAAGTGACTGAAATCAGTGGTGCACAGACAGGGGCATTCGTTTATTCAATAAATTTGCGGAATTTGCAAAGATTTGATATTTGGTCGGTGGTAAAGACAACAAAACAAAGTGTTCCATACCTGCAGCTAATTTCACATTTCATTCACATCAGTTTGGTTCCTGTGAAGTGATGGATGTGGTGTCAAAACAAATTACTCATTAAACTGCCAGCTCGGTGCATGTAGTCTTTGCACCTCCTGGTGATGTTATATTTCAACAAAACTAGCAACACCTAGAGAGCAGCGAAAAATCTTGATCTGCTGACTTGTAAAACAAGTCAAACAACTGTCTTAAAAACATCTCTTCATATGTGTCCCGCTTGCTTTGTTAAAAGGTGGCAGACAGCAGTGTGAGTATCAACCAGAGCTCATGCGTCACATGACCACGTAGCCTCTGTCCACCCATGGATTCGCTCACCTCACCGGACCTCTGAAAAACTGAAAAGCTGCTCAGATATTAATGCAGGCCTTGTTGGAAGCATTTGCGTGTGTGTTCACCTTGGACTGTGGTGCAGTGGAGGCTGGCATCATTTCCTGTGTGTTGATTATTGTTTACTGGATCTTCTCACTGGATTATGCTTTTCTTGATATTTTATTTATGACAAAGTCTGCTTCTTGCTTCCGACCCCGGTGATGCACCGAGCCAATATAATGGCATTTGTGCATTTTTTCTTGCCGTTTGAAAGATATGTCCTTGTCCTAGAAGTCCATGAATACCGTTCCATGTATGTTAGTATGTAGCACATCAAGCTTAAAGGAGTAGTTTGACCATGTACTTGCCAGGAAACGATCTGGCACGTAATCCCCATTAAAACTCAAGCGAGACATTTTTGCACATTGGTTTTTGTATGGATGGAACAAAGGAGATACAAGGTTTTGATCATTGAGCTTTTAAAGGTGCTAATGGGCATAGCCATGCTAGCTGGTTCCCCATTTCCAGTCTTTGTGCTAAGCTAATCAAACCATCACCAAGCTGTTGCTTTATATTTATAGAGACTGTGACACCGTTCGCTGCTGTTGTCCTGAAACAGTTACTGATCTCCCTGCAGGGACTTCTCTTAAATGTCTAATGACTATAAAAAAGGAAAAAGCAGTATGAAAGCTTGGACACTGTTAAATATGGTAGCATCCATTGTTATGTTGTGCTGTAATGGTACTGGTACATTGAGGCATTGACGTTCTAGTTGATTTGTTTCTTCTCAACAGAATTTGCTGCAGTTGCTTCAGCAACAAAACACATAATTGTAGCTGTGTCTTATAGCGGGCGTTTTTGTCTTTGACAGCTGATAGTTTAACAGTTTTTAAAAAGCACATTGGAGCAACAATGATTTTTCTGTTCCGTGTAATTTAGTGTCGCTTTGTTTTTTTAACCGTAGATGTTCACTATCATGATTCACAGAACATAAACAATGAAATAAATCCCACTGTGGGAGCAGAGAGTCGACTGATGTTTGCTGGAAGAGCTCACTGATGTCATGATGTCAGCCACCTTGGTACAAAATCATAGTACACACAGTGAGTTTCTTCATTTCAGTTGCTCTGTTTTCTATTATTATTGAGCTAATGAGTATCTTTTGAAAACGTTTTATTATATATAGCTGACAAATGTGTGCCCTCACAGTTCAGATTGACTATTGAATGTCCAGTTTCTCATTTCCAGCGTCCATTCATGGTGTTTCCAAGGACAACCATGGCATGCAGTATCTTTGGACACACAATGAAGGCACAACAGCATAAAGCTTAATCAGTGATGTAATGCAGAAATAGGTTTAAAGACAAACCTCTATATGTCTAACAATACATTTTAATGTCGCATAACTGGTGATGTCTTGCCTGTTGAATAGATAAATATTTTTGTTTTGTATTTTGTTTAAAAAAAAAAAGAAAAAAAGCTTTCACACTGTCATAAATGTCAGCCCTTACAGTGAACATTGCATTTACTGTCTGCAAAACCGCATCATAAAATATGCAGCATCAAACACACACACAAAAAAAGATCGTGTTGGCTCCGTGAAGCCTGTTTCTCATCATTATTTTGTTGATTATGGAACAGCAGCTGTCAAAAAACACCCCTTTGTGCTCAGTTAAAACGCTGCACCTTAAAACGCTGCACATGACTGTACATGTAAGGGGCGCATTACCAGTGTCAGGCACTAATGTGCCGCCTCAGGATTGTGCTCACAAAGCGGCCATCTGTATGAGAAGCGTCCATCATGAATGAAACAAACCCTCTATTTTATCCATGCGATTTTGTTCATATGAAACAATCAGACATTTGTAATGCTGACACTTCCTGTTTTAGACCTTTTCAGATTTCAGCCAAAAAAGTGCAGCACAGCCAGTGCAGCTGAGCATAATCTTTGTATGCATGTCATAATAGTGGCAGTGCTTAAAAATGCACTTTGCACAGCAGAGGTTATCAGTTTTGGCAGAAAATTACACATGTTTAAGTATTTAAGCATGCACTTGGCTTTTCTGCCTCCTGTAGTTCAAATCGCCAGAGCGTGTTATGTTTCAGCAGAGGACCAATTAAGTGCGTTTGCTTGCCACGAACATCTTTTGAGATGATAACCTTGAAAAGGAAGTGTCATCCTTTTGTTTGGGTGAAGCATCTCCTGCTAGCGACTGTGGCCTATTAGCACTTCCCTCCATAGCAGAGCACTTTCTAAGATTTCAAAACGGTCTCTCAGCCCCAACAACAACCTTGATGCATTTGAGAAAATTAGTTGTAGCAGAGTGGAAATGGAAGGTTGAATATATCCGCAGATACACATGCCGAGCAGCCTTATGTTACAGCACGACAGGCTGCAAGCAGCCATCCTGCCAGACCCGTTTGCCCCAAAAGCGGGCTGTAAACCTGTCATCTCCAATCAGCTGGCCTGGTGGAGATCTCAACCCAAATTACAATCACAAGCTGACGGCCCCTTGCATTGTCCCTCTGCCACCTAGCATTAGCTCAGAGGGCTAACTAGTGAGTTAATTGGTGCGTGTCTGCTAATAAGCCATGCTAGCGGACAGTTTCCCCTTCAGTGCAGCCAATAAGCGTGAACACGATGCTTGTTTGACAGTGCTGTCGATAAACACTAACAGAGAACTACCAATGCTGATTCACGTTAATGAAATAGACATAGCTAACAGTAAACTGGCTTTCCTTTTTCAATACTAATGAAAATGCTTCAGTTTTTCAGCTGCATCACAAACTGAACTCCAGACAAAAACGATCGTTCGAAATGAATCTGCCACTCTGTAGCACACAAACAGTTAAACACTGAGCTCACCTAACTGCCTGTAAAGTAATTTAAGCAAGTGATTTGACAATTATTTTCTTAACTGAGTGGATTTCATGATAGCACCTAATTAGTTTAAGTTTTCACTCTGTAATAGCTTAAACTAAGGTGGTCTCGCTTTTGAATTTATCCGATAATGAGTCCATTGTGCTAATAAGACATGTCAGAAAATTATTATGACGACACTCATCCAATCAGGGCGATTCACTGGAAAAGTTTCAATTTATTATCTGCACTGATTATTATTATTCTTATTTTTTGCCATCCAAGATGTCACACTGAATATACACACGTATAGTCGACAAGCAGAATTGCCCTGCGTTTAGAGAATCACAACATTTGACCACAGAAACATTCAGTCCTCATCTGTGTTATTGTTTCTTATTATTCAGTAAGTATTTACCTTTATGCTGCTCCCAACAGTTGACCACCACAGCAAAATGGGATTGAAATATTATACCCTCCTAACACTAAGACAAGATGAAGTACTGGCAGGTCATTGGCCAAGACCTGGAGTCATGTGGGCGATGCATCACAACTCGTGACGTCACCTTTTGGCGTGTAACCCGAAAATACTCCCCGGTTCAGACAAGCGGCACAGCCGGTCTAGTCATTTCGTCATGCTTTAACCATTGCATGGGCGAGCGTTCTCCTCTGCATGGGCAGAAAATGTGATGGGTGCCCCAGACGAGGATGGCCTTAGGGGTCGGGGGCGGGGGCGGTTGGAGGTGGCAAACCATTGAAATGGGTGCCTGGATATTCTGAGTGACACGTCAGCGAAGCCATCAAACGTAGTAGCTCAATGCTACTGTCGGCTTGCTGCTAAAATCGGCCACTGCGCTGCCACTCTGATTTTGTGTATTGGACCTTGCAATGTTCATAGGAAGTTTAAACATTACCGTTACCTTCGGGTCACCCGTAACCCAGTTCACCGTCTCCCTGCTTTTTCATTTACACTCCTCAAACACAGCATCATATCATCAGTCTTTAGTCCATAGTGGAGTTATGTACAGTTACCCACAGGCTGAAATATTTCATTGGTCACGCTGCCTCAATCTGGTAACTTTTTGTTGCTGCATGTAAACACAAATGACCAAACAGCTGCGATTCTTATGCCTCCGTGTTGCTACAAGCAAACAGACTGATTACTAATCAGCTCTGAGATGAAATGATTCAGTCTCTCTGTCTAAGGATTGTGTCCCAGGCAGTCTCCAGCGTGCTTTTTGATGGACTGATAACACTTTTGCAATTACCTTCCAGGTCAATGACGACAGTTGGAATCCTTATTCTTATCTTATTGTGCTGCTTTCATTTTTGTTTTATTAATTTCCCGCCATTCTGATCGCCCATCTGTAAGACCACAGATATGTAACCACCCTGCTCCTGACTCTGAATGCAAAATACTGTTCTGTGTGTGTGTGTGTGTGTGTGTGTGTGTGTGTGTGTGTGTGTGTGTTCTCTCAATCATGATCTCCATATGAACTGTGACAGGCGTGGTGTATAATGGTAAAAATCACCCATATGTATTTTAAAGGTTACATTATTTTCCTGAGATTTAAGATGAAATGGATAAATGGTTTAGTTCAGACTGTATTCAGTAAAATATTACAAGAACAATATGTAGTGTCCAGAGGTTACACACATGTGCTAGAGGAGCTAAGCCCTGAACAAAGAAGACATTAATTCATCTTAGAAATCACCTGGCATCAAAATGTGATCTGTATCTGGGTACGTTATCCAGATAATAAAAGATCCGATCGAGCCTTTGCGTTTACACCTGGTATTTTTAATGGCTTCTCATTGAGATCAAATCTTTGTCCTCCAGAGCAAAACCTGCATATGAGTAGTTTGAGGTGGTGACAGATCAGCTCCAGACTCCCTTAAAAAATCAAAGCGTTTTGTGAGTTGCTGAGTTTGGGGAAACTCTATGAACTTTGTGAAATGCTGTCTATGAAAAATTCTTAATCATTTGTCCCCTCTTGTGAAATGCTAATGTAATACATCAAATTATTTCTTTCTTTGTATAAAATATTAAAAACATTGTGTCAGTTTGTCCTGATGCGGATGTTCCTTTGGGACTAGATAGATTATGTGCCTTGTTAACAGCAAGGTGATCTGCCTCAGATCTGAACACAGTGTGAGCCAGATTAGCTCCAGTGTGGTCAGACAGATCTGATCACATTCTGATATCACTGCACTCACACCTAGCACTGACATAAAGAATACCTAAACTAAAGCTTTAGCAATATACTGCATCTGTTTACATTCGCTTTCAGCATCAGTACATTAGTGTTTAAAGTTTGGGAATATAAAGAAAACTGTTGAGATCCCAAAGCAATGTTGCAGAAGGGTCACACATCAAAACTGTAAAGATGCTTTTGGGTTGAAGCGTTATGTCCAAGAAAAGGAGGTCACTGTGTTTTAACTGTTCCCTAAAACCTCGCACAGCCAGAGCTCTATCATGCACACTAATGAGGAAATTGTGCCTGACCCCTCGTGTTAAAGTCTACTCAGTCTGGAATATTAAAAGATCTGGTAAAATTAGTCGCTGGGTGTTTTGTATGCATGAATAATTATCTATGACTTCTTCAAAAAAAAAAAACTACTGGCTGCTTTTGTGTTGTACTAAATTAGCAGACCTTTACACCCTTGCTTATGGGCTTTTTGGCACTGTTAAAGCCAGAGCGTGAATAATAGCCCCTTGGCAATCTCTCTAAGAAACAAATAGTGAGTAGAGTAGTGAGAGAAAACCATATGAAATACTGTTTTACTTAATTGCCAAAACCATATCAGTAGCTCAACTGTAACCTCTCATAACCAACTAACATTGAATCGTGATTTAAGGTGCTGTAGAACAGTTGGAGCACAGTTTGAAGCCTCGCTGTAACTTTCAGTCTGACCCTTATGACTTCACTATACGTTAGCACCGTCTGCTGTCCTGTGGCTTCAGTGTCAGTGACAATAAATCATTTTCTCATGATACTGTAAGTAAAAAAAACACTAATATTTCTGCACTATGCCTCAAACCAGTAAGATATCACAGAAACAACCTCCATGTGTTCCTGCTTCATGTTCCTTTAGTTGTGGTGAGTCACTTGGCACCCACTCCAGTGGCCTCTCAGGTTCAAGCTATTATCTTTCCATATAGGCTTAATACACTATCCACCTGAACCTTGACCTTTGCAGAAAGGACGAAAAGCTCAAGTGCTGTAATAATCTCAGCGAGATATATCCAGCACTTAAAAAAAAAGTTGTTTTAACAAGGCATTCTTCTGAAAGCCAGTGCGAAGGCTTGAGTGAAAGAAGGGCAGAGAGGGCACTTTAATCTTAAATGTATCATTTCCTCTTGTACAACACATTATTCTTGTTTAACTTCAGATTTCTGAAGTGTGGCTGAGTAGCATAGTCCACACACGGATCCACCACCACACCTGCATCCAGACACACGAGACATTAAGGTCTAATAAAAACTGAGCATGAGTTCTCTTTTCAGATGTGATACGGCTCCACAATAAAGTGGGACAATTCAACGAGCACGCGAGGTATTGTTCAGTGGATCCCAAATTACCTTCAGGCAGTGACTCTAATTTCATTCACAGCCGAAGCCTTTTTTCATGACTGCATTTTCAAAGACGGGACGCAGACATCAAGTGGCGAGTTTCCAAACAACAGATAGTATCAGCAGGAAGAACAAAGACAAACACATCGCACAAGTGCCGAAGCCCAAAATAAAATCACTCTCCCCGAGAGCAGCATCCGCCTTAGCTCGTGTGCCCACAGGGCAGTCTGAACTCGCTAATCACACCCCACCTCTATGAGCCGTACGCCTATTAAATCCTGCATCAAAGCATATTGCTAGTATGAGTGTCTTTAACATGGTAGGCAGTCAGACAGAGCAAAGCAAGATGTTTTCCATGATCAGACCTGTTGTGTAGTTTGGATTTACTGTACATTCCCAGTTTCCTTAAGAAGGTTCTGAGGGCTTCAAAGACAGTAGGTGGACTCAAAGGGGAAATGTATGTAGTCAGTCCTATTTCTGGTCCCACCTGGTGGACAGTTTGTGTTTGTACAGTGCTTGCTGCATTGTTCAGGAGCAATAACCGTCACCTTTTAACTGATTTTAGCAGGTGAAAGCGTCACTCAGTGCTGGCTGAAAGTGAGAAGCTCCTAGCTGAGTGTTGAGCACACTTTTCCATGCAAATAAGACAGACAGAGGAGAGGTAACAGATTCGTCACTGTTGGAGCTTAGCGAATCCGTGTGTTTTTCCAGCCTGCTTGTCAGAATAGAGTCGATCAATGGCGTGACCAAATACTTTTTTCACATTTGCACACTCCAAGTTTTCTCTGGCATATAGAGCGACATGCTCGCGGTGTAGAGCCCAGCTGTGGTAAATGATTGCATGGTGCATCACCAGCAAGCTGACGTGGATGAGCACAGTGACGTAGAATAAAGGAAAAATGGATCGGGAAATTGATCGGGTTTATTTTAGCCAATACAGATCTATTAATAAGGTATTGAATCCAATTGGCTTGAGACACCTGATGCATTTCATGCTGTAGGTTTATGCTGTACTGTAGATAGATAAACTCTCTATCCACAGGATGTGCTGTGATTTACTGTATATACTGCACTAAAGTCTGATTACACTCACTTGGCCCTATATATGTCTTAACATGATTATGCAGATGACACATAGATTTAAATGAGGATATCACCAGGTGCTATGATCCCATACAAGCACTGAATAAGTGCATTGAGCACATCAATGATTGGATGTTCCTCCACCCAAAGAAGAACCATTAAAAGTCACTGCCCGCCGCCTCCAAACGCTATCATTAAACACATCAAACAAGATAAAACATCCTGGCGTAGTCATGAACCGAAATTTTAACATCCACATTAAGACATAAGTCAGCATACAGTTTGTCAGCATACAGTTTCTCAAGGAATTCATGAACTACAGTCTCAGTAGTTTTAGAAAAACGTGTCCTTGTGTTTTATCTTCAGTAGGATCAGCTACTGCGATGCTGTCTTCATAGATCTCTGTCAGAAATCAATAGGCAGCTACAGCTGACTCAGACTGCTGCTGCCTGAGTCCTCACTAAGACCAGGTGAGTTCTCAGATCTCAGATTCTGACACTGTTTACATTTGGTTGTCCAAGAATTGATTTTGAAATACTGAAATGCTGCTGTTGGTTTGTGAAGCACTGAAGCCTGTTTCAGATCTGCCGCTCAGTGATGAGCGGTGCAGACCTCTCAGAAGGTCAGCGATGGGTCAGCTTCCTGTCTTCAGAGTCAAAACTAAACATGGAGAAGCAGCACTCAGCTTTTATGCAACGCATATTTGGACAAAAACTGCTTAAACTCTCATTTTTTGTAGCGTTTAGGACTATATGCACTGTAGCTGCACAGCCATTTTTTCTTCTACTCACTGATTTGTCTTTTGGGGTATTTTTATCTTCTATTTTGTTTAGCTTTCCTCTTATAAAATCACATGTCTGTTCTGTTCAGCCATGCATCCTCCCGTTAACAGACACAGCCTCCCTCTTTCATTCGTTCAGCCACCTTCTTGAAAAGGTCAGCTGCTGATTTTAGAGCATATCCAAAAACCTGCTGATGTCCATGTCTTTCATAAGTTTAAACGTAGGTGTGTTTCTCCTTCAAAAGAGAGTTGTGGGCTTTTCTTTTATGCATGTAGCTCTACCTCAGGCTTGCAAACTGTTGGCGATGCAGTGCACAGAGCTGACTGTAAACAGGCAAGAGGCCGTGTGTCGCAAACTGCAGTAAAGACTCCAACTGAGACTCATTATATTTGTCCAACGACTGCTCCTAAAGCCCAAGTAACTATGGCACAGACCACGTCTTCATTGGAAAATACTTCTTTCAGAATAAGACCTCATAGACTGTAATAATGGTTTGTTGATGTGCTTATAAAAGTACTCAGTGTTAAATGTGATCATGTACAAACTCCCACAAACAGCAGCATTTGTGGCTGCATACAACTTCAGTACTTTTCAGATAGTAAGTTAAACACGGCTTATCAGTTAATATCCTTTCTAACTGTGAAGTCGGTTTCTGCTTCGTCCTTTGTTTCATGCGATTTAACTGAAAACTTCCACTCCCCATCCCAGAACATGGAGTTTGGAGGCAGTTGAGGCCAGCGCGAGGCCCGCCAGGCACCGCAGACATAAATTTGTCTACTTATCTCTTAACTGTGATTAATACTGTCCCTGAGTTTGGGTTGGGCCTATTTTATAATCCAGAGGTCAAGTGAGCAACAAGTTCTGCAGAACTTCGTCAGTTCCCTGCGACAGATTTAAGAGTTCTTCACCATCTTTTTCACACACAGGCGTCACCATCCACACACAAGCACAACACACATCATCATTTTCTCTACATGTAGACATTAAAGGACATCCTGTACCCTGTGTGTTACTGAGAAAGCTCTAAAAAGAGTGAACATGCAGCCTGTGTGCTGGTATTTTACCAGGAAAAATGTATTCATGTTTTCTCGCATCTAGTAGATGCTGCTTTCATTTTTTTCTTTTTAATGATATGTTGAAAAAAAGTGTTGCTTTTGGCGATAAAGTGCTCAGAAGTAAGTGACAGCCTGTGCCCTTTTCAGTGTCCGTTTCAAAGCTAGGTTGGCAGCAGTAGGTAAATGTTTGACAAAACTTTAACTTCAAAATCCAGAATCCTGTCACATCCTGTTTGCCAGCCTGCCTGGTCTGTGATGCTTTACATGAAAGGAAACTAAAGGAAGGAAAGAAGCAAAAAAAAAAAGTGTGGCGTTCTCTGGATGCAGTATTTCCTGGCGACTGATAAGATGACAGCTTGTATTTAAATGTTCTTTGGGCAAGTGTTCATATCCCAGTGCCACAATGTCATTTTGCTAATTGTGTGATCATAGTGGTTCTCAATTGCTGCTGTGCTAACGGTGGTATGCTTTCATTGAGAAATGCTATCAAATACAATCAAATGTGGCCATTTCATGCAGCTGTGACGAAAAAGGGGAAAAAGTGAAGGCAAAGCTGACTTTTAGTTTAATCAAAGCAGGCCATGGTGTAGAGTCTACAGCTGTTTTATCTGACCAAAACCAACCTGTCAGCAGCCTCCAGACTGGTCAGTCTGTTGCCGCATCTTGTTGAATTGCATACCTGATGTGGAGCAACACATCCAGTCATTGTGCCTCTGTGTGACAGCTGAGCTCTGACTGTCACAGTTTAGGATGGCAAAAAAAAAAAAAAAAAAAAAAGAAAATAAAAAGACAGGAGTAGCAAATGACGATAAAGAAACAGCTTGTCGACAAATACGAGAAGTTTATTCTGCTCGAAATGACAGCTGCACTGCTTTAATTAGTCGACACTGAAAATACAATTTGTCAGAATAAAGGATGCTCACTGAAGTGATGAAGGCAGGAGGAAAGAAATGACAGGAGGAGGCTAGCGTACAGCTTCAGTGTGGCCCTGCACAGTGGGCAGCTTTTTCTTATTTGTTGAAGCTAAACTGTTTTGTTTTCATGAGAGATGGATCTGACTCGTAGAGAAGATTCACTCTAATCATTATTGTGGTTATCTGTGCTGTAATAAGCAGATTAAATTGCGTACACAGTCGAGTTCTGCTATTCTTTTGTGTACCAACATGACTCTGTGCACATGTGATTGGGTGCAGCTAAAATACAAAATAAAAGTTATGCAGCTTAGATGCAACTATACTCAACAAAATCTACAATATGTAGACTGATGACTACGCGGATCACTGTCCTGACGTCCCTCCTTATCGATATTTTGGCAGAAAATTAAGGACAACACACACCAGCGCGTGACATCCGTCAAAACATACACATCCATTATTTTCCGTCTAAACCCACCCTGGCAGCAGCATCTTGATTGATTCCTGTCAATCTGCAATGACGTCTGTCAGCTTTCAAGAAAAGCAGCAATTTAATCCCATTCGCTCTCTGAATTGGTCCATCCCATCCAGTCTGGGCTGCAGGCATCATTTGTCACATGTCACATGCTGAGGAGATTTAAGATATGCTCATTTAGAAAGTTTAGTTATGTTTAAAATCTCAGTCTAAGTGAATGTTTAGTCCAGTCGTAAAATGCATAATTAATAATTGAGTGGTAGTTTAATGACGCTGTTCATCTTTAATGAAACTTCATTTTTTTAAAAGCAGGAACAAAACATATTTATGATGTAAACAACCTCATGGTGCATGCACCGATGCCTCTGACTGCAAAGTTACTCAAGTAAAAGCCTTCATGGACGCTAGCAATAACATGCTAAACGCTGCTGCATGCATCACCTGCTGCAGGCTCTCTGTCTCTCTGTCTCTCTGTCAGCATTGAAACCTAAGAGTTGACACTTTTCAGACATTCAGACTTAATTCACATGTTCGGGAATTATGGCATTAGGACACAAATTTAAATGATGGTCAGCTGTAGAAATAGCCGATCTGACAGACGGCTGTTTAGCTGGCATTTTGGAAACTCCCCTGCAAGATTTGAGAGTTGAATAATGAGTCTCCAGGATCATGTTATGAAAGCTAATGTCAACCAGCTCATTAATATTTGACTTTGCTGCATTTTTACAGCGTTTACTTAATGTACCCCCTCAGCCAGTTCAGGGAGAGAGCTGGAGAGGGCTGAACTGACAGCAAGATAATGAGGGCCGAGCTGCAGCGTGAAACTGTAGTACACGAGAAGTTGGTTCACACTCTGTTTATTGTGGAGCGTAGATTCTGTGCTGTGTGTGTTACACACTTCATAATTGCTGTCATTGTTTATTAAACTATTTGTCCTTTTTCTATACTCTATGGATGGACTTGCCTGATTTCTAATGAAATCTATCTGGGATTGAACATTTGATGATGAGTGAAGAGCTCTATGCTGCTCTGAGCTCCCCGCTGACGTCAGGACAGCAGAGATGCTGCAGATAGTCCGTCACAGGCTGGAAACTCACCTGTTCAGACTGCATCTCAGCCCTTTCTCTATCTGTTTCTGAAATGAGGCACTTTTTTTTTGATGAATTTTATGATTTTTTGCAGATTTTGGGTTGTATCTTCATGGCTAAATGCACTTAGTGGATCAAAGCATCAGCTCAGGGAAGAGGCAGTGAATGCATACCCCTCCTCTCCATCAACAAGACCCACAAAAACTTTCTCCTTGCCCTTGTCTATGCCATTTATTCTCCAAAAGTTGTAGTGGAGCCGCTCAGTGACCACAGCAGACGTACCGGGCTGTCAAGGTTACAACGTGAGCGAGTGTGTCAAAGTGAAGCATGACATTGCGGAGAAAGAGTATATATGCCCACTGTGCCATCTTAGAGCGAATGTGGCCGAGTGCCTTTATGAACAACTCAGCACATGCCTCTGTGTGCACTTCATGGTATCCGTTCATGCTAATCCATTAATTATTATTCGTCATTAATCAGATGTAATCTCAAACCCAGCTTTCTGTTATCCTTATATATAGAACAAAGACGGACAGGCTGATAAAATCCTAAACAAACTGCTCTCTGCCTCAGCTGAGCTGGTTGAATCAACATCAGAACTTATTCAGTCAAAACAATTAAAGATGTAATGTACTTGTTTTATGTGGGCACGCAGACGCTTGTTGTGCTGTGTTGTTTTGATGTGAGCTTATTAATTTGGCCAGTCGAGTTTACACGGTGGAGGTTTAAAAGGGAAGTTGTGTGAACCGTGCGTGTATTAAACCTCCAATGTGTTAGTGCCTCGTTAGTCTGTGCAGCATATGCTATCACTCCATTCAGGCCAGAGGTAGCAGAGGCACAGTGTTCTTCCCCTATAGGGTTATAAAAGGAAGCAAGCATCTGCTGACCGAGTCCTATCAGTCCAAAGCAGTGCTCTGTAGAGGGAGCCAGCTTAGATATTCTTTCTGAGGATCAATCTATAAGGCTTTGATGCAAGCATTTAATAGTCAAAACATGCATACACTTGTATGCGCAGGAATGTACAAACATGCTCAAACGATTTGAATACGAACAGACGGAGCAACATATCCATGCAGAGAAACTTTAAAGGAAACTCGTGCGTTTTGAAGCTGGCCCGTATCAGTCACAGCAACACAGACGGGCTCCACTGTAATGTGGGAAATCACGGGCGGGGGGGGGAGCACTGAATTGCTCATGAGTAAGACACTGATTCTCAGATTGTCCTTGTGGGCGAATTGCTTGATGACCATCACCGCAAGACCGGCTGTGGTTGGCAACTGCTCTGCATGGGTATTTGT
Source organism: Chaetodon trifasciatus (assembly GCA_037975065.1). Lineage (NCBI taxonomy): Eukaryota > Metazoa > Chordata > Actinopteri > Chaetodontiformes > Chaetodontidae > Chaetodon > Chaetodon trifasciatus. The sequence goes on from JBBMOE010000006.1 coordinate 1,441,194, forward strand.
ACTGTAAATCCTGCTTAGACCTTCATTCCCTTGCTGGCAGGAACCATTTCAAATAGTCTCTCCTTTACTTTCTTTGTAAAAAGTTTTATATTTTGTCGGAAACCCTGGAATGAATGTACAGTCTGTAAAAAAACTGTAGTTGGTGATATTATGGAAGTGGAAGGAAGTGCAGTGAGAGCCCTTTGAGAATAAGAGGAGTTCAGTTTTGTACACAGCTGTACGTATAGCTGAGTCCATCCTTGCAGAGTCAGTTGACTTAACATTTGACTCACATGGATGAGACTCTCAGACAAGATGAAAAACAAACTGTGTTGCACTTCAGCTGCTGCCTGTTTGAAGGTCCGTGTATCAAGGCTGAATATGTCATGATGGCCGACAAGGCTGTCCTCTCCCAACCAAATATGGCTGAAGTGTACTGTTTTCTTTTGCTCAAATATACGTGCACTCTATATGTGCTATCCCTCAATCCATAGTGCACTGGTTGTTTGTCAAAGATGCATTCAGTAGAAAAGAACCTGGCCTTTAATATATTTGACTATTATTCTGACCAGCTGACAGGAGCAACACTAATGCACTTTTAGTTTTGGTCTCTGCGAGGCTAGACTGTCTCATCAAGGGTGGAACTGCAGCTAGAGCCAACTCGCCTTCGGTCCACTGATCTAAACAACAGTTGTAGAGAGTAGCTGCTCAGATTTGGTTCTCTAAGAACTTAAAGAACATATGTTCATTTTTTGGTTTCACAGCTTTGTATTTATAAGGACTTTAGTGTCGTTCCTTGGTAATCCACTGGTAAAACTGCAAAAGCTGTTACACTGATGAAGGGGAAAATCTGCCCTAAGGAATTCTTCGTCACTCTACAGTTTAAAGTGTCAAAACAGACTTTTACTTTAAAAAATGGCAGCCCAATCTGTTGACATGCACATCCTAAAATTGTTTTAAGTTATGAATCTGAAGATGCTTATAGTTCATGTATGTGATCGATTTCACCAGTGGCATTCAGTCCTTAATGCACAATTTTCAATCCAACCTTCCCAGAATGGGACATTTTGATGGCGCAGGGGACTGAAAAGATTTTAAGGGAAAGAACCCTAAAACCTTGAAGCTCATGGGAGATTTTGTTTAAACCCGCTGTGTGAATTGCTGCTGTGTTACAGAGGCTAGTGGAACAGAGAGGAGATGAAGTATATGCCTTGTTACTCTATCTAACAGTACAGAACATTGAGACAGGTACGTATTTAGGCAGGCTGAGGCAGGAACAAAGGAAGATAAGGAAAGATGCAGCAGAACAGGAGAAAACGGCGAGCAGTCAGTTGATTATTCGACGTTTAGTCATTATCATGAAACATATCTTCTGTTTATGGACAGCTACACATGTTTTCCACATTTGGAGGACAAGCCTGATTCATAATGGTCTGACGCATGTCTTCTCCGGTCGCACAGCCCTCATCAAACATCCCGTCCCAAACTTCAAAGCAAGGACACCTGCTTGCGTAAGCGTCTTGATAATGGACAGGAGCGAAGCCCATCAGTCCACCATTGACAGATCAAATGAGTGTCGTTACTCACCAGGTTTGCGTTGGGTGTTCTCAGGGCATATAGGACACCAGAGCGACGTGGTCTCACGCAGAAACAGTTCAGTTCATCAGCCTTTGGACTTCCCTTCAGGTTGATAGCCAGCCCATGCTAAGATAAGAAAGTATGAAAAGAGGATAAGAAATTTTCATCTGTTTTGGGTGCATCCAGATAATTTTTCTGTAATTGTGCTTTTGAATGTTGATTCTTCAAAATGATGGAAAATACAGTCACTTGAAAGCTGTGTTAAAGTGTGCATTATCAATACACATGTTGTTTTTCTCAGTAAAGTCTGTGTTTCTGCACTGGATCGATGCGTTTCGAAGCAAACTGAGCCTCTCCAACTGCCGGCTTTCAATTGCAGTAGATCAACCCATCAGTCACGCTGCTCATAGTGTGTGCAAGCAATAATAATAAGAAGGTGCCTGACCAAAGAGGGATCCCAAAAGTCTCCTAGCTTTTTTCTTCCAGGTCATGTGACCTGTGGCTGGCAGCCCTCCAGCAGAATGGGCAGACTGGACGTGGGGTCGAGACACCTGAACAGATCACAGGTTAACATGACAGGGTCTTTTCTAAAGGTAGAAGCTGAATCAGGGGGATCAAAGGGATAAAACGTTACGCGTTGGTGTAAGAGATGCTGAATTTTGGCCACTGCCCTTCAGACACACAGCCACCACATATCCCCGACTTACAGTAATGACTAATGTTTTATCAAATCATTGCCTACTTACACACCCACCAGACACATTAGCATTTATTTGGAGTTGGGTTTCGAGCCATCTGACACATCTAACAGTTCCTCTCCCCTGAGCTGTCTTTTTGATCCCCACCGACTCTTGGGGAAACATATCTCAGTGTTTATCTTGCAAGATGCTCTGTTTGATTCACTAGTCACTAATTTTTCTCCTGTTTTGTGCTGAGCAGGCAGTGGGTTCATCCAACCCTTCTTCTTAGAAATGACCTTCATATATCACTAAATTGTTTTCCCAGGTATATTGTGGTAATCGCTGCTTGGTTAAGGTTCAGGAAATATCAGGATTTTGGTTAAATGTTAATAAACACATTGCGTTTCGGGTCATGCAGACTTTTTTTTGTTCAGCCAGACCATCTTTCCCTGACCTTAACCAAGTGCCTACACAGAAAACACATCGATGCTGCTAATTATTTGTATATTAGATGTTATCTAGCAGGCAGACGGGGTTTGATTTATCAGGAAACAGGCGTACAGGCGTGCGATAAGACCCAGCTGCGTTCAGGATGTCAGTTAAATATTGGTTATTTCAGCATTATGACTGATCACTTTACATTGCACTTGAATCAACTAATGATAATTTGATTAATTTTGAATTAATTAAAAAGAATACTGTAAAGAACACTCCATTCAAAATGAATCTGTTTTGTGAAAGCATATAAAAGCACTAAAGCTGTAGCTTCCTTCCAGTTGCCATTGATCAGCGTCGATGGTCCAGGTGGTTCTTAATCTACTACTTTATATCCTGGTGGGCGCAGCAATTCTTTCATTGCATGAATCTATTATTGTTAATTCTGCTTCAAAACAAATCCAATGGACCTCTGTGAAATCAGCCAAAAACTGATGGAGAAAACTCAAACTTAATCAAAACTATACACTCCCTGTCAAAACTGATACTCATTACTGCTACAGCACTGCAGTTTAACTGCTTGAGAGACACATTTTAGAGAATGGGTTGAAGATTTCCTAACTGGAAACACAACAACAAAACCAAACTTTTCTCTTCTTAACAACAATTACATCAACTCTCACTTCCATGAATAATTATTCTGTTGCAGTGCTGTTGCATTTAACTTGAGGAAAGGGTTTGAGAACTGTTCCACCGGTGATAGCAGAGTTAGGAAGTTCCATAAAATGCAAAAACATAAGCAGAATGCACACTAATCAAAAATCTAAACACATTTCTGCTCCCATTTTTCATGAGCTGATTTAACTTTTTCAGTGCACACAAAAGTTTTATTTCTCTCAAATGTTGTGGCCTTTCACTGTGACCTGCCCAAGGCACACCTGTGTGCTAATCGTGCTGTTCATCATCTTAATGTGCCACGCGTGTCCGGTGGATGGCTTATCTTGGCAAAGGAGAAGCGCTCACTAATACGGATTTAAGCAGATTTGGAACAAAATTCAAGAGAGAAGAATTAGATAATTCACTCACAAAATATAACCAATTACTTCAGATATCTTCTTTCAGAGTGTGTGTGTATATTTAACAAACCTTTCCTGCTTTAATGATAATTAGAATAATAATAATTCAGCCCAAAAAGCATCTACTAAATTGATGACGCTGGATGAGGTTTTGTAATATCACTGTAATGAAAACAATTGCACTTTAATGTGTTTGTTACGGCCATATGATTCATAACAATTTAGACGCTTTCTGAGTCATTGGAAATTCTGATTAGCCTGTGGAAACTTGTGGCTGACGCTCACTTAACCTCAAAATAGCAGATAAATGTGCTTGATGATTCAGAGGGGCTGCGTTACATTTAAATTTATGAAGAGCATGAAAGTGATCCGTGGAAACTAAAACTGGCGGATGGATTGTGATACAGGCTGTGTGTCTTTTGGAAAAATGTGTAATCTTCTGATGCGAGGGTAAACAATGCGCCTTGTGTGTCTTCAGATGAATTGTGTAATTTGACCACTTACTTTGCTGCGCCTGGCGAGCAGAAGCGTAGTAAATAAACTGTGGGAGTGGATTCAGCAGATCTGCGAGAGAACAGAAAACACTGCTTTAAAGGCAATAATGATTCGTGAAAGCACACCACGTTCTCCTGCTCTGTTACCACAAGTTAGTACGTGAAGCGAAAGCATGAAGAGTTCATTTGTAAGCAAAATTCCTGACTGATTCATCGGTTATGTCTTACACTGTGCAGCTGAGTTGTTGACAGAGAGACAGCGCTCCGGCCGAGGAGACGAGAGGAATTCCTGTGAATGAGATTAATGTGTTAATGTTGGTGTCAGTGAGATTTCAGGTTTGTACAGTCACAGCTCCCTCCATCGCCATCCGCCCAGACCCCTCTGAGTGCGGTGGGCACATGGCCTCAGTCATTCCCAGCCACACCCAGCTGTACAGTACACACACACACACACACACACGCACATACTCAGAGAGGGTCTGAGTTGCTCCTTTAGAAGGGGATGACTGCCCTCTATTGGTGCTTCACGCAACAAACATCCCCCAGTTAGACAGAATTGTTATTATGACTCACTGTTGGTGATTTTTTCCACAGCACAACTTAATGTCTGATCAACACCATTTAGAAAAGATCACATGAACACAGACTCAGGATAAATGCTTCTACCGCTGTTATATTCTCATTGGTTATAATGGTAACGTGCAACTGTGACTTAACCTGTGAAGAGTAAAGCTGAAATAATGAACAATTTGTCGAAGGACAGAAATTGGCGACTGCACCTTTTATTGGCTGAGTGTGTGAACACATTCAAGGATTTTGACTCAAAGACATACAGCTAAGAACAAAGACAAAACAGCTGAAGCAGATGTAGAAATAAACACGCAACTATTATTTGCATACAAGTAGGTGACAAGTACGTATGACCAACAACATGCATTTTCTATATACAGATCAAATGTTTCTGTAAATTGTAAACAAATGCAAATATTGCAAAGTACTGGGTATTGAATAGATGTACGTGAAGTTGCTGGTTAATTAAATCATTTTTCCAGCAGAAATGCCAACAATCCCCTCATGCCAGCTTCTTAATTGTGAGGATTTGCTGCATTTTTTTGTGTGTGTGTGTGTTATTAATTAAGAAACTGAAATATTTTTAAGCTTTGAAGCGTGAGGTGAGGAAAGCGAGCAGTTTAACATCATCTCCCCCGGCTTCAGACAACTGTGACTGGAATTTTCACTTGCTGTTTTTCTCATTTTTTTAAAGATGACCCAATGATCAGGCTTCTTAATAATAATGTTTTTATACATAAACACTGACCGTCCACAGAAAATCACAGATAAATGAGGCACTGATGCCGAATCAAGCTCGTATGACAAAGCTTACGTGTCTGAAGTCTACATCCTTTTTGAGTTTTAACATAGCAGTAATTTGCTAAACACTTGGAGCATTACTGTGGAAAAAACGCCAAAATAAAATAATGTAGAAAAGTATTGGATGTGCTTCTCAGGATAAAGTATTGAATTAATATATGCAAGTCTCTTGAGGGCCTTTTAATAGTTTTAGAATAGCTATAATGTGTGTCTATCATAGAGCATGAGCAAAAGACAGAAAGGGAGCAAGAGAGTGCATAACCTCACATAATCTGCAGTCTCACACACACACACACACACACACACACAGGCCCACTAATCTTATCCTCAGAAGCGGGGTGGTGATCTGATCTTCCTTTAGCTTTAGCGCTGCACCGAGGGCTGGGTGGGGGGTGTGCAGGTCCCCAGAGGTGAAACTCTATTAGCACGCAGCATGAAAGTCAATGAAAAGGACCCCTGTGTGCTCCAGTCCCCTGATGATATTAATGTTTAATGATATCTAAAAAGGCTAATGCTCATCCCCCCTTTCACTCTTTCTTTTATCCTCTCATTAAATATCCTCACAATATCATCACCTCCTCAGATTAGAGCACTGACCCCATCGACTGAAGGACTCGCCCTTCAATGGGGGTAAACGCATCTCTCTCTGTCTTTCTCTCTCTCTCTCACACACACACACACACACACACACACACACACACACACACACACACACACAAAAAGATTAATTTACTGAAGCATTTAGGATGTGTTCGAGGGGAGGCAGCAGAGGACCGTGTATTGGAACAGAGATATGTGAAATCAAACCTTGTGTTCACACAGAATTATCTTTATAGTTTAGACCATATGTACAAATGCACACCTCTGTGTCTCTGCACATGTTTATTATGGCATCGCTGTGTCTCGTGTCTGCTAGAGGATTACTTTAAAATAATAATGGGCCCGTGGGACTCCACTCCCAGGCACCAGTGCCAGCAGTGAGTGCTCAAATCTGCGACTGAGGAGGAAATCGTACACCGTCTTGGATCTCAGTGAGGCCTGTTCACTCCAGGTTAAGGAATCAGACTGGCTCACACAAACAGCAAAGACTGACCGATCACTATTTCACCATCAGGTCCAATATTTGTTCAAAAACCTCCAAAATCAATAGCAAGCTAAACATTTTGTGCTATTTTTGTGTGTGAAGACACACCCAGACAAAGACACTAAGGTGGATGTGCTGGGACACACATGCTGGGTGAGCAGCTTTCACTGGAAGGCACCAAACCCCTGTGCATAACATGGCCTTATTTATCATTATTTGTCAGCAGACGTTCTGTCAGTCGAACGGTGTTCTCCAGTTGGGAGTCCACATTCATTTGCTGCAGTAAGCACAGCAACTTAACATGACCGGATGCACTGACACTAAAGTGTGTTTTCGTGAGCTGGTACAGAGAACTTACTGTACTGTCAGGAACTGTTGGGACAGCAGCACTTTCCTTGTTGTGTTGACTCTTTACTGCAGAAGTGTGCATTTGAAACGAAGCTCTGAACATGAGGTAGAAATGCTGACATCCCTCATCCTCATTTTGTGGTTATTCACATCAGCAGTGGATGGCCGGTGCATGATTGTAGCCCTTTCTGTATACTTAGCATAGACTGTGTAAATCATTGTTTGCTAATCTTATTGAAATCCTTAGAATGGCACCTGCTCTTTGTCCCTCATTTAAAACTAGTTACTCTACTTTAAATCCTTTTAAATTTTACTGTTACTTCCACTTATCACATGTTGTTATTTAGTGTATCTTACCTGTTTAATTAAGAGTTAGAGTGATGGAATAAATGTCTTTGGACCGTTTACTGGTTTAGGGTTCAGGTCAGGTTCATAGTTTTAGTTTTGGGTGTTTGGTAGGTGGTAAAAGTTACTGTAAAATATATAATATATAGATTATAACTGACCTGAAAATCCCAGAATCTATGTAATTATGTTTTATTTCCAGTTTGACTGAGATGTCTCCTGCTTCAGTTTTCAGTGTTGGAGGCTTCAAGTTTCTGCATCAAACTTGTGCAAGTTGAACCAGGATTGGCTTCCAGACTAGTTGTGACGTCACCAATAATGCTTTAAAACAGGATTTTCAATGAACAGAGAAACTTTCCACTTCCAGCAGATGAATGTGAAAACAGCTTTTTAGTGTCAAAGTCTGCACACACGTCATTGTGCACAGTGAAGCTCAAATTTCCAGCTGTAGGAACAAGAAGCAAACACAGCAGAGGGGGACCTTAAAATGATGCCAACACACCGTAGAGCACCACGAAGCAGGACGTTTAAAACACAGATGTACTCTCTCACTCCCAAATGCGCACACAGGAAAACAACCACAGATGCACCAGTGAGCGCACACGCACACACACACGCACACACACAGTGCGAGCAGGCTAAAAGTCAGAGGAAATGCTTATGCCTACAAACACACTCAGGAGGGGCTGCGTAGCACTTAAGTGGTCACTTTCACACACAAAGGCCAATCACAGGAGCTTAGCTGGCCCCATCAAGCTTTTTAGCAAATGCTGCCGCGCCGAAATTGCTTTAGTTAACCCTGTGTGCTACTGACGGGACTGCAGCCCCATCACTCACGTCTGCGCTGTGGCTTTGCTTTGAAGTCTTTCAGAGGGAGAGCGTTCATTGTGCGCGAGACGACGAGGCCTTGTCATTTGTGAGGAGGGATTAGTCACGCTGTGTTTGTTGGAGAGTGTGCATCAGCTTTCTCGACTGCTGCGTTTTAGGGATTTTTGCTTCAGAGGTGTTTCTGAACACTGACAGCGTGAAGGAACGACGTATGAAAAGTCAGCATCAAGCAAACTCTACCAATGTTACACAATAGTAAAGTTGCATTACGCCTTTATAGAGAGTTCAAGTTTGACCATCTTAGGATGTGCGCTTGCTGTGTCACATAGTCGAGTGAATGTTCCTTACTTAAGGTGTGTTTAGGGACCTGCTTTCTTAAAGTTTTTCTTAAATTTAAGTGAGTGCAGATTCATCACAGCAGCTGAGTTTGGCCAGTCTGTCCCCGTGTTACAGTTACCATTTTTAACCTGTGTTTCATCCCCTTTTCCTACTAATTCCTATTAATTATTGTCAACTGATGTATATCTTTCATACTGTATCTGGTTTATTAAGGCGTGCTGTGGATTCATTTGTGTATGCAGCGTGCTGTACTGACAAAACCACATCATGCACTCATTCATAGCTGCATTGAATCCTGATTTCCCTGACGGACCAACTGATGTGTTCACTCTCCCTGGGGTAAAGTCCTACATGCCGTAAACCTGACAGCGCTTGACATTTTTACACAATGGATATTAGGGATATATAAAGGTGGAGTGATAAAAGTGGCGGGTGGAGAATGTGTTGGGAAGCATCCCCTTCAGGAGAGAGGATGTAGTTATATACGTCCAGTTATTGGAAAGCGTGCACTGGAGGCTGTCTTTAGAGTACACACTGGGCTTCTCTATAGACGGAACCGTCGCACCATAATTGGCTGCAGTTATTCATAATGAATATGTGATGAGGAGACACACTGATTTGTATGTAAAATTAATCAATTTCTGATTGTTCAGAGAAAAAAAAACATGTATATGAGGTAGCCAAACAGTTTTCATGTCCACCTCTGGCTGATGTGGCTTCTAATTATAATTATGCTAAATGCTACGTTGACACTCTGGCATATGATTTCAATTTTTGTCTGTAAACTGTCAAAGTATTCAAACATTGACATGTTTTTGGTTGTTTTGGCTCTAGTCTGGCACATCGGACAGCCTGCCAGTCAAGTGCCCATTTACTCCTAAATGACTCGTAACCCTTCAAACTGAAACTGAACCGAACGTAAAGGTACGGAGATACGGGGACTTACAAAGAGCGAAATGGACCTTTTTATTGAATTGAAAATTGCATGAGTCATACAGCCGCCCTGCCATCCATCATGCTTCACTTCTGTATAGGACGAGTCCGTTCTGAAAGATGATTTAGAGTATCAGTGATGCTGCTCGGTCACATAAAGGTTAAATGGGGGAACCGCGTCCTGTCAGGTCACACTGCGCTGTGAAAACATTAGAATTAAAAGTGAATTCACAGAGACACATTTCTGAATGTTGCTTTGAACATTGAAAGATTTTATAATCAAGGTTAAAACAAAGTCACCCTCAGTGGTTGCAGGTTGGTTTCTCCACCGCACAAAGCATCAGTGTGTGATGTATGGTGTGTTAGTATGATCCTCGTTTAAACATGACTTGATTTTCCTTTTCTGAGATACCCCTTCTTTAACCCTTCTCACTGTGTGTGCGTATTATGAGCCCGTGCTGTGCGTGCACGTGTGCAAGGCCGTGTTTTCTTCGGTGTGTATTGCACGCCTGCGTGAGTTGCAGGGAAGGGGCGAAAAGCAATCGGCGAGGCTTCAACTGGAGATGGGATTGCCAGTTGTATATCTTGACACTGGACATATTTATGCTCAGAGAGGCTCGCCTTTCTGCCGGCTCATCACAGCTACTGTCAGGCGGTGAACTGTGTGTGTGCGCAGGGTCTGTTTGTGCTGTGTGATGCTCATGTGTTGATAAGACCAAGCCTAGTGCATGTGCACGCTGGATGCTGTGTACGCCTGAGTGCAATCTGAGCGGAGACAAACACTGTATCATTAACATGAAATTCAAATTTGCTTTATTAGCATAATGATAAGTACAGCGTTGCCAAAGCATGTTGTAGAAATTTACAATCAAAGTGTATTAATGCAGAATGTAAACGCGATAAATGGTTTGCCTGTCACCATGCTGTATACACTACAAGTACAATTAAAATCTACAGACATGCCTACAACTCAAACCTGCCAAAAGGGGAAGATGGAGGAAAGCCCTCGCAGCCAGCTGATCCTCATCCTTAGTAAATTTCAGTGCCATTTAGCTCTGAACAGATTAAATAGACACTGTGAGCAACTTGAGACTGAAAAGACACTAATAACTAGGCATAGACTGACTGACCACAATCTGCTCATTGAGACTGGTGCATGCAGAAAAACCTGGCAACCCACAGAGAACAGACCATCAGTTCTGCCAAAATCAAGAGGAGCACTTCCTGCTAGACTGCAGTCTGCATAAAGAAAGAACGACCAAGTTCTATACCAACATGAAAGTCACGTGGCAAGACTTTGACACGCTCTCCGGCCAAAACAAAACCAAATATTTACTGACAGTAGAGTTTAGAACTGTGAGAACGCAGACACAGTGAGGCTCAGACCAGCGTGAGCTACGAAGTCCAACAAAACGAAAACACACCACACAGCTCTCCTCCAGCACGCCACGCTTTAACGTTTTTCAGCTTTTATTTTGAAGGACGAAAACACCAGTAAACGATGTCACACCTTGAGGAAAGACCACAAAAACACATGAAACCGTACTGAATGCTCTTTTTGAATTTTATTTGGTGTCTTTTCTATTATGTAAGTACCATTATATTTAATGTTATATTTTATCTCATCCTGTCATATTCATTCAATCTAAATAGTAACTTACCACCAAATCCAGAGTCAGTGTGATGCAGTGACTGAAGGTTACAGTCTTGATCTTGGCCCCATTTTATGATATGTATTGCAACAGAAGTATTGCCTTTTTTTCCAGACAAAATCCAGTATTTCTGTCCACCTGATCCCCCAAAACTCTACCCTGGGAGGTGTGTGTCAGGCTTCAGAATGTGTTTTTTGAGCTTGAGAAGGTTGTTGTTGCTGTTCAACGGACGCCTGTCTGGATCTTTTTATGGGCTGTTACGTTGCTGTGGCTGATAAATCACTTTTCACACTGGTTATTCAAATCAGTCCATCCTTCGTGGCGTCTTCACGAACGAGCCTCGAGACACAGATCTTTGAATACAAATCACTCGTTTCTCAAACAGCAGTGAATATTATTTTATTTGTATTCTCCTGACACACTGACTCCTCTCTAATCACTGAATCATTGAATCAGGCCTAGATGCTGTATTGTGTCAAAAAAAAAAGACTCTTTGGTCTTGGGTAGTATTTTTTCCAATCACAGTGTTTAAAGCGTTCATCATCACACCTTAACATTTCCCACCTCAGCTTTCAAAGTGAGTGCAGTGTCCCCTGCCAGCAGATGGGGGTCACCCACAGCTCACTGTTGTTGCAAGCTGCACAGGGGAATATTGTGTCATCAGCTGCAGCGAGCAACTCATTCAATAAATACAGTTTCACCACCAATCATCAGTCCAAGATCGGCACTCCATCACAGCCTGCTAATTCAATTTTCTGAGCAGTTTGCTCCTAACTGGCAGGATATGTGTCCTGCTAGCACGATGCTCTGTTTGTGAACAGATTACTAATTTGTTCTTTTATTTGTTTGTTTGTGGTGTTTCTTCATCATCCACCATCTGAAAAGCAGAATTGATCCTCCACCAAAACAACTGTTTCATCTGAAGGCTCGAGTCTTCAATGAAGACAAAGGCACAAATTAATGGAATTCATTAAAACACATTATCAATGTTTTTTTCACATTATATCACTCTAATTATAGCTTAACTTATTCCTCATTTCCAAATGAGTAACATTAATGTAACGCCTGCAAAAGAGGATATGAGCCTTATTAATCCTGCAGACATCTCCAGCAGGAGAGAAGCAAACGTCCTCATCGCTCTGCTAATGTCCAGCCCAGCTCTTCACATCTCAGTGTCATATATTTCTGATTAAAGAGAAGTGGAGTTCTGTAATGGGCCTTATTAAGCTGTCTAACATATCCCAATTCTATATAAATACACAGTCAGCCAAATGAGTTTCATGCATCGTGAGACGTGCCCCCCTTATGTGCATGGAAATTGCACAGCTGTTTTTCCCCTTACTGGTACAATTTTTATGCACGTGAAAAGTGCCAGCTGTAATAAAAATCTGATAAATTACCAGATGCAAACTGTTGACCAGTCAATTTTTCTGACAAGGGCGAATTACCTGATTTTCTCCTTTTCGTCAAGACGTACTGCAAATGGAGCTTGATTGCTCCCCAAGGTGGCGAGTTACAGATTTAATGATGTTGAACGAACTCAGCTTTCTTCGTTCTCAAGCGGATTTGCTCGCGTGAACGCAGCCGGTTGTTTCCCCCCTTTTCTCTCTCTTTTACTCTCACACACATAAACAGATGCACACAGAGGAGCCATTATTTTAGAGTAGTTACATTAACAGTTATGACTACAGGTTCATATGCTCTCTGGACCAACAATTAGAGAATGACCTCTATGGCTTGTAATCCCTTGTAAACAAACTAATGCCTTCTTGCGTATGGTAGCATCACGGCCAGTAAAAAACCTTGTATCTTTTGTTTCAGGCTTGAATATTTTTAGGCCATTAAAAAAATGCCTGAATTGGCTCAGATGCAAAGCCACAGGGTCGTCCTCCATTGTGGAAGTTTAAGGGTAGTATCAGCATAAGATTGACATTTCTGTTTTTACGTTATATGGATCCACAACTACTGGATGCAATTATCTGGAATTTACCAATTGTTAGCATGCTAACGCACCGCTAAACTAAGATGGTATATATGGTAAACATTACTGAAAGCTAATTAGTATGCTAGCATTGTCATGACTGTGTTACCACATGGATGCTATCATTTAGCACAAAGCAGTGCTCTGCTTAAGTATACCCTGACAGAGATGCTAGCTCAGTTGTTGACTCTTACAGAGTCAGTACACTCTGCTGCAACTGTTAACTGTACTTTACAATACAACATGAGAGAGATCAAGACAACACAATAGTCACATAAACCTTTTTTTATGCATTGTCTTCGATAATCAAGACCTAACCTTAGTTTCTTGTCGTGTTATTGGCACCAGCAGTAGAATAGTGTAAAACCACCAACTGAAATGAGAAACCCATTGCCTCATGTGTGCACTTGCATGCACAACCTCTAAACATGTCCACCCCCCACCCTGACCCCCCCATGATGTTCTGACCCTGCAATTGAGAACCCCATTGCTAAATGGTAGATAAACTATGATAAAAGACTGTTTGATCAAACCGCATTAATGAGGTCAGCGGCTAAGAAGACCTTTTGACAGCGCTGGCGCTCTGATGTACATGCAAATGAATGGAGCTACACATCAAAGGTAAAATTGTCCAAATCCCCGAAACCTTCATGCTGCTCATTGCACCAATGAACAGATATTAGGAGGTTAATGTGCAATTTTGCAAAATGTAGTCACGTGGTTTGGGGAGACCTTAGTGTGTGTGAATGTCCATGTGCTTACATGCATGTGAATGTCTTAACATCTCAGTGTGGAGTGTTCACACACCACTCAGCTGAAAGAGTCAATCATATATGGTATATACATATCTAGCCTTTATGTGTGTGATTTAAAAAAAGTGTGTTTGCAACTTATGTGTCTGTGTGTGTGTGTCAGGGGAAGCCTAATATCCTGCGTCTTTAAGCAGCATTTGACACCTTCACACCTTCAGCATAGAGCCTTTCCTTAACATGGAGACGACACTGAAACTCTTTGATGTTCCAGAGTCTCTAACCACTTAATCCCAAAGAAGGGGGGAAAAAATTAAGAACCTCCTACATTTGAATGTCGTTTTTGTAGTTTTCCACTCTCTGTACAATGTACGCACAAACACACACGCATACATATACATTTTTGACATGTATATAGTGCTTTTGCAGCCTGAAATCCATGCATTTTTTATTTATCCCATAGATATTTCAAAGGCTTCCCTAAGAATTTACTCAAACAGCAGAGTTTAATGCATCCCATCAAGCAAATGCCCTGAAATTACCCCAACAATCGGAGTTACAAGGTTTGCACATGACAACAGCGATGTGCTCACGGGTGGTGAAGTGATTGTGGGGGGTAATCGTGATGTCGTACGGCTCTCCCTCTCGCAGAACGACAAAAGCGAATTAGCCGATGGATCAAGTTCCATCAAACGTGAGTGCGTGGAGATCACACCACGCTGGTTAAATAATCTGCTTCCACTTTTGATTCGCCTGCAGGGAAACAGATTGCGGCTCAGCTCGCGACGAGCTCTGCAAAATGTCAGAAAATCAAGAGGGTGTTCTTGCGGTTATTGTGCTCCACTTGGTGTCACAATGTCAATCCACAGAGGATGAGTGTACATTATTATGTACATTTTTATGAGTCTATTAATTAAAAGTAAATTCTACAGCTGATTATTTCAACAGGAGGGCAGTGCCTGGGTTTAGCTGTGTTGTGCTGATCTGAAACAGATGGTGAGGGTCTGCAGAATGTCATGACTCTAATGTCATCAGGTGACAGTCCACGACAGAGAGGAGATAAGAGGACGCGGTAATGCTGCACAAAGAGGAAAACAAAGGCTACAAGGCAAGGCAGAGCGAGAGCCGCTGTTACACACCAGGTCTGCTACAATATCTGAGCAGTTGCACTGACACAGTTTCAGTATTCCATTAAATGAATAATGGAGGAAGAAGGGAGGGTTAAGAGCATTTTCTCTTTCCTAATGTGGAAAGAAATGGAGGACAGAGAAGAGGAGTCACACAACAAGGTACAACTGTAAGGTGACATTCTTTTGAGGTAATAGAGGTTAATCAGCATTATTTTGATGCATCCAGTCGTCCAAATATGTGTGTGTTTGTGTGGGGGGGGTCTCTGAAATTTTTAGTGATTGGTGAATTAGGTTGTTCCTTTTTGGGGGGAGGGGGCAGAGCAGGCTAATGGGATTTTAAGCTCTACTTTTTCAGACCTGCCCCATTTCATTACGGCTGCTCTCCCCGTCAAACCCACCAGCGAAGGCGCTGAGTACACACGAGCTGCAGCAACCCGAGGAAGTGTTTTCTCAAGCTCCTCAAGCGCTCGCCTCCTTTTCTACATCTGCTTAAGCACACTCGGCTGAGTTCTCGCTGACTTAGCAGCCTCCTCTACAGATGCTTCAGGAGCTGCACCAAGAAAGAAAAAATGTGTGTGCATATATATATATATATATATATATAAGAGCATCTATATGTTTCTTTCTGCTCATAGATAGGAGGATGAAATTAGAAAGAAGAGACACATGAGAGGGATTGAACATGGACAAATGGATAAAAACATTCTCAGAGGTTCACAGCAGGGTTAGAGAACTTGTTGAAATCTAGATCTTCATTTTGTATTCTGCTGTCCTTCTCTAGTTGATTTTTCTGCCAAGTTGAGTTTTTGTCTGTAAACTCCTCTGGAAGGCGATTGCATTGATGTTGATTTTTGGATCTAATTGACACTTAAATATTATTTTATTGCCTCTAAGGCACTTTGTAATTGTGTTTTGAAGTGCTAGGCAAATATAATTTGATATATTTCAGTTCCTTGAAGGAGTCCAAAAGGAAATAGAATAAGTCCAAGACAAATATGGCACTTTTTAAATGTATCTGCTGAATACACACTTAGAGGACAAGTCTGGGAATATTGTGTGTTTTTCCTTAGAATGAAAAGAAACCTTGATCAGCAGCTTTCTTGCCTGATTAGTTTATTTCTCTCTGCCATTGAGCTCCAATTGTCCAAACACTGTAAGAACACATCAGAGTGCCACATCATGGCTCTGGCTGACGTGCACCTTACCCTTGCGACCTTGAACACACTCACTGGTTCATTTTGGGGAAAATGCTTCCCACCTGTCCAGACATTTTTAAGCATTTGTAAAGAAAATAAATGAAACCACACTTTCTTGTTTTCCTGTTTGTAAAGATTTATGTCTTCAGTAGGAGCGAATGGGCTTTGTGCTGAAAGGCACAGACAGTGGGGAAGTACTGAGAGATGAACTGCATTGTTCTTTCTCATCTTTTCTTGGAATTCGTTGACAATAAAAAATATACACACTATTATCTCACGCTCTCTATATGCACTATATAAGCACATTATGCACTCCTCCATTGTGCATGCCCACAGTAGCAGCTGAATCACTGGTAAGCGTCTGCTGTGTCTGTTCCTGCCTCAGCCTCCAGCTGGGACCAATCTGTCGGTCAGGTGTGGCTCAGTGGTCGTAGCCAAGGCCTCGCCAGCAAGCTGGAGTGCACAGAGCCCAGATACAGAGCTGCAGTTAAGCCCGTAATACACAACAGATACAACATATCTTTGTGTAAATTCAGTTTCCATCATTGAAATGTTTGCACGTCTGCATTTTAAATGCAAACACAGAAATCAGAGTAATGCGTCTCATTGCAGCGAATGAGCAGGGTCAGGGAAACAGTGCATGGGGCCGTAGTGCAGTAACACCAGAACAGGGCTGGTGAAAAACAAACTTCAGATGAATGCACGAACAAGGCACCAGCCATGTGAAGAAACGTGTTTTAATTTGCTGATGCCGATGATGACAAAACAGCGCTGCGGTGTGTCTGTGATATTTTGACCCCTCCAGAAGGACATCAAACAACCACTGATGCATTAAATCCCACTGGACGGACTTTCGCTGTGGTCCACAGTGTAGGACAATACGCAGCCTGGCTGCTGCTAGCCAGTTCCATACAAGAAGTTGCAAGCGAGGACCCTGCGTTGGGTGGATTATGTCTAAATAAAGCCTCGGCAGTGTATGAATCACTGTGTCACTGATCCCCTCTGCTTCCCAGACAACAGGTTTGCCTTCTGCAAGCTGTCACTGGCTTTCCACTCTTTCAAATGAAGAATAAAAGGGAGAGAGGGAGAAATCGAGACCGCGCGAGGGAGGGAGGGGAGTTGACGTTCATCACTCGAGTGCCGTGGCTTAGCCTAAGAGGCTTGAATAATCAGTATGTTAAGCTGTCAGGGTGTGCGCTCACACCTACCACGCGCTTACAAACTCCTGGGCGTTTTTTAATCAAGCAAAAACGCTGAGAGGCAGTGGTGAGTGCCAAGAGCCCAGGCTAAGAGATGAGCTTTAGAATATCTGTTACACTTTCTCCTGACATCACCAGACGTGCATTTTCACTGTAAGCTGCAGACACGTCTGTTTTTTCTCTTTAAAGAGGACACAGTGAATTCTCTGTGCGCCTTTATTTTATGTGAATCATCATATTCGGTGTAACTGCCTCATAGTACGACGATTCCCTGCACATTCTACAAATAGATTCCACATTCGCTGTGAATGGAGGTGTAATCTACATTGTTTTGGTGAAATCCAGCCGACTGTGCAGGGATCGTGTTGTCATGACCCACTGCACTACATGTGTCAGCAGCCGCTGCCAGCATTGCTGAACTGCCACAGATTCTGACTGTGATTGTGAATATTGATTACAGAATCAAATGTCAGCTTTATGTTCCGCCTTAGCTTGGCAAAAATAAAGGCTACAGTGTTTCTCCATTGACAGAATGCACCGTAGAAATTTATTCCATTCAAAAACGTGATTGACGGTCCTGATAAAAGTTCACACAGAAGTCTCCCCAAATGCAGCTTTCATGTGCATTTGCACAGTAGAGCTGCAACAGTTGATCAATCAGTTTGAGTAATTTTTTAAAGAAAAAAAAGTAGAAAATTCTCTGATTCCAGCTTCTGCAATCACTTATTAGAACAGTAAACTAAACGGTTTGTGGACAGAACACGACATTTTAATTGAAGTAAGACATTTTTACATGTAGCATCAGCAGAAGATGTGACAGACATTTTTGGATTAGATGGATCCACAACTACTAGATGCAGCTCCTTGAAATTTAGCAAATGTTAGCATGCTAACACAGCACTAAACAGAGATGGTGAACATTACTCTATATCTGCTAAGCTTTTCAGTATGCTAGCATTGTCATCATGACCGTGTTAGCATTTAGCACACAGCAGTGCTTTGTTTAAGTACAGAGATCATAGAGATGCTAGCTTGATTGTTGACTCTTACGGAGCCGGTATACTCCATCGCAACTGTTTATTGGATAGTCAACTGGTTTCAGAAACCCCTTCCCCCACACCTTACTGCTAAGCTGGGGGGGCTGAGTCAGAATATTTCTTTAACTTTCTGAAAGCAGACTAGCCAGCATTCACACCCTCTTCATGCTGTGCTCTGCCAGCTGTGCAGGGGTGGGAAAGGAACTTAGTGCTCTAGCTCTCTGTTTTCAATCTGAACACAAGTATTTCTTTTACTTTTCATGTGAACAACCGAGTGCAACACTAAAAATGTCTTCCAGGAGAGACTGAAAATGTGCCTTATGACTCCAACGTTCATGTCTTACAAACTATTTCTGAACAAGCAGTACCCAGACAGTTCCCCTCCTCAGGCCTGAAGGACAGTGAGATTGACGACTGCACTAAGAGGAACCCCATTGTTGACTCAGGGTCAGAATACTCTCATTCATCACTTAGTCCACATTATGAAAACCTTGTCAGAAGAACAATGATAATTAATAAAGTTAAATGAATAATAACTAAATTATATATATACATAATGATATGCATGCCGAGCATACTCCAACAGGATGTATATAGAGGTCAAACATGCAGAGATGTAAACAATCTGCCAGGGTCTTGTGAGTCGTGTTTTTCCTGCAGGATGGTGCAGACACATTTGCCCAACATTGTTGCAGGATTGAGTCTCTGCAGGGATGAGTGGGAGTGGTTGGAAATTCTGAGTGCGCAGGTGGGTGCAGGATTTAAAAAAACAGTCCCGCGTAGACCTTTAAATAATTAATTACATTACATGTTGCAGACACAATTAAGATGTGCATAATGCATCTCCATCACAAACTGGATTACAGTAAAAGAGCACCAGTTAGACTCCATTTCAACTGTTTGCCCCAGGAAAAGGTTTGAAATAAATATAAAAGGTCTTCAGTTGCTTAGAGAACATCAGAAAGAGAGATTTTCGTGACTGTACAGTATTTCATGACATGGAGCTGAGAATTTAACCCATATCATCCGAGGTCAAAGCTAATATTCCACCTCTGCTTGAGCGCTACCTTAACTCTGTCAGCCTCGCTTTCCTTCGCACTCATCAAATGTCAAACTGCAGCCTGATTCTTGTGACACACCTCCCATAGAAACCTTCTCTTGTGATTTTCCATGAGCACACATCTCAAACATCACGCTGTTTTCACAGAGTTTGTGGGAAACCGTCCCACCTTTCCTGTTGTTTTGACGGAGCAAAAAAAAGAAACCTCTCTGCACAAAGTCGACTGTGCTCTCCAAAAGGAAGAGTACTGTAGGCAGTAAAGTGGCCCTATAGATGAACTTTTGACCTCTGATTTAACTCCTAAAGCACTATCTAAGTCTGGAAATGGAGCCAATTTACAAATGCTTCAACACATGTCAGATTGGATCCCAGCCAGAGTCATAAATGGGCACATTAGAGCTCTAATCTAATAAAAAAATAATAACACAAGGCTAATTCTGCCACAGCGCTCCTCCATGGGTATGTGCACAGCTCTTTGATCACCACAGCTCTCTTAACTCCAAGCCAACAATAATATTTTCTCGTCACTCCGCCGCTTGAGCTGGTTTTCCAAAACCCCTGTATTAGCGAGTGTAAAAATAGCACAAACGCAGGGGGTAGAGGGGCTGCCTATTTATGACCATGCATCACCACCCAGAGCGATGCTAGGAAAGCAGCAGGGAAGGCTAAAGCTCTGTTCCTGCCCCACCTCTCCCTCCCCTACCCGCTGCCTCTTCCACGTTTCCCCTCCCAACGCTTCATCCTGGGATTGATCTTGCAACCCTTCGCTATCTAAAATTTACGTCAGCCAGTGGCTTTGCACAGAGACAAAAAGGCCCCCAGGTTTCACAGATCGTAAGTCTCTCCAATAGCTTCAACTTCTAAAAGGTGCCATGTTCAATTTCAGCCTCCGGCAATGCCTCACCCCCCACCCGGGCCTCATATTCTGTTATGAATTATGACACAGGATAGATTGTTTTTTAAGTTTACAGCCCAGCTCAGTGACAGAAAACTGCTTACCAATCAAGTGAGTGTGAAGGAGGGAGCAAGGGGTAAGAAACAGTCAATGGCCGCAGGTGTATCCGATGGATTGTTTGTACAGTTTGTCAGCGTCTGATCAGCCTTGTGTTAACCCGGTGTCTGATATCATTGCATAACTGTACATGCACATGTTCTCTGTAAGCTGGAAGTTAAAACCTTCATCAGTCATTGGCTTTAACTGTGACGATGGCACTGGGGGCGAAGACTTCCTGAGCACGGTCACTGGCCGACATGGACCTACCACTCTCCAGTAATCAATTAATCAGTGATTAATGAGTATATCATTCCAGCAATCTTTAGAAAAGGGAGTGCGGTTCGATCATGGTGGGACAACACCGGCAGGTTCAACAAATGCAAGCAGCATAATATAGTAAGTAAACTCAGAGATAAACTTGACATGCGCAAAATATTCCAGTTTTTGCCCTTATAGTAAAAAAGATGGTATTCCTATGAAGCTGACAACAGGAGCAGAAGCCTGTCTGGTCATAGCGGATTTCAAAGATTTGATAACTTAGTTTGCCAAAATAAGAAGAACTAAAGGTAACAAACGACAATCCAGAGTCCCAAAAAGTTGGGAGGCTTCACAAAGTGGTGAACCTCGCTCCACTCTCGCTTGTGAACGACTGAGCCTTTCCAGGATGCCCCTTTCATACCCAACCATGACACTATCACCTGTTACCAATGAGCCTGTTTACCTGTGGAATGATCCAAACAGGTATTTTTGGAGCGTTCCACATCTTTCTCAGTCTTGAGTTGCTCCTGTCCCAACATGTTTGAAACATAGTGCTGCTTCAAATAATCACAATGAGCAGATATTTACAAAAATCAATGAAGCTGATGAGCTATAAAATAATTTGCTCTAATGCTGAACAGTCATGTAATATGAATCTGCTGCGTGACTGATGGTGTTGCTGAAGGTGGGTGGGACGGGGGAGCCTTTGACATCAAACAGAGTTCTGTAGAGGTCTTCCAATCAGATCATGGCTACAAGTGTTGAACGCCTCTTCATTTATTTTCTGTTGCACAAACTTGATAGCTCTGCTACGAGTTGAGTGGGCTGTACAATTAATCAAATGATCACATTTGACAAAAACTATAGGATTTACACACCAGAATGACAAATTATTTAGGAGGAGGGCATGCGTTACTGTGTGCCCTGATGGATTTCTGGACTGAAAGAACTGAGGTTAAGATCAATGTAGAGACAGAAAACAGCTGAAAGCAGCGATGAAACCCGGCATTGTTCGACTTTATTTGACAAATTATTCATCGAAAAGTCTGACAAATTCACAAAATCTGATTAAAATGAAAGAAATCTGAAAAATTGTCCCGCACTGTAAATAGAATAATAAATAAATCTAACATATTAATAATTAAGTCTGTTCTGTGCAGAAATTGCTGTATGACTCACTGGAAAGGCAAACAGAACAGTTAATGCTCCAAAAGTAATTAAAAAGCAAATAAAAGCTTAGAGTACATTTTCATTTTGACTCTAGTTTTCAATCGTTTGTCTAAAATCCCAAATAAAAAATAGATACATTCCCAGATTTTTGTAATTATGTCATGTAAAAATAATCAAACCCACATCTGTAACTCATGCTATAGTTCATATAGCTCCTCTCTGAACTGTGTTCATGATTTAAAGACATCTTGCAGGATCACAATCTTTTGATAAAACCCTCTAATGTTTTAAGATATACACTAAAATTATGATAAATTTCAGCTTGCCAAGTTCATAGACGGCATGAAACTTGAATTTAGCCCATTAAGAACTTTTTCTATGTAATCCTTCTGTGAAAAAGAGACGCCAGTGTACAGTTAGTCTTCCATTATATTAACTCTAAAGTCAGCACCCAAGAGACCAAACATAATAATTCCTCTACAGCCCTTTTGTCTGCATCCATTTGCCCTCCATCATTCTGTGACAGCTACCAAGACGGCTGCCAGTCTGCGTCAGCGGCCCTGTTCACACTGAGCCAGTCCCTGCCCCGGCACCTCCCGGCACACTCTGTGCCCTGAGCCAGGCCAGCGGGAGATCCGGAAAGGCTCGAAAGGGCCAAGGCACAAAAGGCCAGCTGCTTGCAGAGCATTGGCTTTACATAGAAGGAAGCAGGGCTTACTGAGTATACTGGATACATGTGATCCATCTTTTTATAGTGTGGTCGCTCCAAATGGAAAATTAGCGATGGGAGCAGGAACACATTGCAGATGAATTTGGAGGAAGACGTTTATAAAGAATATACGTATTAATATATAATTACTCAGCATTCACTTGAATAACCAAGCAGGCCACGATGACCCGGTGAGTCGTATGCCATCTTTTCTCAATGACATTATTTAAAAAACAAAAGCCTGTCTGCTCGCATTTCATGTGCTGCCACTTCAACACTCCATTGGTGCGTTTTGCTCAAATCAATTCCCAAACCGTCCCAGCACCTAGTGCCCTAAACTGACATCTGTGGCATTATGTGACGAGAAAGTGTAAAACCGCTGTGACACGGCGAGCCGCACTCATTGTCTGCATCAACGGCGTGCAGCTCAACCTCAGCTTAAAGCGGTGGCTTATGAAGGCATGCAGGAGCGTGCAAACACATCACCAGGCTCATAAATATCTCGTTCTACAAGGGATTTTACGTATGCTTTCTTGTGAGAGCTTACACTGAAAGAGTGCAGTAAGTGCATTAACTATGGCTGCAGAACAGCTGCTGGGCTGACGTGGCGAGAAAAAAAAGAGTTTGGAAAGCAAGGCCAATTTATTTTCTTTGGTGGTTCCTTTAGTTCCCTCAGTGAGTTTTATATCTACAGTGTCATTCCTCTTCTAAAGCTGGACTCTATTAGTCGTGTGATTTAAAGAAATTAGTCACTTCCTGAAGATGTTAATGATTAAATCATTTTTTAAGTGTTTGCGGGTAATGAAAATAGAACGTAACTCACAAAATGCAGCTGAGCGCTTGACGTAAGAAACTAAAGTCAATCTGCCAAGTTTGCTTTTATTGGTGCATTTTTCAGCCTCATTTGTGCTTTTGTTCACTGAGCAGTAAAACTTTGCATCCAGCCCGGACTCGGCCGAGGTTTAAGGGCCTCCTATCAACACGCTTTTTGTGATGATACATGAGAATTAATATGGGGAAGATCAGCAGTTGTGACTTTGCTTTAGCGTTTGGCCCAGAGCCAGCCGAGAGCAGGAGAACACCTGCATGTTCCTTCAAGATGACACCCAATTTACACATCCTAATAAACTAACAACCCAACACCTGAGCGGATGAATATGTGCTTGCTGCCAACGACATCATAAATATGCTCTTCACTGACATATTTATGGTCAATAACATCATAAATATGCAAAACAATATGACGTTGAGAGTAAAATTTGAAGCGTCAGGCTTTCCATTTTCCCCACAAACTGTCACAATTAAAGCTTTCCAGTGCAAGATGCTTCCCCTCGAGGCAGCCCTGCTGGGAAGACCCTCATTCCCGAGAGGCTTCGCCACAGATGCTCTTTTTTTTTTTTTTGTCTGAATAAGAAAATGAGAATCACAGACAGAAAGGTCAAACTG
Organism: Chaetodon trifasciatus; assembly: GCA_037975065.1. Lineage (NCBI taxonomy): Eukaryota > Metazoa > Chordata > Actinopteri > Chaetodontiformes > Chaetodontidae > Chaetodon > Chaetodon trifasciatus. The sequence continues at coordinate 1,465,265 of JBBMOE010000006.1, forward strand.
TCTGATAGAGAGATGCGTTTTTCAAAAGTTTAGTCACAGGAAAAACTAGTACAGACATGCAAGCTAAGAGATCTGAGCTGTGATTGGATTACGATGACGTCGTGTTTTTAAATTAAATTATCTGAAGACTAAAAAGAAGAAAATGAACGCTCAGGGCTTTGCAGATCATTTCAGGTAAATTAGCCACTATTTACAAATGGAAATGAAAGATGACATAGTAATATATGATTTAAAAACCTCTGATTTTCATCCACCTTTGCTTCTTGAACATGTTTAAACACCCACCTCCTCACAAAAACCCTCCAAAGAAACAAAACAAAGCACGTGAGCAGAAGCATTTCCTCAGCTGTTGACATTCTTGTAAAGTCCAATTCTCAGATATGATAGAGTGGCTTTAAAAACTCTGGGCTGCCAGTATTGATGTCTAAAGCACTTTAGCAGTATCTCTGTCTCCCTCACAAACACACGCACACACACACACATTCCATTTCCCCTTCCTGGTAAAGCAGAGGATGTGCGGATGGAGAACGAAGCAGTTTTTTTTTTTTTTTTCCTCCGCTGCCGTTGCCAGGAATGCTTTATGGGCCATGTTAATATTGGAGTTCTCCTGCTGGAAAGATGGCTTGATTCAATCAAGCAAGTCACTGCCTTGTAAAGTCATTACACTTTCTGCAATGTCATGCGTTCTGTAGCCAGTGGATAGTCCTGTGTTCTGTCCTGGCATTAGCGAAGTGGCCTAGCTTGGCCTCAGCACGTGTGCCTGGCACGTCAGCGCCTATAAATAGGCGTCACCAACTAACGTAAACACTTTTCCAAAATCAATTAGAGATGCATCCTCTAACCAAAATACAGCATGTTGTCCGTGTCAACTTTTGCTTCAGGCAGACTTAAAAATAAAAGACTTGACTCGCTCTCGTGTTGAATTTGCACACCCCAAGAGCTGGAGGGTATGAGATTGCAAAAGCCACGAGGAGAGAAGATGAAGAGATTATGGGCAGAGAGGGAGGGGGAAGTTGATATCGGGGCAGAATATCAGAGGAAGAAGAGAAAGACAGTGACCTCACTGATATCATCTCCCACAAGCGTGTCACTTTTCTGAGAGAGACACAAGTGCTGCAGGGAAAACTTTAAAATATGCATGCAGAAAGACGGCGAGGCCAGACAGAGCGGAGACAAGTGAGCGCAAAGACAACAACAAGAGCAGAAGAAGAAGAGGAGAGGGCAGGAAGTACTTTTCAAAGCACCAGCGCAGGCTGAAATGAGGGGAGACTTACCTGCTCGGACGTTGTGGTTGGTGGGGCGGAGAAGTGAGGAGAGTCAAAGGGTCCTGGGGTGGTCTGGGTGGTAGGGGGGTCTCGGTCTGGCTCGAAGCAGGGCTGGAGGGTGGTCCAGGAGAGGGGAGGAAGGATGGAGTGACAGGGAGCAGGGAGACGGGGAGGCTAAAGGGGGGGAGAAAGAAACGCTGCTTGCCTCTCCCTCCCTTCCTCTCTCTCTCTTTATCTCTTTTCTCCCTCCAACAAACACACACACACACACACACTCACGCTCGGAGGCAGACACCAAAACCCAGAGTCACTCAGATAATAGGCAGAGAAAGAGTCTTTACATTTACACGCTCTGCCACAGGGGGAGGATGGGGCGAGCGCTCCTCCCACTCTCCTCCAGGCAGCCAATGGGAGGCGACACAGAGGTGTCCAGGCGGCCAATGACAGCGGAGGCAGCCGGTGCCATGCCCCAGCCAATAAGTGCAATAGCTCATATCCAGTTGAAATAATTATAATATGGAAGGAGTCGTGAAAAGCTTCCCTTTTGAAGGACAGACCAAGCGCGGCACTCCAGCCAGTCGGTGTGATTTAGGGCTGCAGCGGACATTAGAGTGATTAGATTCTGGGCCACTTAACCCAGCACAATATCACTGCATGCAACTCTGCAGACCAGGCAGAAACCCCTCCGCCAGACAGCGAGAGAGGCTTCAGTCAGCTGGAGTTTGGGAATCACTCATGTTCGGTCAAATGAGGCGCACATGCACAAAGGCAGGCACACACGATGACACACGCAGGCATGTGTTCACATTCAGGGGCTCTCACACACCCACATTTACACTCACAGAAAATGAGAGCAAAGTGTGAGATTTCATCAGGCGGCATTGCTCATGTGTTCAGTAAGGAGCATACTTTACTTCCAGTCTCATTTCACCCCCCCCTCCCCCCAATCAATCGATGGCTCTGGCGAGCACCCAGCTTGATAAATGATCAATGGCGGACTGTCAGGTTGAGGAATGAAAGGCACGTCACCATCCCGCTCCTCAGCCTGCACCGGGGAAGTGAAGGAAACACCAGTGATAATGTTACATCAAAAGCAAAGCAGCAGTACTTCGTTCTGTACAGTCGTTCTTTTTGTCAGCAAACACAGCCCGGCGACTTGCTGAAAGGTGGATTTTCTGAGGGATGGAGGGAATTCTCAGGGGCGGCCAGCTGTGAGGGATGCTGGGTTTTTATATATTGCTGAGAAACTCTGGGTTTTCTTCACAACGCTCAGAAGCTCCAACAATAACTCTGCTTCGCTGTGAAAAGGAAGGGTCCCAGAGGAAAATTACCCACCTATTTCTAAAGTTCTGTTCAGGGTGAGGTTGTTGGGGAGGCGGGGTGGACTCTCACATTCGCACATGTGGGCACTTCAGTGTTTCCAGGTCACCTGCATGCAAACAGATGGCAACAGTTAGCCAGTGGGTTTATTGTGCAGCTGTAATCTGAAGAGGTCAACAGTGTCTCCAGCCCTTTTCCCATTTTCAGACATGGAATATGCAGCATTGCTCGCTGCATGTATCCGGCTCTTTGCATGGCTTTAATAGATCTCAGAATATGTTGACGGCTGATGTCTCCCCACTTGTCATTGGTCAGTTTGAATACTCACCATGGCCTTTGATTGGCTGATCGGTTTGATCGAAGATGGGAAGTTGTCTGCTTTCATGGGGTCATCATGTTGGAGGCTGTGGGTGTCAAGCGAGTGTTGAGCAGTTGTGGGTGTTTAAGGAGGGTGGAGCAGAATTTTTTGAGACTACTTAAATGGCATATTTTTGGCTTTCAAACAAAGGTCTCCATTGGCTGCTTTATTCAGACATGACAGGACATTATAATAAATAACCTACCATGTTAATGTGACCTGATGCAGGAGAGGGAGCAGTGTGCACGGTGGAACAGCAGAATTTTGTTTGGTCACATGTTGAATGGGAAGTGTTCATACATTATTTCTTTCATGTATTTATTGAAAAATCAGGGAGGGAGACTGGGAACTTTAACTAAAGATTGCCTTCATTATGAATTTAGCTGTCAGTTATTTTCTTGATTGCTTGTATGGTCTATTAAATATCAGAAAAAGGTGCAATCACAACTTTATAAAGCCCGAGGTCGTCTCAACAAATTGCTTGATTTGTCCAACCAACCGTCAAAATCTTGATTATACTCACTAAGGAAGAGCAGCAAACCACCAGAAGTGAGTCGCTGGAACAACTTGGTGCATTTGCTAGAAGAAAATGACTGAAACAATTCATTGATAATCAGAATAGTTGGCAGTAATTTATTTGCCCACCAACTAATCAATGAATCGTCTAATCTTTCAGTGACAGATTGAGGTGACGATGCTCTTACCAAGATGTTTTTCTCACTTTTATTTAACTTTGTGCTGCTGCAGCCTTTACATTAATCTGACAGCATTCAGTTCAGACTTCTTTACATTAAAGTGTAAAAACACTGACATGAAAAAATGCAGTACAGTAACACTACTGCAAGTTTTAACCTAAGTCCCAAAGATTCTAGTTTGTTCTATTTTGCATTGACATATAAAATGCTCCCCCCACCATATATTTACATCTAACAAAGACTGAGCTTTCTATAGTTCATACTACACAGTCATCATCCGCTGTGTGAGGGGTTTATAAGAAATTCAGAGATCAGATGATCGGGTAACAGTGTTGCATGTGTAAGGCCTGCACATTATCTCATTACTCCCCTTTGAATGATCTTTTGCAGGGGCCCTGAAAATCAATGAGGCTGTCAATACGCGCATTATAACATGGTCGGATACGCACAGCACAAGCGTTGCATCAGACTGTCAGTTTAGCGGAGGGTAAAGTCCCGAAGTTTGTCTCTTGTCTGAAATCGATATGGCCAGACGGGGGATGCGTGAGTAAAAGAAAGTATCCAAACTGGAGTCTTGCTTGTATTTTAGCATCCAAAATCATAGTCAGTCATAATCAGAAAAATAATTTCATGGGTATTTCTAACATTTGACATGATTTTCCCCGTCCTTGGATGCCCAAGTCTGTATCACGACAACACAGGGATTGTGAATTATCTTGTAAATCTGTATTACAATGTCTCAGGACAAATCCAATCAGTACGGAGCATGCAGCAGAGCAATCTATAGCAATAACAGGACCGAAGGGTCACAGATTCCAACGGCAACACTGTAATTTACAGTAGCATAGATTTACAGAACGGGGCTGATACGAGCCCCCGTCTGCGTGTGAGTGGAAGAGGAAGCGACATAAAAAATTCATTAGAAGATGGAAGGAGATGTCACATCGAATATGTAGCCAGCTGCAGTGATGACCACGGGTAGTGAGCTGTGTGAGGTTGGTGAGGTAGCTGTGAAGTGGCTCTGCAGACCCGACCTGGGGGAATTCTAAATGACACCATCATGGAGGTCTCATCAGGAAGGAGACGCAAAAACAGGAGCGTGATAAATATCAACAGATATTTGTTTATAGCGGTTATTTTGTAGTTGATTATAAAATGTCTTGATAATTAAGATTTGTTCATGGATGGAAAGTAACAATCAGTAGCTCTGTATTCATGGAGCTGCTACGTTTTCAGGTTTTTGGCAAGAGTTCTTGTTCCTCGCTGCTGCTAAGTGGTGTTTTCATCTGGAAAAAAAAAAAAAAAAACATAAAATATGCATTAAACCAAACGCACAGGCACAGATTGCATTAATTAAACTGTGTCAATTATGGGAAAGGCAATTAGTCGTAGAATAGTTCTGGCCAGCGCGGGAGGTCATGATCTTTTCACGTCTGCAGAAAACATGTCCCTGAGGATTGCTTGACAGGAAGCAGCTTTACCTTGACTTTGAGTTACACCTCGTGACTCAGATTCAAATGTAAAGGTGATAAAAGGCGCCGGAGCAACATGCCAGGGTCAGTGTAAAGGAGAGTTCAGGTATGATGAAGTGGTCAGAGCCTATCTTCACAATGCCAGGAATATCCACTCCAGATAACATCCTCCTCATCAAATATTTAAAGACAGGAGGGAAAAAAATAGATGTAAATGCCAGAAGATTCACAAGGGGATTTAAAGACTGGGAGACTGTTTCTCATTATCTATCTAAATGTCAGTGAAATGTGAAAGCCTTGCAGTAGGCCTTAAGTACTTCAGACACTACACAAATGTTGCTTTAGGCCTCCTTATTACCCTTTCATTTGATGGGGAAGCATGTTAGTTAGTTCAAGGCAGAATGCATTAAAATGGTGAAATTTACTAATGATTTACGGCACAAGCTTATTTTCCGGTATGCTGATGTTGGTATTTTTAAATAAGGTTGCTCCTCTCTGAGATAAAACACATTAGAAGGTCACAAAACAAATTGGCTGTGTAACTACGCCGTCGGTGCGCTGTTAACATATCGTTAGGTTTGGGTGAACGTGACAGCGAGCCACCAGCGTCGAATAAACACAGGCCACAGATCTGACAACTGTGGCTTTTCGCTTCCGCCCTGAGCATAATTACGTCCCCCAGTATCTGGTTGTCACCTTGTTGTATCATTACCGTAGCTGGATCATTTCACTGTACTTAGTTATTACTTAGCACCCACTAAATATAGCTTTCCCCAGGCAGCCAGCATGATAGCACTTCGCAGCAAAGCCAGCTGCGGGTTATTACATCTCAGCCACCCCCCACCCACTCTAACCTCACTCAGTCAAGAAGACTTAAATGGATAATATGCCACTCAGAAAGTTGTTTTTTTTCCTGAAGATTTACTCCACCAAGGACACTGAGGAACTGGACAGGAGTTCTGATGCTAGTTTATTCTTCTTTCAGCCGGGGACACTGCAGCGACACTGAGCCTCCCAGTCAATTAATTTAAGCCTTATAGCTCTCGTAAGGCTGCTCAGCGGGCTGAGATGCTTAAGAGGCAGATTTGATGAAATCGAGTGGGAAGTGACTGTATTTACTGATTATTTTTAGGGAGTGCTCACTTTTCATTACAGGGTAGGCGAAAATGCCAAGCTTGGTTCTCAAATGACATGCCGTTAAAGATGACGTCTTCAGGCTCCCAGTGTTTAATACCAACTTCGGCCTGAGTTTATTGAAATGAGAAACTTGAAAGAAACTGACCCCAGCAAACTTTTATAATGTTCACAGTCCTCTGTATTGAGGTGCAAGCTTGTTTAGTATACATATCCAGAGGAAACTATACAGCATGATGAAGCTACCCACCAAAAACAGCAGAATTAGTCACATGTTTACAGCCTTTAAGCATCGTGTCAGCTTAAATAACATGAATGACGGTACAGCACATAATGATATAAGAAATAAAACAATGAAATCGTTGTTACTAGAATACTGTAGAAGAATACTGTAGTTTTGTTTGTATACCAGAATTTAAAACTTTGATACCAATACTAATGCATATATTAAAAAGCTAAACTCAGTGCTGGTACAGAAAAAGTCACTGAACACATACAGTAGCTAGAAATTTGTATTAGTATTGATTGTAATGGTTCAGGACTGCGACGAGTATTAGGGCCACAAAATCCAAGATTTTGAGATTAAAGGCGTAAATTTATGAGAATGAAGTCTTTCTGTTTTTCTGAAAAAAAGTCACAATTTTATGAGAATAAACTCAAACTATAATAAAGTCGTAATTTTACAAGAATCAAGTTGAATATTAGGACAATAAATTAATAATTCTTTTCTCTGTTATTTTAGAAAAGAGATATCAGTTAAAATGAGGGATGAGCAAAACCGTTCAATTAATGTATAACATGACATTAAATGTTGCCTATGTGGCACGGCACGACACCGGAGACAGTAGTTGCTAGGGGGCTGTCCGTGCTCTTGCTTGTTTTGTTTACTTTCGTTGTAGGTTAGGTAGTGTAATATCCTTTTCTCGCAAAATTCTGACTTTTTTCTCATAAAAGTCCGACTTTCTTCTTGCAAAATTCCGGCTTTTTTCACACAAAATTCGGACTTTTTTCACGTAAAATGCTTACTTTTTTCACGTAAAATTCCGACTTTTTTCTCGTAAAATTCTGACTTTTTTCTCATAAAAGTCTGACTTCATTCTCATAATATTATGGCTTTATTCTCATAGTATTATGGCTTCATTCTCATAGTATTACGACTTCTTTTCTCATAATAGTATGACTGTATTCTTGAAATCTCAAAAAAATCTTTTTTTCTGCTCAGTGTGGCCCCAAAACTCTTACTATCTATTACTCTATTAAAACTCTATTAACTGTATTCTTTCTTGTTTTTTCATCTGTGGAGCCTTGGGTTGAAAATCTGATTGTAGATCTGTTAAAGCTTCAGTATTTTCAGTACTATCAGACGTATAATTAATGGAGATTTTAAAGGCGTGGTTTTGAAAAAGCATCTATACTTCTGGCAACCTGAGATTACTGTGTATTTGGTAGAAGTAACCCTGTACTCCTTCTCTTCTTGCTGTACTTTGCCTCGACTGAGTCAACCAGCTGTCTGTGAGGAGTTATTTATTGTATGATGGAGTAACTTACTGATCCCCTGAGGGAACTGCAGTGTCTGTGGATATTATCTGTCGGTTATCTATTGTTTGAGGTTTGCTGTGGAGGGTATGCAAAGTCTGTTTATGTTTACGGTCCTTTGAATATGAACTGTACTCACTTTGGTGATGTCCTGATTTCAAATAGCTGCAAAATTAGTGACAGCCTCAGCTGTTACTTGCAAACGTTAGCATGCTAACATGCTAACCTAACATATTGAACTTGCTAAGCTTGCTAAACATCATGTGATCATAGTCTTTGTGAGCATGTAGCCATGCTAGCATTAACATTTAGCTTAATGCAGTGCTGAGCTACTTTAATGGCTGTAGCCTTTTAGTCTGGATAGCAAATGCGAGCATTGCAGAAATTCAGTGCTCAGATGATTTTTTAGCACAGTTATTTACCTGTGGCGTGTGTGTGTGTGATTATTCTAGGATTTTCTGTGAAAACGAACCTGCTTATTCAGCAGCGTGTTCTGAAAACTGTTCGGGGCAATTTTGTGTGTTTATTTTGATATATTTAGACTCACTAAAACTTAATACCTCACACTGCTGCTCTCCATACTTTTCTGATGTTTTCAGAACTTTTTTGAGTTTGCAACCCCAAACTTACCTGTGGCTGTTTTTTTTGTCTTTGCACTTGATATTCAGTGTTTCCCTTCCTCTATTTTTGTGTTAAAATAACAAAGCAGAAAAACCAGGTGCTATAACTCCTGTCAAAATACACACTCACAATATGAACGCATTCTCCACAGTCCTTTGGTGCATGTGCTATAGGCCAAAAGGCTTAATTAATTAAAAAAATAATCATTTCTTTTGCCAACTGCTCTTATTTCTTATATAGAAAATATAGTTACAAAATAAAAGATAAAAGCATAAAATGTAGCTTTCTTGTGAATAAAAGCACTGCTATTGTAACATTGTGCTTTGATATGCCACACTAAAACAAGCCAATCATTAAATGTTTGCTGAGATTATATTTTATATCAACCATACACATCTATGTCCGTGTCTCGCACACGTAGAGGATGGAGATGTCCACTTGGTGCACACTCCACACCTAGAATATCCCCACATGGCGAGCAGTCACGGCACCACCAATCATGCTGACAAGCATGGAAATGTAGGCCTCTGAAGCTCACTAATTAACACATCATGTCTAATCATGTCAGGCTATGCTAACCTAAGCTAACTGAATCCATGCCATAGCTTCATATTCAATAGACATCAAAGTGTTATCAGTGTTATTACCCTCATCAAGACAGCAAATGAGAATATTTCCCAAAATGTTGAACTGTTTCTTTAAAGAAGCACAAAGCATGAAGCGTTGGATCTTGACCTCTAGTTTAGGTAAAGCTGCCAGGAATTAACCTGTAAAGGGCAATAAAATGTCACCCAGCAGGTCAGTGAGGTGCCAGTTTTGCCTCAGTCCCTCAGTTAAAACTGTGTTAGTGGCCCGAGTGCTGCTCTGTAGAGATGAGAGGGCAAAGGTCACATCTGACGGCTCTAAAATGTGTTTGTTCTTTCAGTATGTTGTCTCTCCAAAGACCTAATCTACCTAGATACAGAGGAAAGGTTGCTGACTGTACTTGAAATAGCTCAGTGTTAAATATGATGCTGTGTTCAGTCGGCTCCACTGATGAACCATGTTATTCCACTGAATGCTGTGATTTATCTTATTATACAATCCTCTCTTTCATTAGCTGTGTCACATGGTGATTTATCTGCTGCTGCATGAATGTTTTGGGCTGCAGATGGAGGGATAAATAACATACTGTCCGCCGGAACTACCTGAATGTAAGAAACTCTTTAATGTCAGGCATATCATTTTAAAGCCACTACCAAATTAGGCCAACTCTGAATAATTCAAATTAATCTTCTTAATCAAATATCATCTTGAAACGCCTCCTAACTTTAAAGAAGAGATTTAAGGGGATTTCATAAGCCATCGCCAATGACTGGTGACCTAATTCAGTTCTCTTTTAAAATCCACTTTACTTGTAGACCTACAGCCAATGTATTCATGATTGCCTGGTAATTTCATTTTCAGGGAATGTCAAACTTGAACATGTTCAGGCAACTTAGGACCGTTGGAGTAGCATCCAGTTAGTGAACAATGCTATTATCTCCCAAAAATGACTTTAAGTAACCCCTAATCAAGACCAGTGTTCTGGTAGTTACTGGAAAATAACGATCAGTTACTAGTTACCTCATTAAAAAGGAACCAAATTTGATTTCCTCCACCAAAGTTTAATGTTACTGTTAAATGTCCACTGTGAAACATTGTGCTATATGACCAAAATCTCATATCCTCATAGGCCATTCATATCCAGGTAATGGTATATTTAAAGGTACATACTCTTATTTTTCCTTTATGTATAACCTTTGTGGTAGTAAGTATGTAACAAAATATAAAATCTAGTGCTGTCAATCGATTAAAATATTTAATCGCGATTAATCTCATGGATGTCATAGTTAACTCGCGATTAATCGCAAATTAATGACACATTTTTATCTATTCTAAATGTCACTTGAATTTACCATGGCTTAAACTTTCCTTTCTTAAGTTTCTTTTGAACATAATAGCATCCACATGCCTCTGTCGAAAGTCATCCATTGTCGCTGATTTTGACAAGGAGGCAGCGGAGAATTCGCATTAGCCGTGTGTTTGGCCATCAAGTGGTACTTCAGACTGGATGTGCTACGGTGATAACTCAGTTCATACCAACAATACATGCAGATAACTTTGGTCTTGTCAGTCGACCCATCTGGCAACTTTCTGAAACTAAACTTTCCATTCAGAATCCATTTCGGTGTTTTGCGCTGGACATCCACACAAACCGGTAGCCTACTCTTTTACAGCTAGCGAGCAGGCAAGACCAAACACGTGCGTGGGGCGTGCCTATTGTTTTGTTTCCGGTTTACAATCGGATCCTGTAGTTTTTCTTATGTTACTAGCAGTGGCCACAGCTTATAGAAAACTACAAGTTCAGTAGATCACAAAGAACGTTAATCTCGCGATTAAAAAAAAATGACTCCGTTAAAATTGATTTGCATTAACGCGTTAATAATACAATATTTTTGACAGCACTAATAAAATCTTAATGTATCAAATATAAAGAGGTAACAAGACTTCGCTAAACATTTTAACTACAGCTGCTTTGTTTTGAGCACTCAGCTTTACCTTTGTGGCTCTCATCTGTAGACACTCTGCACTGTTTGACACGATTCTTGAGAAGGTGATAAGAGTTCAAGTAGTGGTTTGTGTGTGTAATTGTCATTTCTGTGCTGGTTTATACCTTTAACATGGCTGTTAAATGTCTTGATCCCAGCTGTATTTCACTACTGTGATTTGAGTTCTTCTCCAGTGTTGGCTGACATTATACTGCAGTATAATACGCTGTCATAATGAAGGTAATGAGTCTATTTAAATCGTGGTAATTGAATTTGTAAAAGTAATTAGTTTCTGCCAAAAGTACACTGATCAACACATTGATAGATGAGTCTGAAAGTCCTTTTGTTTTAACACCCATAAAATTGGCAGTTACTACTAACTATTATGGATGTAACATTGTTTAAGGTCAGCCATTAACCTCCACGAGATGCTGGAGGATCAGTCCAATATTTACGACAAATAAGTTCTATCAGTCCTATAGTTATTCATGGTTAAGTTGAATTGAAAGGTGTAGATTAACTGTGAAGGTAAATAGATATCATACGTAGTGCCTGTCATTGCCCCTGGAAACACTGATTTGTGTCAATGCCATCAGCAACATCTGCTGACATAAAACTGCCGGTCAGGGCTGCTGAGTGACACGTGTCAAGGTCACGGTGCTGTCAGAGGTCTGGATGAGATGGTTCAGCCACGCAAAGAATTCAGCACACTGCACTGACCTGGAAAGAGTACATCAAGTTATTGTTGTAGTTGAAAAAAGACTTTTATTCAGTGCCTGGGAGAAACAGTACAGCACGATTTGTTATAAAAATGGATATCCACAGGTTCAGTCAAGACGTCAGTGGCTCTACGGCCGGGTTAGTCTCTGAAATTCAATGCTAATGCAAAAACTGTCTCCTTAATAAACTGGTTTCCTGTCCCTCACACCCGTGACAGCAATCACTCCAACAAAGATTAGCAGCAAACTAATCGTTTCCAGCTTACTCGCTGATAGGTTTTTATGAAGCGGTCAAAGGGAAAAATCATCATTTTTGATTCAAAAGGCTCAATTTCAGCTAGAAGGAATCTTGCCCTCTGGATGTGGGATTATTCATTACAGTAGTGTCTGTGTCCAACAAGGTCATCTCAGTTTAATGTGAAGTAAAAGCATACGAATGCACTTGAGCAAAAAACGCTGTAAAATGTACATGTTTGTAGAATAATACGTACAAAAGAAGAGGTTCACTGTGAGCTTATCTTCGTTCCCGGTTGTGTAATAAGGCACAGTTTCTGATCAGAAGCTTTTTTTTTGAAGAGAATTAACGGCTGTGCTGTGTAAAATATAAGTGAGGGTGTTTAGCAGTTTTTATTTTTCCAAATCATTTTTTTTGTCCTTACATAACTTCATTTAAAAATAAATATCTATTATCTTCTTTAAATTTAAAATAGTCTTTAAAAGTTTGCTGTACCCCGTCATAACCCACAATTCTAAACTGAAATTGGAAAAAATGTGGAAATGATCAATACCTAAAAATAAAAAAAAAATAACAGGATGGATATAGCATTATTATAAACAGTTCAAAAGGTAAAACATTGATAACGTCAAAAACATAAAAAAAAAAAATCACAAATGACAAACATGTAATATACAGAATTTAAAAAAATGGATACGATAGGAGAATGCATTGAGCTTCTCCGCCCTCGTTTCACCCCTTGGAGAAAATATGTGCCAATGCCCCCGAGAAAAAGGACCAACACCGCTCTGTTCGACCCATCTCTTTGGCGTTTATGGAGGGGAGGAGCGGACAATGCAAAGCGTCTCTGCCAGGCAAAGAGCCACGGGGCCAGTTCATCGGACGCCACGTGTTCACAAGGCGCGTTATCAGGGAAGTAAAACCGTGTTTAACTAGGGCCCAGAACAAAAAAAAAAAAAAAAAAAAAAGGGGTGGGGGTGGACGGGATTTATTTTTTGGAGTGTGATGTGAAGGCGTTCTCAATGCAGAGGACGATGTAGGAGCCAGAGCAGCTGCTGGAGGTCTGCTGCAGGAGGTGGCCGCTCTGTAGCGACGATGCCAGACCTGTCACGGCACGGTCGCCCGCCCGCCATGTTTCGCAGTAGTGGTCTGTTTGCCGGTGGCCTTTGTTGCTTGATCCATGCCAGACCATTTTCTCTGGCCTGGAGGAAAGCAAAAACAAGCACAGAGGTCAGAACGCATGTGTACTGTATGTGCCCACAGAGAGGAAACCAGCTAAATGTAAGATGAGGAAACAAAGCTGCTACTACACACAGGATGGTGTATTTACTGTGATTATTGCACACACAAAAAAGCCCAGGTACCAAAGACTCACCATGCACTGTCCCTGAGGATATCTCTACCGTCGAAGGAGTAGATCGGTACATTCTCCTTCATTTTGCTCGCATTGTCACCGAAGATAGACTCCCAGCTGCTGAACAGCACTTGGTCCTGCAAAGAAGACAATACAGTGCCTTAAATTTAATTATTCTACATAATTTGTCATTTGTAAAAGCAGCAAGATACACTGGATCAGGGTGGAAAACTAAGTAGTAAACCACAGCCATTAATAATGACATTAATGCAAAAATTTTTAAGTGTAGTAGTATACATAGAACCAGATCTGCTGTCTGTTTTGGACTGCGTCTCACCTTGAGGTTCACGATGGGGAAGCCGTCCCTGTCCGACCTGCGGACAATGGTGTAGAGGTCTTGAAGCTTGGAGGACAGGAAAGCTCTGAAAGTCCCCTTCAGACCCACAGCGCGGGCCTGCTGGAAGCACAGGAAGTCTGCCCCGCGGATCCCTCGCATGTTACCAGTTTGAGGGGCGTTCAAGGCGATGAGATGCAGCTGATGAGGAAGACGCAGGTTTGTGTTAAAACAGCTGCGTCTGTTGGACCCGCTCATGCTACTCATTCACATAAGTTTAGGAAATCATCAAAAACAGGTTTTCAGCTTTGTTGCACAATATTGCGTCCTTCACTGTCTAGAGGAACAGAGCCTAGAACCTTATATCAAGCTAGGCCACTATGTCAGCCAGTATTATCTTATTGCAGATATATGTCCACTGCTAAGGAACAAGTAATGAAATACTCACTCCTGATCCTGATGTGTGCACGTGGCCACCAGGCTGCGGTACAGGTGGGTTGGGTCTCCGCTGTGGAGTGACGGGGTATCTGTTCTCAGTCTGCTTGGTGGCTAACCTTCCGTCTGTCTGACCGGTGTTCCTCGGGTCGGGGAATCTGGGATCATACTGTGGCGGGTATCTGGGCTCTACAGGTGGGTGTGGCGGAGGCTCAATGGGTAGGACGGCCGAACCTCCCTGAGAGTAGTGGCCGGCTCCGTTGTTTTGGGACTGGTCCTGGGCCTGGGGGTAGAGGACCACAGGTGGAGGCTGGACCTCTGCCACCTCGTTCTCCTTTAAATTAAGATTAAGGAGATAAAAACAGAAAAATGAATGCAAAAAGGCAAAATATGTTCATTCTAATTTTTATTTTTCTTCTGTGGAACTTACCAGATCTCTGAAGAAGGGACTGTAATCGCCAAGCTGAGGACAAAAACAAGCTATTTAGCAAATAGTGACGTCTGTGTATTAACACTGAATCAGAGTAGTAGTAGTTGTAGTAGTAGTAGTAGTACTTAAACTTTAACCTTTTGATTTGAGTAAGGGTGTTTTACTGTCAAACAATAGTTAAACATTTTCAGCAGAAAGTTATTTTAAACAACTATAAACACATAAACTACATTCAGTTTAAAAGTGAGAATAACCTCAATGTCAAATGTACATACAAACCGAGATTTCTTTAAAAACCCATTATTGGCTTCCTTGATTGATTGATAGCTTTAAAGTTTAATTGCATCGAAGCTCTATGGTTTAAATACCTGTTTTGAGCTGTAGAATAAAATTCAGAGCATTGCATTTTCTCGTTTGTGACGGAGATGACTGTACCATGACTTGCCGCAGTCCATTGCGCACTCTCAGATAAAGGTCTGCTTTGTCGATGATGTAGATGAGGCTGCCCTCTGCCTGCCGCCTGGCAGTAGCAATCATTACGTCATATGACCTCAAAACTGTCACCTGTGGAAAAACAAACACACACGGTGATTAGCTTTTGTTTAACATAAATGAACTTTAGAAACTGCTGCCAGTTGCTCTTAATGTGAAAACTTCTGGTCAGCCCTGAATATCTTATCAGGCAGATGTATTTTTAGACACAGCGTGATCACGTCGCAGCTGCAGCACTTACCCCAGAGGAGACACCAGGGACTCCAGGTGGACCAGGAGGACCAGGAGGTCCTGGGAGACTGGCAGCTTCAAATCAAAACAAAAGCTGGTAAAGGATTTGGCTAATGAACAGCTCGAGTGGTCGTACAGGTGGTGGCTGGAGCTCACTTCCACACCATTTGGAGGGAAACTATGACTCTTCATAGATTACAGGCTGTATTTATTGTTCTGCAAAGGCTCTAGTCTGTCCTCAGGAGTGTGTAGTTTACAGAGATCCAGAAAAAGCCACTTACTATTGGGCCTGTATGGTCCGGGAAGAGAGGGTGATCCTGGAGGTCCAGGTGGTCCTGGAGGACCTGGACGCCCATCGTAACCAATCCCTGGTGGCCCTGGTGGCCCCTGAGGTCCAGGAGGGCCCCTTATGGGCTCTCCCTTTGGACCCTAATGTGGAAGAGCAAAATCTAAATTACTGGAACATCACATGTGGACTAACAGGTCATGTGCTTACTGAACAGGCAAACCCAGAAAATCTTCTGATCATTTAGATCTCGGCGATTAATACCTGAAAACAAACAGACATTTTACTCTCACAACTCACCGGCAGGCCTGGTTTGCCAGGAGGCCCTTGTGGGCCTTGTGCTCCTCCAAAACGTGGGTCGTAATATCCACCACCAGGCTCTCCCTTTTCTCCCTTCACACCTGAATCTCCACGCTCTCCCTTCAGTTCATTCTGTTGGAAATAGTGTAACATCATGAAGATTTTTCTACATACAGGATACTAATGAAACTGGTATGTCATGATGAGTTTACCTTGAATGTGTAGATATCAAAATTAGAGGCTGTTCCTGGGAAAACAAAGGGGTTTTAGTAATTAAGTACCAATAATTCACCTCAAAACAGTTCTGAAGGGCAGTGGAAGTGTACGTAATAATGGCACAGCATGTATATTTTATGCAAACTAGGATTTACCTGGGATTCCTGGAAGTCCTCTATCACCACGCTCTCCTTTCTCCCCTTTAATTGCTGCAACAAAATATATTTTTCAACATCAGACACATTATCCCGCAGGTGGATCTGACGTTGGCGCTGCGAAACCGCTAGCACCCTGTGTCAGTGATAGCGATGTCTCCTGTGTTTCATCAAGTCATTCCTCAAAAAAAGTAAGACTTGACAGCTTAGTCTCTTGACAATAGAGTGTATATCCCCTTCAGGCTGAGGCAGCTGGATCAAACTGAAATTAAGATAGAACTGTTTATCTCAGCAGACACTTTAAAGCCTTTCTAAATCTCTCTTCCTTGACAGGCACGTTTACTTAACTTCTCCATTCTGATCCCTCTCTGTCTTACGGTATTATGTATTGGTGCTAAAACGACAAACTGTGTGTTGGAGGTCATACCTGGGTAATTCCTGGAAGTCTCATCATAGCGCTGTGGACAGATACAAAAAATGCTCAATCAAGCAGGTCCCAGCACCAGCAACAATACAGGAAGTGTTTGTTTAAGGTTTAAGTTAAATTATCCAACAACTGATTCAGTAGTTTCCCAACAAGGCTCAAACAGCAGAACAAAAGCTCCAGATAATGACTGCTTGACTGCTTTAGGCCCTGCACACCTGCCATTAAAATGCATCTTGATCTGATTGACTGAGATCTGATTGGTCAGATTCAGAGATGGTCTGTGCTACATATGGTAATATATGCCAATGTTACCCAGACCTTACTTGCCAACATTTAGCACCTGTTTGAACACCATTTCAGCTGATTTCAACATTCACAATAATGGATAGTAAACATGTAACTAATACAGGCCACTGTCGCCTGAGGAGTTAGTCTAAATTCTGGGACAAATTCTTAATTATCTGGACCTTCTTGCAAAGTCAGCATTAAGCGGAACACATTGAGTTTTTCTTTGTGTAAAAAACATCATGTTCGTCTGTGCCAGTGCTTCAGCTGCTTTTGTTGGGCTGCCGGTTAAAAACAAGACATTTGATCTCTACAAACAGAAATGATGTATGTGTTATGTGCATATAAAACAGGGAACCGAGATCCAATCAACAGTGGTCACTCGAGATGCATCGTAATTCCAGGTGTGGACTAACTTTTAATGACTCAGCCACCATGACCAACATGAACTTTCTGCACTAACTAATACATATAAATATCCAAAATTTAGTTGAAGGTATGAGGTTTGGGATCTTGTGCACTCACATTGAAGCGATCCAAGGGAATGGCTGGTCCAGGGGGTCCAGGTGGCCCGGGTGGTCCTGGTGGACCAGGGATTCCCTGATGAAAACAGGAGTGTTAGTCACTCTTTCTTACTGTTTGGTTTCAGATACAGAATGATTCTCATTAGGTAGTGTGACATTACTGACATAGCATCAACAACTTCGACAGTAGCTTGATATTTCGGACACAGCGATTGCTTGTATTGATGTAAACATGCGTTTGTTTTTGACGTTGCTTAAGCTTTGATTAAGATTAAGGGACTCTCACTGTGGAAGAATCCACTCACTGAGGAACAGAGTATGTGCACACATGTTGATGTCCATCAACATTTATCTCAGTGGCACTGACAAATTCAGAAAGAGCAGATCATTTAAATTCACAGCAAATAGCAGCGCTCGTACATGTTGTCCTGAAGAGATACAGAGCACAGCAGCTGACATTTGTTAAATTAAACGGGGGCTCTGTCTTTTGAAACCCAAGACATCTGATGTACGTACTACAGTAATGTGTACAAAATTGGCTTGGGAGCTAATTGGTCACTTGAAAAGCGTCTGTTTCCTGTTTAGATGAAGGTTCATTAAAATAAAGATTGCTAGCCAGTCAGTTTTTGATGCCTTAATGCAAGACTTAAGACAGGGCACGTTTGATAAGTGACTGTCTTTATTAACTTCTGCCACGGTGAAATCACCCATTTAAGCACTACACTTACTTGGTAGCCATAGCTGGAACCACCTCCTGGCTCTCCTTTCTCACCCTTGTATCCATTTACACCAGGGCGGCCCTGAGGAGAAAAAGTCATTGATTAATACTTGGAAAAACAGAAACAGTGCCTTTTTAAAATCTGTCCACAGAAACATATGACAACATAAGACCACAAGGACGGGCTACTTACAGGTCTTCCTGGCATTCCTATTTCACCCTTTAACCCAGGAGGTCCATACTGGCCCTAAAACAATAAAGCAGGAAGTAAAGGACAGTGTGATTTGTTTGCTGCTGGTTTGGTACATTAGTGTAGACGTGTCTTGGACAGAAATGGTTAAGCACTTACAGGAGGCCCAACAGGTCCAGGTATTCCTCTGTCTCCCTACAGGCATACAGGCAGGAAGCACATTAGTATCAACAACAAATGCACAACCGTAATGCACACACAGGAAACTAGACTACAGGCAGTCAACCCAGCACGCAGCAGATCACAACAGGCAGCACACCTACACATGAAAAGCAGAAACATCCTGTGGAGTAGAGGCACCTGTGAAGACTAATAGGTCATCTGTGGTTTTGGTCCAGTGCAGCGATAAAGCACTGGCAGTGCATCTACAGCAGATATGCAGCTGGGGGCGCTGTGGGGAATTATTGCTGACAAGTCATAGTTATCATAACACTGCAGCGGGGAGTGTCACAGCAGCAGACATGCAGCGAGAGGCAGAAAGAGTCATGGCTGTACGTCCCAATGCTGGCCTACAATCAACAGTGTGGAGATACTGTACCAGAGTGGACATGGGTTTGTTTTTTCTACGTTATGCCGCATTAGATACAGATTGTAACAGATTGTAAATAGAGAAGGAAAGACTCCCTGCAACTCAAACAAAACCAACAAATCGGTGGCCTTGTTACTGCAGCTAATTAGTATCTGCAGCTCAGGCAAGATGCTGAGGGTTTAGTCCAATCAGATCGCCGCACATTTGTAAACATCCTCTGAGAGCCAGTCGAGGACTATATCACCTATACCTATCTGGGCGATATCACCTGCCGGGTTGGTCCCGCTTACGTCAGTTATCCCTGTAGTGGTTGTTTGAAACCTTTTTGATGAGAGTTGATCATTTTTTATTGGACGAAAAAATAAGATCCATCTCCCTCGATGCAGCTGCCAGCTACTCAACGTAAATGAAGCTTCGTACTCGCTTAGTAAAATTCAGTGTGTGTGCGCATGTTTGCATGTTCAATTTAGACTTGTCACATTTGCAGGAAAAACCAAGTTAATTCAAAATTGAACTCAAACCACTGCAGGAAAAGAATACTACTTCTTGGTAGTATTGATGATTACTGGGATGCAGCGGTCGTGAATGCCTTAGCGTGTGTGTTTGTATTTGTGTGTTTGACAGAAATGCAGCAAGACTCACCTTCACACCTGTCAGCCCTTCCAGAGAGAGAAGGTTTCCATCAGGTCCAATCACCAGGCCTGGCTCACCTTTCTCCCCCTGAACACAGAGCAGCAGCGGCGAGACGACACACACTCAATTACTGCCGTGTCTCAGTGATAACAAGTCGATGAATTCATAGATGGGCAAACAGATAACCAAGACTTTACCTTCACTCCGTAGCCTGCAGGACCGGGGTCTCCTCTGTCACCCTTTGGTCCAATGGGACCCTGCAGGATAAGGGCCATAAGTGTAAGATTAAATAACAAGAGGTCAGAGTAAACAGTCATTTGGCAGCAGTAAAGTCTTTGTTCGTCTAAATCAAATCAAGCCCACACGATCAGCCAGTCTGTCTCTGTCTGTACAGTTCAGCTTCTGCACTGCTGAGCGGATCAATGTTTGAATAAAGAGAGTGAAAGTTAGCAGATGAGATGTTGTGGGCTTCTTTGAGTACATGAAGTTCCAGTTTAGTAGATCTGCAGTACAGAGAAGCAGCAGGTCATCACTCAGGTGTGTTGTGCCGCGTCACAAAGTTAAGAGCGATACAGACACAACACCAAATCTGAGTGTGAACAGAAGAGTCACCATCCTCCTCTAAACGCAGCACACAAGAAAAGACCAAGAACAACAATGAATTGATCCCACCAGGGAGTATCGTCTGTGCAGCCAAAGCGTAATGTAGCTCATTACTTCATACCAACATCAGTCTACTCCTGTCTGAGGAACCTGTTACTTTGGAGGGAAATTACTTTTTACTTAGAGCCTCTGAAATCATGGTTTCACATACTAAGTATCTTTTTGTTTTTGAAGAATGAAACTTTATATTTGTGATCTGTTTTTTAAGATTTGCATCCTTTGCAGGAGTGAACGTTCTTGAGGCTGAGTGCTCCAGACAGGGTGGATTAACACGTTGTTGGTTCTGGTCTTTTCAAGGGGTTTGTCAAATATATATATAATACAATAAGAAAAAATAATTTAACAGCAGGTGGGAAAGAGGCTTGTATTTTTAATTATCGACTGCTGAGAACCACGTAGAATGCCAGACAAACTCTTCAATTATGCATGTTCAGGTAAATACACTTTACACTTATGGCACTAATAAGGGTATTAATTATGTAACACAAGGAGACTTACAGGGAATCCAGCTTGACCAGGTAAACCAGGTCCTCCCTATACAGGACAACATAATACAGTTTTACATATGGCTTCATTAGACTTGTGTTCAATGTTTTGCAAACATCTGTTTCTGCTGACTCTGCAAATATCAGAAGCGACTTATTCTGGCCCTGGTTGGTCTGAGCTCGCTCTAAAATGTAGGTTGTGAAATAATAGCAGCTTTCACTCTTCCTTTAATAATATATTAAAATGGAAACAGATGTTTTGTTGTTTTGTAGCTATATTTGATAAAAGGTCAGACAGAAATAACAACAATCCTGTGTGCTCATAAAGTCTGAAAAAACAAATCACACACCGTCAGCGCCGAGACGTCGTTTGAACAGTGGCTCCGCAGTTGCCCAAACAAATAAAAGGACAATTGCAGGTTTCACCATGTGGTAGAAAACCTTGTCATGTCTCAGTTGACAGACTTCTCAATGGTTATAATTACAAGTGCACGATCAGCTTTATATGTGTTGTAAAAAGCTCAGTGAAATGTGCACGGCCTCGTAAACTTTATACTGTAGTTACACCAAAAGCATTCAGGTCTCAGTTTGGCTGAGCTGTATTTGTACCAGAGTTGTTTTGCTGTATTTTGGTATCAGGATTATTGTGGAAACATGAGTACAAACCTCAGGCCCGACACCGCCAACGACACCATCCAGCTGCAGCGACACAAAGCGAGCACAGTTAAGATGTATACTGATTAAAGTAAGTCGCTGTTTGTGCTTTTTTTTTTTTTTTTTTACTCACGCTGCCAGACGTGCGGTAGATGATTTCTCCTGGTGGTCCAGGTGGGCCAGGCGGACCCGGGAGTCCGGTTCCATCGCGACCCGACTCACCCTAAAGCCACAACATGCACACATGCAGCAAAAAGTTTAATAACTCCAAAGAACTATCAACTGTAACTACAATGTGAGATGAGTGTGATGCTTGTTGCAGTGCAGCACTACAGACAGTCGCTTTGTCGTGAACATTGTGTATAAATGAGCAGATATCCAGGCTTAAAAATGATACTCACCCTCTCTCCTTTGTCACCTCTGTCACCCTTTGGTCCCTGAGAAATTAAAGATGAATGAGACAAAAGATATTTAATCAACGGATATTTAATCACTGGATGTACAAATCCCGGCCTCACAAAGGTCTGATGAGAAGAACAACCTTATTCATTCAAGACAATAAAAAATGCTTCTATTATTTTATATTATTCCATGATGAATCTGTGAAATAAGATAAATAAATAAGTTAGAGCCCCTTCATATATGCATATAGAATTCACAAAAAAAGTTCAATTATCTCGTTAAAATCCTTAAAATGACATCTACCCCCCTTCCTTCATTTAAAATTCAACAATCTATGAATATGTGATTATTTTTCATTTCCAAAGTTTAACTACTTGACGCCACATATGTCCTACTTTACTGAGAATCAGTTCTCAGCGTTTGTGCACTGGAGGCTTCACGTCTCCACATCTCACTTGTGTTAGTTGAATACTGAACCAGGATTGGCTCCGTTTGTGATGTCACTAATCCTGCTCGCAGGCCCGCCCCTTAAAATTTTACAGAAACATCGACCTCAAACATGTGAAATGAATGATTCAGTCCAGCCTTCATCATCTCAGAAACATGACAATGATCACACCCTTTCTTTTCACCCAAAATCTGAAACTGTTACTCCCGCCTTCATAACCGGTTGATTGGACGACTGTAACTCCTTGCTCTCTGGCATCAGTTTAAAAAAAAAATCCCTGTCCTGCCAGGATTTTACCTCGGGTGTGTAAATGTCATCACATCTCACTGATCCTGGCTTCCTAACACTGGCCACCTGTCACCTTTAGAATCGATTTCAAGATATCATTGATCACAGAGCCTCGAGAAGCCTCCCCCCAAGATCTTTTATCGGCCTGTGTCCCCTCCCGCTCCCTGAGAGCCTTGGATGTGTCATTCCTGGTTGTTCTGAAGACCAGATTAATACCCAAAGGTGATCGAGCCTTTGCAGTCAGGGCTCCCAATCTTTGTGATGACCTGCCTGAGGAGATCAGGACTGCTAACTCAATTTTTTAAAATTGCTAAATGTCCTTAGTTTTTATTGTAAAGCACTTTGTAACTGTGTTTTGAAAGGTGCTATAAAAAGTTTATTATTTTGATGGCTTGTCCTCTCTGTAATAAACCAAATGCTCTGTTTCATCACACAGCTCTGAAATGTTAAATTCTTAATAATCTGACCTTTCATAGGAGTGCCAGATCTAGAGGGAGATCCTCCTTTTACCTGAGGTCCAGGGAAGCCATCCAGTCCTGGTTGTCCATCTCTTCCCACAGCACCTTCATTGCCCTTCTGGCCTGGCAGACCAGGGAACCCGGGTTTACCCTGCATAGGTACATTCAGATTACATCAGTGAAAAACTAAATTCAGTGAAGCACAGAAAGAGCAAGTTGTTACTACATTACTGCCTGCAGTTTGCTTTCAGCTGTGACACCATGATGTGGTGGTGGACCAGACCTGAGCTGGTCTTAGACAGATCTTTGCTAACATGCTAACCGCTGCTATGAGTATTTTCATGCATTCTGTTTCACACAATAATCAGTACAGGTCTATATTCATGTTTTATTTTACATTTTATTCCACTCCGTCCACCCATTTGATGTTTGACTTTATTATTTTCTGATCTGTTTGTTTGCTGGTATTGTTTCTGCTTTTCTGTTTCTTCAAAAAGTGCATGAACCTCATTTCCCCTCATGAGTCAAATAAACTGCAGCTTATTTTTCTCAAACCTAACAGTTTAAAAAAACAAACATGTGAAATGACATGAGAGGAGAGCAGTAAAGATAAGTCTACCACCAGTAACTAAACCTGAATGTTAGCGCACAGGTGCTAAACACTGAGCTTCAGTCCCAGGTAGCTGCACCTCAGGCTTCTTTGTGAGTTTCCACTATTTTCATGTACTGAAAACAGGACCCTTCTTGATCCAATAGTGTGCTTTAAAAGTAGAAAAACCATGTGAGTTGGCAGAGAGGCAAGAGGACCAGCTCATGACAGATTACTGGAAAAATTCAATTACTCACCGGAAGTCCAGGCATGCCAGGAGGACCCTGAAAGCAAACATATTTGTCTGGGTTATTTGCAAGGCCGGGTCTGTCTTCCTCATGTATTTGCAGCTTCCTGCTAAAAACTGTTGGAACAGTTCCAGTTAAATATTCACAGGCATGAAAAATATAGACCTGTGCAAAATAGACCTCATGCTGTTTTTACAGAAACAATGAAACAGAATGTATCGGTCGCCATCTTGCAACTGATTCTGTCCTACAAACAATTAAAAGCTGCTGAGCAGATCTGGGATCAGACATTTGTGGGGACTAAAAACAGTTCCTCCTGGTGCTGAAATTGCTTAAACATTGTTGCTTATTTTGAACTTTGTTATGTCAAGAAAATGATCCATTATCCATTTATCGTATCGTATCGTATCGTATCGTATCGTATATCGTATACGGCATCGTCTTCCACAGGACCTGAAGTATTTCGTCAGTACGTGGTACTAACCTGTCTTCCTTCTGGTCCTCTAACGCCAGGAAGTCCATTGGAGAAACTTCCGCCAGAGCCCTCCATGTCGTCCTTCAAGCACCAACAAAGATTTTATGACAAACAGCCAAATTATACATAAACTTTGGCGTTTTATTTTCTTTTACTGTAAGATCTTGTCAATTCTACCAAAAGGTATCTTCACAAAAACTAATAGAGAACTCACAAATCCAACACGATAACTTGGTCCAGGAGGCCCGGGAGGCCCAGGTGGCCCAACTGGTCCCATGGGTCCAGGCAGACCAGCCAACCCGGCCTCTCCTGCAGGTCCTACTAACCCAGGTTCTCCTTGAGCTCCCTGTAAGGAGGAATGACAGGAGTGAAATCTGTGTCCGGAATAAGTAAAAGCAAATGCACACATTTCCAGTGAAGTGCTTCTAACCATGATAAGGCAGTGTGGATTTTTTTTAATTCACTGTTAGGAATCATGCATCCTGTCATGCAGCATGTGGTTACGTAGCATAAGGTAACTGCACAAACATCCATCCTCATTGTTCTGGGACCAAAGTCAGATGTCATCAGATGTTAAAACCAAACCATAGCCAGCACTCAGATTAGACTTTATGTCACGTCTGTAGCTGAATATTTGACAAACATTTGCATATTGTTAGAAGACACAAATCCCCTTTGATGGCTGACGTGCTGGAGCCCAGTTACCTGCAGATGGGAAGGCTTAGGAAAGTAGGAGGAGGATAAAAATTGAGGCAGCAGGTTGGTGAGAAAAGAAAGGTAGGAGCTTGGCTGTAGGAATGACAGGGATGAGAAAAAGTTGAGAAATAGTTGGCTGAAGGTTGTGTCATTCTTCTGATCGAATGGGCAACATCACACAGTTCTGGTACCCCAAAAGCACGCCACCAACGTACACTTGAGTTTATGTAACTTCCTCTCAGGATTTTGTCTCATACATTTGCATTTGGTTGTGTTCTGGACGACAGGTCTCACTGTAAAGCTGCAGTACTTTAAGGTAAAACTGAAAAAAAAATAATTAAGTCCATAAATCCTCACCTTCTGTCCAACTGGTCCTGGAAGACCCAGCTCGCCTGAATCACCCTGGTGTAGGAAAAAGGATGAATGAATTTATATATCTGGAACCACACATGTACAGCAGAGCCTACGCATTGATAAAAGCTGTTTTTCCCCCATTTCACCAATCAAATGCCATCAGGGCGCTACTTCATTACCTTTTCTCCTTTGGGACCAGGAGCTCCAGGGAGGCCATCAGTACCAGGCAAACCAGGCAGGCCCTAGAGTCCGAAAGGTTCAGGTCAGATGTACAGCAGTTGTTGATGTGTTAATGTACAGACGTTAGAATCAGGATTCAGTTTCATAAGACAGTTTGAGGGTTTGGACAATTATTTGGCTACTGGTTTGAGTGCTGAGAGACAAATACATTGACACCTACAGGTTGACCAGGTGCCCCGTCCTTTCCTGGTGGTCCAAAAGCCCCAGAACTC
This sequence comes from Chaetodon trifasciatus, assembly GCA_037975065.1. Classification (NCBI taxonomy): domain Eukaryota; kingdom Metazoa; phylum Chordata; class Actinopteri; order Chaetodontiformes; family Chaetodontidae; genus Chaetodon; species Chaetodon trifasciatus. The sequence goes on from JBBMOE010000006.1 coordinate 1,491,001, forward strand.
GATCCTGTGCCCGCTGTAGAGGGACCGGGAGGACCGGGGGGACCAGGGGGACCCGGTAAGCCAGGCAGACCCTGCAACAACAACAAAAGAATCCTTTTGCCTCCAGCAAGATTTCTAATCTATGATGTTTGCAGAGAGTATGATTTAACATTTCAGTTCTTCTCACCCGAATAGATTCCAAATCTGGGAACCCTGAACCTTCCATGTCCACAAAAGTCTGAAACATATTGAAATCAGTTCAGTTCAACAAATGATTCACCAAGGCAGGAAGTGCTGTCATGAGACAAATACAATACAGCATGAAATCAAGACTAACTCACAGATCTGAGTCCTGGTCCTGGAGGTCCCGGAGGTCCTGGGGGTCCCCTGGGGCCAGGTTGACCCTCTCCGCGGTCTCCCTGTGTGCACAAGACTCATTAAGAAATTTCTGTTGTACACATTTTCTTTTTTTTCACATGTTTTAAATGTATTTCCTGTTCTGCACTCGATGTAACTGAGCATCTAACCTTATCTCCTTTTGGTCCTGGGTCACCTGGAGTTCCCGGGAAGCCTGGAGGTCCATCAGGACCCTGTGTTGAGGAAACAGTAATGGAAAAGGTATCTACTTGAACAATCCATCATCACATTAGCTGTTTGACAGCTGATAAGAGTTAAAGCCATTTATCAGTGTTCTCTGTGGAAAAAAAAAAAAACAACTCACAGTTTTTCCGTCCTCGCCAGGATCACCCTGAGAGAGTGGGACAAAAAACAAGTCCTCTGAGACAAACTCGTGACCTTAGAATATTTCCATATATTTCCATAAAACAGACTTGACAATTTTTATTTATGATTACGTTTGAGCTTTCATATTTAACCTTTAAAAGGGTAAAATTTGAAATGTTTTCATGTAAAGAACTGTAGTCTACTAACTGGCTCTCCGTCAGCTCCTGGTGGTCCCTGGGGGCCCGGGGAACCCTGTGGTCCAGCCGGCCCTCGAGGTCCGGGGCCTGCGGAAGCAGCTGAGCCGTCGCTGCAGACCGCAGCAGAGCCGTCACTACAGACTAAAGACTCTGATGCGGTCCCTGCTGGACCGGGGGGACCGGGGGGCCCAGCGGGACCGGGCTCTCCCTTCATTCCTTGGTAGCCAAAGCCTGCACTGCCCTGGAGATAAAGACGCATCAGTGTGAAGTGAAGTGGTGATTAACAAAGAGGAAATCAAAGAGAAAGAGCTGCTGACGAGGACCAGCGGTCCATCTTTAATGTCTCTGTGACTCAGATCACAGTGACAGAAGTCAACGACGAGCCGAGGTGACCTCTAACTCACCTTTGCTCCCTTTTCACCCGGTTCTCCCTGAAAAGTCAAAGAAGAAACAGACGAGTCACAGTCAACATCTTCACAGGGGAGCTGGAAACTCTGCTGAGTTACAGAGATAACACGTCACCCTAATTCCACTGCGTATGGCCGTAAATAGAAATGTAACTAATTACTTTTTCAAATTAAATAATGCAGTTACAATCATCGAACTTTAAATGGGTTTTATTATTTTGGTGTTACGTGAAAACAAGAAGACAGCTGCAGACAAACAGTCTATTCTGCAGATTTTCACATCACCAACCTTATGGAGCAAGACAGTTCAGGAAACCGAACCTGCTTTTTATCATATGACTGGAACGTTTCTAATATAAACTGCAGAAACTTCATCAAACCTAGTCAAATTATTTACGGACTACTATATCAAAGCCTGTTCCACATGTGCCTCCAGCATTGTTTCCTCCTGAAAACCTACAGTTCTACCTGTGGGGCCTACAGGTAAGAATGCTCATCACTGCTGCCCTCTGCTGGTTGGGAGTGGTAATAACTAATATTAATAAAGAATACAGTTGGCAGTCTTGTCCCACACTGTGCCACAGCAACTTTAAAATAAAACAGCTATATGTGTGTTAATAATGGACTGAAGACGACCTTCATTGCAACAAAAATGTTACTGTCCCTTGTAAGTAATTACTTTAATATGTAGCAATTTGTAAAGTATTTAATTTAGTTCTGAGAGAAGGAACTGGAACTAATTGTTAATTTTCAGTAACTTCCAAAAATCATCTAAAATATTGAGAGTGAAAGCCTGTAACTGTAATCCCAGTGATCCCAGTAACCATCATAATATACCTGACTTTAATCTGAATATAAATAAATAAATGTTTGCTGGTGAAAAGAAAAGTTCTGTTTGAGTGTTTTGGAGTGTTTTTCTTGTGTTGTCCTAATTTTACAATCACCGTGATGACATTTGTCCCTCAGAAGACAAAAGCATCACACACACAGTGTGTCCTTAAATGTACAAAAACATGTTTTACTGCATGTGTTTGAATGAAACTAGGACTTGCGGCTCCCTCTAGTGATGCTTTTGGGACATTTCACAGAGCTCATATATTACTGCTCATGCTTCTAACAGCTGACTGACGGCCCACTACAACCTTCAAAAGGATAAACTGGTTTTTAAAAAAGTGTTTTTTTTAATCATCAGTGCATCCCAGCCCTCCAACTGCATGACAGAGATGAGACTGTTATCTCAATGCGAGTGTTACATCCACTATCAGAGCACAATATGAAAGGGCTCCAAACCTTCTCTCCACGGGCTCCACCTCGTGAGCCGGAGCCGAAGCCGGATTCTCCCTTCGGCCCAATCGGACCCCTGTCTCCTTTCTCTCCTCTCTCCCCTCGGTCACCCTTCTCTCCTCTCGCCCCGACCGGCCCTGAAAACGGCGAGTCATTAATGCCCTCGTGAAGAGACCTTTCAAAAATGATTAATGATCGTATCCCAAATCCCAAACAATAAACAGGATGTTTCCTGCACCCGGAAGAGGAGAAAAGAGGGAAAGAAGATGACTTTTTGCCTGATGGAGCGAGAATCCCAGCGTGCACGGCTGTAATTCAAAGGCCATGTGAAGGTTTTGAGGTGGTAACTGAATTCCCACACATGCATGCACGACCATCCGGGAGCTGAATTGACCTTAAACTCTTCTTCAGGGTCGCTTTCAGTGGAGATTATCTGAAATGCAACCCACTTATTCTGCTGTGTTAAAGGCAGCCAACAGACATGCAAAACGATGTCCGAGCCAAGCCAGCTTCTCTAGTTTAGCGTTAGAGTTTAGCAATGGAAAACTGGATCCCACCGAATATTCACAGAAGAAACTAATGCAACATATCAGCCTGAGCTAATATTCAGTACTAGTCCTGCTTGTCTAATCCTTGTTATTTTTAAAAAATAAAAATCTGTGAGCTCTGATCTCTTCTAGTTTCTCTCTTTGCACATGTTTTTTCAGGGGATTACAGCCCAAACAGCCCAATTTTCCATCCGCCTGGCTTGCATATATATCTGTCCACCACCCTGCATGGATTCAAAAGCAGAAAACAGATTCATGCATTCTGTACTTTTGAAATCCATGTGAGGTCCTGCACACACGAAGGAGGCAGAACATCAGACCAGGAAATGAAACACAGGAGATTTGGATGCTTTTCTCTGTGTTTTTAACCCCCCTCGACCCACCTGGTGACCCAGGAAGTCTGGACTCCACAGAAACTGAAACGTGCTGGGAGTCGCTTGCTGAACACAACGCAAAAGACTGTGTTAAATTGTCTCCAGATTAAGAGCATTTCAGGCACATCATCATGTCTCAAATGGAGATACAGAAGCAACAGAACATGAATGAATATACTGTCTTTTACAGGTGCCCTAATTATGTCAACTTTCACTGATTTACAGCCTGTTTTGCAGCAAGTTGGGGTTAAATCTCAAGCTCTGTCACGGCAAATATGGTATAAATATTGTCCAATTAAAAATACAGGTAATATTTAATCCAATTTGAAATCAGCTGCGTGTTCGCCCTACATTTGCTGCTGCACGGCATGTTCATAACACACAGTGCAGAAAATGGAATATTCTTCTATATTCTGTTGTGCAAAAGCATTGTGGCTCAGCAGATTTAATGAAGACCTCATTTCTTATGTGTCATTCATGCAACTACCATCAGATGGCGCCAGAGTAAGATGTTTTAAAGCTTACACGAAGTGGCTGTAAAGGTATTTACATGACACCAGTTTGACATTCCTCAACTGCGATTTAGGAGCTACAGATCACAGCAGCAGAGAAAATCCTCTATTATCTGAGTAAGATGGAGATAACGTGTCCTCAAGTCATCTTTAACCCTGGATGGTAGAACATATGGAAAAGGTTCAATATCTTAAAAAACATCTGGAGTGGAAGTGATTCACACAGCATCCACCACTGACACTGCATTACTCTTTATGTCCACTAGATGGAGACGTGTGTCAGTGAATCCGCCTGCAGCCAGCTCCGACCGGCTCGGCCGAACATTCAAGAACATGAACTCTGCAACTCCACATGCTGTCATGAAGCGTCCCCTCCATACCCAACAGGGGAGCTACGTCACGTGTCAGCGCGCTGGAGAACAGCATCTATTTCCCATGTTTGACAGTGAAATTCTGCATTTATGAAAGACAGCAGGGGGGCGGATCCAAAGGCATCTGTAAAAACACCCTGAGGAGTTAGCACGCTAAACGTTTTGACTGACAAAAATCTGTCTGCTGCCCGGTGCAGAAAAAATAAGAAAGAAAGAATATTCCACCTCAGGTTAGCACTGATCCCGCTCTGCTCACAGAACGGTCTAACTTTAGCACTGTGAGTGATCCTCAGACTAAAAAAAACAACAAAACAGCATTTCCTTCACGACGCGTTGACTGTGTGTTCACCTGTTTCTCTTGTAACTGACACCTCCTCTTTCCTGACCACTGGCGGCTGCTGAATGGGCCGGGACGATGGCGGAGTGGTCTGCCGGAGGATGATCATGCAAGAGAGAGAGAGAGAGAGATCCATATTTAAAAAGGGCACTCGATGACATTTACTGGAACTGAATAAGCCTGCTTCAGATTTTATGGCTCTGTTTCCACTGGCGCCCCCCTCCTTTATGCTGAAGGGCCTCGGAAACACTGTAAGCAACATGGGAAAAGTCAGGCTTGTTAACATTAATCCAAAACACTCCAAAACAAAAAGAGTCATGTTTCAGCAGTTGCACTGCGGTTAAGAAGTTGTGCTGCTGAAGCTCTCTGCCGAGTCAACACCTGCATGGCAAAACAAAGAGCGGCTGCAAAACTCCTTTTTATGTGAACATTTGAGGGCCGTCAGAGAACACGGCTCCCAGCCTCAGTTAGAGCTACAGCGACACAGAGTGCGATAATTGAGTTCGCTTGAAAGACGAATCACAAACACCAGCCTTCACGGACATTCACTGTTGTAGGTGGACGTCACATATCTGCCATTCGAAACCCCGTTTTTAAGCTACACAAATGAAATCCTGTGATCAAATAAAGGGTTGAATGAAGGGAAGGATGTGCTGTGTGTGTTCCCCTGTCGTCATCTTTCTTGACCTTTTGTCAAAACAGCTTAAAACATTTCAGTTTTTTGTGTGCTCTGTATTGTGAAAGGAGGAAAGACAGGTCAGCCTCCAGCTTCCCAACCGTCTTCTGTCACTCAAGCCACAGCAGGACTGACAGAAGCAGAAGAGTAATTGAAAGGTTCCAAACTGCCTTTGGGTGAAAAGGGGAGAGAGGGGGATGAAATAATGCAAATACCCCCCGTCTGTAGCTCATTCTTCACCGGTGACACACCTCGAATTGTCACCTGTGGAATTCAAAAGAGGAGTGGGATGAAGAATGCAGCAGAGGGGGCAGCTGAGGGGGCGAGTGAAGCAGCCAGTGTTGATAATTAACCAGTTTGCTCTGTGGGGAGCTGTTCTCCCCACGGTGTCGCACGGCGCCGGCTATGCTAAGAATTTGGCCGGAGCATTATTGACTGTTCTGAGTTGATCTATGTATTAATGTGATAAAGAATAACCCGCCTGTTCCCCTCCTTCGCCTATCCATCACAGCTGGGGGATGACAGGTGGGAGGCTCCCATCTTTAGAACATAGCGTTGATGGATTTGAACCACACAACCCCCTGAATGGAGGAGCAGGTATGCAGCTCCCTCGGCAATGAGCGCTTTCCACCTCTGCAGCAGTCGAGGCTTTTTCACTGCGTGCCCCGTGAAGTATCACACAGGGAACATCCTGGAATTTACACACCGGGCTGTTGATAAAAATGCAGCAACCACGTGATGATGAAGTGGAATCAGGGTTGATTCAGAAACAATAAAACAACAATACAGCAAACGGACACTCTCAGCCGCTCTTGTAGCTGTTGGCTTTGCTTTTGCAAATTCGATCATCTGTCACATATCACAGCAGTTATCTGATGCAATGAGGATAACAGCTTCTGTTACGTCAAACAAAGCCTGGCCGACATTCCTGTGCCGTTTGGTGGAGATGCAAGACATTAAAAGTCATTCCTGTCTTGTAATTTGTCTTCTGTCAGAGCTGAACCTAACGGAGCTGCAGCAGCGTTTCCCCAGATCACAGGTTACATTGATTGTGCAGATTTTTATCATTTCTCTGTCATCCAATCATTGCTCGGTAAGGATTCTGACTCTGTAATACACTGAATGTGTTTAACATATCCTCTCACTGGCTCTGCTGACTGAATGCGACAGATGGATTGTTTTGTAGAGAGCAGCCTGAAGTCCTGACTGCAGATTTAAACCTTCTGTGCATATTTTTCTTTAACCTGACACTTCTGTATGTGTAAACTAGTTTACTGAGAACTCAAAACGAAGGTGCGACGGTGCAGAAAGCCTCTCGACGAGTGTCCGTCTGTTTGGAACGTTGTAAATATAACACTGTAAATATTGTTGTAGTGTAACGTAGAGCGTGTGTCTGCTTACATGATGCATGAACCATGACGTGCTGATGACAGGTATGTCGCGGTAATTCCAAACTTTTCAGCAGTTGCACAAAAACAATTTCATTAGATATGTTTAGCATCAATTCTCATGGAGTGTCTGAAGTAAAAGCAGGAAGTAACACAACATACATGATCTGTGGGTCAGAAGCATTTTCACGCTGCAGGGAGGAAAACAGGCGATACGCTGGAGGCGAGGGGAACCAATCTGCTCATTTATGTATATTTTAATCGGACTTCTCCCCACTTGACTCCGGTGCAGGCAGCTGCAACTGAAAGCATGCATGATATTTTGGAGACACTGCACACATCCTGCTTTATTATTCGTGACAGTCTGGCAGAGCTCCAAAAGGCTCGAATGCATTCAACTGATCGCTTTTTCATATTTATGCGTCACGTTTCCTCAGCTTTTTTTTTGCTTCTTGCCTCAAGTCAAGTCGAGTCTTCAGGCATTCAAGTCTCAACTAAGTCGACCAGAGTCTGAGTCTAAAGCTCTGAAATTTGTTCACAAATTGTAAAACTGCATCTGTTTTGTGTTTTTTTTTTTTCCATCAATCTGAGAGAAAATCAAGTGAACTGTCTTTGTTAACATGATGGACGTTACAGACAATAGCCAATGACAACTAAGTGACTATAATCTACTGAAACTCTCATCTGCGTCACATGAAGTGAGATCTATGCTCTTGAAGTATTTCCTCTGTGGGCTTCACGCTGAAGGGGACACTTCCTGCAGTGACACCGTTAAGAATGACCGACAAGCGGTGCCATCTATCACCCTGAATTCCAGGATGACAAAATGGAAAGTTTCACGTATACAACTCTCCCCCTCTAACTCGTCTCGCCCAGACTTGCCTTAATTGCACCGGTTGGACAGTCGCGCTGAGTGTAGGTTCTGCTTTCTGTGAGCAGACATCAGATGGAAAAACGTGGGCAGGTGGGAATTAGACAGCAGCTGTTTGTCTTTCACATTACATTTCATATAACATGATGCTAATAAATGCCTACTGAGCAGATGGAAAAGCCCCTTGTAAAAGCTGCAGGGCATCAAGGCAGAGTATAAGGCAGCAATGATGAAGAGATTTCCGATTTGAGGTCTTCGACCCCTCCTCTCCGTCTCTTAACTTTCTTTCCACCTCTGTCAGTTCCTGTACACAGCTGATTGAGAAAGCAGTCAGAATAACAAAGCCTCGAGGCGGCGGGCCTCTAACTTGGATCAGATCAAGTCCAAATTGACATCTGGTTTTTCAAACTCGCCACTATAATTGTGAGTGGGAGTGCATGCACGCACAGAGGAGGTGGTGGTGCAGGGCGGAGGGCTACGTTTCAGCCTGCGTGGCTATCTGTGAGGGTGGGAAGATGTGAGTGGGTGTCCGTGGACTCTGATTGTGTGAGTGTGAGAGACAGAAAGCAGAGAGAGGAAGACCGAGTGACAAAGGAGGCAGATAGAGGAGATAAATGCACTGATTTAGAGATTTCACATGAGTGACTGCAGAAAGATAACACAGCACAAGAGTCGCACTGTGAGCGCAAAGGTGCATCTGTCAGCCTTCCTGCCTTATTTGTTGGTTTAGGCCTTCATCCAGGTGATAAGGCACACCTACATCCATCCAGTGCACACACTCCTCACCTGACACCAGGTACATCCCTGCTGCTTCAACATGTGCAGTTTATGCTGACAGAGAAACATTCAAAGCTCAAAATTCAATAAAACATCAATAGAAATTTTGGAAGGATCCTCCTGGGAAACTTTGGAAAGGCCCTGTCATTTCCTTTCTAGTGTGACAAAACTCCCAATGTGAAGTCTTTGTCCCCAAATGTAAAAGACAGAAGCAGCTCAACTTCCAGATATGAGCTCAGCAGTTTTTAATCTCCATCGTGGGATGAGCGTTCGCTCACTTACACTGAGTAACCTGAGACGTCAGTGGGCCTATATGTAACGTGGGGATGACTCGGTTTGCAGAAGCACGGCCTGCTGTTAAGCCAGGTATTCACGTCAGGCTCGATCAGCTGCTTGAATGCTTGGAGGACAAAGCGTTCTTCATAGACTCCAGAGTAATTCACAGCAAGAAAACTCATAATGTTTCTATACAGAGTGTCAATAAGAATAAGTGCAGCAACATAACTGCAGGATCAAAATAAGTAAAAGAGCTCAATAATAAACAAAAGTTGTTCCGTACCGTCCATCTGTGCTTCTCCACGGCTGGTTTATGCACTCCGGTTTCCTCATAGCCGCTGCCTTCACCTGAAACCTGATGAGACCAATCAGACATTTTTAATTTCATTCAAAGCCCCCAAGATGTTTTTTTATTCGGTGCACTGACAATTAATAATATCTGAAAATGTTCCTTTAGTTGTGTGCGTCTGTCAGTTCATGAACTCCAACCTGTAAGTGAGAAAGGACTTGAGCATTTAGGAGTGTTTTTATTGAATATATGTCTGTGTGACAGTATTTTGACGACTGTTTCAGTTGTTCTTATTGCTCTAAATGTGTTTCTATGCTACCTCTTTGGCCTGATTTTTTAAACAAAATGAGTCTTTTATCTGCTTAAATGAAGGTGTAATTTAAGGTAGAACTCTCTAAATTGTCAGCACTCTGTGTCTCTGCACTTATGTCATTAAGTTAAAGTCTGGAGTATTTTGTTGCATCAGTGTTCAGAACAGTAAGAAGGCCTCAAACACTTCAAAGCTTCAGGTAATTCAGTATCTCAAATGTGTCTTCTATACAGGAAAACAGCTGTGTGTGAGGTTATCATTTAGGATAAAAGACACATCCTGAAATCAGAAACCTGTCATTTCCACTTGGAATGTGATTTCCCATCTAATCCAAACAACACCTAAAGATCTGATGACAACAAGCGGGAAAATCTTCAACCTCATTCTGTCAGTAAGTACAAGGATTTTGTAGTCTCAGCGAGCAGAACAGCTGCGAGGGCAATGTTTTACCAAATAACAGTGAAGGCTGCTGGTGGGCTGCAGCGAGGCACCTGTGTGTGTGTGTGGGTGGTCGGGGTCAGCGGTGAAAAGGCTGCCGCCACACTCTGATCTGTTACGCATTTACTATGTTAATGAGTGACGCAAGCCGCATGAATAAATCAACAAAGTGTCGTAAAAAGACAATATTTTGTTACTTTAGGACATATTTAACCATTTATTACACTTCACACATCAGTTTAAACTTTGAAGTTTTCTCTACTGGTTAATTTTGTTCCGATTTAAGGATGAATTCAAACAGAACTGAACGAAGTCGAACCTAAGTTCAGATTTTCATTTTTACACGACACATACGCAGTTGACAGTGATAAGAGGCAGATTTACCCCCAAAATGCTCCGATTTGAAGCAGTGGATCCCAGATTTGAGACGGACGTGGACTGAAGCAGGCTTCTCATTTCTAGCCGGAACAGTTTTTCCAGCTGGAATCAACTGTTGCTGCAAGATTTTTTCAGCTGTAGCTTGTTCGCCAACTGTGTTCGAACATTCTACACCGGAATGTTCAGGAACATTCTAGAACAGAATGATCGTGAACATTCTAGAACAGAACGATCGTGAACAGTCTGGAACAGAATGATCGTGAACATTCTAGAACAGAATGATCGTGAACAGTGTGGAACGGAATGTTCGGGAACATTCTAGCTCCATGAGTTGGTTGGAATCAGTGTTTCCGGCTGAATCATTTTAAAACAAAGCATTTAATCACACAAGATGGCTGAAAATACCGTTAGCCTAGCCTCTGATAGCATCCAGAACCGACTTGTCTTATACTACACAGAGGAAGTGCTGGTTATGAAACTTCTTAAAGCAACATGTAACCTCACAAACTAATGTGACCTAGTTACTAATTGATACTGTATGCTATCTGGGCCTGGAAGTAATGCTTGGTTACTGATTGATTGGAGCTTATGTTGTTTTTAGTTGCAGTGCTTCATTACTGTTGCTAAGCTATGATTGGATAGCAGGTGTTTGGAGGAGGGGTTTCGATTGAAATGTGACAGAAATGTTATCATCAAATGCCTTTTTTTCTTTGTAACAGAGTATTTCTGTTCCCCTGCAGTCATACTACAGCATTTCAATCACATGTCATGAGTTATCTTCAAAACGCGATTCGCTGTCACTCACCATATCTGAGTCATCTTCATCCTCCTCACAGTGCCTCTCAGCAGCTCGGGGGTCTCCCACCACCCTCAGCTCGCCGATCACCCCCTAAAGCAAAGCAAGGACAACATGTTCCATTGTTTTATACACACACGAAAAGTTGCTCTCAACATGCAAATATCAACACTGATCTCTAACCTGCTGCTGGGTTTTGGTGAGATTTTTCAGGGAATTTTCCATAAAATGAGAGGGGCTATTGAAGTCTCCACTTTTAGCCTGTGAAGTGCCACTATCTCAGCCCCCCCCCCCCAACATGCTCAATCTGATACATGTTCCCACACAGGATGCTCGCACTGATAGCATGAATGCTATCTGCCTGCCTATCAAAGGGCCATTAGCTCTGCATGAAGAGGTGGTTCCTCTGCCGCCGAGTTATTTGAAGTTGACTCTTCAGGACACATTTATGTCCTGAGAAAAAAAGTCAAATGGATTTTTTAAGAGAGCTTTGAAGATAAATGGCAAAGGCCCTTTGACATTTAAACCCTGTCTCTATACAGGCTTTTAATGGCTGTACTGAAGCTTTTTTTTTTTTTGTAACTTGTACAATGTTTAGTCGACATGTCATGGTCTTTTTCTAACAAACTGCTTCAGATCTTTACAATAAATCTTAGAGAAGGACCGAACTGTCAGTGAAGCATGTATTTGCTGGTGATGGATCATAAGAAAAAGGGACAACTAAAGAAATCCTATCTCCATATGGAATGTCTGTTTCAGAAATGCATAATGTAAATATTTAGAGGCCAAAGCTCCCCAAGTCTTGATTTGATTACAAAAATTAAATTCACAAGACCTCTCTAGCTTAAGGCCAAGACAGGTCAACAAGAAGCACATGGCCAACAAGTCTCCTTTCTCCAAATAAGCTGTTTAGATGGGCTTGAATAATAGAGAGAGAAAAAGAAAAGAAAAAGTCAAATGTGGCAATAAAAAGATTAAAATGTGGTGCAGCTGAGAGAGGAAGCAGAGATGATGTTTCAGCTGAGCAAACACTCAAAACTGTATGGATTGGGAAGAACTCATTTGGATTTAGGATAAATTTAACAGTGTAAATACTTATTTTTATGTGTTCCATCATGTAACAGTATAAATTGTTTTTCTGGCTCGCCTGTAAAATTAGTTAGTAGGTATTAGGTAATTTGCCTTAATGGCTTCATGGCCTCAATTCAGCCTCATTAACAGAACAGGGAGGTCATTTATGCCCATATAAGCACTGAAAACAGCAAAGAAAAGCATCATCATCATCATGTTATATTGTATAATTCTACTGTAAACAAGGCAAGTAAACAGATGAAAGTTCTTTCCATATAAAACAGTTAAAGTCTCTTCAGAATCTTGCTTTTGAGATAAATGATGAAGATTTGCAAGATGTCTTCTTTTACTTTCAGGTGTCACTGCAAATGAAATGAAGTCATGATTTATCTTTTATGTCTGGGACTACAATTATCAAGTATTGACAAGAGAGTCCAACACTTCATTTCAAGTGAATTCTAAGGACATGAAACAGTCATAGAGTGTCGTATATCATCATTTACAAAGGCAGCTTCTCCCTCAACACTTACATGACTGAGTGCTCACATAGAGCATTATGGTTTTGCCATTTTCCTGGACTGAACCGACTGCTCATAGTTTATCTTAAAAAACTATTTCTTGCATGCAAAGAAGCAGGATGGACAATTATGACACCACTGACTACGTCTGCGGTTGCATTCCTTCTACGTGCAGGTAGCCACGGGTGAACTCCTATAACCTTTTAACAGCTAAGGTCAGCAGATGTTGTGATCTACTGCTGGGGTTTACAGCGGTCAAATGACTGGGGTTAATTACATCCCAACTGTGAGGGCTCCCAATTATTTGCAGACTACCCTCGAGAAGATGGCGAGGTGATGTAGACATTTATGTTATGGTTTAGGGGAAACCAATTTAAGCAATCAAATCATGAGAGTTATTCAGCCAAGATGTTTCACATGACCGAAGATGGAAAATCAAAATACTATACTGCGCTTTTCCAAAACTTCACGGAGCAGCAGTCCTGTCTCATCGCAGCTCATGTCAGCTCGAGAGAGAGGTTCTTTGGTCCAACACCAGAATCAGAATGCATTTTAATATCTTTCTATGTCACAGAGCTCTTGAATGGTTTAATTTTCCTTTGTTCGAAAAAGACAAAGCCTGTGTACACACCAGAAACTTCTCAGGATCGGCTCCTCCAGCTTGGCCGACAAAGACCCCAGCGCCGGCCTCCAGCTCCATCTCGTCTGGGGACCTCTCAATGCGCATCACCTGAGGGTCCGTGTCACAGTTGAGGTAGAACATCACCTTTTCGTCCCTCACGGCGATGGCAAATCGAGTCCAGGTGTCCCGCATGGAGGGCACAAGGAACCTGGCCGCCTCGTACGACTGTTGTGAGTCGGGCTCTGTGTAGTACAGGATGACATTCTGGTTGCCGCCCTGCACGGCTGACAGTTTGACGCCCACATACATGATCTGCTGGGACGCATCTGTGATGGAGAAGACGACGCCACCCCTGTTCGAGGTGGGCTTCAGATTGAAGATGAGGGCGAAGTCTCGGTAGAATGGGCTCGGCAGGTGGGCACGAGCCAGCTGACCCGTGTTGGCGTCGGGGCCAAAGACATAGCCGGGGCTGTTGTCGGGCCCGTAGACCCGGGTGATCTCATTTGGAGGAGGGTCTCCAATCAGCTGCAGCAGGGTGACGCCACTGTCTTCTAGAGGAGGAGAGAAGAAGGATGTCAGGCCATAATGCGCATGAAATATACTGGAGGTTAGAAGGGAGGGCTGCATGGCAGGGTGTCGTGTTAGACCAGGATTAGGCTTAAAGGGAATGTGCCTGATGGATGCAGGAACAACGGCTGCTACTAACATAGGTCTCTGATGAGACAGAACAACAACAACAGAAAAGAAATGAACACCATAATTGGGCATCAACACATACATCCAACCAAACCGTAAGCTTTTTTTAGGAGGCACTGGCAAAGCATCTCTGCTCAGGGGACCAAAAACAAACATCATTTTATAACTTCTAGCCCGAAATATGGAAAATCATCAACATCCCCAAAAAGGCAAAGCGTAGCCATGTGGGACTAAGAAAAGAAGATCACTTTCGCAGACTTCACAGGGCCTGTAGTCCAAAGACAAGACCAGACTTCTGCTTCCTAAACTGAAGGGAGACATGACGTCACAGAGATGCGGTGCATGAAGATGTGATCTGAGAGTCAACACAGTTTCACACTTAAATATGCGTTTCTATGAATCAAGACTAAGATCTTTATATTCCTGCTGTGTTGCATTTACCTAGAAAGGGCTTAAGCCTCATTATTTAATGATAGAAGGGTCTGAAACAAATGTCAAATGAGAAAAACTCTGCATAACTATTCAAACAGAACAAAAAAGTGCATTAAAACATTGAGCACTGATCAACTGACTGTGTGCAGAAAACGGGTAAAGATGTTATTAATGCATCGCATTCCTGAGGACACAAAAAAACCCTCTTCCGACTTGTGTGACATCTGCTAAATGTCGCTGCTCCAGGGCACACAGGGACCAACAGCTGGGCCTCCTGCATATCTTTGCTCACTCTTCCATCACCCCGGGTGACTCCGGCGAGGTCAGCGCATAATATTTGGGCCGTTTAGGAAATACAGGGAACACAAAGGCCGATGTGGAGACGCTAGCGGCGAGACCAAACTGTTCCGCTTTGATCGAAAATGATGTTTCCTCACGTTAAAAGGCAAATCACAAAAAAAGAAATCACTGTTTTGGGAGAACACTTGACGTAGTTTCTGGTGCTTTGAAGAAATGCTTTGGTTTACCACCTGGTGACTCGAGCGAGCTCTATCGCTCGGTTCAAAGCCTCCCCGCTGCCCTGCGTGCTGGAGATCAGTGGGGTCTGCGTTGGCTTTGTTGAGAGCTTAAACACATGAGGTGTTTAGCTGAACCCGATGTCCTGCTTTGTGCTGTAAGACCGTAAACACGAGCCTGAATATTCTGGATGCTGTCTGAGGACTGAAGATGCTTTCATTGGAGTCTGAGCTAACAGAGAACCCAGTCAAGCTGGAACAGGACAGCAATAAAAATACTTTCCAGTATTAATTATGCAGGTCGTCTCCGCACCATTTCTTCAGATTCACCACTGAAGGAATTGTGCGTTTTAGGCTGGAAAATGATAACATATATCCAACATGTATGAGCATCTTTAAAGCCAGGTTGAAAGATGTCAGCCTAATACCTGCCAATAGAACATTTACTTATAAAAGAAACCACAACTTCTAAATGTGACTTGAGGAAACCTTTAAATCCTGAGACAGAGAAGCCCTTAGCACAAAACAGACATTTTCTACCTAAATCATGAAATGCTAGCCATGAAACAACAGATGCAGATGGACACAAAATCCTAGCTTCAGACCACGTCGGGCAGGCTGTGGGTCCGTGGCTGCTGCGTGACTGGCGATAACAATAAACCGTCATTTCCACCAGGCCAACCAGATGTTTTTGCTCTGATAAACTCAGTGAGAAACCTTGAGGGTCTCTTCAGTGGGCCTGTGCTCACATGTCTGAGCCTGGCTCTCCCTTATGAGCACCGTGTCTGCCCGAGTAAGGCAGAAAAGGGCAAAATTTAGGGGGAAAAAAATGCAGTAATTCAGAGGTGAAATCCATCATGTGGGAAAGCACACCATTTCAATTTGTAATCTTCCAGTTTCAGGTGCTGAAGCTGACACGTGAGTCATCTTTAAAGCAGAAACATTCCATAACTGAGCATGTGTTGTCAACTCTTTTCGCAGTGGAACACTAATGAGAATGATTTTGCTCTGACTGCAATTAACGTCCTTCAGTAACTTGCAAGAAACAAGCAATTTGTTAAGCGTAAGTAGCAGCTGGTCACAAAATATATTGGATTTGTGTGCAGATTTAACTTCAAGGCCTCCATTAAGTTGGAATGTGAGGCGCATGTCTCGAAGAGAGCCTGACTGTCCATATGCAACATGTACGACCAGCTCTTTGTCCTATTATATCCAATTCTCTTATGCATTTGCCAAATGAACAGCAGAGATCCTCACTTGTGCACTCATGTCCCATGCATCCCAAAGCTCTCATTAGTGAAACCTTTCAGTCATCATTCACACCAACCAGATGTGCACTCTCTTGGAATACCTTCAGAATTCACCGAAAAGAGGAAGCATCCGTGCGAACCAGACGATGATCAAACACTAAATGCATTTACTGCAAAGTATCCTGATGTTAACTGCGCCAGATGTCACTTAAGACAAAACAAAAGCTTGGAAGCGCAAATAAAGACAATTTCATTACCGGATCTAAAGCAGATGAAAAGCTTTGACCTGCTTTGGGCTGTCAAAGGAATGCTTTTGCTGAAGCCTGTTCAATGCGCCTGCATTGTCAGCAAAGGGCCGGTCAGTCAGTCCTGCTCAGAGATCAAAAATTGCTGGGGGTGAAAAAGGTTCGCCATTAGCATTTTAAGTGCAATCTCAATTCAGGTTTCCCAAATAGCTTTTGTTAACCAGTGACAGCTTCGAGGCCAGTCTGCTTAGAAAAGGGCTGTTGATGAATGGAGCGGTGCTGAGTTTATGGTGCTCGGCCGCTTACTTGTTACTTCCTAACATTCCAGGGGGGGTACTGGAGTTTGTGATACCCTGTTGATAAAGCTGTACATGCAGTGTGAGAATGTATATACAGCTTTGAGTGGTACAGTATAATCCATGGGAAAACATATGAACATCTGGACAGTCCCAGAATACTTTGCTGCTCCACTGACGACACTCCATCACCATTTAAAACGTCCCTCGAGGCCTGCTGACAAGACCAATCATCTCTCCCCTCACTCTGCAAAGAAGCTGGTCAGCGGCCCGACCTGCGTGAGCGTCGGAGTTCACCTCCGCAGACATTAAAAAAATACGATCCCAGCTCGAACTATGTCTGTAGCGGTTTGTCAGCCAGTTGATTTGAAGGTGAAGACAATTACCTTTGCTCACAGTACGGTAGCTGTGTTTGCTTTCTGCTGATTTGATTTGTTTGATCTTGTGGCTTCATGTATGTCTGGCGAGTTACAGGGTCGAGTTAAGTCATTCCTAATGTTAAATCCATGTCAAGCACTTGGTGGAATCACTTTATGCGGCAAAAGAAAATTGAAAGTGTTGAAGATTTGTTTTGATTCTAAGGTATTTTCTAAGGCTATGATAACATTATGGAACTTCCATAAACTATAACATCCGGAGAAGCTTAAACATTGATAGCTATTCTTCTCCTCGTGTGATGTAAACACAGCAAACACAGGGCGCTTTGAATATCAAGGAAAGTATCAACACCTTGAATAAACGGTCCTTTCTCTCTGCAGAGGATATTCTGTGAACCTCGGGGCAGATTTTTCTGTATCTCTAGCCTGGTGATGCAGAAAAAAGATATCAAACCAAAAACCACATCATAGTCCAGGAAGGAGATTTCATGTTGGCTCGAGCTGTAGACTGAGCTGTAATTCTCAAACCACAAAAAGGAAGATGGGTCTACCACAAGCTGTGCATTTTTCTCTTTGGGAGAGGAGTAACACGATACTGTTTAAGTTCTCTACCTGTAAGAGCAGAACCTTTGAGGCAACATGCAGGGTGTAGACAAACCTCTTGCCATGTGCTGTTTGCTTTATAAATATGTCTTTTTGGAAATCCGGAAGAAAACAGTATGTATGGTATTCACAGAGGCAGAGCGGAAAAGCTTCTAATAGCTTTTTAATATCCTAAATCCAGACTTTCTACTGTCAAAATTGGGCTGTTACCCAGCTCGAGACATCCCTGACCTTCAGTGCTGTGTTTTGCAACACTGCCTCATCAGTTCTCATTTTGTACAAGTGCAACACAAACCAGAGGGGGCAAAGAGTTTCTGGCAGCAAAGAAGTCGGACTACACTGTGCCCATAATTGGAACCCCCCTGAGAGCCAACTCGAAATGATTCCCTGGCAAGCGGCGCGCTGCAGAACTGGAGCCAGCTCTGGGCCTTCCTGTCATGAGATACAATATCAATCTCGGCTCAGTGGAACCATGGTGCTACAAATCAGTGTTGGACCACCAAAAGGGCGAACACGCCACAAAACACAGACTAAATGTACACAGACATCACCAACACAAGAACAGTGTGTATCTGAACAGGGAAACATCCTTTTCATGTTGTAGACCACCACAGAGGTCGCCAGGGATGGGATGTCATTTCATTTCCCTTGAAGAGCCTAAACTTACAGAGAGTGATGGAGGCTCTCATACAGGGTATATAGTTTTACCCCTGAAGAACTAACCAAAATAAATTGCAGTTGACCTCTAAACCCTGATATGAATGACTGCTCATCTTTCAAGCAGGAGGCTGGTAACCATGGAAAAACATCATTAAAAGGGCTATTGTGTCCTAACAATCCTCCCCCCATGGTAAGAGGATCACATCTGACAGATTTCTTACAAAGTTTCCATGCACACACAGATATCTCTGCAATCTTCCCACAGTAATCTCCCACATACACCCATCTTTAGGCTACATGCTGCTTCTTTCCCCACGCCGATGGCCCACTTCCAAAATACCAGCTCAAAAGATGTAAGTGTATCACGAGACATTCTTGAATGACAGGTCATAGTTAAATGATGTAGGAGCGGGGTGGAATTAAGACCCAAATATGAGTGCCCTCCTCCCACCCGTCGAGCAAACAGATCTGCAGATAGTGAAAAGTGTCTGAAGCTTCCCAGGCGCTGCGTAGTAGGGGTCCTGATCAGTGAATCTGAGAGGTCAGAGGACTCGTGAGTGGGTGGAAGCAGGAGAAAACAGCCACGGAAACAGTTATTGAGCTACTAAACTGGCATTTGTATCATGATTAAAGAAGGGCTTGTACATGATGGTATACCAATATCCTTTAGAGAGCTTTATCTAGTGTGCAATCTCTGTTTTTCCCATTTCTCACATGTACTTTTGTCAAGAATATCCTATTTATGGCCTTCAGATGTGCGTGCTTTTGTAAACTTTTTGCTAATAAACAAAGCATTTTGACTGTAGGCCATGTATTTACAGAGCTCTGCAAATTATCTTGGCCATTTATGTATGACATCATTCAGTTTTGAGCCAAAGACCACCAACCTGCTAATCACTTTTTCAAATTTACCAGTATGACCACTGGCTGCTGCAGTCATTGGCACATGAGGCATTTTGTTAACAGAAACCATGTGAGGTTAGAACTCTTATTATTAACATCTAATTGACTGTTAAGGTTTTCATCTACAGGATTTGGGGCCAAAGAGGGACAGAAGCAACTCAACAGCAAATTAATCTGTTACACGAAGCCCACTCAGCCTCGGGGTCCCATCTCAGCTGACACCGTAACATGCAGTGTCTACTGGTAGATTTTTAAGAACGTTGTGTGTGAATGAGCGATACCAGATGGTCTTGACTGTGGTGGGTTTCTGTCTGAATGATTTAGAGTGACTAAAAATGCTTCAGTGATACCTTGAGGTTACTCTGACAGGCAATACCCAACATGCATATCTTGGTGGTGAACCAGCTTCTGCAGAAACTATAAAAGCTGTCCTCAGGGTGCAGAGACAGCAACACTATCATACTCTTTCAGTTGGCTAAGGTCTGTTTGCAATGTCAGGACTGATGGTTCTAGATGACATCAGGTATATCTTGATCTTTTTTTAGCTTTTCCAAATGCAAGCATAGAGCCTTAAAAACTCTTTACACATTACTCGACATTTACATCAAACAATTAAGGTGTGAAGGTATGGAGGAAGAGCCAGAAAAGCAACAGCAGACTTCATATTAAGCACCCTGATGTAGAAACCAACACCACCGCCTTGCACAGCAGCACATACAACCCTGATTCCATCCTCGCTTGTGAACGACCGGGCCTTTCCAGGATGTCCCTGTCACACCCAATCATGATGCCATCACCTGTTTACCTGTGGAATGTTCCAAACAGGTGTTTTTGGAGCATTCCACAACTTTCCCAGTCTCTGAAACATCAGACTGCTGCATCAGACTCAGAATAAGCAGATATTTACAAAAATCAATGAAGCTGATGAGTTAAAACAGTAAATATATTGTTTTGGTAGCAGGTTAGCAAGTTATCACATTCGACTTTATTTATGTTTTACATGGCGTCCCGACTCAAAAGTTAATTCAAACAAGCACAAATCTATTTGGGCCCAGTCCTAGAACCAGAGATATCTTGTCCACTCATGTCTGTCAACGAAGCAAGCTGTCAGAAAGATAGAGAAGCTGTATAAAGACACAGTCTTGAACTCCCAGTGATATGAACTGAGAGTGGAGGGCAGGAAAGTACCCCAGTAGAAAGGAGTGGGCTTTAATACAGTTCATAATTAGAGGCCCAGCTCCCTCACAGAGACAGATTTTCTCATCTTAGATTGTTTGATACACAACTAAGAATACCAGATGTTCTCACATGAATCAGCGCGCACTAGTAGCAACAAACATCTGAGTCATTTTCTCCATCATTTTTTGGTCAGCAGGAGCACACATTGCACTTAATAGTCCTGGAGCAGCAGATACTCAAATGTGCACTGGTCCTATAAATCTTTAGGACTTCAACATCAACCAATGTAATCATAAACCACCATTTAATTTCAACTTTATGAGAATTTGTATAACCGTAGTGAAATTTATAACCCTTCAGGTCTAACACTGCTGTCTGAAAGGTCCTTTTCAAACAACAAACTGCTCTGGTGTTTGAAATGCCATCACTGAATCTAAATGCATTTTTGACACACTGATTAAAAGCACATGAGATCAAACAGTCATTTGGCTGCTTAACTGAATTAAACAATAATAACACAGATAATTCACATCACTCCAGATCAGATAGGAACAAGTCCAAGTCACCTGTTACCTGTGGACAGTAACTCTCCAGCTGACATAAACACTTTTGCCAAGCACATTAATACAAACTGACATCCCACTGGAAACCACTGATGCAAACATGACTGCTTCCCATGCATGACAACCTAATCTGTCCACCTGTGGGCAGACAAATGCACATCAAGCTGCCTGCAAGCCACACGCTGTCAAAAGAGACATGCAGTTCCACATGCCAAATTATGTACAGTAATTCATGCACAAATTGTTTACAGGAGACGGGCCTCCGTCTTATGCAATGTCAGATATGTTAAGGCTCATAGAAGAATAAACTAATTTCCTCTGTATCCAAAAACCCATAGCACGGTTTTGTTTTCTGATGTTACTACAAATTCTTTTGTGGCATTGAAGTTTGCTTCACACTTCTTAACACTTTTGACTGCATATCTGTTGAAGCAATGACTATAATGCAGGATAAGATATAAAGAATGCATACAGAAGAGATAAACATTTGTGTTTGTAACGAACCACAAACCCACTGAACTATGTGTGTGTGTCTGTATGTGTGTGTCTGTTATAATGACCTTCAAGTAGTAAGTCACATGCACTTCAAAGGATAGGGGAAACACACACATGCAACACTGTAAGGAGTGCTGGCAGCATGCTTGTTAGGCTGTAGCCAAAAGTTGAAGCATGCTTATTTTTCTTCTAAATTACAAACCAGTACATTGTTAATGGTTTTGACTGTGCTGACAGGGATAAATGTCTGTTTTTTGGGTGGGTATTGGGTATTGGGAAGTGGGTGGTAACACCAGACAAACTGGGGAGTAGGGACACTGAAAACTGGCTCAGATGAATCCCAAAATTAGGATTCAATTGAACCAGTGATTACCTTTCTGGTTACTAACTGACAAGCACTGATACCCATCATCCTCCTCGTCTGGTAGAGTGTGGCACTCCACAGGGAGGCGTCCCTCGTCCAGGAGTGTCCAGCAACTGTCCCGCAAGACTTCGCAGAAACTCCGGCAAGGCAACACCGGCAGCGGGACCAGAGAGCCACATTTTGGCACCAAGAGAAGGCAGAAAAACCACTCCAAACTATGGTGGCAATGTGACTTCAACAGCCATGCCCAATCATTAAGGAGCGCCTGGACTTCCTGCACACTGCTCTGGTTGAGGTAATTGGGCACGGCAAACTGTTCACCGACCATAGAGGAGCAGAAAGGAAGAGCAGTATCTAGCAGCATGCACTGTGGGGATTCTATGACCAGTGTTGATTTAGCTACTTCTGTGTGGCTTTCAGCTGGTGCCCCCCTGCCTACAGCTGTCTGGCTAACTAAGGTTACTTGGCTAGGCTCTTGCTCACTTACTGCTGTTTGAGAGGCATGTAAGACGTGGCCAACTTGGCTGGTCACCACTTTCTGGCTAGCTGCTGATGCTTGACTGGGCACTTGAGGTTGTGCAGCTGTGGGTATTGAGGCAGTGTCTGGTTTCTTGCTGGCTGTTTGTAGTTGGGTAATTAACATTTTGGGGGTATTAGTGGGTGTTTGGGTTGCCTGGCTAGCAAATGAAGCTTGCCTAACCTGTAAATCTTGGTGATGTAAAGCTTTCTGCTCGGCTGTTGATTCACCAGCTGGTAATTGAGTAACTTCCACTAGTTGGTTGTCCTCAGTTGGTTGGAAAGTGTTTACAGAATCGCTGCTTATAATTGAGGTTAGTAAATCTCCTGTGATGGAGCTTTCATGGGAATACTTTGTCAAATTAAAGTCAGGAGCATTCAAACTGGAGCTACTGTTAAGTTTTCTATTCCCTCTTGTGTTATTGGGAGCTTTCACAGAAAAATCAAGATTTTGCTCCAATTTTGTGCCACCAAGATTATGGTCCTGATCTGTTCTGCTACGAGTGACCAAGGCACTCTTTTGAAACTTCAGTTTTAGCTCATTTGTTTGGGACACTCCACTGCGCTCACTATCTAACCCCCTATGATCAGTGGGCATGCCTTCTCCTTGTTGGTTTTCCTCAGAAAACCCCTGTGTTTCAAAGCCAGATCCCCAGCTGGCTTCAGGTCCTGTTGCAAATCCAGATTCAGACCTAAATCCAGAGCCAGTCCAAAAACCTGACCCAGTGTCTGATGCCAATTCAGATTCACGCCCAAATACAAGTCCTGATACATTTCCTGTAAACTTTAAATGATCAGATCCTCCAGAACCCGTACCCTTTAGTGAAGATGTGCCATTACCAGGTTTACTTATGCGTGACGAAATCCTTGCTGTTCCCTTTTCTGATGCACCTTCATTCTCCGGTTGTGTTGTAGTGGTCAGTCGAAGAGCCTCAGTGGTCTCATCCCAAGTCTGTTCAACCTTTTGGATCCCATGTCCCTCATCAACTATCTCCACTCCAACCCTTGCAATATTCTCCGGTGGTGGTTCTCCACTACCTGCTGGACTGCCAGATCCCTCATGGTCCACTACTGGGGCCAAAGTTGTTGTACCAGTCCAGGCCCAGAACCAAGCATCAGACTCGACCACCCACAGGGCCAACAGAAGTAAAACTCCAAACTGGGTCCTCATCTTAGGGATAATGTCAAGTCTTGACCACGTCCACCGGCTTGATCAGGCTCCCAGAGTGAACTGTGACATGACCACACGGCCACTACACTCCCCACACACACACTCTCCAGTTCTGTCTCCACACACACTCCACTCAGCAGAGAGGAAAAGTGAAGAGGAGTGCACCATTCAAAAGAGTAAAGGGGGAGAGCAGGAGGAGGTATGCTCTGTATTGGCTGCCCTGGCAATATTTCCTCTCCTAACTCCTCCTCCTCCTTTTGTCGCAGCAGTGAAAAGCGATCTCTCCTGCTGACTGATACCTTAGAATTACGGCAGCTTTGCCTTTCAGTGTACAATACTGATGCTTTCAGTGTTTTACAGAGAGGGGCAATTTGTTCCCCTTGGCTCGTTCTCTTTGTTAAACATGATAATAAGAAAACCACAGATCGAGCTTTAAAAAACTGCTAACTGTGTGAAACTACAGTGGGAGCAAAACTTGTGGTCATGTGATTTGCTCATTTTGGTTTTCAACAAAAAGAAAAGGTTCCAGTTTACATAAAGATTTCCAGGCATTGCTTACTTTTCTCCCTCTAGCTCGGATGCACCCTAAACCTAATATCCCTGCATACAATGTCCCTGCTCTACATGGTGCCATTTATTGTTCAATTCAGTTAAGACCCCGGTCTTCAGCGCTCTTTGGTTACACAGTAATCCAGGCCTCTCTTTCTTGTCCAGACTGGTTTCTCATACTGCCTATGTGATCAGTTGACAGAGACCCTCGACATCTGCTAATGGGAGCTTAGTGATAAAAGGAAAGGGAGGTTTGTGCAAGTGTCACTCTAATAGTACTGGGGTTTAAAATAAAGGGAGGTATTTTGTGCATGTAACCTCAGATCATTTGTGCACAGCAAGTCACTATCCCCATAAAGGTTCCAGGTGCTCATGTTCATAAGCATAAATGTCTTCACACGAGCTTGACAAGTTTATCCTGTCGCTCTCTGTCACTGCCTGGGGTCACCGACAATCCAGCTGACCCCTGCCTGCAAGATTACTTTTGTTTGGTCTTAAAAAGATGGAGGCTGAGCACCAAAGACGCTGAGAGGTAAGATGGGAAGCCACTTAGGAGACATTGCAAATGAATTCAACACAGTCTTCACGATTAAAGAAAATAACATGGTATAGCTCACGTATTTATCACAAGGCCAAACTATTTTTGCACAGAATTTCAGTGAAAGAAAAATATTGTGTGCAGTCATATGAAAAACAGCTTCCTCTTGCGTAAACACAACTGGGGGACATGTGATGGTGTCCTTTGTTTATAAGAACATTTGTTCCTGCAGGGACTAAATAACAAAGAAAATGTCTATTTTCCATTATAATAATTTAGCACGAATGTTACTTGAGGAATGGAAGATCTAAGGCTTCAAACCCAAGCCTGAAGGCTGGCAAATAACTCATTTTGAAGGTGACTTTAAGGTGATGCTATGCAAGATGGAGACCATCACAAAATCCGGCCCTAGCCAACTTTTCTGTGGTCAGACAAATTCACCGGTCAGAGTAATCTTCAGTCAGTCTGTAAACCAAAAGAAACACAACATTTATTGCAGGGACTCGGTTA
This sequence comes from Chaetodon trifasciatus, assembly GCA_037975065.1. Classification (NCBI taxonomy): domain Eukaryota; kingdom Metazoa; phylum Chordata; class Actinopteri; order Chaetodontiformes; family Chaetodontidae; genus Chaetodon; species Chaetodon trifasciatus. The sequence goes on from JBBMOE010000006.1 coordinate 1,516,005, forward strand.
ATAAACCGCAGGGTAATAAACTCTGTCTTGTGATAGGTAATGATTAGCCTTAAGCAGCTCTACCCTCTAATGGACTCGCTGGTTCATTGCGTTTGGATTTCAGAACAAAAGCAGACACTTTGAGAGAAAATCAACAAGAATTTCCATTCAAACCAGATCACGACCGCAGAGGTTATGATGCTGAGGATCAAAAGCCTTTACTGTCCTACACTTCATCTCCTGTGGGGAGTCCCGCGAGCATGATATGCTCTTTCACATTGTCCCACACAAGATGCCAAATCCTAATGACACATAATCCAGACATAAAGAAGAAATTGTCTGAAAAAGAATGAATCATCAGGAGACTCCAATCAGAGTGTTATTATCCCAAAGATAAGAAAAAAAATGAGCCTGAAGTTGTTGCTGCATGACAGTCAAAGAGATTTTACAGAGTTTTTCATACACACTTGAAAAATGGGAAACTTGCCAAAAGCCATGGGTGGCCATTCATACACCCTGTCACCTCAGAACTAGGAAAGATTCTGCTTATTATGGAAAAACCTGACAAGGAAAAGACAAAATTGCACTTAATGAAGGTCATGCATTTACGCTTTTGGAGTGACAGTTTTTTCAGCACAGGTAATCTACACTTCTCATACTATCAACATCCCTTGAACTTGTCGAAAGTCCGCATCCCTCTTTTCAACATCCCTTTGATGTGTGTTACTGCCCGTGCAGAGTAAAGGCTGCGAGTCATAATGACAACACGGCAAGAAGATTTCCTGTTCCCAAGAGCGGCATTTGTAATTGGAACGGGTAATTACAGAAAGAATGGTTGAAAAGTTTGCCCTGTACGTCAAAGACAGAACAAAGGAATGCATCCCCTCCTCTCTGCTGTGCAACTCAAACTCTCAGAGGTCAGATCAGCAGTTTCTTTGTAAGATGAACTTTGTTGTCAAAAATGCACCGATTAGAGACTGAACACTGAATTCCTGCATTTCTGTTTTATTTGACCCAAAGAAGTGATTCCTTTTCTGGAGACTCCCCGCTGTCTTTTATAAGAGTTAAAGACTTCTCTTTAAGATCCCTGTTTACATGCTGGTCACCTGCTGTCAAACCATAATCTCAGCAGGGATGTCTAGCAATCTAAAGAGTCAGCTGACACAAATTGCAAGAGATTTTCTGTCCTTCTGTTACTGTGGAAATCTTTGCAGCAGATAAAACCAAAGATAAATCCATGGCTCAATGCCATGAGATATATCTAATGATTCTGCTGAAGTGACAACAGCTGCGGACACAAGTATCACATGTTGCACATTTTATCTGAGATACTTGATTTAAAAATCATCAAAAATCTGTCACATCGTTAAATTGCATCTGAAAATAATGGGATAAATCTTCGGACTTAAAACACTGATTTCTTACATTTACTGTTTTGTTTTGAGTCATTTTTTCTATGAACACTAAGCCTTTATAAGACTGTGTAGCGGGATTCCTCATCAATTTCCGTAAGGTCTGCAACCTGTGAAATCCTGAGATGTTTGAGCAGGAGATGGACTGAAATTCCAGGCCTCCCCAGTGTCTCTCCTCACAAAACACAGACAAAGGCGTGAAACCTAAGACCAGGAATGAGTCTGAGGGCTCGGACCATCAATGGGAGGATGAATGATAGACTAATTACAACACCAACAAAACCTGCAGAACATAATCCACGAGGGGCCAATGGCGTCCAATTATCTGTCACTGCACAGCAGTATTTTATGTCATACTGACCGTCACTCAGATATCCAATTTCATATGCAGAGTGCCAGTTTCATCAGTGCTAAATATAGCTTTTGTGAATAATTCAAGAACACGAGGGCAAACGTATGCAACACAATATCCTGAACAAGTGACGCTGGAAAGAGAGAGAGTGCATTTAAAGTAAAGCTTCCCCACAACATTAGTGTGAACCAAACACTCGAACTGTGGCTTAACTTCTCAAAACATCACATTAACACAATTACAGTTAAGTTAAGGCTTAACAGGTAGCAAGTAACACTATAGATGTACACCAGTACTGCCCTTAGGTACAGTTTTGAGGTACTTTTACTGAATGCAGGACTTTTTTTTGACTGTAGCACTGAAACTTTAAGTGAAGGATCTGAGTTCTTCTTGCACACCGGAGTTGAAGCCATTTTGACCTGAAGTGTCACTGCTGTACAAACAGAAAGGCATTAAACTGGACGCACGTTACAACCCAGATACAAAAACGTGAGGGTCTATTCTCTTGGCTGTAGAGCGGCCAGAGGTCCATTTGGCAGCCCTCCCTGCACCTTCACTGATGTTATTTCAGCAAGTGGGGGTCGTTGACCTCTTCCTGTGAGTCACGACGTAGTCACCGTCTCGGCGGTCATACAAGCATTAAGCTGCGAGGCACTCATAGCTGGGAGTTTAAATGACACACACGCAAATGAGGGAAATCCACACTCATGAATGAGCCAACATATGGCTGAAATACATGTGAGGACACACACAAACAAGCTCTGGCTGCAGTCGCACAGCGTGTCACAGCTGAGCAGCAGTGTAAACAGTAAGACGCAGACAGACATCAACTGTAGTGAACATATGGCTGAGCCACACACACACACACACACACACACACACACAAACTCCCTGCCTGAGCTGCAGCCGTACAGCATATCACAGCTGAGCAGCAGTGTAAACATATCTCCATTCGAATCAACTGCACAAATAAAAACACACGAGAAAATGCCTGGAACAACCTTCGCCTGATCACCTCCAGCACTGCGCGTCCACTCCGTCGACATGCTCTCTCATCTGACCCTGTATCCCTGAGCAACAGGTTGCAACGGAGTGAATGACTGTACAGTAACAGGACTATTCGACGGCTTTGGAGCTAAATTTAAAACCTGTTGTGAATCTTGAAAACAGCGCGTTCGCTGATCTCGTCCCTCTTTTAAAGGCACAACCACCTTTGCTGTTGCAGCATAGTGGACGTCCCAGCATGTAAACTTTCTTTTGAGTAAAAGTTAGCCTTGCTGGATGGCAGCAGATATTAAGGCAGTCCAACACTGATCCAGTGCTGAGAGTGGAGGATAAACTGCATTCATGTCAGACTCAGGAAACGTTTGAGCCCTACACATCAGCGGCGTGAATGTACACTATAAGGTCGAGCTTAATTCAGCTCGGCAGCATCAGATCGGGCTCCTTAGCACTTCGACCCCGCCACACTACACAGCACAAATTCCACGTCTGAACTAAACACCCTAATTCAAATGACATCCTCTCTCACATCTCTAAGATCTCCGGCCAGTGAATGTGTGTCACTGAGCGTGTGAGACAGCCAGAGAATGAGAGGTGGGGGGTTGGCTCACAGAATGGAGGTCAGAAGGTCACAGCGATCAGATTAGGAGGGAAAGGGGTCCTGTTTCCCACAAATAGAGACTTATCGCAGTCCTGCAGTGGGCTGCAGGAGCAGGCTGTGAGAGAGGCTGCAGTGTAAATGCCTCTCATTCAGACATGACAACTATTGTCAACCCAAACTTTACGTTTCTTAAATTCACTGTGTGTGGAAGGCTTGAAACTTTAGAGGAGTGCTTTAGTGCTGACTCACTGCAACATTAAGGTAAATATGAATGCAAGCTTTCACAACATTCTCCACCTTGATGCTTGCAGGGGAAACAGTCTGATAACACAATGCAATGAGTGTGTTCTACAAGGTATTCCAAATGGTGAATGTATTTGTGTGTGCGCAGTAAAACAGGCAGTTGTTGTGCTTCCTAAAGCCGAACGCAGACAATCAGGGAGCCTTGCAGAGCTGATCATGACACCAAACTATCTGAGAAGTAATGTGAGGAAGCATTTTGGATCAAACACCATAACCGGAAACACTGGATAAAGCTGAGGCTGCACACAACAGCCTTTCCGTGTGTGTTTGGAGATCGATGCTCACTGTAACAAGTGCTGATCAGCCTGAATTAAAGAGCCACTGAGCGGTGTCGCCCTGTAAAAGGAAACTAATCTCTATCAGAGACAAGCAGCAACAGTGAGAAAACTACCCTCACTGAAGGCTCTGGTACCAACTCCACCTGAACCGTCTTTGTTTGTCAGTTAAGGCTCAAAGATCCAGAACACAGCCTATAGATATCAGGGAAGCCAGCAAGCTAATTATTTTCCAAGAAAGCTGAAAACTTATCACTTCAATTTAGCCTTTAACGAGCTGTGACTGTCCAGAAACGTCTGTGCTTCGCTTCACGCTCACGCTCTGCTGCACTTCTTTGAAAATGTTGTATTTTACATGATTTTATGTTTTAAACTGAAGTACTATTATTCAGCTGGTTTTATTTTCCATCTTGTTATGCATTCTTTATTACATCTTCATCCTTATTTTTACAATTACTATCAAGTGGGTTTTATTCTCCATCTTGTTTTACATTCATGTTCTGCCCTTGTTTTTATGTCCATTCTGTCTTTTTATGTGAAGCACTTGGTGCATGTGATTTCTCTGATGTAAATACTTTGAGCTTGTATGAATGGCTCTATACAAATAGAGTTTAATTTTTTTTTCAAGCTTAAACATTTTAAAAACCACAAGCCCCATCAGCAAGGTAATCACTGACTCGTCAGCGTCAGACACTGAATATAAGGGTGGTCTTTTGCTGAGAAGCTGTATAAACTCTGGTTTGCTTTAGAGACGGCTCGGCTGCATCTTTCAGGCGTTTCAGATGAACAATCCAGGATCCCATAGAAAGAGACAGACAGTCAGACAGAGCCCTGCAGGGTTCCTCACAGTCCTGCTCAGGCAAGCAGAAACAGCTTGGCTGTCACTCTGAATAAGACACATTCCATGACAGCAGGAGAATATGTAGCCTGTGGAGCCTAAACAGTTACAGAGTGGAGAAGAGGTAGAGGGGGTACTGTATGTGGGACAGAGGGGAGGCATCCAAGTGTTACCATCTTTAACGCATGGACGAGATGTAATTTTCTCAGGAAACACTATCACTTATCTAGCAGATCAAAGCTAGACTAATTGCAGCCTGAGAATATGACAACTTTATGTTCTGCTTAGTTTGAAACACTGAAATTCCCTGACGACTCATCGGCTCCTTTGTTGATTCTTTGGCTGGAGATTGAATCAAATCCCATGAAACACGCATGTTTTGGGAACTGCTGCCCACGCACCAGCAGAACAGAGAGTCAAACTGTTTACCTCAACTTGCGTAAATAAACTATAAACTCCATTAGGTCTATTTTTAGGTGTTATAATAGAACGTGACGTTGCCTTTAAAAGACGTGTGATGCAGGAAATCGCCAAAGAGTTGACAAACAAAAAAAAAATCCCACTCCCTCGGAGAGCTCTCGCACCTGTAATGACTCCACTAATTAGTGCATTGTCGAGTCAGAGCACCCGGAAATGTCTGAACCATAATTGGCCCACAATGCCTGGGAGGTGTTATCTCCCCTAATGACAGACACAGCATTGACTCCTGGCCCGAAACAAAACTTCACCCACTGCGGTGCATGGCGAGACAAGCCGGAACTGCAGAGCACATGGCTCTAAACAGATGTTTACCACATAAACGTGCTGGCACATAAAGAATACTTCTCACACTCTGACATTTAAAAGTTGTCAGGCTGGTTTACAGATGTTTTGTGGGAGTTTACACACAATTATTGCTTTCTATTAAACGCGTTGGGAGGAGTTTTTCTGTAGTAGTGTTGCACAGGAAGAATATTTCCACTGTTCCGCAGAGCCCTCGGGATACTCAGACTGGCACGTTCTGGAGAAAACTACAGCTGCATCGCAAGTAAGAAAACCTGATTTCTGCCTGGGGTATCACCTCCGGTCCCAGAGCAGGGAGATGCAGCTGTGGGCAAATAGCTCCCTCTGCTGTCCATAGGGTGAGCTACAACTAGATGCAGTCAAACCCACAGGCTGGCTTAACCACACAGCCTTGCCTCAGTTTGTCTGTTATAACCGGATTAATCTTAACCTACATTTAAAATGAAACCGCAGCCGCCGTTTTCAGCCCGTGGAGCGACCCGCTACACACAGCTCTCTCTCTGCGCAGATTGCTGTATTGTCTCATGAAGAATGAGACGTTAACAGATGTCACAAGTTCACAAGGATCAGTATAAAGAAGCACTCTTTGTCGTGCCGTCCCCCATCCGTGCTGCTGCAGACCGCACCAAAATGACGAAAAGCAACCTTCACTCGACAGGTGGTGCCCCCGAACAAAAACACACCTGTGGAAAATCAAACACGTCCCTAAGGCCTGTCAGCGTGGCAGATCAGGCACATGGAGGAAAAATCATGGAATATATTATCTTAAAAAGCTCTGAAAGGAGCATACGTGCATTTATTGGCTTGCGCATGATTGTGTGTGGCTGGAAGTAAAAAGGGAATGGATGCATTACACTCAATCCCTCTTTAACGTGATGCTCACTAAGATAATAATCTCATTACAGGGTGTTTATTTTCATCAGCTGCACCGATGAGGTGGCCAAGCCTCCGGCAGAAGTCTCAACACACCTGCGCCGTTGATGTCACAGCACAAAGACAAAAACCGCAACATGTAATCACAGTTATTATGTTTCCTGAACGACGGGTTCGGCGATTACATCCTTAAAGGGCTCGGCTCTTTGACATTTAATAGCGCGTGAGATGGCTTGCGAGAAGACGTATGGATAGATTATGTGATTATCGCCACTGCCAAAGTAAACCTGTTTCACTCAAGCAAGTAACTCAAAACAGATTTTCAACTTTGTGCCAAAAACACACAGAATATCTGCATCATCTCGTATCGAAGAGTGTGTTAACGCAGCCAGTTCTGCCGGTTCGCTCGTGCTGCTGACAGTTTTCATCAGCAGAGGGAGACGAAATCACTGTGAGCTTTGTGATGGGGTTCAATGGGACACTGACCTCATTACAGGCCGAAAGGCTCGGGTCACAGCGGTGTCACCGGCATGCACAACCATGCACACACATGCACAACACACACAAGTATTAAATGAGAGACAGGCGGGGCAGACAAGAAGGACAATAAAGTCCATCCAGGTTGTAACAGGAAACAGAGTCTAAATATTTAGTTGCAGTAACCTGCAGCAAAGTGCTGTGCTGCAGGCAGAAGCTCACCTACCGCCGGCCTCTACAGTCATCAGATAAGGCGCTATATGCTTTATCTTTGTAAGCAATGGTGTTTTCATTGGTAATACCCATTTTGACTTCACTTATCATGTTATGTGTGTTGCTGTTTGCATTTACAACCCTATTGAGAAAAGAACAGGGTCCTACAGCATCAGTTGAAAAGCTGATTAAATTAAAAAAGGAATACAATGTCAGATGGGAATAAATATGCCAGCAAGTAGCACCAAATTTACTAATAAAGGAAACTGAGGAAGGTTTAAAATGTATGAAAGTCACATGTGCTCTCTGCTGACAGATGTTTCTCTTTAGAAGCATGTGGTTATCATTTTTTTTCTATCCTTTTTTTTTTTATCATGTAGGAGTTAATTCTTTTTCAAAGGATGGCCGGCCAGGCTTCAGCTGAACTTGAAGTGAAGGGTCATCCCACTCTAACAAATCATTTACCTGCTTTCTAGACCTGAAAAGAATGGAGAGGGACTCTCCCACACCTGGAATCCAGACACTCTGCTTGTCTAATATGGGCAGGGTTTGAGGGTCACAGAGTTGAAAATGTCCCACTCAGGTTAGCTACATATTTACCATCGAATATCTGGGTCTGATGGCTCGAAAACAGAAAAACAACAGCGTTCTAACTCTGAACCTTAAGGGGCTGCAGGAAAGATGTTAGATATGGTATTATTAGAGACAGTTTCAACAAATTCAGGGCTTTTCTTCTCTTTGTGGTGGAGAGAAGAGGCATTTGCAGACACCAGGTGGCTACAGGTCAGAGAGTTGGGCTTTTCGGCCAGAGGGTCAAGAGTTTGACTCCTGAGACCAGCTGGGAAAATCTGGATTGGGGGAATAAACGAGTGAAAGTGTCATTTTCTTTTGACGAACTGGCAGGAAGACGTCCTCAAGCAAGGCATTTAACCTCCGACTGGAGCTGCTCATGATAAATGACTGTAAGGGTCGTTACGAGGTTGTGAGTAGTTCAACCACTTGGCTCTAGTTGAAGTTATGTTTTTAACTTTTATGTACTCGTGTGCTGAATGGCTGCCTTTCAGTCTACAACCCTCCAGCAAATCACAGCTGTGCCCAGGCAACACGAATCCAGTGATGCTGCTTCAATGCAAGCATGCAGCTTGTTCACGTTTCACAGCGGTCTGTTAAAGAAGTGAAAGAGGAACATAGTTCATATCTGATTTTTCCACTGTTAAACACCAGCTGAAGTGAGCTTGGAGGTGCAGAGGTTAGTGGAGGAATTGCAAATACCAGCTGTTTCCCTGCGACTGCCTTGCAGGACAGTGCACTGCAAGTCTGAACTTTTCCTTCCTCAGACATCTGACACACATGAAAGAGGCCAAGGGGTCCAATTTGGGGCCAAAGCCGAGCCATATTTTGACACCTCATAAAAAATGTGCAACCAAAGCCGTGTTTAAGAAAACCAATGAAACAAAACCGCGGCAAAACAGAGCAGCGGATCCCAAACCAGCGGCTGAGGATCAGAAGGGAGGTAATTTCAGGTTTTTGCAGCACCAATCAAAGAGAAATCCTGATGCCTGCTACCTGATCAGCTACAGCGTGTTTGAGGAAGGGGCGGCCAGCTGGCTGATGACAACACTGTCAGTCTCACTTCCCACAAAGATGAAACAGCGCGGAGATAGGAAGTCCGGCATTAGGAGTGTTGACTTTGGGGATTAGGATTCATAACCGGATGGGCAGAAAAAGAACAAATTATCCAGATACTTCTTTGAGAGGCATCTGTAAGTGAAATGGAAAACAGAACTGACATCCTTTAAATAATCCCTTGACCTTTTGGTTTTCTCTCAAAAAGGCCCCGTCTGTTACTCCGTGACGTCTGTACTAATACATACACTGTATCTGTCCCCCGAGGATCCATTCTTGCACATATTTATTTTTGCATGGGTGGTTGTTGTTTTTATTATTATTCTTTCCCAGATGAGAACATGCACACATGAATGTGAGTTATGAGAACGTCTGTGCTCAGTGTAATCTCAGGGAAATGGTTTGCGGCGATAAAGTCCTGATCCTGAAGGAAGAACACCACAACAAACCCAAAAAACTCAGCCAGAAGATCAAACTTTATACTTTTCTATTTACATTTTCACATCGTTAGATAATAATCAGAACAAGCTTACGCACTCGAAAAATTAATAAAAACCTCAAATGGATGAGAACCTTTGAGTGCCTCTGCTGCCTTTAATAAGCATTTCAGTGGGATGTTAGATCTCTAAAACGTGGTGGAAAGGGATGCTGAAAGTGCCAGAAGGTAAATTAAGATAAAGATGAATGACTAAAAGACTAAACCGTCGTGAGAACAGGAGAAAGACCGGGCGTCTGTTTGGGTTCGCTTTGTTCAATATGGCATGAGAGGCACCATTAACGATAACCAAAAGAATCTCATTATTGTGGCCAGGTTCTCTTTCATGTGGGATTTGACTTCATGTTTAACTTTTGTAATGATTCTTCTGGAAATGGGTCATTGTGCCGTCTACCCACGGCGCTGCAGAATTTCCCGTCACACACATTGAAAGGTTTTGGCGTCTTTCTTTTTTTTTTTTTTTTATACTTGATCTCTTTAATGTTTCTCAAATGCAGGGGAGGCATGGCTGGCTGGCAAACTTGGCTTCGGTGCAAACCAACCATCATCTCTTTGCCAGGAATGGATTGAGACGGTGATGTGCTGAGACATGAATTTACACAAGCATTTCTTTTTTCATGCCTTGCAGAGATCTGAGGCATCATTTGTGGCGAGTTATATTTCATCGGGCTCTTTGTGTACGCCACAAGCACCGAGGCTCTTTTGTCGAATTTCTAAAACTGGCTTATGTTTAACATATACAGACACAAGTGCCGTCAAAGTCGCACCACTACCACTGTTCAGAGTAAAACAGGTTTATCTGTGAAGCCCATGATGAAGCTGAAAGTCAATTTATGCGTCACGGATACTGCAGAACAATTACAACAAAGCATTCTGGATTCATTACAGACCATATCTCAGTCCCAGAGTCTCAGACAGTGTTTATTTCCGCTCACTGACTCATAGCAAAATGAGTAAAACTTTGCTCTGCCGTTAAGGAGCATGAGTCAGGAAAAGCAGAGGAAAATAGAAATTTGTTCTGCTTACTAACAGATGGAGGGGAAATCCAGGCGTCTCTATTACCAGACAGCCAATAACACCCAGGTCTGGCCTTTCGTGCGAGGAGGATTTGCAAACATTTATACCTCTACAAACATTTATGCCATGTTCATGAAGTTGCAAGAATTATCCGTTCAATCAGATCTGGAGACATGAAACAAAGATTGTATCCCTGAGTAGGCTTCCAGTCTTTAGATCTCATGATATTTCATGTGTAGCTGCACAGTTGTTGTGCTGAGTGGGTGGTAGTCTCGCTAGAAGGACAACAGCACAGGAGAGCATGTCTGCTTTCAGGTACAGTCCATGCTAAGGTGTGTCCGTGCTCTTGCGCCTACACAGGCCAGACAAGTCCAGTTGATGCTCCAGGAGGAATTAATCCTCTGACTTTACAAATCATTGGGCAATTCCAGCCTGGCCATTTCCTCAGCCTCTTAATCCCAAAATGAGTGAAGCATGTGTTTAAACATCAAAAGGTCCTGGGACTGTGGCCGCTAGAGGAGCATTCTTGTGTGGCCAATGACAGGGAGTCATTTCCAGAAGCTTTACTCAGCCGACCAAGCATTAAGTGCCCTCAATTGGTCTATTAGAGAAAAAAAGTGTATTAAAATCAATGAAAGCTTTTTGGTTTTGTGGACAAGTGCGAGGCAGCGTCGTCACCACATGCGGAAATTATTAACTTTTATTAGTTAACTTTCATTAAACATTGTCCAAAACAAGTGTGTTTGGACGCAACTTTACTGAGGAATCCTTTTTTTTTTCACCCTGAAAATCATGTAGTCTGCACTATTTATACAGGCAAGGAAAATACTTACCAAAACCAAGATGAAGATCATCTGTAACAGTGACACAATCACAAAACACAAAATATCAGGGTGCAATCAATGTGGTGCCATAATTATCAGCTGACATTCATCATGAAATAACTCCTCTGGTGGTCTTAAAATTTGGCAACCAAAGAATTATTGTTAGACTTGCATGTAAACACACACACACACACACACACACACCTCCTACTTGCAGGGTTGGGTGCAATGACTGCGCAGCCAGTTGTGCATTTAGGCCATATTTTAGCAAAAATAAAGTTTGGAGGATATTGAACTGGGGAATAGATTTCAGTGCACGGGATGTTTGTTTGGCAGATGTTTTTTGGTGTGTTTTCACTGTAAGAAACCACTGTTACTGCCAGGAAACCACCTTTCAAGTCTAAAGGGGGTGAGAACGACTCTGGCTGGAATACCACTTGAAATAAATGAACAGTTAGCCACAGTTAGCCCGACTTTGTGCCTCTCATTTATCAGCGTTCCGTTCATGTCACACTGGTAAACATCTGTTTCTGTTACGGATAAATACCCGTCAATTTCTGAAAAACAACACTCACTGCTGCTCTGAGGGTATTTCCACAATCCTTCAAATGGAGCTACATGAGAGTCACAGACGGGGGCTACACTCGTTGTTTGAGTCACTTTCTTTAGGGAGATATTTCAGAAACATATGCGATGGCAATAGATTCAGCACAGAGCCCTGAGGTGCAAATAGCATTCATCATACATATTCACAAGCATAGCCAAAGCACATAACATATATTTTCCAATAAAGGCGCATCAAAGGGAGTCATTCTCTTAGTTCAGCAGATCTGCTCTAAAGAGCGAGTCGTGGAGGAAGAACTGGGATAAAAAGAGGAAATTCTGTGGCTTTGCACGCTCAGTGGAACTTCATCTCCATAATCTACTGTAAGCAAAGAAACTGTCTGCAGATGAAAGCCTCCATGCAAGACAAGACAATACAAGCATGCAAAGGCAGTGGTAATAAAACCCCAGAATACTGCTGACTCATTATCCGAAGAGACTGGATGAGGACACCGGCTAAGAGCGCTCTCAGCACCTCCAGAGTAGTCATCATTATAATTTTCATACTTATAGAAGCCAAAAACCACCAAAGCAATGTTGAAGAAACAATACTCTGACTTGTGTACTCCAAATTGTGATTAAACACTTTTTCTCTGCTACAATGATAATTACAACTGTTTCAAAAGTGTGGTGCAATAAAAGATATGTTTGAATTATGTTTGTACTACCTCTTGGGCTCATTCACTTCCACTTAATTCCAAACAGCCTGAAAACACTGAGAAAATCTGTAATTCGGTCATAAAGGGTTTATGTCCACATTATTTCAAGCATTTGGGAACGTGTTCCTCACTTCTGCTTCTGATTTGCGTTTTATTCTTTCAGCTGATACAGTAGCTGACATTCCCTTTAGTTGCAGCAGCAGTCACCTTCTCTTAATCACACCCCAGTCAAGCCAGCAGACAAAACAAACTCACCGCAAGACACTACTGCGAGCTGTAGGCTTCCTGTTCTAAAGGGAGAAAAGTACTACATATTTAACAGTTATGGCTGACCATTTACACCCACTACTTTACAATAATTCATGCCATTTGACTTGAATCAGGGAGAAATGGTAGTAAAACATGTGTTTAAAAGCTAAGGACACACAGGAAACAGACTTAAAACACATAATGGTCAAAATCTGAGCAGCAGAGGCCGAGATATCCAGACTCTCAGTCCCTAGTATGGGTCACGCTTCAAAAAACGCTGGATCCAACATGTCTGATAGTATAATCTGATAATATCCTTCATGCTCTTTCGTAATACCCAACAGGGTTTCTGTTATCTGGCAATTCCTGATTTTTTAAACAGAAAATCTGTTAAATCCCGACATATTTAAATCTCCTGGGTCGTAAAGTCTGACAACATTCTGGCTGTTTCCCCCCCACTGCCTCTCTGATGTCCGTCCTCTCTCGCGCCTCCCCTGATATTTTCACATATAACTGAATTTTGGGTTTATTTCAACCAAACCAGAGTTGGTGGTGATTGTTGGAGCAGTGAAAGACGAACCAGATGCTGTAGATGTTTAGATGCTGTGTCACAGCTCTGTAAACATTCAAGAAGAATTGAAATGAATATGATTTTAATGAGAGAAACAAAAGGAGTAACACAACCGGGACAGAGAGACAGACCAACAAAGGTCTTTCAGCAATGTCCATCTTTTCAATCTTCACTCGCAGCCCTAAACAGACCCCCACCCACAGCTCCAAACCCCAAAGTGAAAACATTCCAATTTAAATTATCCCATTAGAACAAAAGAGCCTCTCTACAAAAAAAAGAGGACAAAAGAGGGAAAAAAAAGCATTCCAATCATGTTGGTTCAGGCTTTGCAGTACCAAAATAGTGCATGTGAAAGAGGAACGGCAGGCAGGCGCACCAAAAGCATCGCCCCTGGGCTGTGGTTTTGTGTGGTCAGTAAGAGGGGGTGGAGTTTTCTACCACCTACAAGCTCCTGGACACAAGACGCTCTGACTCAGTTCAATTGTCAAAAAGACACATATGTTTATCCTTACAACAAACAAGTCCACTTTATTTCTTTGACACACAGTGACACAACAGTGTAAGAGCCTTTTGTGCTACATCGCATCCCTCAAACTTGTTATACATTTGGTTGCCAAGCTCTAAATAAAAGCAGTTTCCATAAACTACGACCCTGAACCGTGAGATGAGAATATCAGAGACGCATTAGTCACTGCAAACGCCTCTTATTTCCTATAAGAAGGAACAACTGCTGCAAATAATGAATCTTTAGTGTGCAGAGCAAACTTCTGCAGCGGGGGAGTCGTAGAATCGAGTGTCAGTGATCGGGAAAGCATGTGCAGATGATTTCTGAGGGATCCGGGAGAGGAAAAAGATGGAGGTGTTTTCAAACCACATGTGATTTATTTCACATCCGTTACACTTTCGCGAAGCTCTGAAAAAACACAGCTGACAGTGTAGGTGGAGAGAGGCAGAAAGAGAGGGGCCGGGGCCGAACGTGTCGCCTTCCAGGCATAAAACACAGCAACTGGAGCGCTGCGGGCCTCGATCATTTAAACAGACACACAGGGATTTCCTTCATCACTGAATCGCTGCAGCAATATTTCTTCACTGCAGGGACGACTGGAATGCTCTCGATTCACATGTGACTCCTTTACTTCCTGAAATGTCCCACAATGACCACACGCATATCTTAGAAAATCAGCGTCATGTTCGGTATTATTTAAAGTGCAGACAGCGATACAACTGACGCCTTTGTGCGCTGATATCGACCTTTTTGGGTGTTTCAGGGTAACATTCAGACCGTGTTGAACGCTGTAGGACTCCTGGTGCTCTAGTCCCCCATTTGTAGGACAATACAGCAGGACAATAACTATGTTTACACGCACTAATACTCCACAAATGTACCACCAACTTCACAGCTCATCTAAACAGCATATTCTGTTTGGATATTCTGGATTAGGCTTTATTCCAAATGGAGCTTTTTCTGATTAAGACATGATATATAAATATTATTTGGGTTCACAGTGTTCACAGTGCATACTCGCCAACAGTTTACAAGGCTGCAGTAGAGACGCATGCACAAAAGAAAAGCCCACATTTCTGGTCAGAAGGAGAAACACAACCGCTTTTAAACATCCATTAACAGACTCGGATATCAACAGGTTTTGGATAGAAGCAAATATCACAACATGAGAGGACTGTTTAACAAATAAAAGAAGGATTTGTGTTTGTTAATCAGTTGCATGGCCGCATATAAACAGGGATATTAGTGGAATATCACCTTTCAATAGCCGTGTAAACACAGAATAAGAGGAAAAAAATGAATAGTTTTCTGTATATAAACATAGTCAATGATCCTAAACATACAGACGGGAAGGTTTCTTCAGTGGCCTCAACTGGCCAAGGTAAATCACCTGACCTCAATCCAACTGAGCATGTGTTTCATTGACTAAAGACCAGATGGAAAGCAAAAAACCCCCGAAAAATTTCACAAGAAGTGAAGCTGGCTGCAGTCTCAGCCTGGCAGAGCATCAAACACCGAGCACAGCTTCTTTCATACAGCCCAAGCTTGTTTAAATCAGGAAATAATCAAAGGATATGTAAACAAGACTAAGAGTCTGACTAAGCACTTGATGCCAGCTTCTTAGACGGTTTTTCATACGTGCTGGAGACACATTTTATTTTTATACCAAGTTCAACTTGACGAAGGGATATTTTTAACCTTAAAGAGACACACTGGGGACAACTAAACGTACAGTAAAACTAAACAAAAAGAATCTTATATCATCAAAAACTTACAAGCCGGCGGAGAAAAAACAGGAAGAGTCCTAAAGGATTGTGTCATCGAGGCACAATGCTACCTTTTAAAGTGTGGGCGGGGTGTGCATCTGAATACCTGCTCTCTCTTTACTCGTCCTTCTTTAAAGCAAAGTTAACTTTTATGACCCGGTCCGAGGAGAAACGCAATGGGCGTGGGGGACACTTAAATATACACAGACCGTCCCTGCAGACGAAAGACCACATGGGGAAGGCCTCGTCCTTTCATCCCCAGACATCAAAGATTTGACAGTGCTGAGTGGGCAAACCCAGACCCACAAGTACAGAGCTGAGCGACCGAAACATTCCTCCGCTCTCACACTCATCGCTGTCTCGTTCAGCAGCAAGACGGCTGTCCCCGGTGCCACATAATGGGCTGTTGTCTTTGTGCTGTGGTTGACATCATGCCTGTAACTGTCAGTGTTTGCAACTCTGTGATCCTGTGTTGTGTTTCTACCGGCTGCTGCAACTTTCTTTTATTTCTGCAGTTTCCACGGTTCATATCAAAGGGTGAACGCTACTGACTCTCTTCATCAGGCCAAGATTTCATAATCTGCCTCTGCAAGGCATTCCCATCATCCCCAGCTGTACAGCGTTTAGCACAAATTATCAAATATTTGCATGCTAACACGCTAAATTTAGACACTGAGCATGTGGTGGTAAACATTACCTGCTAAACATCAGCCCTGCTGACGTTAGCACGGTGACGTCTGTGCCTAAATACAGCTTCTTGCAGAGTCTGAGCTAACCGGGGAGGAAGTAATCACTCACATTTGCTCTATTTGTGTAGGATACTTGTACTTTTTTAGTACTTTTTATCTGAAGTATTGTAGTTTGCAAGATTTCAAATCACATCTGCTATTATTTCATCATTCATTTGAAATGAATTTGAAGCAAATCAGAAGAAGTAATAAAACAAGCTGTTTGCCAACTGCCAATAATCCTCACAGAAGAAACAAAACCAGTCAGCAATTACTGGAATATCTGGGAAGATGCCGACAGTAGAAACAGATTCTTCTTCTTCTTCTTCTTCTTCTCTTGGAGCAGAAACAGCTGATAAGTAATGTCACTTAAATGTTCTCAATAGCAGAACGCATTCAGACAAGGTGTCTCCATCTTCCACTAAATGCATGAACTCTTTCTCAAAAAAGGAAAAAACCACCTCAAGCGAGTGTAATTGGGATTTGAAATTTCAAAGGTGTCTCTGAAACAGTGTCAGCAGCCGATCTCGCTGGTTAAAAAGTGAACGCCGTGGGCCGGCTTCCTCCCTCAGATCTGCGTCACAAGAGGAAAACAAATCAGACTGGGACACTTTGAGCTGCGGGGGAGCACAGACTGGATCTCATAGCGTTTCAGTTGGATGGTGGGAGAAGTAAGTAAGAATACATGGCTATTGTCTGCTCTGAGGCATTCCCCACAAGCTGCGACTATTCACCAAGGCGACTTCACCGTGTGAGTGTGTGTGTGTGTGTGTGTGTGACAGAGAAAGCATGCTGACCCCTCGCTTCGACTTTAGCCACTGAGCTTGTGGCCATTCGGACTCAGTGAGGGGGAGCAGAGATAAAATGAAGTCAGGACTTAGAGGTGGGCCGAGGGAGGGGTAACGGACCATTTTGTAGTGACACACACAAATCCTTAACTTCACGAACACACACACACACGCATACACCAGCACACATGCACATGCACACACACCAGAACGCGAACACACGCAAAGCTTACCGCCATGGCATTTCTGGCACTGGAGGAAGATGAACTCCAGTTGGGAGGAGGAGGAGGTCTGTGAGTGTGTGTGTGTGTGTGTGCGCGTGTGTGTGTGTGTGTGTGCATGTGTGTGTGGCCTGGTTTTCTTCTTTCCGACAAACAATGCACCATTCAACTGCAGAATAAATACAACAAAAGCTTCAAAAGGTTCGCCGCAGCAGATACAAATTGTTACAGGAAGGACATTCAGAGGCTGAATTTCATGAAGCCGCACAGGACAAAAATCAATAGGACATGAATGATTTGACAGATTCTCTCAAAAAGCTTCACAAAGCTGCAGAATTGTGCTCCTCTTCTTTATGCCTCCATTTTTTTCCTTCAAGGTTAACATTTACTACCACGCGCTAGATGGAAATAATTGGCCGGAACTAACTACTTCAACAGCCCCCAATGAACGGCCAAGACATTTGCAACATCCTCCTTCTGCAAGAACAACACAAGCATGATCCCACTTTCATAATAAATGTCTAGGAGACTATCAGTCATGGGTTGTTAGTGTGTGATGAGTGTTCATATGGATTTAATAGCCCCTGGGACAGCTCTGGGCTTCTACTCAGCGGACCGGCTTCGTCTTTGGAAGGAAGTCCTCCAGCTCTGGTTTCACTGGAAAAACAACTTAAGCATTTCATTTGAAGGTACAGTAGGTGAAAACTTTTGGCTCTGCCGTTTTAACCTGCAAAAGGTAAGAGGTGCAGACTTTCCTGCCTCCTCGACTTAATAAGGAGGCCAATCTTACAACTATGCCGCTCCTGAGCCTGGATCAGACCTATTAGGTAACGCTGCGGTAACCCAATAGCGCTGCTTCGCTGTATGGGCTGAGCGGCGGTATGCATGGCCGGAATGTGTCCAAATACCTGAGCGGTGGCAGGAAGGCAGAGGCGTATGGGAGGTAAGGAGCAGGAAGTGGAGGCAAATACGCGCCTCCTGAGAGCCAACCGATGGCTCTTTCTCCTGACACAGTTCAAACACCATGAAGCAACACGTCCACCTGGTCCGACAGCCTTTGAAAAATCGTCTGCCATCAGCTCAGCTCTCCACTGGGTTTATCAAGGAGTAAATTGTTGCTAGTGTACTTTTCACCCCATTGTGAATTTCCAGTGATGTATTAAACTCTTGGAAAGTGGCCAGCCTCTTAAAGCAAGGCCCCGTGGACCCCCTGCCCCCCACCCACTCACACAGACACACCTCACAGGCCACTTTTTTTTTTTGTCCTGGCCTGGGAGCCTGAGGCAGGACTTGTGTTTTAGAGGGTGGGAGGTTTGACTTGCCCTCAGGGTGAGCATACTGCAGTGATGTTGGGGGTAAAAAAACGCATCCATCAATGCAGTGTTACAACAGTCCCCACATGACAATCTGCAGATTTACAGTAAAGAAAACATGTCTGAGTGCTTAACCGACGCTCCCTTTGCGGTTCATTGCACAATATATCAACTCCAATTGGTCTTTACCCTAAAACACAAAGTTAAAGCTCAGCTGGATTCATGTCAGTGAAGCAGCATTTACACACATTAACTGTCATGAAAAAACATAAATTACATCAAATCATCTTGTGGCAGCAGATAGACTTTAAAAACAAACAGCTGCAGACCACAAACAGCAAAGCTCTTCATGTTGAAGACGGTTAGTGGCTTCTCAAAAGCTGTGAGCGAGTGGAAGCCTGTCAAATGACAGAGGAGGGCTGTGTGCCTCTGAACTGCATCACTTCCGGTTGTTCCTTGCGTTACGCCCAAAATAGTGGAATCTGATCCAGGTCAATCCAATATCAGGTGTGAGAATTAGATTAGGTGACCTGCTTTTCACCACAGTTCTGCATTGTGAGGTTTAACAAGCAATAATTAGATCAGTTTGACCTGTGCTCATCAAATGGGATTCAATTTATTAATACAGTCAATATATCCTTTCCAGAAATGAGTGTTAGGGTACATTCACGTTTCCTAAAGCTAAAGATTACCTGACTACTCTCATCTTGGCCATTGTGCGATCAACTTAGATAGTTTTGCATTTGCCTAAAGTAAGCGTTCAATGAGATATCTGACTGCATGTATGCAATCATCTGACATCAGCGTGAACTCGTAAAGAATGCCAGATTTCATCAACTAAAGCAACAAAGTCCCCAAAGACAGCTTTTCTGAGAAGAGCCTGGATTGTATTAAATGACGGGAGAAGCATAACGTGATTTTCCTGCACAAATAGAAAGCAAACAAAATGTTCTCAGTCTCACCAGGAACTGCTTTTACAAGAATAAACCACTAAACAACGTGGGTCTAAACCACGAACCATAGGGTTCACGCATTGTATGCTTGAGCTCTCTAATCTTCCCACTTGACCCATTTTAACAGTAGCTTTGTAGCCCAGTTTGCTCTCACACACTCAAAGGAACATACCAGCAAGGGAGTGGTGGAAGAAAAACTCCAGTTTGATTCTGTTCAGGCAGACTGAGGTTTAAGTAAAAGCAGTAAAACATCTATAATCACTGTTAAGTTATAGAAAGTATGCTAAAATTATCAGAATACTTTTTAAAAGGGCGCCAGTAGCAGGTAGTGAAAAATGAGGAAGCTCATGCCGGAGGCAGATTGAGGAGCCGACCCAGCCAATGTGTCACACT
Source organism: Chaetodon trifasciatus (assembly GCA_037975065.1). Taxonomy (NCBI): domain Eukaryota; kingdom Metazoa; phylum Chordata; class Actinopteri; order Chaetodontiformes; family Chaetodontidae; genus Chaetodon; species Chaetodon trifasciatus. Next base: position 1,535,825 of record JBBMOE010000006.1, read on the forward strand.
GGTTAGACGTTTCTTCAGCTGGTTTAATCAGCGTTGGAGCTTTTCTCCCAAATGATAATGACTGTCTGCAGCTGAGCTCAATACAGAATTATCCTGCAAGAGAGAAGCATTCAAAAAATGATGACTCAGCTCATCAATCAACCTTTCACCTCAAATTAAAACCTCAGGCCCGGTTTTCCCGGTGACAGTGAAGCCTCGCTCTGACTCACTGATGTTTAGTCTGAATACGTCCCCTTGAGCATAATTTACACCTTCATGCTGGAAAATGAGTTTACGTCATGCTGGAACATTATGAGATGCTTCATGAACCATAATCAGCTCCATTAGCTTGTCGGGCTGGATTTTAAAATATGCGTTTTCCTCCATCAACAGCTTTTTATTTGACTGATCAAACACAGACGACACTGATCTTCGCATTTGCACCTTTTCTCAATAAACTGTACATCTGCGCTAAGCGTCATGTGTGGGCAGTGGTTATTTGTTGCATATGGTTCAGTTTGGGCTGCATGATGTACCGTATCAAATGTCGACTGTGGCTGCTTTAAGTTAAAGAGTAGCGCAGATGATAGCTGCTGAATTAGCCGCCCTGAGTCACAGCAATCCTGGAAACTGTGAACATGAAAATTCAAAGTCTAGACTGTTAAGAGTTTTAGCTGCAAAACCACTCGCTCACCCTCACTCAGTCACTGCTGCCTATATAATAAACTCTAATTTGTTTACTCAGTAGTGATCAGTAAATTGCTAACAGTATTTTTTCATACACAGGCTCAGAGATATCCACCTACAGATAGGTGGCTAATGCTAGCTAGCCAGCTCTCTGCAAGACAATCAGGCTGATGTCAACACAAACAGCGCAGACGAATTAGTAAGACTTTCCTTTTGTGGCCTGCCGGTGCTCAAAGTGATCATTAAAGTGGATGCACTGTACTTATTTGCAGCAGAGCGTCCATGCACAGCTGTCTGGGAAACCACACGTCTTTTGCATATATGCAGTGTGAAAGTGTTGCAGGTCTCGTATTATTGTTGCTCGAATGTTTTGCACATGCGGGCCCAAATAAATATAGATGTGTCATGTTTTAGTTCTGTTGTATTTGCCAGAGAGAATAAATCTTTGGTCCATAATTGTATAACTGGAAATTGTGTTTACAAGGGAACAGTGTTGGAAAAGTGGTGCTCACTTTCTGAACTTTGAAATAAATTAAGCTCTCAGGGTAACTTTCGAGAAGAGACATGGGTATTTATATATATGTTTCAGCACCTGAATTAACAGGAATTAACTTGAGTCTGGCCAGTTTCCAGCCCTGTTTCATTGAGGGCTTTCACTGTGAAGCAGCTGCAGAAAGTGTTCGGCCTCCATTGACTTCATAGTGTCAGTGAATGCACTCGCTTTCCTTCCAGCCGACGGGAAACCCACTGGTGGGAAAGCGTACCAGTCGCGGTGTGGACATAATAAATGGTGGTTAGAGATGCTTATCTTCTACAGTATATCTTACTTTGTAAATCAGACGTCATAGCAATAACTGTCCAATCTTAAAGACAATAATTAAACCGCTTAAAATACGATGAAGAAACCAGAAATTAGTATTTTTGACAAAACACTCAGGAGCTCAAAGGATTTGAGAACTCAACAACTTGCTGTTGCTTGTTGGCTCGAGGAGTCAAAAGGTACATTATGGTCACATTCCAGGACGTGCTCATATCTAATAAAATAGAGGCCCACCTCTTTGGCGTGCAGACTGTCCACTGACAAACTTCCCAGGCTATCAGCATTCTTAAGATTCTCCTGCCAGTCACACGGGACAATTTATTGACTGACCATTTAACAACCTTGATGCGACGTTTCAACATGCAAAATTCAAGGTTTACAGCTCCTTACGTTACGCAATTACAATTACAACAATAACGTGTTGCCCAGTAACAATACTTCATCGGCTTCACAACAATGACGCTGAGCTTTGGCTGGAACAGGTTCATTTTCATCACCGTGGAGGACAAAGACTCACAGATCAAACGTCGTAGACAGAAGTCTGGATCATTAGCTACAAATTGTGGAGCTCGTGTCTGGGCATGTGGCTAGACAATGATTGCTCAAGCAACTTTCCAAAAGTTGTCCTCCAAAATAAGAGAGAAGCAGGCAGTGCTTTGCATGCTGGATTTGATCTTTTACAGTGTTTCTTCAGCATTCAAGAGCTTGAACGGTTTCACCTGACAGGACCATGAATAATCATCGACTTTGAGACTGTTGAGATGGAGGAAGAAAGCAAAAAGCATGTTTTTTGTTAAAATAATTGCAAATGTAGATTTGAGATCCAGTTAACACAGAGAGTAAACATTTATACATTTTTTCAACGTGTCACATGACAGATGCTGGCATTTCTATTAACTGCCTCTGCAGCACAGTGACAAGCTGCTGTACCATGTCCATACAGGATTTTAGATAAAGTACAGAGAATTAAACACTCTGTTTGGGCAGCTGTGTGATATCTCAATGCAGTCGAGATTACAAGTGAAATGAATTATCATTTCTGGGCTGGTGTGTGTAATTTAAAGCTCCTCTAACTCCCCCCCCTTCTTCATTTCCCTGAGTGTTCTCAGGTTATAACCTTTTCTGTGCAACAAACTGTGGTTTCCTCTACTTACGGCAACCAGTCGTTTGACACAATCCAGGTTAGATTTTACCACACAAACGTTGAATTATAAGGGCAACCTTTCCTGTGAGCTTCATAGATTTGATCCTCTGTAGAGATTTACAGTAAACGCTTCAAAAGAGGGTTTAGAAACGTGACTTTATTACGCTATTCCATCTCCTTCACTCATCTACAGTATTTGTTTTCACGGCCGATCAGATCCTCAGATTCACCATGAATGCACAAATTCTACCTGCCTACACAGGTCTAAGATTTACCAAGCTGCTAAAAATGTTGGCAAAGGTGCAAATGCATATGCACATCCTCTCAGCACTCAGCATAAGCCAAGAATCAATTTCCTTTCCATGACTGTTGTTTCCCCTGAATGCATAAGTAAATAACATCATCCACTGAAGACCTGGACTTCATGTGGAAAGAATGCGCATGCAGATCTCGTTTGTGTGCTAGCCAGGATGTATAAGGAGCAGATTGTGAGATCAGTCCGCGAGCCTGTCCCATCTCTTTGTCCTTCAGCTGGTTCTTTAGGCCTCACTCAAGTGTTGAGTTTCAGCTTTGCACAGCACTTCAAGAACATGTCAATGCAGATCAACACTTTGACAGTAAATCCGACCATCAAAGGGGGGTGAAACACTTCTTTTTTTTAAATTACAAAGCTTCCTCTTTGCGTGGAAGGGAATCAGAGGCCCAAACCCTTGACATTTGCAGCGGACTGCTACAAATTTCAGAGAGGACACGGTGACAACGAATGAGATAAAAGCAGAGCTCCCCGACTCATCTACCCCGCACTGCACGATTAAACATGTAAATGCCTTTTAAGTGGACGGATCACTCAGTTGGATGAATTGATGCTCAAAGCTGTCACCATATTTGAAAGAAGCCGAGCGCCTAACCATCTCTTCGGTCCTAATCCTTGTTACTTGGCTACTGAGTACCAATCACATCTAATGCACACTGATTAATCGGAAGCAAAGACTTTGACCTTTCCCTCAGACGATTTTCTCCAGTCCACCAAAGTCTCGTCTTCTATAGTACGAGGGGTGTTGCCGGGGGCGCAAACTTTTAGCTTACAAGGCACAACATCTTCAAACAGCGCTCAGTGAATAACGCTGCCTAGCTTATACTTCACCTTCAACTGACACTTTAATCCCCTGTAATGAATGGAGACAATGGCTGGAAGGGAATGACGTTATGCCTATGGCAATATCAGAGGCCCGGGGGATACAGTAGATGACGAGAAATAAGTGAAACAAAGAGGGCTTTCATCGACATGACAATATCAGGGCCCTCAATTAGTCCAGGCCAGTCTGGGGTCCGGGGTGCCAGCGTTCACTGTTCCCCCCACTGGGCACTTTAGCACAAAAAGCCCACAGGTCATGCTCTTCCTCTGTTTCGGCTTAAGCCAAGCAAAGGCATGTTATAATCCACGTGATGGGGCTTTGGTGAGCTGGTGCACCAACTTGATCTAAAACAAGTGAACTTAGTGAACCAGCTACAAAATATTTTGACCCCACAGCAGAGACGTTCGGCTTTATTGAATTTAGCTCGGTATTTCAATCATGCTTATCATACCTGTGTCAATACATAGACCCGCAGCCTGCCTCTTGTCCAAAGAAAACTCGAACAACGCTCTGCCAGCTCTTCAGACGAGCAACAGGAAACATTTAATTTCAGGGCAGAATGCAGACACATAAAATGTCACAGATAAAGATCAAATCTAAACTCAGGTTAGAGAATTCATTCTCAAATACAATCTGTCCCTCTGATCTGATGGACTGTGTGTACAGCGGGCGATGTCAAGGCAGTAATCTAAAGTTATTCTCACCCAAAGGCATTAGAGCACTGACCTTATCATGCTTTCAGAGTTTCACAGAAAGAAGGAAAAGACGGGCCTGAGTGAAAACAAAGCACAAAACCTGCAAAGGGCCACGGCTAGCATGTGTCTCTTTCAGGGTCCTTATTAGTTATTTTCTCTCACTCAGGCATACAGAGTATGTGCATTTCTGCAGCCAGCAGGCCTTACGCTGCCGTCTTCACCGTCTATTCAGGTGCAGTTTTTTACTGAATAAATGAGGTGATGAGAGACAGAGCATGACCGATTCCCACCTCAGGCAAGCACAATTTGTGTGCTATAGCTGAGCGTTAGGACTAAAAACTCATCATCTTTTCTGTATAGTTCTATTTGCAGCCTTTTGATATCTTTATTTTTTTTATTTAAAGTTTTTCTGATAGATTAACGTAACCTGTTGGTGTAGAGAACTCACCAAGTAGCTGACCTTTCTTCATTCAACAAGCTTCATAAACAAAACTGTAACTTTCATATATCACAGGATGTCTACACAGCAAAAACAGCACCTCAGCAGAGCAGCAGCAGCGTCAGTGCTCCACCTGTGTCTACACAGGATGCATTCAGACGCAGTATTGAGTGTAGGCCACCTGCATTTTGTCAGCTGTCAGAGCTCAGCACACAATCACTGTAGTTATGAGCGTAAAGCTGACAGAAATAGGCTTCAATTGTAAAAATGGTCATGCTTGTATACTGCAAATGAAACACAAGCCGTTATGTTGTCTGTGTAGGCAATGATGTTGATTAAGAGTGTATCTGTTTAAATGTGGTTGAGAAATGGCTGAAAAAGAGATGAAACGCCTCCTCTGAAGACAACCTGTGAGTATACAAAGAAAAGACACATCAAAATGTGCCCACGTGAGAAAGACTCAGTCAGCACAGTGCAGATTCCCTGCTCACTGTCTCCCAGTACGTGCATATATCCTCATGCATTCTTACCGTCTAGTGTGCTTTTAACTCGGCGGACACATTCAAGACAGGAAACTCAAGGTTACAAAACCTTTACACAGCCAAGTCTATCACAAGGCCAAATAATAAGGTTATAAACTGGACTTGTGAAACCACGGGGTTCTGTTGAACACGGCACTGCGTTTTCACGAGATGTTTCGGCAAGTTAAGAGCCCACAGGGGGAGGAATCTGCCCGCGGACCTTTCAGCCCATCTCCCCGTCGGATAATGCCACTGTATCGGCAGACGAATGGCCCCACAAATCTTTCACTGCACCTCTAAATATTTAACGTCCCCACGGTTGGCCTATGTTCCTCCTCTCTAAACCTCTCAATGGATGGCACTGTGCCACCTGGCCCATAACAACCAGCGAGTGAATAGAGGGCACCCTTCATTGCCTGCGAGCTCATGATTCACACAACAATTAGCAGCTTCCACGTTACAAGCGACCGAGGCATTCACTTTGTAAAAATCCAGGCTCAGCACATGATCCCACAAGAGTCCTCAGCAGAGCTGGAAGTACATTTACTCAAGTACAGTTCTGAGGTATGCTTACTTTACTTGTGTATTTCCATTTTATTCTACTTTGTATTTCTACTTCATCAGATTTTTACATGACATAAAAACATGATCGGCTTATAAAAGAGAACACATTGGTAATCCATGATGCTCAAAGGGGTCAAAAAAGTTAAAGATTAGAGAAAACCCGAAATTCAAATTCATCAGAGCTTTTTCTCCTTTTCTCTCCAATCAATCAGCTCACAATTCCTCAGATTTATCTCTTAAATTTCACAAGTGTTTTCAGTTTTGGTATTTAAAGTTAATGTAACTTATACTTCTTGCACCACATGTCTTCCGTCTCACTGTCCTCTCCAGCTAAATGTACAAAGGGGGTTAAGGGATGCTTTCACTTAGACTCTCAGCAATGCATGAAAGCTGATGTTAAGCAGCAGCTAACTTCAGGGCAAGCAGACGCCTGGAAACAGTGGACAGAAACTGCCGTTTGTGCCTTTCTTTGTGTCTTTTTATATTCATTTCCGCTACCTGAAGTTACATCCAACACCACGTGCACCTGGAAAGTTCAGCTCTCGGTTTCTGACAGGTACAGCAAAGACAGGCCATGTCGCCGGATCGCATACCTCACCCGAAGTCCTTCTTCCAGCAAGACCATACGAAGGCAGCGGCCAGAGGTACAGGACTCAGCAAATCCCTCTTTTGTCACAGGAGCTCTAGGCTTGATGGTAATCTCCCCATCCCATGGGATTCTCCTCAGTTCACACCCCCGTGGTGTGAGATTTGTGAGGGGGTAAGTGCCTACAGACGTGGAGGCTCTTGAAGGACGGGTGAATGAGTGGAATTCAAGGATGCCTTGAAAAGAGGCCTGCACATCATGAGAGTCAATCAGAAGATAAGAAGACGTGGAGTGCGAAAAGAGGGACATAACGACAAAGTGAGGTCCGAAATGCACAATGGCATTCCCGAGAGGGGCCTCGTGAAATGCTGAATGGTCTATTCACTCATTAAAAAAAATGCATCGGCTGGTGGCTGGTGCTCGAATTAACAGTGTTCACATCTGACGGGTAAAGTTGCTTATTTGAGGTCTGAATCTGCTCCTTTCACATAGCGACAGAGGATCACATCATGGCTGTACACATGAAGCGGTCCATGTGGTCTCGGTCAGTCTGGATCAGTCCTGGCTCATGAAAAGCTTACGGTATAGATTTCTCAGGACAAGAGAATGTAAATGGTTGGAGGGGGTGGGGTGCGGTGGTGGGGGCAGTCTCTAGTTTCATGCCTCCCTGTGTTCTGCAGGCTGTCAGCGAGGACAAGCGAACACTCCCTAAAGCTGGAGACAGGGACAAAGTGCCAGGTAGACAGATCCGGTTTCCTTTGCAACGACCAAATACGGCTTTGTGGTGGAAAAATCTGCACCTGGTGGCCATGGAAACCGGCGTTCACCCAGGTAGCAGCCTACAGTTGAGGCAAACTGACCACAAAGAGGAGAAGTGAGCGTGGCTGGAAATGTAATTTTTGCCTTGTTGGTGGTTGACGTGTCTGTAAAAACATGCCGTTTTTTTTTACATTACAGTACACTACAGCAGCTGTTCAGCCATGACAGATTTCATTGTTTGGTTTCTCGCTGCTTGAGCTCGGCTGCTTGCTCCAACACGCTGTAGTCTATTAGTATGCCCGCAACAGGGTTAATGCAATCAAAATGCACATATCAGGACCATATGTCACTACAGCACTTTTGTCTAATGATGTATAATGCACCCACAAATCGAGTTGAGAAATGTTTCCCTGAAGCAAATACAGTTCAAACCACCTTCAAATATACACACACTGCAAAAAGTGAACTCTAAGTATGATGAAATGTTTTAATCAAGGTTGTCTAACTAGAATCTACAAGAAACCACAATTTCTGTGAATAATAAAGCAGACAAATGTTTGTTTTCAGTCTGGTCGCAGTACTTTGTAACTCTGGGATCTTTGGGACTGGATATTTTCACTTCTTTTAAGTGATAATTAAGCTTATTTTAAGTATTGTTTCCTCCTTTTCAGTGCCTTTAATCCGTTGTTTTTGAGAGCTGAGTCTCTCCAGCTCAGTTTTACTTTCCACAGTGTTGTTGTTCCAACTCGCTCCATGTTCAGATCTTTAAAACAAAACCTTCACATACTGTACGTCCTGTCATTTGCAGAGCGAGGCTTCACACCTTCCACTAACTGTTGCCTCAATTACGGCTGGGAAACAAGCAAATAAGTGAGGGTTTCACCACAAACAGGAAAGAGGCGCTGAGAGGTAAGAGGGCACTCAGCGTGCCATTAGTGTGGAGATGGTTGGGTGTACAGAGCAAGTGGCCCTACAAATCCTCTTCTCTTGGAACATAAGCAGTAATTATGGTGTCCCTCTGTATTTTGCCTCTGTCAACCCAGCATTTTGACATCAGGGACAGCATGAGAGAAGGGCCGAGCGCACCTGAAACACTGAGCGGTGGGAGCACATAAAAATACAAATAACAGCTGTCAGTGACATTCAAAAAGATGCTCTGCCCTGAAAAGGAAGATGAGAGATGAGAGAACAAATCCTGAGCAAAGCCCTGCGAGGGCATTTTCTTTACACATGGCAGTGCTAAAAAAACGGCAAAAGCAGATTTTTATGTCACTGTTTTGTCTTTGTTTCTAATGTAAACGCTCTGATTGTCAGAAAAGGGGCTGAGTGCACACCACACCTTTAGAATTACAACAAAACAATCATGGAAAGTTCTTCTAATCATGCCATGTGGTGATATCAAACAGACCTAATCTGTGCATCAGTCAAACAGATGCATTTCATATTAATACAGCGAGCAGAAGCCTGCTTTATTATGATAAATCCACTCCATTAACCCTCCTATCAGGTGTCTGCCAGACAAAGGTTATCCTGGGACTCCGGCCAAACTCGCTTCCTCCCTCCTTTGACTCAAGACAAAACTCTGATAATAATAACTCAGTGGCTTTAGGATCAAATGGGTGTAGCTGTGATTCAAAGGCAGCAGGTAGCTGCTTTTGTCACAGGTGATACTCCATTGTTACATGTGGGCCAAATGGGACACATCCTGGTAGGTTTATCTGGGTTGTGCATAAGGTTACCACAATGTTTTAGTTGGTGGGGCGTGTGTGCTGTTGGGTTGGGTGAAATAAACTCACCTCCATCAGCGATTCTGGGGGAAATTGAATGAATTTAAGATGGTCTAAATGCACCCAAATACACAGTATCTAATTGGTGGATAAGAATCTACAAACAGTGACAATCAATCAAACCTACGTCCTAATTCAAACAGCGTGTCCGGTGACGCCGATCCTCAACCTGGGTCGTGTTGCTCGATGTCCAGAGCAGATACAGTATACAACTCTTCAGATTCACCACAGGATCCAGATGGGCTGAATTAAGTAATCAAAGCAGGATGTGACCACCGTGGTTTTCTTACAAAAACACATCCACATTAAAGTAAACTACACCATATCTGGATTTCCTTTTCAGTCTCCTCGGTAAGTGTGTTTCTCGTACAGAAACACTTTTCTCTGCTGGTCTCGGACAGCTGTGCGGCGTTAGAGTACAATGCTGCTACGCTGTATGAGTTTGAAGAGAGGGCCAGAAATGACCTACCAAACACTGCTGCGACAGTCTGTATGAAACAACAACACAGCCACATTCGGAGTCTCAAGTGTTTTTACAGCAAAGCATCAGATGGGATTTTAAAAGACGTGTTCGGGCCATTACTGAAGCACCTGAAACTTCAGACTCACATTATCAGCAGAGATCTTGTACCTGACTTGTATCTCGGTGAGTGACAGACAAAAGACAGCTGCCTGTTACTGGAAAAGGTAAAAGCATAAATGCATAAAGGAAGTGTCAAGCGCTTGTGTCGGTTTATTTAAAAAAAGCAGACCAGACAGGGAGGTACAGATAGCCACTTGACATTTGGAACGACCCCCACCCACAACTTCACACACGTAAGCCAACACTGAACCGTCTCCACGCTCTCCGATGTAAACCAGCATCCCAGCGGAGGTTTAATGACCTTTTAAAAGCTGGAGGTTGACACAATATAACAAAACAATGCCAGACAGAACAGCCGAGCCTTGATATGAGGCACCTCCAGAGACGTCGATCATGAATAAGTGGGTTTACTGACTAGAAAATCCAGGGATTAGACATCACAAGGTTCACTGAGTCAACAGAATCTGAGCACAGTCGGCCCATTTATTTCATTTGAGAGTTACAATGATCCTAAGAGAGGCGCCGATCTAACAGCCGTTCACCACAGAGGACCTGGCTTTCATTCTTCAAGGGGTCGTCTTTTATACCGCACACTGTACGCTGTGGAGTTTGCGTTTATCCATGTCCTCCGTTCAGAACGTGTGTCTCTGGGCTCAAAATTCTTAACAATAATTATCTACTTCACTCATCTTCCAGCACCCTCCTTCTGTCCTGACAGACCTGAATTACCTCTGTGGTCATCAAATACAGTATGTCATGCTTCATTAAATGCTGCTATTCACTGGCTACCACCTGGGCTAGCACTAAAAACAATAGGGTGCAGGTGGGGCATCCTGTTGGCGCAGTGGACCAAAGCACGTAGTGTACATGTCACCACAATGTGTCAGGTCTGCACGCAGTCAAGGTCCTTCATCCACTGCTATCTGTACCCAGATTTCCTGTTAGACTCCCTGCCATCTAATAAAGGGAAAATATGACAAGAAGGCTGCAAATGAAGGTGTTTCTTCATAGTATCATGCTCTTACTTACACTGATAATCATTCAAGTGTCTTGCTTTAACTGACGTCTCTTAAAACCCAAAACGGTCAGCACTGTTCAAGCTCAAAAACATCCATACACACAGCAACTGGAAACTCTGTAACAGATTAAATTGTGTTATCACGAAAACTAGAAAACATGTGTCAAAAACTCCAATAATCAGCGAAACTGAACTTCAAAGGTGGACAAAGAGCAAAACTGCCTTTTGCAGCCGTGGAGAGTAAACAAGAGGAAAATAGGAAAAGTTCAGATGGCTGTTCTCAGAACACATCTGAGGAATGGAAGCAGATGTTTTCCTGCAAATCCTGCAACTTTACATGACGTGTCAACACATGCTTGTCAAACGGTGCTCTGCCTCAGACCTGCTATTCCATCACGTATTATTAGAACCTGAGTATCATCAACTCCGGCTAAAGATCAGCGGATGAGAGCTGCAGAATCACTTCAAATAGGAGCACTGTCAAAAAGCCTGCAACTAATCTTAGTCATTCAGGACTTAAATGAGGGATATTCTGTGTGCTTTGGGGCAAATACAGTAATATAGGGACTTAGAAAATGTTTTGTTGTCCTTTCCCAGCACACTGAAAGCCTGTCATCATGTCCCCACACTGAAAAGAAGAAAACCCTGAGCCAGCTGTGATTTTTAATGTGGCATCTAATTCAGCCATTAAAAGGCACGGCGGGGTGTCCCCCTACAGCCGTTCCCCTCCCCCGGCCTCGTCCTGCTCCCCTCAGGCAAAACCATGCTGGGTGCATGTCAAAGATCACATGACAATAGGGATTCCTGACCCAGCCAGGGACTGGGAATGAATCAGACCTAATTCAAGCATGTCGCAGGCAGCCAAAGGCACTGCTCTTGAGACAGAGCGGCCGGCCTTTTCAGCCTGGACTCACACAGACGGGACAGCATTCCTGCGAAAATGTCACATTGTTTGAGTGTTACTCGCAATATGTTTTACTCCTTTCCTCTTTTTTTTAACAAAGGCGGCAGATGAATGGCAAAATGCGATGTTTGATCAAACCTGTTCATAGACAGCTGGACAATGCAACGAGTGCTAGAGGGGGTTCAGCCAATTTGACGTACATAGAGGAGCTTCTCCACCTAAAATACTGTATCTAGCTGTTGGTGAGCCCGGTCAATCAAATATTAATCGATGTCCTCTCAGTTTCCTCTCCCTATCGTCTGACAGCTATGCAGTTCTCCAACTCAACGTTTGCTAAATTAAATGAAGGACATTAGTAAGGTTCAGAGATAAATTATTCAACAGCAGAAGAGAGTTCTTTCATTGAGTGGCTCGTATAGCTCTTCAACACCGTTACCTTTGTGTGTGCGTGTAAAAGAAAATCCCCTGACATTTTAATGGCTGTGAGATACAGGCCAAGAAGTCTGCTCGCATGACACGGGACGGAAACGGGGAAAAAAAAGCATCTTTCAGTTGTTTAGATGCACCAACTACAAGCAACAGTCTGGGGTTAGAAAGAGAGCAAGACGCCAGACAAACAAAGAAGGAATGTAGGTTTCTGAGCGCTGCAGACTTTGGACTTGAGAAAACCAGTAAACAGCCCCAAAGCCACTTTGACCTTGTCGGAGTGGACAAACTGCTATGTTTTATCACTGAATCATTACAACGTGTAATCAGCGCTCTGCAGCAGCCATGCTAGTCAGTCACTTTTATGATACACAAAAGAATGCTGCAGAATCTGGCTAAAAGGGCAAAGAACAAGCAGCAGACGAATGCAATCCAAGCCAAAGAAGGTCTAGCAGTGAGCAAACATCAGGCTCAGCATACAGAGGCAGCTCAGCATCAGAAAGAAGTGCTGCTGCAAGGTAAGTTCTGTCAAACATCCTGGTATTTACTGCGAAAGCTGGCAACAGGTACAGAAGCTTGCAGCTCTAACAGTGTGAATCATCACTTTTTCATAAAGGTTACAAATCAAACTGGTCATTTGCAACAATCAGCCCACACAGATGGGTGTTAAACTGGGTGGATAACAATATTGTAGTACTTTAAACTTTTACTGTGAGGAAAACTTTGGTGTATTAGAAGATCTATCCTGTAATAAGCACAGGACTTAGCTGGAGCGCGACAGGACGGTCTGACTGTTGCAGGTGACTACAGAAAGTGCACTGATCTCTAAGCATGCCATCAGAGGGATTATTCATGTCTCCAGCGTTTGTTCTTACCTGGCCACGGCGATGCAGCTGTGCTCACAAGAATAAAGACGCAGCAGAGAAGGCGCTCCAGCCATGAGGAACACCTGCAGAGGCAGCAAGCAATCACCATTCACAACTTCATCGCTACTGAAATCTGCAAAAAGCTGAAATTCAAACCACAACGAAGCAGTACCTCATCTTCATCTCTCCTTTCCCTGAAACCGAGTGGGAAATCTACATGGACTACTCGGGGGTGACGAGGGGACTAAAAAGTGCTCACAGTTTTGCTTGGCGCAGCGCCGCCGCTGCGTGCGGGTGGAACAGCTGATGGAGACGCAGCAGCGCTTTGCTGGAAGCGGAGAAGAAGTGGAGGGAGGGAGAGAGAGAGAGAGAGAGAGAGAGAGAGAGAGAGAGAGAGAGAGAGAAGTGAAGTGACCTGCAGGAGTTCACATCAGGGACTTCCGCCAGGTCCTAAAAGGGAACAAATTCCACAGACTTTCAAGTTACAGTGGTTGGTCATGGTCCAGAGCGTGTGCCACCCAAAAACACAGCCTACTACTACCACCACTACTACTACCATAATAATCATAATCATAATCATACTAATCATAGTCATAATCATTATCATCATCACCGTTCATATGTGCTTCACAGCTCTTTTTCTCTTCCTTTCTCGCATTTGAACAATGAAGCCAGAGCAGAGTTTTACGCACAGCTTGTGTCACCTGTGACAAACCTGACAAACACGAGGTTGCGTCCCTCCGCTGACAGCAGCCGAGGTGTCCGTGAATAGGTGAAAAACTACAACATGAGCTGTGTAAACTTAAGTTTTCCACCGGAAAAGCTTCTGTCATTCATGAGGAGTTTACACTGTCACTACCTCCTCGAGCTGCGGTGGGCTCACAAGAACGGACTTGACAAGATAATGACCACGTCGAGTGTCTGCGAGGGCTTATTTGCTTTGGTTTGTCCTGGTTAGAGGTAACAGAAAGGTGAGAACTCCTCGAAGAAGACCAAATATAAAAATTAATTCAAGAGTTCAAAAAATACATCAGGATACATGAGGAAGATGAAGATTTAGTCCCACTGACATCTTCTGCCTCAGTCCTGACTGATGAAAAAATAAAACAATTGCAAAGCGTGGACATGCTGCACTTACACAAGATGACCACCAGAGGATGAAATTGGTTTCATTTTCATCAGTCCTGAACTGTTTAGCATCGCACTGCTGACACATGTTAGTGTTTGGTTGTTGGTTTTAACATGTGATAGAATATGCTTTTTCTGTCTCTGTTAGATGCACAGTCTTGTCCACATCTGTGTAGGACTGAAGACACTGAAAAAGGGATGTAAAAAGTCCAAAACTTTGTTACATTCCTGTGAAGAGGATGCAGTAAATAAAAGCACTGAAAAATATAAAACTGAATTCATTTACTGATGTGTATCAATCCTCTGCAGGTGTACACACATGTACTGCTGTTTGTCTTCGGTCGTCAGTTATGAGTGGACGGTTTCTAACTTTCATCAGCTTAACAGCGCTTCCTTTTCACGCACCAGGTATGGGTGCTTTCTGTATGACTTCTTTTAGCACATAAGGTGAGTTTGTTATCACAGGAAAAGGCACTGGGTTCAGGCACTACACTGTGCTGTATTAGCTGTCCTATCTGTGGGCCTCCAGGCTACTGTCTCAACACGTCCACGGCTCTGCGGATGTCTGCTTTGCTCACATTCCAGTGTCAGCTAAAAGAAAGGCAAAATTGTCTGTCAAAGGCTGTGTTTCAGTGTCACCTAACAGAGGGCAGGGCAGGACTCTGTCCACAAAGAGTAATATGTAATGCCCACTGCTGCTCTATGATGAAAACACAACTTCAGTTATTAGCATGTGACGTCAGCATTGTGTCACAGCTGTCTCACGCTTATTACTTTGGTCTTTTTTTGATTTAGAGTCTAATCTTTTAAAATTAACCTTGGGGCAGCCCTGCCTTAAAGGACTAAGCACCAAGCCTTTACTAAGGTTTTATGGTGCCTCCATCCTTCCAAGCATTTATTTCAACCTTCAAATAAATGTCTTGTAATCTTAGCTTACGTATCATTTGACATGTTGCCCGGTACATATTTTAAACAGTTTTATTTGCATAGCAGTACAAGAAAGTTCCTCTCTGGCATTTTGATGAATGGTTCTTCAGAGGATGATTGATTCACAGCAACATTTCACTCCTGCTAACCACCCTTTACACTGAACAAAGAGTAAGTCACAAACTTGACCAAACCACCTGATACAGGTGTGGTTCATACTCGGTAATCACTATGTACAACACCTCTGACAAACGTTTGTTCCTTCCATGTTTGGTCGCTTTTCTAGTTCAATGCTTCACTCGTCTTGTGAAACTAGTTGACAGCTTGACCCAAGTTTGGTGTCCATCATCATTTCGCCTCAGTGTTTTTTTGTGCTTTGCAAAGATTTATAAGTTCTATTGAGAAAATACACAACAAAGCAGAAACCATTCTCAGCATCCATGACATTCAACTTAAAAAACCAAACACCAGTAAAACATCTCAGTTTAATGGTGCAATTTGAGACCTGCTCCAGCATCTAGCTGCTGATAAAAACGCTTACTGTCCTGAAGACAGACAGTTTGAGTTAGAAAGAGGACTGGTCTGATGCATACTGGGGAGTTTAGCCGAACTAGTGCGACATCTGGGTATTTTTGTCTGACTGCAGATTTTGCTTTTGTTTTCATAGTGCATGCTAATTTTGGCCAAATCAGTATGTACTACTTGTATAGCAGGCAGTGAGTTTGTATGTTCTGGGTGGCATGTTTCCTTCAGGAGCTCCGGTTTCCCCCACCATCAAAAACATGTATATTGTTAATTTTCCTGTCAGTGTCCTTGACCAAGAAGCTAGCTTAGAACTGGAGTTGGTCTGTGAATGCCATACAGTGGCAGCCCACCACCCCCAGGGGTGGGTTAAATGCACAGATCGAATTTCACTATATTGTACTGTGTGACAATAAAACCTGATTTACATTCGCAGTATCAAGAAATGTCAAAAGTCTCTTGACAGTTTCTCTCAAACCCTTTTGTGTCCTCTCTAGCCTAAGACAGCACAAAATATATTTTAAAACTCTTAATCTGGATCTGACACCACATAAGGACACACCACATGCCAGAATTTTGTTTTCAGCTCAGGTTATATGAGTTCTGATAACACAACAACCCTCCAAGTTGTTACTCAGTCGCAGGCACAAAGCGTTTTATAACCAGCTTCAGGGGTCTGAGTTATATCAGATTACTTCCAACAGCTGAAATCAGGGAGGAGGGACTGAGGGGCCGTGGAGCCACTAAACAGCTGAAGGGACATTGCAGCCCATGCTCAGACCAGGTCTCATAATCACACAACAGCCTCACACACTGAAAAACCCAAACCCACGTGCTGCCCAATCCCTTCATTACCACAGGGCATAGCATCAAACACTGCCCATTGGCTCCTTTAGAAGAAAAATACCGATACTACACATCTATCTTGGAGCTGTAATGGTACACATGACCCACAGATATATACAGTAAATAAACTCACTGGTTGATCATTGGATTACCAACATGACTGTAACGAGCTCCTGAAAGGACGAGCACATGAGTACTAAGCGTGGACTTGAAGATACACATCCAAGGGATAAAATGGAGAAGGTGAACTGGGCATGGACCACAACACAGCTGCACACGTCTGCTTTGCACATATTATACTGAATGAGGTTGTTGGTGTTACTTCTAGAAGATTATGAGTGTTCAACAAACATATAAAAGCCACGAAATCATGTCTTTATTTGGATCAAGCGCTCGGTAATTCTATTGTTCCCAGATGCGTTAAAGGAGAGTTTTTTGCTTTTCTTTTATGGAAATGGATGGAAATTGTTGCAGCACAACCAGAGATATCATCTTTTTAATGCCAAGTATCGATCTTCATCGTCAAAACATGGCTCCTACATTACCCACAATGCAACTCAACAGTTCGGTCAAAGATTCCAGTGTGTTATGCTAGTAGCAGCCTCGAGCCACTAGCCTCAAGCAGCGATGAGGAGCAGGCTACATAGGTTCACCGAAGTTCACCTCTTTTTGACTCCACACCAACAGATTTTTTAAATTTTCAAACAGTTTTCAGCCCCAGCTGGCGCTGACTCAAGTGACATCACTCGAGGCAGTTTGTCAGACTTCACATAGCTCCGAGCTGCAGCCAAGAAAGGCTTCGTACAACTATATTCTCAGTTTCCTCGTGAAGAGTTAAATATAAATCATGATTAAGTAAAAAATACCTCAAACTCAGCACATGGGGAGGACGTCGGGGAGGTGGAGGGAGCTGCAGCAGCAAATACTGAGAGTGAATCAGTGTGAGAGTAATAGAGAGAAGTTACACTGTAATGGTACACCTCCATGAACGTGATACAGCACATCCTCATATCTAAACCACTGAATAGGTCGATTGCCAATGACTCCCAAAATGACCTACAGGACCATTCCCAAAATGACATCTATCAACGCTGAAGAGCTCTAATGACAGGCCGCTGCCAGACCTTCGTCCTCATGTGGTTCTGAAGGGGTCACAGTTTGCTTAGGTTTAGGCACCACAACTACTTGGTTATCTTTACGAAAAGGTCATCGGTCAAAATGAGTACGTTACCTTTACGTATGTGACATAACGTTATGTTTGGGTTAGGGTTAGGGTTAGGGTTTTATTAGTATTATCTTCAGAAAAGGTTTCGCTGTAATCAGTAGTAACATAGCAGCAAGAAATTATTTTGCCATATATTCTCAAGTGTTTCTCCAAAAATGGTATTCAGGCATTGCAGCACTGATGGAGGTTGTACTTTGAATGTATTACTTTAGTCCAAAGTACTAGCATTGTACTCCATTAAAATATCATATATATTGCATATAGTTTTACATCATTGTGTTGCTTCCTGTGATAATCTTCAACAAAAATTAGAATCAGGGATTTCTGTTTAGATAAAAAGGTAGCTAAACAAAAAACAGCAAAGGTGGGGCTCACCAAAGTTTATCTCTCCTCGATCCACTGTGATTTGTAAATTATCGGAGGCTTGACCGCCTTCAGAATTGTACATGAAGGACGCAAAGACGCAGATTTTGGGGGGCACGATCGATGTAATATTAGCCAGCTACCTCTAAATATGGATCTGTTTATTCTGTTGATGAGTAGACTTTGTCTTTGTTTGAACAAAATTACTTGCAAGGCATCCGATACAGGACTCACTGAAGACGTAACTCATGAGCTACAGAGATGAAATCTGGGAAACGTAGTCTGATAGCAAGCAAGCGTATCAGGACGAAGTAAAGTGTTAACTTCATTTCCCAAATCCCCACTTAGTTTAGTATATTCAATGGTTCAGACCACTGAGCAGGACACATGGGGGGGATATAAGTTGGAGGGGACTCCTCTTCTCCAACCCCCCTGGGATCTGTGCCCAGGACTGGAGGTTCACAGTGTTTAAGATCCATAAAATCTGCTCAACTTTATTTTTTGCTTTTTTTGTTCTTCCAACCAAATAACAATGCACCATAAGATGGAATTATCTGTTTAACTAATTTACAGTCTCTGTAATAAAAAAAAAAAAAAAAAACACGTACTCTCTCACTCTGCACACTGTGTAGAGTACAAGATGTGAAAGATGGTGGACTGTATAAACTTGTAACTTAAACAAATGTTGAAAATTGAGGAAGGCGATCCTTAAAGTACTCTGAGACCAGAAGCTCGCTCTTCCTCTCCTACGATTTTTATTGCAAAGCCTCAAGTAAGCTAAGCAGTCTGCCCTGCTCTGGCCACCTGAACTATCTTTAGTCCCTGCTGGCAAGTGAATGGAAGTGCCTGACTTATCTTCACTGCTGTCATCGAGGCAGTCAGTATTTTTAGGGGGCAGCAGCAGCTGCAAAAGCATTTAACGGTATTCCATGAACAATGACACTTGGGGTGTCTAAGGCCTGAACGACACAGAGATTGGGGGACCACTCTGTAGCTGTGGACACTGAAGTTCTGTTTTCTCTTCCTCCTACCGGACAAAAATCTGCAAAGATGTACTGGAGTAGATCTTGGGACCGTTGAGGCGAGCATGTGTCTGAATCTGAAGTCAACTTGGGACATTACTCAGCCTTCAGGAGACGAGTGGCACTGCTTCTTACCTCGAAGAGAGATTGCAAGTGCGGAATGTATGTTGACGGTCGTTCCCCGCGACTGAAGCGAGGTAGGTCATGTGAGGGGTACACAGCACAGCTTCACAAGGGGCAGAGGTCATTCCAATTAAATCAGACAAGTAAACACAGGGGTTAATCTCCTCTCTTTAAACCTCCGGAGGGAATATTAAAGACAATTTCAAGGCAATGTCCAAACTGTGTTAACAAAACTTCTTGCACTACGAAAAAGAAATTTTATGCAACTTATAAAATTAATGTAAAAATACAATACGCAAATAGTATTTTCAACAGTTATACAAAATAGTTTTCTATCAACATTCAGTTGAATTTTAATAAAAACAGTTAATCAAACAAAATTCTTACATTAAACATTCATTTTTACATCAATTTTTTAAATCAAATTCATTTTCACCTCCAATGTTTAGGTTTAACTTGAAAAAGTATAACCAAATACAAGCTTTATATCTTTTTTAGTACATAAGGTTTGACAAGGCTTTGAAAGGTTTGACTGGAAACAAGTTGCTTTCCAGTATTTTAACCTTTTTTGCTTGTTTGTTTGAATAAGAGCAATATTTTAGGATGGTTATTGTTATGTATACACAGTTCTGATATGCTTCAGTAAAAAATATTCTTACAAAGCATTATATGTAATATGATGAATGATGTAACTTCAAAAACAATATCCTGACATGATCTTTGTGACCTGAAACTTTGTTTCCTGAAGACTGTGTTACAACACTGTGTAGGAGTGCTCACACGGCTTATGTTAAACACCTGCCCTCATTGCACCTTATAGCCTGATGAAGACTCTCTGAGGTAAAGCGCATTGTTTATCCATGATTTAATGAAGGATTCTTATATTTATATTCAGAGTGGATTCCTTTTATATGCCAACAATACCGTGACGTCCATCATAACTAAGTGGGACAGTCAGTATTTTTGATTTTTACTCTAAAACACATAAACTCAGTTTACTGAAAAATCTGTTCTTTAGAGTTCAGACGCTCATCAAGAAAAAGTTTTAGGTGAAGGAGATGTTGACACAGACAGTCAGAATGGGAGGAACATTTTCACAGGGAGAGAGAGAATTAAAAAGTCTAGAATAAATAAAATTTCTAAAATTTCTTGATATCTATTTATGAGTATGACAGAAAAATACTTTCAGCAGTGACATTTAAAGAAGAATTCCCTGACAGAGCTGCCAACAAAGGGTGTGATGGAGGCTCAGCATATTTTGACTGGAAGGTCTCTTGGGTGGGCAGACCGTGATTTGGACCTGTGTTTGTGTGACCATGCGGGTTTCAGAGTCTTCTTTGTGATACCTGACACACACTCCCTCACAGGTCTTTATTTAGGGCATACTATATTAAGCACTTTCCCATTGAAATACAGCACCAGCTGTACTGGCTATGTGTTGTGGCTGCTGTTGCAATAGGACTAGGCGCCCACCCCCCGACCCTACTCTTCACGGCTAGCCTGTGTTTTTCTCTCACGCAGACAGATCTAATTCAATTAGCCCTAATAATCATACCACCCTTTTGCGCTGAAACACACGCACGTAAAGGGAGGGAGGCTGGGTGTTTAGGTGACAGATGTTTTCATCATTCATTCTGAAATACAAAGGCTAGTTTCCGTATTACAGAACGGTAAAAGTATAATCTTATTACATATACAGTTATTTCATATAAGGCTGAATGATCAAGCTAAAATGTTAGATCACTGTTTTTATCTTCTCAAACACACAAGCTGATATCAAAGTAATTAATCTGTTTTTCTTTTTTAGAAATTTGCAGTGCAGAAGTTGGACCGTCTTGCCCCAGTGAATAACTTCCACTTAATACTCTCCTGGGCTCCTTAAGGTGAAGTGAGCCTGACAACAAAGTAGAAATGGATGTGTTTGGTGGTGCGCCACGTTTCTTGGCCTATCCGAGACCTGTGGTGGTACAAAGTGGAACTGATGCAGTCCTAAAGTGCCAAATTGGTGGTGATCCAAGGCCTGCAGTTATCTGGGAGCGAAACAATGAAAAGATTGACCCACAGGGACGCTACAGGGTCTTTGAGGATGGAAATGTTTACAATCTCATCATTTCAGCTGTGACCACAGAGGATAGTGGCCAGTACATATGCAAAGCAAAGAACAGCATTGGGGAAACATACGCAGCGGCCACACTTAAGGTGGAAGGTGAGGCTCAAGAGATGGAGTTACGAGAGGAAAATAAGCCACGGTTCCTCATCAAGCCCCTGTCCACTCGTGTTGGCCGTGGGGATGACGCTGTCTTCTCTTGTAAGCTCTGGGGAAACCCACGACCAGAGGTTGTCTGGGAAAAGGATGGCAGGAAACTCAATGAAATATTTGAAAGCACGCATTTCAGTGTGGGCTACCAGGACGGTGGATGGTTCCAGCTCAAGATCTTTAAGACTCGTGCACCAGATGGTGGTGTATATACATGCAAAGCTAGGAATGAATTTGGGGAAGCGTTGGCAGGAGCCGTGTTGCTCGTTGATGCGGGCCCTGGACATGAGGAAGAAGGAAATCGTAATGGCTATACAAATGGCCACTGGAAAGCCCACCAGGGAAAACAAAGGAGTGGAAGGCAAGTGCCAAACCGGCTCAAAGACGACACCATGACCAAGTCCACTAAAGTGAAAATGTTTGCAGTGACAGAGGGTAAACATGCCAAATTCCGCTGCTTTGTGACTGGGAAACCCAAACCAGAAATAATTTGGAGGAAAGATGGCAGGCTGATACTGTCTGGAAGGCGTTATTTGTTATATGAGGACAGAGAAGGATACTTCACACTTAAAGTTCTGTACTGTAAGCAGAAGGATAACGGAGTTTATGTTTGTGCTGCGTCAAATACTGCAGGGCAAACCCTCAGTGCCGTACACCTCTCCGTGAAGGGTAAGTCCATTTGCAGCTTCAGAGTTTTAATTTTTAAGATGTGAAGAAATATAGGCACAGCTTAAAGAGCAGACATGATTGCAGCCTGTGATGCTTTTTGCATTCAGTAAAGGAGGGAGTGAGGGTGTGGTGTGTTCTTGGATTACATTTCTATCCATTTGATGCTAGGATGACGTCAGTGTGATATCTTCAAAGAGGTACTCTGAGATCATTTATTGGGGTAGAGCCAGACAAGGAGGGCATAATAAAAATTTTAAAAGTTTTACAGTAGTATTATGATGTTTAAAAAAGAATGGTAATTTTGCACAATGTTGTTTCGGATATGCTAAAATTATATCTGTTCATATACAGAAATCTCAGATACGTGTAAATAATTAACTTAGTATCACCAGCAAAACAGTAAAACACCTCATATTGTTAGTAAAATGTATTTTTCTGCTCCAAGTAGCAGGTTCCTGCTCACAAATGCTTACTTAAGGACCTCATGCAAGTACATGTCAAGTATAAGGTTTTGTATCATCAGTCAGTTGAATTCATGAAACAGGAGGTCAGCAGGCAGTGAGCTGCAAATATAATCAGCAATCAAATTATATGACACCAGCTGCATTAAAAGCAATTCAATCCTGGGTCCACTGGAGGATTAATGAAATGTATTAATGATCTGAAACTCGACCCGAGAGATGTACAAACAGGCAAAGTTCATCAGCTTGAGGTGCATTCCAGCAGCAGTACGATGTCTGCAAAGTCACTTAGCTTGTGAAAGGTCTAGGGGGGCGTCCATGTGTCGAGGTCTTTGGGAGGGGGATCATGTTTCTCACATGGCCCTGGGAAGTCCAAACTCATGGCACCAACAGAAAGTATTGTACTGTACCAGTCAGAGATAAAGAAAACTGGGGTGGCATAAACGATCAGGTGGATAGTGAAGACATTTAAAGTAGATTTAAATGGTGAACGTATTTCCTCAGTTGTTGGTGTGCTAAAGTCAACTCATTAAAACATTAGTAAGATAAGGAAATGAAGAGCTTTGCACACAGACTGGTTAATACAGTCCACATTCTTTTGTTTACAGCTGTCTGGTTCTGTCTGATGGTGTCAGTTACAAACAGTTTATTTCCTATCTAACACCCCGATGTGTTAATGACCCTTCCATTCCTCAGCTAAATGAGCCACTTGTCTCATGATTTTGTTCATCTTGTTTGCTTCACTGGAATTTACTGCCAAATATATTTCAATTTACAGTTTACAATTTACAAGGACGTACAGTAGATGATGTGCTGTGTGAGTTTTCACAGGGTCGGCTTGCCTGAAGAATTTATGTGGATCGAGTAACACTGAGCATTTGGTAGACAGAATACGGACTATATTTTTAACGTCGTTAGTTAATCAAACTGGTGTTGTTCCTGCTTCTTGGTTCCAGAGCCGCCTGTGCGGTTCAAGCAGCCTCTCATTGATCTAGAGGTATGGGAACGAGATTTGGCTGTTCTCGAGTGTGAAGTTCCAGAGGACTCTGTTCCCATCACATGGTATCTGGAGGATAGAAGACTGCAGCCTGGGGCCAAATATGGAATGGAGGAGTGGGGAACAAAGAGGCGACTAACTATCCGTGACATTGGAGTTGACGATGATGGAATTTACCTCTGTGAGATGCCCGATGGGGGGAGAAGCATTGCAGAGGTAGCTGTGAAAGGTAAATCAGTGGACAAACTGTATAAGGTTCTGAGGACACAGTTAAATTTATGTTTGGGATGATCAAAACCAAATTTGATCTAATTCAAACTGTGAGAACCCTATGACTTATGACTTGTTTGCAGAGGACAAAAAAAGGAACAGCGTGATATTAATAAACAGCCACAAAATCTATAAAAGAAGGAGTGGAAGTAGTTGGACATGTCAACAAAACATTGGCTTTTGACATGGGAGACCAGAGTTCACTTTGTATTTCCTACCAAGAGTCAGTGGTGTGTCTTATAACCATGACCAATTTCGGAGGGCACTAAAAAATGATGGCCTGATGGTAAAGGTATCAGTTCAGAAAACATGTTGTCTTGATTGGGAATTACAAATGAAGTGTTTCCTTGCAGGGACAATATTGCGGAAGCTTCCAAGAAAAGTGGATGTATTGGAGGGCGAAAACGCTGCCTTCTGTGTTGAAGTGGAAAAAGAAGAAATGGACATACATTGGTACAAAGATGGTGTGGAGCTGCGTGAAACGCATCAGACCATCCTTAAATCCTTCGGTCGTACTCACATCCTAGTTTTCGTCAATACAATGCCCCAAGACTCTGGCCTTGTGACTTTCCTTGTAGGCAGATCCAAGACTTCCTCTCAGCTAAGAGTGAAAGGTAGGAACTCTCGTCTGGTTCCAGCATGCGATGTGTGCATTTTTTTTTTTTTTTATTGAGATCAGATAATTACATGTCGATCAATTTCAAAGGCATCAGTTATTCCAATCCAAAAGGGACATGATTGGTTTCTCATGTTTCAGCGGCCAGACATTGTCCTCCCAGCTGTCCAGTGGGTGTGCAGATCAACACAGAGCGAGCTAATGCAGCTCTTCTCTCATGGGTTCCTGCTCAGGACTCACGAAAGAACCCTCCATCTGGTTACGTGCTTGAGCGACAGGAAGTGGGCACCGGCTCACAGGAGTGGCTGCAGTGCCTGACCACAGACTCGGCGACCTCGGTGGAGATCCTTGGTGACAGCGTACCATGTGAAGCTGATTATCGATTTCGCATTTGCAGTGTAAACAAATACGGAAAGAGCAACAATGTTGAGTTCCCCAGGGCTGTTCACTTGGGTAAATCCACTAATATTAAAACAATTGTGCTAAAACACTTACGCCAATGAAATAACAGCATGGTTGAGGATATTACTGGCTATATCATGTATAAGTTGGTTTTCTTTTCCAGTTCCAGTTGCCAGAATACAAGCTCCTTTACAGGACGCCTTGGTGCCAGAGGGTCAAGATGGCCTCTTCTCTATCGAGCTCTCTGCTTCAGTTATCGGTACGTGGTTCTTAAATGGTACTCAGCTTCAGGAGGATGAACGTTATTCCATGCGTCGGACACGAACACACCAATCTCTTCGCATACGAGGAGTACGTGATACAGACAACGGAGCCGAGATCACGTTTATTGCCTACGGCATTCGGGATTCTGCAGCACTGTATATCCAAGGTATGTGTGGATCACTGTCATAATTTGCTTGAGTATGTGATGTGGTCAACCTAAGATCTACTGTGTTCGTTGTTTGCTTTGCTTGAAGTGGAATTTGGTAGGACAAATGTGCATATATTCCAGCAATGCAAGATGACACTAACATGATGACATGACAAAAAAGTTCTCATTGTTTTTCTAACATTTGCAGCTCCTCTTGTCAAGTTTTCACCACTGTCAGAAATGGATCGAAACAAATTTGTAGAAATTGGGAACCCCATTGTGCTGTACTGTGAGCTGTCAGATCCTGCAGCTCCAGTGCACTGGTACAAGAATGGGGTGGAATTACAAACAATGGAGGGTCTTCATATCCAATCAGAGGGCACCATGAGAAGAATTGTCATCCAATCAGCAGAGTTCTCACATTCGGGAGTGTATTGCTGTGATGCGATTGATGACGTCATCAGGTTCAATGTGGAAGTAGAGGGTGAGTGGAGTGAGTTTCTCACAATACTGCTGTCTTTTACAGAGACTAACCATCTTTATTGTCACTTGACCCCTTTTTCTTATCTTTTTTTTCATTTACAAATGCATTTAGTCTTCTCTTAAAGTCTGACTTATCAAAACCTATAACATTTGCAACTTAACAAACAATTAAAATATCTAAATATCCATAGCCCCACCTGTGAGGTTTTCAGCTATTCCAGACGCTGAAAGGAACAAAACCATCCAAACAGGCTACCCCATTGTTTTACGATGTGAGCTCTCAGATCCGTCTGCCCAGGTGTACTGGTACAAAGATGGGTCAAAGCTCCATCCTCAAACTGGAGTAGATATGCTAACTGATGGCGTGGCGAGAACGCTGATTGTCCATTCAGCAGAATTTTTCCACTCTGGGTTATACTGCTGCAAGACAAAGGGTGACACCATCACATTCACTGTGGACATCAAAGGTGATTTGTTTTACCTTAAGCGATGTGAAAAATTAACAAGCTCCTCCTCAGCAAAGCC
Source organism: Chaetodon trifasciatus (assembly GCA_037975065.1). Classification (NCBI taxonomy): domain Eukaryota; kingdom Metazoa; phylum Chordata; class Actinopteri; order Chaetodontiformes; family Chaetodontidae; genus Chaetodon; species Chaetodon trifasciatus. Next base: position 1,561,987 of record JBBMOE010000006.1, read on the forward strand.
ACTAACTCTGATGACACTTTTGTATGTTGTCTGTTGCCTTTCTTCTTAGCACTCATTAAAAGTGCAGCTAAGCTCTCATCTTTTCTTTGACTGCATTAGAGCATGTTAGCAATTTGGATGTCAGTAGATTATGATGAATAATCTTAAGGGCTGGCATGAGGTTGACTTAAGGTTGACATAAGATCTAAACATATCTATAGCTCCACCTGTGAAGTTCTCAGCAATTCCTGAAGCAATGAGGACCAAGTCGATCGAAGCAGGCTGCCCTATTGTACTCCAGTGTGTGGTGTCGGATCCTGAGGCCCATGTTTGCTGGTATAAGGATGAAATGCAGCTCATTTCAAACTCTGGATTAGAAATCCATTCAGAGGGCAACACAAGGACATTAGTTGTTCAGTCTGCAGAGCTGTCCCACTCTGGTGTGTACAGATGCACCACACAGGATGATACCATGGAGTTTCAAGTGGAGATCAAAGGTGACTTTACACTTTTTATCTTGTGCGTTAATACTGTAACCCCACCTCCTCTTTCTAGATGCCACTAATAATCCCTGCTTCTTCTGTATGTGGTTTGAAGAACTGTTTCATGCACATGACCTTAAAGCACAGTTAACGCACCAGGTAACTATTATTTCTAATCATTTGTTTTGTGACTGCTGTGACCTGAATTGAAAGTCTCCAAAGCCTTTTTCTGCTCGGCAGTTACATTTTTGCAAGGTATCCATTTCTACAGTCTTGATTTTATTTAGCTGTCCTGAATTCCCTATTGCTAGCTATACCAGTGACGTACTCTACTATCTTTGACGTTGAGAGAACCAAGTCACTTGAAGCGGGCAAACTTTTGGAGCTGAAATGTGAGGTTGCAGACTCCACTGTGCCTGTCTGCTGGTATAAAGATGGTGTAAAGATCTCCCTGCAGAACGGTTGGGATATACAGAGTAATGGCACATTGAGGAGACTCATTATCCCATCCGCTGAGCTCTTGCACTCAGGGCTATACAGCTGTGAAACCTCTGATGACACTATACACTTCACGGTGGATATCAAAGGTGATTCTAATTTAAATTTGTTGAATCTTAGAGCAAAGCGTAGAGCATTCTGGAGACTAGATGCAATTAACATTTACAATATGCATATCTGTCTGTCTGTGGTGTTTTGAGTGAAGTTGTAACTGTTTCTTGAGTCGTAGTAAAATTAATCTCTACTGACAAAATGAAATTATCTGTGTAATGCTTGAAAATGTCAGTCTTTCTCTTCAGTTTGGTCATATAACAGATTAGTCAGTTGGTTGGTAGAGCTGAATCTATAACCCCTTTCTTAATCAGAGTGTAAATATGCACTGTTAAGTCCGCAATTACAATATGAATCATCATCTTTAGCTCCCACGTTGCCGTTGTCGCCCTCACCAGAGGTTGTGAAGACACAGTCAATTGAAGCAACCTGCCCGACTGAACCAACGTGTGCAACCTCAGACCCTGCTTTCCAGGTGTCATGGCAGAGGGATAAAGAACGCGATTCTAATAGTGAGAATGAGTTTGAAATGGGAGACATCGAGAAGACCCTTGTTATTGAACCAGCTCATCCTTCAAACTCTGGAGCATACTACTGTGCAACAGCAGATGATGTTGCCCAATTAATAGTACAAAATCAAGGTGATTTTTTTTGCAAACATCTTTTCTAGTGTAGCTCTGACTAACTCTTTGTAGCTTTTAGTCTGTCTTCTTATTTGTTGTGATGACGCAGAGCTAATATCTGTGACAATATCTCTTTTAAGTCCATTATTCTAAAAACTAGGGTAATATACACTGAAATTGTCCCCCATTGCTTGTCTGTAGTGCCATCTCCAACATATCTGCTTGGTCCTGATGTTGAGAAGACCAAGTCTGCTGAAGTGTACAGCCCAATTGTTCAGCAATTTGAGATTTCAGATCCAATTGCCAAAGCCTGTTGGTACAAAGATGGAACCCAGATCTACCCAAAAAGGGAAGGTGCCTGTGAATCACAGAGCAGCAGCCAAGCATTGCCCCTCCTGTCACATGACTTGCCTGGCAATGGGAGATTTGGCTGTGACACATCCAGTGATGCACAGTTAAATGTGGACATAAAAGGTGGTGTCCCACATTGTACCTGCACAATTAAGAATCAAGCATTTAGTTACGTACATGAAGCTATCACCCAGCTCATTGTTTTCTCTTTGGCTTTGTCCAAACAGCAGAGCAGTGTCACTATGGTGATGAGATTGGTGAGATAGCTGATGCCTCTGCCCAATACTCTGTGGATGTCAAAGGTGATTTGATATACTTCAACATCAGTCATCCATGTTAACCCAACACATACATGCCACTAACAGTGTGGTATTGTACTGTTAGCTCAATTATCTGAGGCATCTAATTTTTTTTTCCCTTCATAAAATTGCCTTGTCATATTGAAACCTGATCTCATGTCATTTCCTGCAGTTTTTGGCTCTTAATCAAAGATGTGGGTGTTCAGTAGCTGCCTAGCTGCTCTTCATACTAACATACATGTTGTGTTTGTCCATTAATTCTTCATTTTAACAGCCATCTTTGCTTGTAATAAGCAGCTTACAACTCTTAAAGTCCATCTTGTGTCTTATTCATCACCAGATCCTCTCATTCACATTGCTGCCCTGAACCTCTCATCGTTGCAATGACAACGAACTCTTATCAAAGAGAAGAAAATTAATGTACTCTATAGGATTTAAAGTGGTAGTATACAGACCGATGGTATATCAGTGTTAGGAGTCAGTTGAAGGGGGAAATATAGGAGCTCAATCTCAGACCATACCTGGTCGACCTTCTTGCTTGTCTTTGCAATGAATTATCCCATAACTCCATGCTAACCCACACTGATGTAAAATTCTGTTATGAGAAGAAGTATTGAGACCATCAACCACTGAAAACCTTTCTCTGTGTACATCACAATGCTTATAGCTACATCGCCAAGGCTCTCTTCTGACCAAGAGAAGAAGAAGACCACTGATGAGGCTTACCCTGTTGATGTCGACTGCATGTCCTCAAAAGGCAATTCTGGCATCTTCTGTGGCAAGAGAGGAGATGCACAGACATATGAAGAACATTCCAGCCATATACCAATTTCTCAGTCAACTTACGAATGTATGACTGACTGGACTCCAACGAAACTGCCGAAGGAGCTCTCCGATAATCAACAAACAATAAAAGCTCAATCGTCACTTTACTATAGCTCTGTAAAGCCAACAATAAAGCAGTCTGATATACCACAAGGTGAGGAATTCATGTACTATATACAGCATGCAGAAGTCCCACCTGAAGAGCTTGATCGTTCCCAGCAGACAGCTGCCCAGACAGATGAGTTCTGTAATGTTCTACAAACTGCAACTGCTGAACCAGTGGAATCCACTCTCAGAACTCTGATTGTCCAACCAGAAGGGCTACATGGCTCAATACAGATGCCGACTGTCCAGTCAGAGCTATGTAACACCCTACAGACATCAACTGCCCAGTCAGAGCACCTTACTAACCACTTACAGATTTCAACACTCATATCAGACAAGTTCTGTAACCCATTACAAACTGCAACTTTGCAGTCAGAGGAGCCCTTTAAATCATCACATACTGCAACTGTCCAATCAAAGGAGTCATTTAAATCCTTACATGCTGCAACTGTTCAGTCAGAGGAGCCCTGTACATCCTCTTATATTGCAACTGTCCAACCAGAGGAGGCCTCTAGCTCCATACAGATGCCAGCTGTCCTGTCAGAGATGCCTCTTGATTGCTTACAAAATGCAACTGTCATTTCAGAGGGGCCTTATAACTCCTTGTGGACTGAAACTGACAAACCACAGGGGTTAAACAGACCCCTACAGACATCAACTGTCCAATCAGAGAAGCTCAGTGACTTACCTAACACTGCATCCCTTCAATCACTGGACTTGTTTAAGTCTAAAGAGGCAGAAACTGTCCAAAGAGGGGAACATTGCAGCTTGGGACAGTCTGCATTGCATGACCTCTATCAAACAGGAGAAGCAGTCGCTAACCATTCAGGGGTGCTGTGTCAGTCCACACAGGCGACAACAGTTCAAGCTGAGTGCCATCACGCCATGAAGGCCACAGAAGACCAAACAGACAGCACAGTTAACTCTGTGCAAAGATCATCGACTCAGTTTACAGAGCCTTACTATGTCAAGCAGGCATCTACTGTCCAATCAGAAGAGATCTATCTATCAAGGACATGTGACAGTCACTGGAGTGACAGTGTCACTGCAAATAAGGTGGCTGTTGAAGGTGATTTAAATGGTTAGCATTATCAAAAAAAAAAAAAAAAATGGAAAAAAATGGATGGGCACAATGTTGACATTGTGCAAAATGAAGAGATTGCTTTTTGCAATCCTTGACATTTTGACAATTTCTACATTTACTTGATTTTGTTCATACTAAAACTACTTAAGTAGTCAATGTAAAACTTTGAGCTTGGGTGGTCTGTGAGGAATAGTAAAGATAGGGAAACAAATAAATACATTAGCTTCAAATCCTAACTTGAATGCGTAGTTATGTCAAGTCTAACCAAAGATACCTCTTGTTAGATTACTAATAACAATAAAGACGTATCTTTTATTATGACTTTTTTTAACTCTTAAGATTTACTGGCATGACTAATCTTGATTTGCGATTTTGCTCTTCTATTGTTTGAAAGCATCATTTTGGTTGTAGTCAGTAATAGTGATGCAACTTTCTCTTGATGTTACCTCAAACATCCCCAGCTCCGCCTGTGAGAATTACAACACTGTGTGAGGCTGAGAGGAACAAGTCTGTTGAAGTTGGGGAAGCCATAGTGCTGCGATGTGAGATATCAGATCCTAACGCTCAAGTTACTTGGTACAAGGATGGAGTAAAACTACATGAAGCAGCTGGGCAAGACATGCTGGCAGAGGGTTCCATAAGAACGCTGGCTTTCCAGTCAGCGATGCTGTCTCATGCAGGGATTTACAGCTGCAAGACAACTGATGATGCAGTGCAGTTTCATGTGGATGTTAAAGGTGACAAAAGTTGTTTTCATGTTGTTCATGTCATGTCTGCAAACAGTACAACATCAGCTTATTGTAAAGATATCACATGACATCTGTACAGAAGAAGTCTGTATCTCAGTGGCATGCTGCACTTACAGGCAGTTTACACACCAATACCACAGTGCTACAAATACTGAATCACAATTGTTGGATTAAAAAATAAGATATTCATTACGGTTGAATATGCTGCTGAAGGCTTCACTTTCAGGATTGTGCTTTGCTTCATTTGGTTTTACAACAGTATCCTTTTTATTGACTGATTGCATTTTGCATTCAATCCTGTAGCTCCACTTCTGAAGTTTTCAGCTTTATCTGAGGCTGACCAGAAAAAGACGGTCATGGCCGGCTGTCCCATTGCCCTACAGTGTGAACTGTCAGACTCCGCTGGACAAGTCAGTTGGTACAAGGATGGAACAAAGCTCCTACCTCAAAATGGAGTAGACCTCCAGTCAGAAGGAAATTTGAGGAGTCTAGTTGTCCCGGCAGCAGAGCAGGCTCACACTGGCATATACCGTTGTGAGTCAAAGGATGATGACATCCAGTTTGCTGTGGAAGTAAAAGGTGATGCTCAGAAACTCTGTGGCGCTTTCACTGTCTTGCACGGCCAACTAACTACAACAGCAGGTGATTAAGTCACATTTATCACCTAACAGAAAACAGTTCATTTTCCTCTGAAATTACTTCTGCAGTTTAATTCATACAAATTCATAAAACAAGCTAATTTTGAGTGAAGTTCAATTTGTTATCTTGATTTGCTGAAGACAAACATCTCCATCACACCTAATCACGATGCCCATTTCAACAAAAATGAAGTGAAACAATCTAGGACATCTTCTCTCCATGCAGCTTCTTATTGTGCAGCATGCCCAGTATCTTAAGAAAGCTAACGATTCATGCGTCTTGTTCTTTTTCATTAAAAAGGTACTAACTGAACACGGCCCCTTTACAATAAACACTTTCTTGTTTGTGTCTTACCTGTGCCTTTTGTCTGTGATTTTTATGTTAGTGTACAATAACTGGATAACTTTGACATTTCAGAACCTGATTCTTGCTCTTTAAACCCCTTGAATCATTTTTTGTTCCACTTATTGTCTTTGTTAAGCCAGTTGTTGCGTTTATGTTGTATGTTGTTGTGTTGTATTGTCTTGGAAATTCTTCATAATTGAACATGCAGTAGGTTGGATACTTAATTACATTTATTATGTTTATTGAGACACTCTTTTTGCAATATCTGAAACCTATAGCTCTTCCTGTGAAGTTCTCAGAGCTTCAAGAGACTGACAAGAACAAGTCCGTCCAAGAGGGCTCTGCTGTTGTCCTCAGCTGTGAACTCTCTCATGATCCCTCTGCTCATGTGGACTGGTACAAGGATGGGATAAAACTGCTGCCACAGGACAATATGGAAATACAGTCAGATGGTCTAACAAGGACACTTCTCATCCAGTCAGCTGAAAGCATACATAGTGGTACTTATGAATGTTCAACATCAGATGACACCATCACTTTTAAAGTGGACGTGAAAGGTGATTTATCTCTACACTTGCTATCTTCTTATCATGCATACCTGTACCACGTCCATCTTATTCTATAGTGTGAGTGGTAAACAAAATTTGCTTTGTTGTGCATGTTCATGAGAACATGGTATGACTGGCTGGGCAGTGTGTTTTGTCGACTGTTAGTGAATTCACCTCTTATGAAAACCCTTGTCATTCCTTTCTCTTAGGCCGATCGCCACAGATCATGCCAATCCCACTGTCAGAAAAGTACAAGATGATTGCAATTGGTTGTCCAATTATCCTCCAGTGTGAGGTCTCAGACCCTGTTGCCCAGGTGTCCTGGTTAAAAGACGAGGTGGAGCTTTTTTGCAAAACTGGCCTTGACATGAGAAGAGACGGCAGCCTGAGAAAATTAATGATTCATTCTGCTAAGGTCTCTGACTCTGGCCTCTACAGCTGTAGCCTCACTGGTGACGTTGTGACATTCCATGTGGACGTCGAAGGTGATTTTCTCATATTTAGTTTTACTTAACGAGCTTCCATGAACATTTCAGCATTTCCTTAATTACCCTCAACTGTACACTTCTTTGCACATTTATTCTTAAGAGTATTTTGTTGCACTGTATGAAAACACAGAGCTCGTAATACTGAACGTGCTAAAATAATCACACCAAAAAGATTGATGTGCACAACACTACTTGTTAAACAAAGTTCCGACAGCTTAACAGCAGTGCTCTGCAAATCTTATAATACCCCCCCAGCTACTCCTGTGAAGTTTTCAGCACTCCCAGAAGTTGCAAGAAACAAATCCGTTGAAGCAGGCTGCCCAATTAAGCTGCAGTGTGAAGTCTCAGAGCCCAGTGCCCAAGTCTATTGGCACAAGGATGGAGAGCAGCTACCTCCAAAGAGTGAATATGAAATCCAAATAAAAGAAAAGCTGAGAGCGCTGGTTATTAAATCAGCAGAAGTCAGACACTCTGGGCTGTACAGCTGTGAGGCTGCAGATGACCATATAGAATTCAAGGTGGATGTTGCAGGTGATCTAAGTATTTTGAGCTTTGTCAGAATCACTAACTTCTTTCAAATGAATGCTTGGCTACTAGACCAACTTAGGCTTCAACACTTTATTCTGTAATATTTTAAGCCAATGTGTACTAATACTTACTTTTGTACTGTCTAGATTTTGGTAGACAGACACACCCTGTAGACAAGGTAGTGTTGTTACAGCTTACTTAAAAGTGATCATGGATAAGTAGATAAGACAACATAGTGGATCAACTTATTATGTGTAATGTGAAACAGGTCGCTTGTAGTATGAAACCACAGAGACCAATCACCGGACTAACTGTAATTCTTTTCAGCTCTACAGTGCGTTTTAGTGTTTTTCAGCAAATTCTTTTGGTTTTATAGCTGTAACTATAGGCTACCTGCCTGGCACCAAAAGGGAGACAGGCAAAGTTAGCGACTAGATGATGAACATAAAGGAGAATTTAGCATTTAAGAGCCAGATATTTCCCTCATGACTTGGTGGAGACCAAAACAGAGGTAAAAAGACAAATGGTCACAAACACAACTCTAAATGAATGCTAAATGTACGCTGTTTCTGCTTGGTTTACAAATAAGCAACTGTTTGCTAACATGTTTGCCATAGCTTTATAAGGTGATACAGCCGTATGTCAGTGTTTGCAGTTTGTTCATGCAACAACAAACAAAAAAAGCTTATTTAACTGCCCAGTCTAGTGTTAACAGTAATGTTAACCCACATGGCTCCCCAATTTCTGTGTCAAACTTAACCGCTTGATGCAGGATGAAGAGCAGATTGTTGCTTGCCATTGTATGACTCTGGCGCGACTCATGAAGGATGAAGGATGAATTACAGATGCTGCAGACCTCCTGGTCTGAAAGGGCATTCAGGCTGTACATGTTATGTGTTAACAACAAAAATGACAAAGATTTTCCATTTAAAGTGTTGTCACGTACAACATACTGTACATGTGCACTGGTAGAAACTATTATGTTAGCAATGTCAAAGTACACCATTTACATAATCTGTTCCATTTGAAGCAAAATAGACATTTTTACAACCTTTAGCCTGTAAATACAAGTATGATCCATAGCATAGCAAATCTGAATACTATCTGGTTACTGTTCAATGAATTGAAATTCCTATAGCACCGGTTTGATTCTCAGCTGTTCCAGAGGCTGAAAGGAGCAAGTCTATTGAAGCAGGCAGCCCGATCAAACTGCAGAGTGAGATCTCAGACCCCACAAGCCAGACCTGCTGGTATGAGGATGGCATAAAACTCTTGCCAAAATCAGGAATAAATATCGATTCTGAGGGCAATAAGAGGACACCGGTTGTGAAGTCGGCCACGTCTTCATGCTCTGGAGTGCACAGTTGTAAAACTGATGATGATTCAGATTTCAACGATTTCTGTGTGGAGGTGAAAGGTGATATGCTAAGCTTTTTCTTGGCAAGATGTCACTGTAGAATCATATACTCCTTCATGAACTCTAATATCTTAGAAGGAAGCAAAACCTGATGGTCATCATATTTATCAATGCTGGTTTCCTTCTGAATGTCCTAATTTCATTCAACATTTAGTTGCTTTTCATATATGTGCTTCACCTTTAAACCAGTGTCTAGCATGTATTTGGTTGAGTCTACTGTTTTTTCAAACACACCGATGGTAAACGCATTACATCAGTGCACTGCTTCAATTAATTCTTTCATTTTGCCTCAAAAGTGGATTAACACCCACTATCATTATAATGTCTTGTCTAGACAGCAAGGCTTGAGATCAGCATGTCTAAGCTGTTATCTTAGAGCTATTGCATGTGTGAGCATAAAAAAATGAAGGCTACTTTCAAGCAACGACTCATTTTTTGTACTGTTTTCTGCAGCGCCACCAGTAACATTTGCTGACATCCCAGAGGAGGACCTTTTCAAGAGCGTTGTGGAACAAGAACAGCTTGTTCTGTCGAGTGAAGTATCAAGGGTTGATGGTGTTGTCCAGTGGTACAAAGATGGAATTGAAATGCATCCAAGTAAAAATATTACAATGCAAGCAGAGGGCACCAAAAGGATCCTGACAGTGCATTCAGCTCAACTGTCTGACACAGGCACATACACATGCCGTGCAGGAGACAACGTTCTGATGTTCAAGGTTAACATACGAGGTAATAAAGGCGCTTAGGAAAACTTAAAACATGTAATGAAAATTCACTTAAATTCACTTTACCTGTATTGAACTGTGAAGAACAATGTGCAGAAGACAGTGTTCAGTTTCATATATTCTTCCTCCAAAGAACCTCCGGTGATGATAATCTTCCCCAAGGAGGATGTCCATCTTGAACGTCACGTCCCTGAGGAAATCATTCTGAGTTGTGAATTGTCTCGTCCAAACGGTGTAGTCAGCTGGTACAAAGATGGCCAAAAGCTGCAAGACAGTGAGAACATCAAGCTCAAGGCTGAAGGCCCTTATCGGCGACTGAAGATTCTTTCGAGTGGAGTTGAGGACTCTGGAGAATACGTCTGTGACACAGCTGACGATTCAATTTTCTTTCACCTCAGCATTACAGGTAAAATCCATTATACTCTATAGATGGTACATATGTGTCATGTGAACATGTCTCAAGACAGAAGTGTTTATACCTTTCTGAACTCAAAAGTTGACCTGGTCAGTCACTCTGAAGTGCATGTGCTTGTTGAGTGATCGATTTTGGATAGTTTGGAAAGGAAACTGTCAGATGCAGCCGCACTAATAATGAGGTCAACAATTGTGGGAGGACGACACTGTTCTGACAGCACTTCGTTTGAAGCATACGTACACCTTTAACATTGCCAAAGGTAGGCGTTAACTGGCTTACTCAGGATCAAAGAAATGTAAAGCCAGTCCTGGAGGCATCAACATGGCACACAGTGCAGATTTCTTGTAGCATTCATTAAACTAATGAGCAATGGCTAAACTTGATGGTAACGCCCCTTTGTAGAACCTCCAGTCCGGATTGTGTCCCCAAGCCAGTCTCAAATGGAACTGTGCCAGCAGACCTCTGAGAGGATGGTACTGAGCTGTGAGATCTCACGGCCTAATGCAGTGGTGCGCTGGTATCGAGACGGACTTGAGGTGGAGGAAAATGACAACCTGATTCTAGAGGTGGACGGTGTCTACAGAAGACTTATTATACCTGAAACTACTGTCAAAGATTCGGCCGAATACGTCTGTGATACTGCAGATGACTCCATGACATTCTTTGTAAACATAGCAGGTAAAGAAAGCTAAAGAATGAAAAAAGTAAGCCCTCTAAATGTGTTGTTGTGTCAGTGTTTATCTGTTTCTAACACAGACTTTTCTTGATGCACAGAGCCACCTGTTCGCTTCGTACGTCCAAGGAAGATGGCAAGTAGAGTAGAGAAAGTGGCTGGGGAGACTCTGATTCTAGACTGCGAGGTTTCAAGATCAAATGCCGACGTCACCTGGAAGAAGAATGGGGAAGAAGTGGAAGACTCCAGGAATATCACCATCCTGGAGGATGGTGTCATGCGTCAATTAACCGTTCACTCACTAACAGTGGAAGATGCTGGGCAATATGTCTGCGATGCAAAGGATGATGTGATGGATTTCCATGTAAAAGTGCAAGGTAGGTTATGGCAATTAAAAGTATAACAACAGAATGATATGGAGCACCCAGTGTCCCAATAGATGACCCAAACCAGTTATTTATCCACTTTGAGCAAGGTCATTTACCAACATTTTGCAGCTGTACAATAAAACAGGGACTGTCCTAAGCAGAACTGCGTCATACTTTAACAGACATGAGACCTTAGACCCAATCAAGATAACAACATGGGCATTTGGATAAAAAAAATATCTACATAAGTGATTTTGCTGCTCTCTACTATGCAATGAAGCATTTCACCTAAAACGCATCAATCAGGTTTTCTGTTCCTATAGAAATTATGCCCCTTTTCTTGTTCATTTTCAGAGCTGCCTGTGAAAATTCTTGGAAAAACCGATGCAAAAACAGAAAAGCAGTTTTTAGTGTCAGATGACATTATTCTAGTGTGTGAACTATCAAGATCCAATGCCTCAGTCAGCTGGTACAAAGACAATCAGTTAATTGATGACACTGAACGGTACTGTAGCGAGGAGCAAGGCGTTTTCCGATCACTGGTTGTCCTAAATGCTGGACTCGAAGATTCGGGGGAATACGCCTGTGATGCAGTGGATGATAAGATGGTTTTCTACATCACTGTCAAAGGTAATCATATCGTTATGCAATGTAAAGGTTATCTGTCCTTCCTTCACTCAGGAGGAAAATGATTCTATGTCATTTATGTGCAGAGCCTCCAGTAGAGATCATTGGAAACTCAGGCCACCCGGAGCATCACATCCTGTTAGCAGGAGATGACCTTATTTTGGAGTGTGAGGTTTCCCGGCCAAATGCTATCGTTCAGTGGTTATGGAACGGCGAGATACTGAAACCCAACACCCGGATACAAATTGACAGCTATGATGTCGTGAGGAAGCTGGTCATCTCTGGACTTCAGCCCTCAGACTCTGGAAAATACATCTGTGACGCCATCGATGACAAATTGATAACAATTGTTGAGGTCCAAGGTAAGCGTTTCAGATTTAACTTCTGTAGTGTCTGTACATTGTTCATTGTGTCATGTACAAATGTGGAATTTACAAGCAACTTCTTTGTAAATCTCTAAATCTTTCTCAGAGCCACCGGCCAAGTTTGTGAACAAAGAAGCAAGTAATAACATCTCAGCCTATGAAAATGAGAGCATCACACTGTGCGCCATTGTGAGCAGAGAAAGAGCTAATGTTCGGTGGCTGAAGGATGGCCAACTATTGAATGAGGACAACATTCACATCTCCAGTGAGGGTAATACCCATAAGCTCACCATTAATCCCCTGCAGCTGTCAGATTCTGGAGAATATGTCTGTGACGTCAACACAGATGAGATGTATTTCAGTCTTTTAGTCAAAGGTAAGAATTTGGCACAACAAAACGTGATCTGTTTCCAACATTCACTTGACTTAAACGGTCACAAATGTAACATCTCTGCAATTGTATTTCTTCAATCTCCTCATCAGAAATGATGGTGAAATTTATCAGACAACTGGAAAACACTGCATGTCTGAAGGGCAGCAGCCTTATATTACGATGTGAGCTCAACAAGGCCAAAGGAGATGTCCAGTGGCTAAAAGACGGCCAAGACATCTCCCCAAGCCGTAGGCACACTATACGTGCACAAGGTCGAGAGCGAAGCTTTACCATCCACCAGCTAGTGGAAGAAGATGCTGGAGAGTATGCCTGTGAGTCAACAGACGACAGGACCTCAGCTACTGTCACTGTAGAAAGTAAGTTCATTTACAGCATATTACTCAAAGGGAGGGGAGAAAGAGAATACATATGAATAATGGAAAGTTTAAGTCAGTGTGCCTTCTTAACATTTAGAGCTCAATGAATCTAATACAGCTGAATGCTTTGCCTTCAGTTCCCCGTGTTGTTGAGTTCATTGCGGAGCTTCGTAACATCACAGTCTGTGAGGGAGAAGATGCGGTATTTAAGTGTGTCGTTTCACCAGAGGACACTCAGTTGGTGTGGCGCTTGAACGGCAAGCAAGTCGCTCTGAATGAGCGCACTGTCATTTCAAGCAACGGACTTTGCCACATGCTCTGCATCCACAACTGCATGGTTTCAGATAGCGGCAGAGTGACAGCTGATGCAGAGGGGTTGGTATCAGAGGCAGAACTGCAGGTTCAAGGTGAGTCGTGGCTCCATCCATTAACACTATAATTATATACATATATTTGGCTCAATGAATCAGAGAAGTTACAACATATAACCACCAAAATCATCTCTCTTTGGTAGTACATTTATATTTGTGAGTGACTTTAAGCAATACTGGAAAGAATGCAAACATAAATGAGACGCTGGCTACATACCATTAGTATCACATCAGCATACACCTTACGTGTTAAATAATGACCCTTTCAGACAAGCTGAAATTGTTGAGAGGCGCTTTTGACGGCTAGCGCTTAGCAGCTTCTCCTGTTAGAATTCCTCTGGTAACTGACAGAGACAAGTGGCTCCGAGGTTTTGCGGCATGTGGCGCTGCAGGGGGAAAGGCTCCTCACAGCTTTTTGCTTGCTCTCTGTGCTTGAACTTGCAATGTAACTTTGCTCATTTATTTTGGTCTATATAGTATTTTGCTTCATCTGGGTGTGGCTTCGTCTTGTAAAGCAGAAGTCTTCATATATACATTGTAAACATATAAATCTAAAACGTTGACATAATAGATGCTGCTATCTAGTAATTCCTTAAATTCATTTTTAGAGCAACAGGTGTTGTTCACCAAGAAAATGACACCAGTTGTAGCTGAAGAGTACAGTGAGGCCACTCTAGAGGTGGAGGTGAGTCTGGATTCGGGAGAGGTGCAGTGGATGAGGCAAGGGGTGCTGATCCACCCCGGAGCAAAGTATACCCTGAAACACAAGGGCCGAAAACACAGTCTCACTATCCACAAACTGGCCATGTCTGACCGGGGCACCTACAGCTGTGAAACCCTCCATGACCGCACGCAAGCCCAGCTCACAGTGGAACGTGAGTGTGCACGTGTTCTCACTATGCCCTGTTGTTGTTTGTTTACCGCCGTTGCCGGCGACTCCACCTCCTGCACACCCTCCTTCACTGCCTCTTGTGTAGGCAAAGCTCAGTTAACTGAGTAAGAGTAATTTGAGTGACTGGGGACCAGGGTGGCACTTGTACTGGAGCATGATGGCAACCAACAGGTGATAGACTTACAGCCCAAGCTGACTTTCAGACCAGGGTTTCTGTATTGACACAGGATCAATAAAACCCTGATGATTTTGATACCTATGCCAAAGGCAAATTAGAGTACACTTTTAAGGCACATGCTTAATAGATTTGCAAGCTTGTTCAGTGACTAGAATTACATTTTGCAAACAATGTGAAATTTTCCTCTGAACAAGCACCACTTAAATTTCTCAAAAGTAGTGAGTTTTACACACCATAAAAGTGGCATCTTGTAGTGATTAAGATGTACTTATGCTTGTTTTTCTTTGTGCATGCTTCTTATGTTTCTTAGCCGTATGATCCACAGGCCAGTGGGTGAATTAAAGGCTGTTCTTTCAACACTAGTGTGGGTGGGCAGGGGAGAGTCAGGACTTCAGGCTGCTGTTGGCACCTCCTATGAATTTGGATCTCCTCTCATTGCATCTAAATTTACACGCTGGCCTTCAAAACTAAGGTTGTTGTCATCAGGTCTCCAAAATAAACACTCCTTTTTTCCACAGGGAATGCTCGTCTGTGTTCGAATAAGTGAAAAATGTTGGCAGTTTCAAAGCAGGCTTTTGTGTAAAGCCCCGTACTCAAATGACTAAACTATCGGCTTGTCAGTGTGTGCCAGCTTGTGTTGTTTAACTGCAGACTGCTGTGTGCAGGATAGACTCCCATTCTGTAACAGAAAACGGACACTAGGTCTGCCCAGTGTCAAAGTGGAATGGAAATGTTTGGTACTGGGGCCAATTTTTCAAGCATAACCTTTATTTATCTGCTACTACTACTACCATTCTTCATTATGCTGAAAAGAAACAGAAAAAGCAGACAAAAACACACCTTTTCAAGGCTCTAAATTTTCTTTACAGCTCGAAAAATCACAATCAAGAGAGGACTGACTGACATTAAAACCACAGAGAGAGAAACGGCATCTTTCGAGGTGGAGCTCTCCCATCCCCATGTCACAGGCACCTGGATGAGAAACGGAATCCAGCTTAAGCCAACAAACCACTTCAGGATGAGTGCCAAAGGAGCAGTTCACAGCCTCACTGTCTCTAACCTATCGGTAGAGGACACTGCCACCTTTATGTTCTGTGTGGAGCATTTGAAGACGTCTGCAAGGCTTGTTGTGAAGGGTGGGTAATTTAAAAAAAAGAGTTTGCCAATGTTTCAACAAGCAGAAACCAATGCAGAATAAAACAGCATCATTATATGCAGGCTAATTTTGTAGACAATCCACTAATTACAAGGCCAGTCAGCATGCAGTGTGATCATTAAGAAATCAACAAGGTCTACTTTGAAACATCATGTACAGTACACTGCAGTACTACCAAAACAGAATTTTTACTGTACTAATTTTGTTGTGACCTCAGACTGGAAGCTAAAGTGGTCCACTCAGAGTAGACCAAACGCCAGCCAATGGAGGCATGATAATAGAATAAAGTGGCGGCTCTGCTACTGTTGCCTTTATCCAGGCTCACGTTACCAACACAAAATAGCCTGGCATGACCCAATGAGAAGCGGTAGCTCTGTTCAGCCTTTTCTGTCAGGTGCTAGTTTAACCTCCTGCTGTAAAATAATCCGCTCCATACCGCATCACTCAGTATGCATCATCCCTTTGAGCTAGGGGTTGAAAAGCTGAGGATGACAATTGGATGAAAATGTCATCGAAGAAAATTAGTGCACATAACTGTATCGTCTACTTTAAATGTGTGCAGCAGTGCATTTTTTGAGCAATTATGTCTGCTTTTTCTCCACTAGAGCCCCCAGTGACCATTTTCAGAAAACTGGAAGACCAGAAATTCCCCGACGGGGCAATAATCTCTATTGAGTGTGAGCTGTCAAGACATAACGTTGATGTGAAATGGCTGAAGGCAAGTGTTGAACCTTTGTTTATCTTCATTACTAACATTTATGACCTTTTACAAAACTCCAGGGACAATCTACGTTAAAAATTCAGAAGCTAAAAGAAATATATATATATGTGTGTGTGTGTGTGTGTGTGTATATATATATATATATATATATATATATATATATATAGGCACTGAATAACCCTGATGGAATACCCTAAAGACACCTTCTGAACAGCCAAATCCATCTTGAACAAAGCATTTCAGTGAACCAAGCATTTAAAGTATTGGACCAATTTTTGAGTTCAAGCCTATCGTAAAGCAAATTTCTGCTCAGTTTTATTCTATCAATTTTATGTTGACCAATGTGGAAAAAAGTACTCAACCAACTCAGCTGGAAAATGCATCACATACAATAAACATACTTGAAATCATTCTTTTCATTTTCAGAATGGAGTTGAGGTGAAGCCAAACAAGGACTTGCGCATTTATGCAATGGGAAGGAAGCGGTTTCTTCAGATCATGAAGTGTCACGTCAATGATTCTGGGATTTACACCTGCGATGCTGGAGATGTAACTACATCCTGCACGGTGGAGGTCTATGGTAAAGCCTGCAGTCTAAATATAAATTACAGACAAGAGCCTCAACTTTCACAGTAGTGTGTCATGGTGGTATGGGCTGGCTGAAAGAACAGCAACAGTGTGGGCTGTGTCATGAAAGTGACAGGAGATTTCTGATATTATTTAACAGAACTGCGCCAAAAATGTAAAAACTATATACGTAGGAATCACTATCAGCAAGTACAAAAACATTTAAAGCCCAGACTGGGGCCCAGACTACAACAAACCACCATATTAATGCAACATCATACAAAAATTGGTATTCTTTGCAAATTGGCCCTTTTACAGATTCTTTGCAATTCACTGATGCACCATTGTTGGAAATATGTTCAGCTGTACATGTGCATTTGTTATGATTACATATGATCAGAAACTAGCAAGTTGGCCAATTTCTTAAAGCCAAACATCAAGCTAGTGCAACAGCACAAGGAAGACTGAACCACACAGGGAGTTAGGGTTAGAGTTAGGGGAATAGGTTAGGAATAGGGTTAGGGGAATAATGGGCTGTTAGAACAATGGAATCGCACCAACAGAAGACATGTTTTCGCAAACCTATTAATATTGTTTACTAGTCCAACAGCAATAAGTTAGCTTCCTCCATCAGTGTCCTCCTCAGTCTCTTAGACCTACTCTGCAGCAGGTTAGCCCGGGTCCAGTGCCCATTCTGACACCACTTCCCACCAGGTGCCCACCACCCTGGACCTGAACACCACCTCCTCCCGATGGTCCAAAGCTGCTGTACTAGGGGTGTAAACACCAAAACTTCCGCGATGCTCTGAGCTCCCAGTACAGTCTGAGCAGAGTCAGCTATCTGAATGGCTAACTAAGCTAACTAAGCTAACAGCAGCTACAGTTAGCTGTTAATTTATCAGCAAGGAAAGCAATCTGCCCACCAGGAAACTCCATAAATTACCATCTCCCACCCCATTACCAACACAAACACAAACACAAAACAATAATTGTCTTCTCATTTGGAAAGTCCATGTAACGTATTATAGGCCTATCCAATGAGACACACATATCCACAAAATCCATTTAGGTTAGCCTGCCTGCTTTAACTAACTTTAAAGCTAGAACCCCTCGCCATTCCAACAGCATTCTTGTGGGCGGTAGGAGAAGTTTGTTGTGTTAAATAATCTCCTCATCTATTGACAGAAATGCTTCATGTTTATGCTCACACACCTTTAGAAAGCTGAGATTCACGTGAATCGATTGTTGCAAACATTTCAAGATTCAGTCACAACAGGAGGCACAGCAAACACCAACAGCAGACAAACAACTGTTTTTAAAATCGACGCAACATTGAGGCAACTTACCAACTAGATCTCTCAATGATCCACAGAAAGATTAAAAAAAATATTCTGGTAACAGTGACAGAGTCCCAGACGATCCACTGCAGCAAAAATATTTAGTCCAAAACATGATAATAATCCACAGAAAGAGGTCTTCTCCTTTCAAATTTTGTCTTCTGTGCTTTCCCCACTACAATTTCTGGAAAAGTATACAAATGGCGGCCATCTTGTCTCCAGTTACCCTAAGGAGTCTCAAATTTCAAATCTTACCTACTTGACCAATCACAATCTGGCATATGAAGCCAAGCAACTAGAGAAGCCAGTAACAGTCTGAGTTGAACAGAAAGGCCGCCTTCTCTTCTTCTAAGTGAAGATTGAGCCAATCACAGCCAAGTTTGCACATGACCGACATTTTGAATAGCCAATGGAATTCTGAACCCACCAACAAGCACCTTCAGTGGGTTATTTACAGTCTGATCACCTCAAATCAAGGATTTCAATGCTAATAGGGATAATAGACATGATTTGAAACAATACACGTAGTAAATGGCCTCAGTATAAAGATATATAGCCAAAATAGAGGTACAGATACCTTAAATGTGAATATAGTTTGGCAAAATTTAGATTTGAGTATAGATATTTATTGAAATAGATATATGGTAAATTGCCTTAAAATTTTTGGAGGACGCATAACTAACGTTAAAGAAAACGTGAAAATATTCAGATTCTGTGCTAACTTGGACTAGGGTAAGGCTTCATGCTGTGTTTTAAATTAAAGTAAACTTCTTCTTTCTTTTCACCTCTTTGACAAGTTAAAATGTCTGCTGTGAAAAAAATCCATGAGAGAGGGTCAATGACCAAGAAAAAATAAGGTCAAAAAGTGTTGAACTGTGGGTGGGGTTAAGGTTTCAGTACGACCATAATGTGAGTCTGACTGAGAGTCACTTATCTATGTGTCCCATGGAGCTGATTTCCTGCTAAAACTTAGCAAACAAAACATGTTTTACAAAAATGATTCACTTACAACCACAGAGTGGTTTGCAAATACAAAACACAATAAACAAACTAATGCATTTTATTTTACAAAAACAAAACATGCCAGTCAAACAAATACACCACAAATGACTGAAATATCATGCTATAATTGCATCACATCTCTTTAGAATAACACTGGGCCCACTGTTCAGTCTGTTCGGCTCTGCTATAGCTCAACCCCTTCAATTGCCTCATAGCGCCACCTGCTGTTCTAAAGTGTCAATTATTCAGGACATTTGTGACAAAATCCTGAGCACAATCATAGCAGAGAGATTACACCAAAAGTCACAGATTTTGTATTTGTAGGATATATATTTTGTGTACTTGTGCTTGTTTATGAAGCATGACATATTAGAAATGCATTGTGTACTTACCTTTATGTGTCAGTTTGTTGATGGTATTTTTTATATCTGCAAACCACACTGTGTTTCATAGAGTTAAGTTTTGGCAGGGAATTAGCTCCATATGTTTCCACTCACACTGCACAAACAGTCAGGGAGTCAAACAGCTGATATAATCACAGAATGTCGACACTTGATTTGAACAACAAGACTGTAAACATGTTAGTTTAGTGCTCGTTTAAAAAAAGACAAAGAAGAAAGCACCTACCGTGCACTCAGATTAGCACTGCCATCACTACAACGTGCTTTCTTTTTTCCTCTGAATCTTATCTCAAATTCATTCAGCCAAAACCAGTCAAACAGTCCAAGATATGAGCAGCAAACACCAACAGAACCACACAATTTAAAAAGCTTAGATCTTGTGAAAAGGCTGACTTCCCTGCACACCCATGATTCACCCACACAGGTGGTTTCTGTTGTGGCTGATTAGACAAATTACAATTTTATCATCCTTATTGCTGCGCGGAACACTCACTAAGTCTCACTTTAACTCCAACTCTAACCTGAGCAGAGGGCTAAACAGCCAGAGTAATGGAAAACACCTGTGTGGGTTTTACAGTCTGCTGCACCCTGAACGTTGTTTTAAAGTGTTCTTTTTAAAGTGTGCACTTTTTATGATACAAAATCAGCAAGTTATGAAGAGAAACTGCACTCAGGTAATCACTTAGTTAGTGAAAGTATTAGTATTAGTAGGTCTAAATACCAATAATATTTAAGAAAATAATAACATTATTATTTTGGTGACTTCTTGTCCTGACAAAAAGAAGCTTTGAGATTGTTGTAGATTGATATTGTGGTGCCCATCATAATCCTAGACATCCTCTGATGGTGACTCTCTCCTGCAGAGCGTGAGCTGCTGATCCTGCAGGGCCTGGAGGACCTGGACATCCAGGAGGATCAGAATGCCGTGTTCGTCTGTGAGATCTCGGTGGAGGACGTGACGGGAGAATGGTACAAAAACGGGGAGAGGATACACCCGACCAGCACCATCAAGATCCGCCAGGAAGGTCAGCTTCGAAGTCAGGAATTTCATAGTTCCTGCATGTCTGCTGAGGATGTGATGCTCATAAATACTGTCGATGAAACAGAGGTTTAAAATGCTCTGAGACAATGGAATAGAAATCCTTAAGAGGAGGCATTTGTAAATCTAAAAGTAATATTCCTTGAATAGAAATGAACAATAACGTGTCAGCAGAATTATTATCTGGCTTATTATTCATCTTAACAGTTTCATTCTTCTTTCAGGGACCAAACACTTTCTTCTTATGTGCAACGTGCGAGCAGAGGACTCTGGAGAGATCAAGTTTGTCTGCAGACATGTTGAATCTGTGTCTTACCTGGAGGTGGAAGGTACAATAAATATATACTACTACATTTTACAATTCTACATTTCTGAAAATGAGTAATACAGTTACTCTATTTGGCAGTTTATCAGGGTTTCCCTATGGAGCATGAATCTTGTTGAGCAAAATGTGGAAATATATTAAGTTTATTTTCATTTCTTCACTCAGCCATTCATTCTAAATTTCACTTTGTCCTTTTTTAGAGCTTCCGGTGAACATCGTGAAACCTCTGCAAGATAAAACCGCCCTCGAGAAGAGCCGCGTGCTCCTCGACTGTACCGTGTCCAACCCCAGATGCAGCATCCGCTGGTACAAAGGCAGCAACGTCATCCTGCCCTCCGAGCGCTTTGAGATCTGCAGCGAAGGCTGCTACCGCAAGCTCATCATCCAGCAGGTGGCGCTGGACGATGAGGGCACGTACAGCGTGCAGGTTGGCGAGTATACATGCTCTGCAAGGCTGACAGTGGAGGGTAAGAGAGTTCATGAGTGTTTGTTATTGTTTGTTATTTACAGGTCATACAGGGTTTATTATGGAGTGCATATGTATGTACCACACTACTGCTCATCTTACTGTGTGTGTATGGTATTGATGATCTTAGGCCATATAGAAGAAGTTGTCATAGCCCATCAGCAGTGCGTCCTGTTCCCCAAAAACACACCACCTAATGATGTGCAGCAAAGGGATCTCATGCATAGCCACATAACGCCATCTGCTGGCTCAACAAAGCTATTGCATGTGCTATCTCCAGCTGCAATGATTGTTTCTTTAAAAAAAAGTGTCCCATGAACGTGGGTCTTACTGGCCAAATGATTTCTCAGAAACCAACCTTACCTTGAAGCGAACAATAGGTCTTTTTCACACAACACGTTTTGACATGTCACAGTAGGAAAATCAAAGGTGTGCTGGCTTACTGTCACGGCTTATGGAGACACTTGAATAGGACAGAGTCATTGTTAATATTATTAATGACAAAAAAAGGCCTCTCAGCTGCATGTGACTGTACTGTGCAGCAACAGGTGAGACATGTAGTGACCGCAGCGAAATAAAGGGAGTAAAAACCATAGAGTGTTTGAGTTTGTTGCTCTTAAAAATGCTTATTTTACTGTTAAAATCTGCGTTGTGAGCTCACAGCTTTCCCTTTGCTTTGTGCTCTGACACAGCTCAGTCTCTGTTAATGGTCAGAGAGCTGAAGGATGTGGAGGTCATGGCCCCTGATGAAGCCTGCTTTGAATGCGAGGTGTCAGTCCCCGTCCTCAAAGCCCCCGTGTGGAGTCTGAATGGGGAGCCCTTACAGTCGAGCTCTCGGGTCAGCCTGGAGAGGATGGGCACAGTCCACAGGCTGACCCTCCGACAAACCTCCCCAGACATGAATGGAGAGGTGGAGTTCACCTCTGGGAAAGCAAAAAGCAGAGCCCGGCTTCGGGTACTGAGTAAGTAGAAGAAGTAGCTGTGGTTGGGCTTTTTATTATTATTATTATTATTATTATTATTATTTTTTATTTTTGACATGTTAATGTTATTTTTTCTCTAACAAATCTAATTTCATTTGTCATTTTGACACCCATTCTTTAGATTAGTGCTCTCTAGGAAACATGAATTNTTTTATTATTATTATTATTATTATTATTATTATTATTATTATTTTTTATTGCTAAGCATTTTACTTCACGTAAGTTTTTTGAACGTTTTTCCATTTTAAATGTATTTAACAGTAAAAGTGGATATGGACGCGTGCATATATCTACGCACATATATGATTTGCAGGGATGAATTATGGATGAACAGTTGCACATTAGCACGGTGTTGCTATGCATTTATGCAACATGATTTCAAGAGTTTATGCAAATGCTAAAGAAACCCTTTCATATAACACATTAGCGTGTATCTAATATTAAAAAAATGATTACAGCACACAATATGCAGTTAATAAAATAAAAGTTTTTCATAGTAATAGACAATAACTGGGTTTTTGCACTTGGACAGGAAACAGTTAGGGTTAGGCTTTTCACTTCCATCAGCGGAAACACTGAATTTAGCTGATTCTCTGCAGCAGTGAAGCATGTAATTCAACTCATTAACCACTTGATGGCGGTAATAACCAGGGCTTGAGTTTGAACATGTGACTGAAGAGCATGACAAGCAGTGGAAGCAATGACAGAAAATGTTGTTGTAACGCAGTAATGTTAATTTATATATATTTAACCAGTCCAAAAAGGCATATTTGCATCAGAAACACAAAAAAAATCCTTCAGGCTGATGCTGAGTTAAGATGGCACGGTAGTAAGTGTTGCATGACTTGGCCCTGCATATGCAGCCCATGGCAATAAATACAGTAAATGTTTGGCTCCTTGAGAGCTGCATTCTGTAAATGATATAAGGTGTTTATGGTCATACCCTATCTGCAAGCCTGTAGGTCAAGCAATACAGGTCACATACCCTCAGAACCGTCTCAAGCTATTTCAACGTCTAGGAGAGTAAAGTATTTTTAGTTTTATTATGTTGGCTTTAAACGAAAGAGTATTATGTTCAATCATCTGGCTTAGGTAGTAAACCTGTCGTGAATTCATTTGGCTCATTTTAAAGGGCGATGTGCAGCTCAAGCAGAAAATTAAAACAGTCAGAAACGCGACATGAGCTGTGATACATGAATCATGTGTAAGTACTATACTCTAGCATTGTTTGTTGGTATTTGTACTTGTATTTTCTACTACTTAACACTTCCACTACAATTCAGAGGCAAATGTTGTACTTTTTACTGCATTTTCTTCCTAACTTTAGTTGAAGGAAACATTTACTGATCTCAGGTGATTTACAAGCCACCCAGTATATGAAGTACTTCAAATTAGCCCACCTTTACCGGCCACAACATTAAAGTGATGTACACATTACTAATTATAATATTTTTAAAAATATATATTATTGTGAAAATGGCCATTCTGCATAAGGAGCACTTCTACTTTTGGTACCTGAAGTATATCTTGATGCTTATATTTTTGCATTTTTACTTAAGTAAGATTTGAAATGTAGCACTTTTACTTCTAACAGAGTATTTGTACACTTTGTACAGTACTTGTTGCACCTCTGATCATAGAGGACACGGTATAATCGCCGGCAGACAGATTAGATACGTTTACTTTAAATATATTAGTGAGCTATAATGAGGACACATGATGTATGTAAATAATAATTTAATGATTTGGCTTCGGGTCGTTAGTTTAGTCAAAATCCATTTCAGGATGGAGGATGGAGCAGCGGTTCCCAACCTGGGAGTCGGGAAGGGGTCTTAAAATAGATCTGAGGGGTAACCAGATGATTAGAAGTGGACGGAAAGAAAAATTGATCTTTCAGTTGCACGCAATTAGTGAAAGTGGTAAAATACCAGCTACTTTCAGCTCTTTAAGCCTTGAAATGAAACAATCTGAGAAAGGAAGATCACGATTTGTTCAAGCTCATGTCTGCTGCGGCCATAACTTGTAATCAGGGGTCTGTCAATACCATCAGATTTTGTTATATATGAATATATTTGATAAAATCTGGTTGTTGTGGAACAAGACAGGTGCACATTTTGACAGAATAAGGTCAAACATGTTGACTGCTGCTCTCTGGTCCTCAGTCTAACTCTTTCTCTGCTTGAATTTCACAGGTGACCCGTGAGCGACGTCCTCTCTGTCATCGCCTAACAGACACAGATTGATTATTACGTTGATGCTTTCAAGCCGTTACATGTCGTTGCTTATGTATTTACAAGCAGTATGTCTATAAAAGTGGTTTAAACAGGGTTTGGATGGATTTTCACGCAGTTCAGTTCATTCAGGGAGTGGATTTTCTTTCCGTCACTTGCATTTAAGGAACTAGATTTCTGTTCATATAGAACCTTAACGGCTCCTTTATCATTATACAAGTTGCAGTTTGGATGTAAATAATGTCCTGTGTGTGTGTGTGTGTGTGTGTGTGAGTGTGTGTGTGACTGCAATGGACGTTTTAAGCTGAATGTGTATTTGTGACAATAAATATCTGAAAAAGTGTGAATTTGAATGCAACCCAGACACAGTGCATGTGAAGAGACATTTGAGTTAAATAGGCCCATTTCGCCTGTTGTAGAGCAAAAGACACTCAAAAGCAAAATCTTTGAAATGTGTGACTGTCTGGTCTGATCTCGTCCACTCATCCTGGTTAAAAAACAACTCAGATTTTGCTCCAGATGCCTGAAAGTAATTGGTTGGTGGTGTTTTTTTTATCTATTAGGTGCAGTTTAAGAATGAATGAAAGCAGAAGAAATACTTATATCCTTAACCAGAAGTGACTGACACACTGTACTTGTGTTATTTTCTCTGCAGTACTATCTGATTTGAACTCGGTGTAATTTTCCTGTATATCACAGTATGGTTTTGTGTGAGTGTTTTTGTGACAGTGAGCATATTCAGACACCAGCATCAGGTGTTAACACGTAGAAAACTCTGAGAAATGCGACCCATCCATCTCAAATTTACATTTTGCTTCAGGCTTTAGAAAAGATCCTCCGAAACCCTGATTCTAAAAAAGTTGGGACGCTGCATGAAACATCAGCAAAACAAAATTTGCGAATCCTTTCTGACATCTACACGATTGAAAACTCATCAGCTTCATTGATTTTTGTAAATAGCTGCTTATTCTGGATCTGGAATCAGCATCCTGGAAAGGCTCAGTCGTTCACGAGCGAGGATGGAGCGAGGTTCACCACTTTGTGAACACATGATTGGATAAAGGATGTTACTGCATGGACTCAGTTTTTATGTTTTACACAGCGTTCCAGCTTTTTTGGGAATCAGGGATGTGAGCAACAGTTGACTAATTAATTACATCTAACACTTCATGTCCATTTTCATCATTTGTCCATTGTATAGGCCTTTTTTAATGTTTTGATGAAACCTGAAGTTCAAGTTTGAATGAGGAGAGTTCTGTCTCGCAGCACGGGGCTTGTAATGTAAATACATTGGGCCAAAAAAATCAGGTAATCTAGGAAAGAAATAGGTTAATAAAAATTACTTGATCACCTTGATTGATAATCAGGGCATGCTAGCTTTCTTGTCGAGTGGGTATTGTGTTTGAACTTAAAGGGGAATGAAAGTTGTTTTCATATGAAATCTGTTCCATATTCCATTTTTCCATTTGACTTGTTTCCACCTCTGTCACGTCGTGCTGAGCGTTAGCCATGTGAAGAAAGTTCTGTAGTGACGTATGACCTGTTTCAATAAAACATGCTTTATTGATGCAAGGTAAAAATATCTCTGGTTGTCTTTTTTTTTCTTTTCAATCTTAACATTTATCAGCAGCAATTTGAAAAACTCAAAAACTAAACTTGAACCAGTTCCTTTACTCGAGTCACAACGTTAATACTCTTGTTGCATACAGTAAAAAAGTTAAAAGATTATTTAAAGACAGGTTATGCTTTTTCACGTGTTTTTTCTTTTTTAAAATCTTAAACCAATTAAACCAATGATCACACTGACACAGTCACGCTGAAACCCACACACACACATACGAATATACACACTCGCTCCAGACCGAGGCAAAGCCAATCAGGGCTCCAACACGCCTGGCACAAGTTTCCCCTACGAAACTGAACATACAGATCGATGCGGCAGACTGCGTCGACGTCCGACACTGAACAGCTCAGATTCAAGTTTGCCGACAGGAGACATCAAAGTGTGCTTTCAAATCAAACGTCAAACTTGTTTAAGTCGTCATGGCAGGTCAAAGCCTCCTCCAGCACACATAACAGTACTGTGTCGCTGATGGGCCGCGCACTGTGGCGGCCGATTCAACTAAAAACTCAGAAGATAAAATAACATTTGGTAAAATAACATTAACACCGAATCTAAAGGACTGCCTAAAATCCTGATATACTGTGTGTACAAAAAAAAAACATTTCTGCAGCGGCGTGAAAGCTCCGATGTGTGCGCGTCTGTTTTCTTTATGCTGAATCCAGAACTGTCCGAAAGATCCACACTTAATTCTGCAGGACTTATAATAGACCACGTTCACACGGCGGCCATTTTTCTCTGACGTCATGGTCAGACTGGGAAGCATATTATATATTATTATCATCAAAAGGATAATGTCGTACTGCTTTGCTGCAGGTTGAAAGTCGTAATGTTAATTCAGATAACATCCAGCACAAAAGTGAGTTCAAAGCGCTTTAGCAGTGTTTTGTGTCCTATAAAAAGCTGCTACGCTGCAAGCTTGACTAGCTGTTAGCGGTCCAACGGTAGCTAACGGGTTATCAAACATCTTGCTCTACCTGGATTTTCACTATCCATTTTCTTTTCAGTTGCTTGTCAATCAGGAGGCCACGAAATGATAACGATTTGTCAGATTGTCTCCGTTTACGTACATGAGATCCCACCCTGAGCTAACCCCAGAGGAAAATGGCCGCCGCGTAAGTCCAGTCTATTAGCTTAATCAACATTTCTCAGTTTGCAAGTATGAGGTTAACTAATGAATAGCAACATTAAGGTGTTTTGTGACTGGACTGGGCATAAGACGACACATAAAAGGGTTATCACACATTAGTAATTATATTCCAGTAATATTAGAATTCAGTGATTGAACCTCAGCGATCATCTGTAATGTAATTATAATAATAATAATGTAAAGGTTTCCCATGATTACTGAAAAAACGTGTTTAGTGTCAGAACATGTCATGGAAAGGATTTAACCAAAATTCTCTACAGTTAATGATTGTCTTTTACTACAAACACACGTCGCAAAAAAAAGTAAGTTAATGGGATTTAAGGGAGAGTTGTCAATGACTTGTTATATATTCTGTGCGAGAGCTTCAAACACTACTACAAATGCTACACGGTGGTGACATGAAAATGATTGACGTGGTTCATTTGTAGAACGTCGCTGAACAACTGTTGGCACGATCTAGGTTTACAGCACACTCACATAGGTCACCGCTGTCACATGACGACAACAACGCACTAGCTGCACTGCAAAGGACGCCTCCAGACGCCATTGAATCTCATATTTAGTCTTTATCTAGTATTACATTTCTGGTGGACTTTTAAATGCTGGTATCCCAAAACCCCGCCTGTGACAGTATGAGATTAAATGGCAGGCATTTTTTGCAGTGTGGTCCTTGTAGTTGGAAGCAGCGTGGAGCCTGTGGCCCACCAGCCTCCGTGGCCCCGTGACGACAGCTGCTGGTGATTATTTTCATCCTAGTGTCCTGCCTCTGTTAACTTGAAGTCCTCTGCTGCGTGAGAAAATCGTAGATGTCATCCACTTTGCTTAGTCTCTCAAAGAAGGGGATAAGATCGAGGAGCTCGGTGTCTGACATGTCGTCAAACCAGGACGCTACAGGAACCTGGAGGTAGAAAGATGTGGTGGAATTAAAGGACCATTGCAAGATTAGAGAGTACTTCATCTTATTCCATTATGATAGTCATATTGCTCCTTTCTTTTAATCACATGTATTCCACAGAACAAAATCTAAGCAGCTTACTGCGTTGTCGGGATGGAAGATGTATGAAGCTGGGGAGTTGTCAATGATGATGACCTTGTTCAGGTCTCTCCCTAAACGGCTCAGGTCTTTTACGTAGTTCCCTTTGTGGAAGACACATGACTCCCGGAAGAGACGGCTCCTGAAGGCCCCCCATTTATCCAACAGGTCCGACACAGGATCTGCGTACTGTAAAGGCAGAAAAGAACAGGAAGAAGCTTTAGACACTGCTGAGCTTTGTTTGTATGTCATTGTATCATATGTTTGTATGAAAGACGCTACATGAATAAAGTTAATTTTATGAATGAAAGTCCAATACTCTCTCTCCTTTTAGCTCCATTGTTGAAGAAACTCTTGAAGAAAATCCCTTTAGGTGCTACACGCTTCACTGTGTTCACTAGCCGGTTGCTAACTTGCTAGCTTGAACCATTCCACAGTGGCCTACACAGACTTACAACCACGGTGCATCACATTTCAGTGCACACTTTGAACACGGACATATGCATCCGCCACAGACAAGTGACACCTGCAACATTTCAGCTCGAACATTTTCAAAAGCTCAGCATCCAATTTCAGACGATGCACACAAAGTATAGCCATGATACTATCACGTGCTGCAGACAGACGTGGCGACTACAACCCAATTCATCAAGTGCGAGTATGTCGCTGAATTATGACCAACCAAATGCTTCACCAAGTCAAACCTGAGGTGAACACAGTCTGAAGTAAATGCTAGAGGTTAAAATGTCGTGCCGTCGTCTGACAGGTATCATAAATATCTGTTTATGTGTGAGCGTGCGAGTGGAAGGTCACGCACGATCTTCTGAAACAGCAGGTGTCACTTTGTTTGTGTCCGTCTGCAAAACGCCAGCCCGCTTGATGTAATGAGCCACATTTTAACCACAAGTTCAGCAGAATGAGCATCAGCAGTCTGACCTTGGATAAGCTCGCGGTGAACAAAACACACTCGAACATTTCTCCCATCCGCTTGAGGAACTCGTCGACGTGGGGTCTCTTTAATACATACACCTGGTTGGAGACACAGAAGGCATACGAATATTAAACCCACAGTTAAAACACGCCCTTCAGTTATTATGGATATAATCAGGAGCACAGATGACTCAGTATAAATAAAGGAAGATATATTGGCAAATTTGGGCTTTTTGATATTACTGAATTCATATAGGAGTCACCAAACGTGACAGCTCATTATCAGTCATTATCGTCATTATCAGAGTAATAACACACATTTTATGGTGTTCCCCAGTCTTAGCACAGGTTTTCTTTGTCATTAAAGTAATTCTATGTTGCTATAATGACATCATATAATGCAAAAGCAAAGATAAATTCTTTATGTCTACTCCCACTAAGATGCTGGCGGCCTTGTTTCTGAACCAAGTGATCCCGAATAGGCCTTCCCCACTTTAACAAGCCTATCCTGGATTACTTGAAACAGACCCAGGCCCTTTGGACAACAAAGCTCCTCTGTCTTCTGGGAGGCCCAGCACAACAGACTGCAGTTACCATTTAACGCCTGCAGGGAATAGTCACTGCCATTTCCCAGCACCAATAAGCAGGGCATAATACGCGCCACAGCGTGAGATTGATGGCCAGTGATTTCTGAGAAGCCTGCCAGGGTTTCCTCATTTCGTCAGGC